>CM026395.1:54604602-54694602 GCA_014843695.1 Archivesica marissinica
GCTGTGCCTTGTTCCCGCCGTGCACGGTGTGGAGGTACGAACAAGGTTTATTTTCTTTTGGGTTAACTGTTTATATATGGTAGATATACGGTACCAATTACTTTCTTTGAATATTTAGTTGTGTGTTCAATATAACACGACCATTATTATGTCCCTTTATTGTGTTTTAGAGGTGATATTTGGATTTACCTTCCAAAATATTTAGTAATATAAATTAATATATTCTGAAACAAATTAGATATATTATGTTTCATACATTATTCTAAAACAATCTGATAATGTACATAAATTGTTTTATCGTAACATTAACATGTTGTTTTGTTATGTACGAGTGTGTATTAATAAACAATAGTTAACAGTCATTCAGATGGGAATTGAAACCGAGGTATCTCGTGTCGGTGCTTTACACCGTGCACGAAAATGAACCAGAGGAGACTCTGGAATGGGTCTCTCCCTGTCTAATTACACACATCTAAAATGACTAATCTCTTCGGGAGGCGTCGCTCATATGGGCAACCAGTAGCGACGATAAATAAACGTAAATCACACACAAATAGTTACAGATTGATCTGTAGTTCAGTGGTTATAGTCCGGCAGAATCATAGCTGGACCTGGTTTTGTAGTCTATAGTTTTTTTTATTGTTGATTATGGTTAAGTAGGGTGTATATACTTAAAAAATGCCGGGTGACACTTTGTCACCCTTGGGCAATTTTAGATTTAAAGATGGCCGCCAAGCCAGAACCCAAAATTTGCCATATCTCTGCTTCAGGACCACTTACAAGGAAAATTCTTGCGCCTAGATATACATTTTAGGGGGCAAAGAATCACATAATGATAGGTAGAATGCATAAAAATAAAGCTATCATGTATTTCAAGATGGTATACATAGATTTAAAGATGGCAGCCATGCCGGAACAAAAGAATTGCTATATAGCTGCTGACAATGACAAGGCCCTATACATAATAGAACTAAAATAAATTATTACAATGACAAGAACATGTATAGGTGGGTTTTATAGGTACAGCTATCTATGTTTCATACAACACATTAATCACAACAACATGCACCAACACAATGGATTAGATGCAGAGTTTACATCACAAAATGATGGCCCACAGTGACATTGCTGGGTGAATACATATCATGCCACCTGCGTATTGAAGCAACCTACACCCTGGCATGCACAGAACATAGTGCAAGCAAGTTTTGCACTGTTGCAACCACAGCGGTTGGAACTACAGCGGGCATCACTGTCACAGCCACATTTGACAAGACGCAAGATTGCAGCTGGAGCAAGTGGAGTGTTTTGTGGCACGGTTATAGGTACCAAGATTTTATTGACTTCATCTCTTTTCCATCCATATTCCTCAGGGTCAATGTTGGGTGGAGCTTCATCTTTAAGATTCCGCCACACACATGCCTGGAGATGGGCTCGTTTGACATTCTCCACGAATGCAGATTCAGTGGGAGGCAAGCTGCACAGTTTTGGTGTCGAAGTAAACCCTTTCCCAGTCTTGGCTGCCCAAACTTTCAATCGAGCAGTTGACATGTTTTCACAGCGTTGCTGGCCGTAGCAAGCAGCCATGAATGTAGTTGCTTGTTTGATCACAGATTGAAATGGTACACCCATTACACCCAACAGGGAAAGCGAATAACCAGCTCGAATGATCTTCAACACAGTGCCTTTGCCAATTCCGAAACAACATGCTACTGTGTCACAACCCGAAAGTGCATGTGCTGGAAGGAGTTCTGGGATAATGGCTAAATGCTTTTGGACAGTTTTCCCGATGTCCACAAGCACTCGTTGCTTGATTGGAGACTCCATTCTGACTAATATCTTCAGGCCATCAGCTAGATAGTGAAAACATAGTAAACAAAACACATCTGTATCATCAGCGAGCACAGTTATGCTGGTTAGGTTCTCTTTTGCGATTGTCAGGACCTGTTGCACTATTATGTTGTCAGCCTCTTCATGAGTTGTGTCCATGTCCCGTCTGTGAATCACAAGTCCTCTATTGCTGATTTCCACAGGTGTCTTATGTCGACTGGTGATGACCAACTTGTGTTCTTGAACATGGTCGTGATGGAATGCTTCATCCTTAATCAGCTCTGTGCAGATTATCTGCATCAGTTGTTTTTTGTTTCCTGTAACTGTCAGGACCACTTTCTGTGGTGGCAGTGCAGTGTTCATATTGAGCTGATGGATCCTGCTGGCATCAGCAACTCGTGCTCCTCTCGTCACACCTTTGGTACTGTAGTCCTCGTACCGATCGAAGATGAGGTATACGTCTCCTTTCTGAAGGAGCCTCTCAATGTGCCCTCTAAAATTGGACACAAAATCCTTCACTGTTCCACCTGGAGGCCAATGCACCACCCAGAGCAATGCTGAGCCGTCACTGAATGTGGCTTCCGTCGGCGGTGCATTTCGTGCTGGTACTTCAACCTGTAGCTGCTGTTTCAAGATAGACTTTGCCTTGGATATCCGCATTTCACCTGAGTCATTGAACATTGATGTGGGAACTGGTGCCAGTTCATGGGCGAGTACATCAGTGATGTCTATTTCACGGGAACTGGCCTGCAGCCCTATCATCCGTGAGTATACCAAGTTTGTATCAAACACTTTCACATCACCAACAGGTACATGCTTCTTTGTCACTGTCATTGTTACAACTTTCTTGCGAATTGGTTCAAGAAACCCAGATGGGCATGCATTCTCAAAATTCAGATTAATTAAAGTGAATGGGGGAGAATAAATAAATCATAAACTGTCATTAAAATAATATATTTATTGTACATCAAAGCATTAAATTATTTACAATGACATATAATTACACAAAAAGGTACATAGATTAATACAATGACAATGAAATGTACAGTGTGTATCTATTTTTTTTATTGTATTTGTATTGTATAATCAGCAAAAAACGCATGGAAATATAGACGCCATGGTTGTAATGAAATTGATGTGAAGAGCATGATATTTATACATGATGTAAGGGCTTGGACAATATGGCACGGCTCAGCTCTAAAGCTGATAAAACACGGGCATACAAGCCAGCATCACAAATGTTTGAGCCGACCAATCAAGGTGTGAAAAATAATATATTCTCCAGTATTTGATTAATTTGTCAACAGCCCATCTCATAATTGGCGTAGGCGTGATAATATACTATTAGACGAATCAACCACAATGTTTCACTCTATATTGCCTTATATACGAAGAAGTAGTTATACGAAACCACTGACACCCGAACAACCACATCGTGTCAACTTTGACATTAAAAGACATGAAATATGCCACCGTCTTGAGAGACTCGACCCTATGCCTCCTAGAAGACTCGAACATTAGGCCCAAAAACTGAACACCAGTACGTTCACTGAGCTAATATGGGAATCCCACAGCTCTGCACATGCATGGGTACTATTACTTCTATCTGATCCCTAGTCCACCATCCACGACAATATGTATGAACCACATGTATAATTTTAATCACCATTATACTCACATATCTCTTGTGAACAGTAGATCTATAAATGCAGAATATATTGTTTCGAAATATTTTATTATGCATAAATAAATTAATTTCAACTTACTTGTGTGCAAATATATATGTTTGCATTAATTTTGGATGTATTCAGCTTGTCGTCCACACAACTTAATCCACCTTAGACATTTTTCAAGATTTGTCTTGGGTTTGGAAATGGCACGAATTAAACGTCACCTATTAATCGATCTGGATATCTACTATCACTGCATACATTAATAAAACAGCCCGTAACTACATCTTTTCACCATTGTCAATGACAGACAGCATTAATTAATTTGTAATTATTTTTCAAAAAATAATTTCAGATCACGATCACTCGTTATCAGATTTGATTAAAATTTTACTAAATAACTCGTTTGTCTGACAGAACGATAAAACAATGACTCGGTGTAGTAATCAATACTATAATTGTGTGCACACATTTTATAATTGACCAATTATTAGCACAATCAGTGCTAAATTCCGATGTGCAACACTTTGATCTTGACAGTAGGCCTCTAACGGGATATTATGTGGCGGTCTCTGTGATGTACCAGTAAGTTGTTGATTACTTCCAATAAACAGTGTGACACGCTTAAATTTGATTGCTGTGTTTGCGATAAAAGAATGACTATATGGGGTCAGTCGGTGTTTTTATAGATGCATTGTTTTTAAAGCAGCTGTCTGGTATTTTGTGGTTCATATACACACTTTTAGATTTGTCCAAGGATTTTGAAATGGGTTGAATTTAACGTCGATCACCAGGATATCGACTAATTTTGTACTATAACTAACCCACACACCAAAGCTACACATTTTCAACATCATTAAAACAATTTAAAATCCGTATTTTCGATCAAATTCACGCCTTTTCAAATTTGTCTACTCGTTACTAGTTTGTCTAATATGCATTGTTTGTCTAACAAGATGGCGGCGATAAACCGTTGCCGGGGGTGTGCGCGAATGGTGCGATGCGATTGGCTAACGCCAGCTGTCAATCAAAATCGGCAGAAAGGTCAATTAGAGACCGCTTCTAGCCCTTCCATATTGTGGTCACTTAGTAGAAGTTTGACCATAGTTACACCTATCTACATTTAGGAGTATTCAGGGGCAGTAACTGACTAATGTTTCTTATTTACCATTGAAATCAATGCGAGTGAACACTTCACTGACCACATGCCTTGACCGAAAGTCTACCAAAATCAAAATTCATCAACAATGTTTTGAGTATTCCTGTCTGCAGCCAGTGTCAAATACCAGTGATGGGGATTTGCATCTCTCAAAGTGCTATTTTCAATTTAGTTTATACAAATTTATTTTAGCTCGATTGCGAAACAAGTTATGTCAACTTATATTAATCACTCTCGAGACCTCATTCCTGATGGAATCCATCGCCACGAGGGAGAAAGAAGAGGCAACGTGGAATTTAAATGCCTTGCCTAAGGGCACAATCGTAACGGCTCCAGCGGGTCTCGAACTCCGGACCTGAAGCGAACGCGCATCCACTGCGCTATCACGACTTCCACATTTCTATTTAATGGGCACGTCGACGTTATGGCCAGCATTCTCGGCCAATCTGGCGCATGAGAAACGCATAAGGAGCGTACCAGCCATAAAGTAACGCACCAGGAAAACTATGCAATGTAATCGCAGCATTCTGACGTATATCTAACTAGCATGTGATGAACGATTAGCCAGCGTCAAAGGAACGTGTTTAGAGTGCTATTGTTTGTTTGACGTTATTCACATGCTGCGTGTGCTAGGGGTGCGTTGAACGAATATGAACGATTAATAACGCTACGGTAGCGACTGAGTAACGATAGCCGAACACGTTCGACGAACGATCTCCAACCGTTAAATTTAAATGTTGGAGAACGCTCGTCTCAAGTAAAACTTTTGTGCATGTTCAAAACTTTATTTTCGGACCAACGAACATCGACGATTACAAGCGTTCATCAGCGTGTTTCAACGCGCTGCTAACGCTCTTCTGGCATTATTGCAGCGACCACGGGCGATTACCAATGTTTTGTCAAATATTTTAAAAAAGCTGGCCAGAACGTTGATGTGTGACGGGCCATTATTAGTGTGGTTGGAATTGCATCCACCGTTCAGGTCAAGTGGCGACTTCCCAGTCGTTCGTTGAGGGAAAGTATTTCAGGCACAGGGTGGAACCACTTTGATTGGATTCAAAATACATCAATGACAGGAAAGTTCTACTCCATAGAGGCATTCGATTAGTCTAGTCGATTACAGTACAATGTTGGATTAAATAAATTCTGACCCAAAATTATCATTGGATACATTTTCAGAAGCTGTCCGATTAGCGAAGTGGTTAGCACGCTTGATTCACACCAATGCACCGCGAGTTCAATCGCCAGACCGGGAAATATGTGAGATGGTATGGTGGTCGTAAAATCGGACATGTGGCTTTTCCCCGGGTTTCCTCCAACAAGAATCACCACATATGTATGTTATGCTTTTATGAAATGAGAGTAATTAATGCAAGTTTTCTAAGCTTGTTTCTCAATCGTTCTAAATGTTCATAATATTTGGTTACTATACAATGATTTATTAGTTCATATGGGCAGGTGAGTCATCATGTGTCTTGCCGTCCGTCTGTCACTGTGTGTCTTGTCGTATGTATTGTCATTCGTCTGTCTTGTCATCGTGCGTCTTGTCGTCTGTCTGTTATCTTGGTCCATGCCGTCCGTCTTGTCATCGTCTGTCTGTTATCTTGGTCCATGCCGTCTGTCTTGTCATCCATCTTGTGTGTCTTGTCGCCTGTCATTGTGTGTCTTGTCGTCCGTCACGTGTGTCTTGTCGTCTGTCATCGTGTGTCTTGTCATCCATCTTGTGTGTCTTGTCGTCCGTCACGTGTGTCTTGTCGTCTGTCTGTCTACATTTGTTTCAAATTACACCTCTGAAATCCCTAAGATTAGTGGTGTTCAAGACCTCATTCCTGATGACATTCATCTCCATACGGAGAAAGGTGCCTTGCTTATTTGACCGATTTAGAAACTTGGTATGGATGAGATCAAAAAGTTTAGTTTATATCTTTACCGCTACCTGACCAACTCGTTAATTATTGTCCGTCGTGTTTTCGAAGGTAAATCTGGGAGTAAAGTACTGTTGTATCTCCGTAGCAAAAGGTATCCATTATTTAACCCTTTCCCTCATAGAAGCACCTCTTGACGCCTATACGACATACAATGACAATGTAGTAGCCAAACCAATGCTCATAATAAAGGCCAGAATCGCATGTAGTCCCAGTAATATCTATGGAGGTGGGATAGATATGGTGACTACTTATCCACTGCATGATAGCTAAATGACTGTCGTTTGTATGCAGATATAATAGTATATTAACCTAAATCTCTCTCTATGAAGGAAAGGGTTAACTAGGAATGCCGTAATAATTAGTAAATCTGCTTGAATGGTAACAATCTTTATATTTTCTTTTATTTCTGTGTTAAAAACTTAAAATCTTCACGTGTCAATTGGAAACATGAACTGGAATGATCGAGAATAAAAATCGCCCCTGCATCTGCAATATGAAGTATTTGTGAGTGCGGATGGGAAAATGTGTCGCTCTGTCCAAAGGGTCGCCAACCAGTATAGCAAGTTACTGAAGCTAGGTTTGGAAAAAATAATAATTTGGATTCCAGATTGGTAATATATTTAATAAAAAATGACCAGATACATGTAACAAATACTAATATATACATGTCATGTAAAGTAATGGCCTCCATGATGTATTGTATTCTGTTTCGGCCTCATCACCGAAAGGTTGGGAGTTTGAGCCCTGTTAGTACCACGGATGCTGCGTTCTTAAGCATGACTCTCATTGCCTCTCCCTCATGGTCATGTATTCCATCAGGAATGAGGTATTGAGAGTGATTAATCTAATATTTGTAAAAATATTGATAATTTTGAGCTGGCTCATTTATTTTGATGCTCCGGGAGAATGATCTTCATATGGAATTTATATAATATACACTTCCACCTTGCATACAATTGTCTCATTATTTTGAGGCCTGTGAGAAGGTTTTACATATAGCATACAGTCATGTAAATATAATATACACTCGTCTGAGGCATCACCATACCGTTGCCTTGCATATACACGCCTCCCTATTTTGAGGCCTGGGAGGTTTTAAATATAGCATACATGTAAATATAATATCACCACCAAACATGCACCATGCATATAGTTTATTTATACACGCCTCCCTATTTTGAGGCCTGGGAGGTTTTAAATATAGCATACATGTAAATATAATATCACCACCAAACATGCACCATGCATATAGTTTATTTATACACGCCTCCCTATTTTGAGACCTGGGAGAAGCTATCACATACAATATACTCTTGGCCGTGTCAACAAATCTTTACCTAGCATTGAAACGTCTTACTGTTTTAAGGCACGAGAAACTCATTCATATACAATATATACATAGGCAGCCGATTGCATAGACACGCCCTATGCAGCTCTGACATATATTCAGGCTGGCGGTCAACCTGTACCAGTCAACTCGACTTTCGGCTTGCTAATATCCTGCCTATGTAAAGTGTTTTGTTTATTATAGTGTCATCCCTATTTAAAGGGCCAGCCATTTCTGACTTATGAGACACCTCTTTTTATGAACATCAATACTTCCCGAATCCTGCATACCTGGCGCCAGGCTGGTAGGCAATCGGTAGCCATTATTTAACTAGTTGGCGACTCACCAACCAGTCATATCAGAATGAACCCCTGATGAGGTTCAAACCTTCGACCTCCCGCTCCGTATGCGGACACTGTAACCACTAGGCCACGGAGCCTATGAATATATATAATAGAGACATACTGTCTGAATCAACAATCCTCTACCTAGCATACAAATAGGGCTGATAAAAAGTTATAGAGTAATGTGTGGGGTAACAAAAGATGGCGTTTGTTTTTGTGGTTTAAAGTCGCACCAACAGCTTCGGTCATTATTGGTGGGGAAAGATCTTCAGGTGCCCCTCAGAGCAGTATTTCAGGCATGGATGGGCACATGTAGAACCATCAACCTTTTGCAAGCCAGCGGGATAGATTCTTTACATAAAGAATTTACAATCCCCAATGTGAATCGAAAATACAGCGGTGAGTGGCAAGTGTTTTGAAATCAATGACCTTAAAAACTTGACCACGGAGGTCCCCGGAACCAAAGATTGATCAACGGACTAGGATTGGAGATCTCTCCTCGAAGGGAGATCTCTCCTGGAAAGGGGAAGGGATATGAGGTAGGTCTGGTACATGGCAAGCATACCGCTGTTCTAATTTGAAGCACAACATTTTTCAAGTCAGCACCAAAAGTTGGAAGTACTTTTCAAACAAACTGGTATGTACATTGTATTCCAGCATGAAACAAGAATGACTGCAATATCGAACATTGTTCAAGACAAAGCACTACACTACACATTAAAGCAAAAATAAAACAACAATACATTTTACGTATAAATAACTACTACAAATTCTTCCGAAATAATTCGAACACTAACTTTCCTTCAAAAACAGCGTTTTTGCAGTCTACAAACTCTCAAAAGTGAAAGTAGTTAATTATCCACTAACAGCACACATTTATGGTTCAGCGGTGTTTTCTTTATAAAATAGTAAAATATAATCAAATCTTGTATGCAAATTCAAACATTCATTTACAAAAATATTTCTATAAAGGGAAGTAATATACAATTTATAATATAACAAATAACGGGTCATGTATGGGCACATCTTAAACATTTCACTTCCAAAAGCACAATAAGTTATTATTGATCAATGAGAGACATTGGTCAGTTACTGCCCCTGAATACTCTCTAAGAGTATGTAGGTCCTCGTAAGTTGTTTCCTCTGTTTTTATCGTTGTTTCCTTTGCACAACATGCTATCAATATTCTTCCACTTTCTCATATTATAATTACTATGTTACTATATCTCAACAGATATCCTACAGTACCGGTATATCCAATGGGTAACAAATCTGTAAACTTTTTTTTATCAATTAACTAACATGATTTGGATAACATCACATTTATCATACCACAACATCTGGTTAAGGAACAACTGTAAACACAAAGGATTCCAACTGAAAGGACCGCTATTCATTTATGGATAAATCAGACTTTATCTACCAATGGAGGTAATAGAAAAGCCAGCGATGTCCCCAATCGAAGAATAAAACGGTAATCAAGATTTCTCACCATTCGTTCCTTAATATTTACATTGTTATTACTAGTCTGTCATGATATACCGGTATATTGCAATACAACTCAGAAATATATCGTACCACGATACAAACATACGTACCAGTTTTTGCGCGATATTTTCGTAGTTTCACATTTTATCAGTCTCTTTCTGCAATTCTGCTCGATGGATTACAACACTCCCAGAATGCTTTGTCATTTGGCATCTTGTCGAAATCGTTTGTGTCAATTGTGTAAATTCAGCTCGTTTCAGCCATTGTTTTTGTTTACAAACTGAATATGACCGCGTTACATCAGGTAAAATCATACTCAAGTCAAATCATACTCAAGTCAAGTCAAATCATACTCCAGTCAAATCATACTCAAGTCAAATCATACTCAAGTCAAATCATAATCAAGTCAAATCATACTCAAGTCAAATCAGTCATATCATAATCAAGTCAAATCATACTCAAGTCAAGTCAAATCATACTCCAGTCAAATCATACTCAAGTCAAATCATACTCAAGTCAAATCATAATCAAGTCAAATCATACTCAAGTCAAATCAGTCATATCATAATCAAGTCAAATCATACTCAAGTCAAGTCAAATCATACTCCAGTCAAATCATACTCAAGTCAAATCATACTCAAGTCAAATCATAATCAAGTCAAATCATACTCAAGTCAAATCAGTCATATCATAATCAAGTCAAATCATACTCAAGTCAAGTCAAATCATACTCCAGTCAAATCATACTCAAGTCAAATCATACTCAAGTCATAATAGCTTAATAGTAGATTAAATGTTCACAAAACTGCCCTCTTGTTCGAAACTTCTACACATTACAACATCCACAAATGAAGCGCAATATATTGTGGTACGCATCGCAATACTTATTTCGTGTATAGCAATACATCGTGGTACATTTCAGGTACGCTCCAGGCATATCATGACAGCCCTAGTTATTACACCTGCCATGTTGTATTCCTTCCAGTCTACTGCTACTCGTAAATAATACCGCGCGGTACATTAGCAATGTCGGTGTTACGTTTATTAGAATGGGAAAAAACAAATAAACAGGTTTAGCATATATGTCATGTATGGTCATTAATTTTAGTCTTGAAATGCTAAGAAAATGCAAAGTAAACATAAACAATAGACTCAACCTGTGTTTCTATTATTGGGGTATACAATAAAAAGAAGATGCATACTGAGGCAGCACATCCTAAGAAGATGCATACTGAGGCAGCACTTTCTAAGAAGATGCATACTGGGGCAGCACATCCTAAGAATATGCATACTGGGGCAGCACATCCTAAGAATATGCATACTGGGGCAGCACATCCTAAGAAGATGCATACTGGGGCAGCATATTCTAAGATACATAATGGGGCAGCATATTCTAAGATACATAATGGGGCAGCACATTCTAAGATACATAATGGGGCAGCACATCCTAAGAAGATGCATACTGAGGCAGCACATCCTAAGAATATGCATACTGGGGCAGCACATTCTAACTAAGCATACTGGGGCAGCACTTAGTAAGAAGATGCATACTGGGGCAGCACTTAGTAAGAATTTGCATACTGGGGCAGCACTTAGTAAGAAGATGCATACTGGGGCAGCACTTAGTAAGAATTTGCATACTGGGGCAGCACTTAGTAAGAAGATGCATACTGAGGCAGCACTTAGTAAGAAGATGCATACTGAGCAGCACTTAGTAAGAATTTGCATACTGGGGCAGCACTTAGTAAGAAGATGCATACTGAGGCAGCACTTAGTAAGAATTTGCATACTGAGGCAGCACTTAGTAAGAAGATGCATACTGGGGCAGCACTTAGTAAGAATTTGCATACTGGGGCAGCACTTATAAGAGATGCATACTGAGGCAGCACTTAGTAAGAATATGCATACTGAGGCAGCACTTAGTAAGAAGATGCATACTGGGGCAGCACTTAGTAAGAAGATGCATACTGAGGCAGCACTTAGTAAGAAGATGCATACTGGGGCAGCACTTAGTAAGAATTTGCATACTGGGGCAGCACTTAGTAAGAAGATGCATACTGAGGCAGCACTTAGTAAGAAGATGCATACTGAGGCAGCACTTAGTAAGAAGATGCATACTGAGGCAGCACTTAGTAAGAATTTGCATACTGGGGCAGCACTTAGTAAGAAGATGCATACTGAGGCAGCACTTAGTAAGAATTTGCATACTGAGGCAGCACTTAGTAAGAAGATGCATACTGAGGCAGCACTTAGTAAGAAGATGCATACTGGGGCAGCACATCCTAAGAATATGCATACTGAGGCAGCACTTAGTAAGAAGATGCATACTGAGGCAGCACTTAGTAAGAATTTGCATACTGGGGCAGCACTTAGTAAGAATTTGCATACTGGGGCAGCACTTAGTAAGAAGATGCATACTGAGGCAGCACTTAGTAAGAATATGCATACTGGGGCAGCATATTCTAAGAATATGCATACTGAGGCAGCACTTAGTAAGAAGATTCATACTGGGGCAGCATATTCTAAGAATATGCATACTGAGGCAGCACTTAGTAAGAAGATTCATACTGGGGCAGCATATTCTAAGAATATGCATACTGGGGCAGCACTTAGTAAGAAGATGCATACTGAGGCAGCATATTCTAAGAATATGCATACTGAGGCAGCACTTAGTAAGAAGATTCATACTGAGGCAGCACATTCTAAGAATATGCATACTGAGGCAGCACTTAGTAAGAAGATTCATACTGGGGCAGCATATTCTAAGAATATGCATACTGGGGCAGCACTTAGTAAGAAGATGCATACTGGGGCAGCACATTCTAAGAATATGCATACTGAGGCAGCACTTAGTAAGAAGATTCATACTGGGGCAGCATATTCTAAGAATATGCATACTGAGGCAGCACTTAGTAAGAAGATGCATACTGGGGCAGCACATTCTAAGAATATGCATACTGAGGCAGCACTTAGTAAGAAGATTCATACTGAGGCAGCACATTCTAAGAATATGCATACTGAGGCAGCACTTAGTAAGAATTTGCATACTGGGGCAGCACTTAGTAAGAAGATGCATACTGGGGCAGCATATTCTAAGATGCATACTGGGGCAGCATATTCTAAGATGCATACTGGGGCAGCATATTATAAGATGCATACTGGGGCAGCACATTCTAAGATATATAATGGGGCAGCACATTCTAAGATACATAATGGGGCAGCACATTCTAAGATACATAATGGGGCAGCACATTCTAAGATACATAATGGGGCAGCACATTCTAAGATACATAATGGGGCAGCACATTCTAAGATACATAATGGGGCAGCATATTCCAAGATACATAATGGGGCAGCATATTCTAAGAAGATGCATACTGGGGCAGCATATTCTAAGATGCATACTGGGGCAGCACATTCTAAGATACATAATGGGGCAGCACATTCTAAGATACATAATGGGGCAGCACATTCTAAGATACATAATGGGGCAGCACATTCTAAGATACATAATGGGGCAGCATATTCTAAGATACATAATGGGGCAGCACATTCTAAGATACATAATGGGGCAGCACATTCTAAGATACATAATGGGGCAGCATATTCTAAGAATGTGCATACTGAGGCAGCACATCCTAAGATACATACTGGGGCAGCATATTCTAAGAATTTGCATACTGAGGCAGCACTTAGTAAGAATTTGCATACTGGGGCAGCACTTAGTAAGAATTTGCATACTGGGGCAGCACTTAGTAAGAATATGCATACTGAGGCAGCACTTAGTAAGAAGATGCATACTGGGGCAGCACTTAGTAAGAAGATGCATACTGAGGCAGCACTTAGTAAGAAGATGCATACTGGGGCAGCACTTAGTAAGAATTTGCATACTGGGGCAGCACTTAGTAAGAAGATGCATACTGAGGAAGCACTTAGTAAGAAGATGCATACTGAGGAAGCACTTAGTAAGAAGATGCATACTGGGGCAGCACTTAGTAAGAATTTGCATACTGGGGCAGCACTTAGTAAGAAGATGCATACTGAGGCAGCACTTAGTAAGAAGATGCATACTGGGGCAGCACTTAGTAAGAATTTGCATACTGGGGCAGCACTTAGTAAGAAGATGCATACTGAGGCAGCACTTAGTAAGAAGATGCATACTGAGGCAGCACTTAGTAAGAATTTGCATACTGGGGCAGCACTTAGTAAGAAGATGCATACTGAGGCAGCACTTAGTAAGAATTTGCATACTGAGGCAGCACTTAGTAAGA
Organism: Archivesica marissinica; assembly: GCA_014843695.1. Classification (NCBI taxonomy): domain Eukaryota; kingdom Metazoa; phylum Mollusca; class Bivalvia; order Venerida; family Vesicomyidae; genus Archivesica; species Archivesica marissinica. The sequence continues at coordinate 54,618,620 of CM026395.1, forward strand.
AGATGCATACTGAGGCAGCACTTAGTAAGAAGATGCATACTGAGGCAGCACTTAGTAAGAATATGCATACTGAGGCAGCACTTAGTAAGAAGATGCATACTGGGGCAGCACTTAGTAAGAAGATGCATACTGAGGCAGCACTTAGTAAGAAGATGCATACTGAGGCAGCACTTAGTAAGAATTTGCATACTGGGGCAGCACTTAGTAAGAAGATGCATACTGAGGCAGCACTTAGTAAGAATATGCATACTGAGGCAGCACTTAGTAAGAAGATGCATACTGAGGCAGCACTTAGTAAGAATTTGCATACTGAGGCAGCACTTAGTAAGAAGATGCATACTGGGGCAGCACATTCTAAGAATATGCATACTGAGGCAGCACTTAGTAAGAAGATTCATACTGGGGCAGCATATTCTAAGAATATGCATACTGAGGCAGCACTTAGTAAGAAGATGCATACTGGGGCAGCACATTCTAAGAATATGCATACTGAGGCAGCACTTAGTAAGAATTTGCATACTGGGGCAGCACTTAGTAAGAATTTGCATACTGGGGCAGCACTTAGTAAGAAGATGCATACTGAGGCAGCACTTAGTAAGAATATGCATACTGGGGCAGCACTTAGTAAGAATATGCATACTGAGGCAGCACTTAGTAAGAATATGCATACTGGGGCAGCATATTCTAAGAATATGCATACTGAGGCAGCACTTAGTAAGAAGATTCATACTGAGGCAGCACATTCTAAGAATATGCATACTGAGGCAGCACTTAGTAAGAATATGCATACTGGGGCAGCACTTAGTAAGAAGATGCATACTGAGGCAGCACTTAGTAAGAAGATGCATACTGGGGCAGCACTTAGTAAGAAGATGCATACTGAGGCAGCACTTAGTAAGAATATGCATACTGGGGCAGCACTTAGTAAGAAGATGCATACTGAGGCAGCACTTAGTAAGAATATGCATACTGGGGCAGCATATTCTAAGAATATGCATACTGAGGCAGCACTTAGTAAGAAGATTCATACTGGGGCAGCATATTCTAAGAATATGCATACTGAGGCAGCACTTAGTAAGAAGATCATACTGGGGCAGCATATTCTAAGAATATGCATACTGGGGCAGCACTTAGTAAGAAGATGCATACTGAGGCAGCATATTCTAAGAATATGCATACTGAGGCAGCACTTAGTAAGAAGATTCATACTGAGGCAGCACATTCTAAGAATATGCATACTGAGGCAGCACTTAGTAAGAAGATTCATACTGGGGCAGCATATTCTAAGAATATGCATACTGGGGCAGCACTTAGTAAGAAGATGCATACTGGGGCAGCACATTCTAAGAATATGCATACTGAGGCAGCACTTAGTAAGAAGATTCATACTGGGGCAGCATATTCTAAGAATATGCATACTGAGGCAGCACTTAGTAAGAAGATGCATACTGGGGCAGCACATTCTAAGAATATGCATACTGAGGCAGCACTTAGTAAGAAGATTCATACTGAGGCAGCACATTCTAAGAATATGCATACTGAGGCAGCACTTAGTAAGAATTTGCATACTGGGGCAGCACTTAGTAAGAAGATGCATACTGGGGCAGCATATTCTAAGATGCATACTGGGGCAGCATATTCTAAGATGCATACTGGGGCAGCATATTATAAGATGCATACTGGGGCAGCACATTCTAAGATATATAATGGGGCAGCACATTCTAAGATACATAATGGGGCAGCACATTCTAAGATACATAATGGGGCAGCACATTCTAAGATACATAATGGGGCAGCACATTCTAAGATACATAATGGGGCAGCACATTCTAAGATACATAATGGGGCAGCATATTCCAAGATACATAATGGGGCAGCATATTCTAAGAAGATGCATACTGGGGCAGCATATTCTAAGATGCATACTGGGGCAGCACATTCTAAGATACATAATGGGGCAGCACATTCTAAGATACATAATGGGGCAGCACATTCTAAGATACATAATGGGGCAGCACATTCTAAGATACATAATGGGGCAGCATATTCTAAGATACATAATGGGGCAGCACATTCTAAGATACATAATGGGGCAGCACATTCTAAGATACATAATGGGGCAGCATATTCTAAGAATGTGCATACTGAGGCAGCACATCCTAAGATACATACTGGGGCAGCATATTCTAAGAATTTGCATACTGAGGCAGCACTTAGTAAGAATTTGCATACTGGGGCAGCACTTAGTAAGAATTTGCATACTGGGGCAGCACTTAGTAAGAATATGCATACTGAGGCAGCACTTAGTAAGAAGATGCATACTGGGGCAGCACTTAGTAAGAAGATGCATACTGAGGCAGCACTTAGTAAGAAGATGCATACTGGGGCAGCACTTAGTAAGAATTTGCATACTGGGGCAGCACTTAGTAAGAAGATGCATACTGAGGAAGCACTTAGTAAGAAGATGCATACTGAGGAAGCACTTAGTAAGAAGATGCATACTGGGGCAGCACTTAGTAAGAATTTGCATACTGGGGCAGCACTTAGTAAGAAGATGCATACTGAGGCAGCACTTAGTAAGAAGATGCATACTGGGGCAGCACTTAGTAAGAATTTGCATACTGGGGCAGCACTTAGTAAGAAGATGCATACTGAGGAGCACTTAGTAAGAAGATGCATACTGAGGCAGCACTTAGTAAGAAGATGCATACTGAGGCAGCACTTAGTAAGAAGATGCATACTGAGGCAGCACTTAGTAAGAATTTGCATACTGAGGCAGCACTTAGTAAGAAGATGCATACTGGGGCAGCACTTAGTAAGAAGATGCATACTGAGGCAGCACTTAGTAAGAAGATGCATACTGAGGCAGCACTTAGTAAGAATATAAGAATATGCATACTGAGGCAGCACTTAGTAAGAAGATTCATACTGGGGCAGCATATTCTAAGAATATGCATACTGAGGCAGCACTTAGTAAGAAGATGCATACTGGGGCAGCACATTCTAAGAATTGCATACTGAGGCAGCACTTAGTAAGAATTTGCATACTGGGGCAGCACTTAGTAAGAATATGCATACTGAGGCAGCACTTAGTAAGAAGAGCATACTGAGGCAGCACTTAGTAAGAATATGCATACTGAGGCAGCACTTAGTAAGAATATGCATACTGAGGCAGCACTTAGTAAGAATTTGCATACTGAGGCAGCACTTAGTAAGAAGTCATACTGAGGCAGCACATAAGAATATGCATACTGAGGCAGCACTTAGTAAGAATATGCATACTGGGCAGCACTTAGTAAGAAGATGCATACTGAGGCAGCACTTAGTAAGAAGATGCATACTGGGGCAGCACATTCTAAGAATGCATACTGAGGCAGCACATACTAAGAATATGCATACTGGGGCAGCACTTAGTAAGAATTTGCATACTGGGGCAGCACTTAGTAAGAATTTGCATACTGGGGCAGCACTTAGTAAGAAGATGCATACTGAGGCAGCACTTAGTAAGAATTGCATACTGGGGCAGCACTTAGTAAGAAGATGCATACTGAGGCAGCACTTAGTAAGAATATGCATACTGGGGCAGCACTTAGTAAGAATATGCATACTGAGGCAGCACTTAGTAAGAATATGCATACTGGGCAGCACTTAGAAGATGCATACTGGGGCAGCATATTCTAAGAAGATGCATACTGGGGCAGACATTCTAAGAAGATGCATACTGGGGCAGCATATTCTAAGAATGCATACTGGGGCAGCACATTCTAAGAACAAACACAACAAAACAAACACACACAAGATACATACTGGGGCAGCATATTCTAAGAATTTGCATACTGACACACACCAAAACAACCACAACAAAAGGCAGCACTTAGTAAGAATTTGCATACTGGGGCAGCACTTAGTAAGAAGACAACCACACAAAACAACACAACACACACAAAAAGGCAGCACTTAGTAAGAAGATGCATACTGGGGCAGCATACTTAGTAAGAAGATGCATACTGAGGCAGCACTTAGTAAGAAGATTCATACTGGGGCAGCACATTCTAAGAATATGCATACTGAGGCAGCACTTAGTAAGAATTTGCATACTGGGGCAGCACTTAGTAAGAAGATGCATACTGGGGCAGCATATTCTAAGAAGATTCATACTGAGGCAGCACATTCTAAGAATATGCATACTGAGGCAGCACTTAGTAAGAATTTGCATACTGGGGCAGCACTTAGTAAGAATTTGCATACTGGGGCAGCACTTAGTAAGAAGATGCATACTGAGGCAGCACTTAGTAAGAATTTGCATACTGGGGCAGCACTTAGTAAGAAGATGCATACTGAGGCAGCACTTAGTAAGAATATGCATACTGGGGCAGCACTTAGTAAGAATATGCATACTGAGGCAGCACTTAGTAAGAATATGCATACTGAGGCAGCACTTAGTAAGAAGATGCATACTGGGGCAGCATATTCTAAGAAGATGCATACTGGGGCAGAATATTCTAAGAAGATGCATACTGGGGCAGCATATTCTAAGAATATGCATACTGGGGCAGCACATTCTAAGAAGATGCATACTGGGGCGGGGCAGCATATTCTAAGAAGATGCATACTGGGGCAGCATATTCTAAGATGCATACTGGGGCAGCACATTCTAAGATACATAATGGGGCAGCACATTCTAAGATACATAATGGGGCAGCACATTCTAAGATACATAATGGGGCAGCACATTCTAAGATACATAATGGGGCAGCACATTCTAACATACATAATGGGGCAGCACATTCTAAGATACATAATGGGGCAGCACATTCTAAGATACATAATGGGGCAGCATATTCTAAGATACATAATGGGGCAGCACATTCTAAGATACATAATGGGGCAGCACATTCTAAGATACATAATGGGGCAGCATATTCTAAGAATTTGCATACTGAGGCAGCACATCCTAAGATACCATACTGGGGCAGCACTTAGTAAGAAGATGCATACTGGGGCAGCACTTAGTAAGAATTTGCATACTGGGGCAGCACTTAGTAAGAAGATGCATACTGGGGCAGCACTTAGTAAGAATTTGCATACTGGGGCAGCACTTAGTAAGAAGATGCATACTGAGGCAGCACTTAGTAAGAAGATGCATACTGAGGCAGCACTTAGTAAGAAGATGCATACTGAGGCAGCACTTAGTAATAATTTGCATACTGGGGCAGCACTTAGTAAGAAGATGCATACTGAGGCAGCACTTAGTAAGAATTTGCATACTGAGGCAGCACTTAGTAAGAAGATGCATACTGGGGCAGCACTTAGTAAGAATTTGCATACTGGGGCAGCACTTAGTAAGAATTTGCATACTGGGGCAGCACATTCTAAGAATATGCATACTGAGGCAGCACTTAGTAAGAATTTGCATACTGGGGCAGCACTTAGTAAGAATTTGCATACTGGGGCAGCACATCCTAAGAAGATGCATACTGGGGCAGCACTTAGTAAGAAGATGCATACTGGGGCAGCATATTCTAAGAATATGCATACTGAGGCAGCACTTAGTAAGAATATGCATACTGGGGCAGCATATTCTAAGAATATGCATACTGAGGCAGCACTTAGTAAGAAGATTCATACTGAGGCAGCACATTCTAAGAATATGCATACTGAGGCAACACTTAGTAAGAATATGCATACTGAGGCAGCACTTAGTAAGAATATGCATACTGAGGCAGCACTTAGTAAGAATATGCATACTGAGGCAGCACTTAGTAAGAAGATGCATACTGGGGCAGCATATTCTAAGAATATGCATACTGAGGCAGCACTTAGTAAGAAGATTCATACTGAGGCAGCACATTCTAAGAATATGCATACTGAGGCAGCACTTAGTAAGAATTTGCATACTGGGGCAGCACTTAGTAAGAATATGCATACTGAGGTAGCACTTAGTAAGAATATGCATACTGGGGCAGCATATTCTAAGAATATGCATACTGAGGCAGCACTTAGTAAGAAGATTCATACTGAGGCAGCACATTCTAAGAATATGCATACTGAGGCAGCACTTAGTAAGAATATGCATACTGAGGCAGCACTTAGTAAGAAGATGCATACTGGGGCAGCATATTCTAAGAATATGCATACTGAGGCAGCACTTAGTAAGACGATTCATATTGAGGCAGCACATTCTAAGAATATGCATACTGAGGCAGCATATTGTAAGAAGATGCATACTGAGGCAGCACATTCTAAGAAGATACATACTGAGGCAGCATATTCTAAGAAGATGCATACCGGGGCAGCACATTGTAAGAAGATACATACTGAGGCAGCACATTCTAAGATTCATACTGAGGCAGCATATTCTAAGAAGATGCATACTGAGGCAGCACATTCTAAGATTCATACTGAGGCAGCACATTCTAAGACGATTCATAATAAGTCAGCTTATTATAAGAAGATTCATACTGAGACAGCATATTTGAAACAAATTTGCATACTGAGGGAGCACATTCTAAGAAGATACATACTGAGGGAGCACATTCTAAGAAGATACATACTGAGGCAGCACATTCTAAGATTCATACTGAGGCAGCACATTCTAAGAAGAAGCATAAAGATGCAGCTTATTCTAAGAAGATGCATACTGAGGCAGCATATTCTAAGAAGATTCATACTGAGGCAGCACATTGTAAGAAGATTCATACTGAGGCAGCACATTGTAAGAAGATGCATACTGGTACTGAGGTAGCACATTCTAAAAATATGTATACTGAGAAAACTCACCTGTCCGATCTGGCAAACACTGTACCATCTCACATACTTCCCGGTCCGAGGATTGAACCCGGATTGCATCTGTGAGAAGTACTCAATCAGACAACCAAGTTTGAGGTTTGAAAACACTTTTATAACATCCATGCATGGATATTTGCGCGTTAAAGGCATATATGTGTTCAAAATTCAAACACGGGTTGTTATCATATAATTATGCTCATCATAAGTGTCTCAGTAAACAAATGCAATGAAAGATATTTTAAATGTACTCTCAAAAAAAAAAATTAAAAATATCACGAATTTGGCCGAATGTAGCTCGGCTTCATCTGCAGTCACACGTATTCTAGTCACGTGATCGTCACAGATCGTTTCTGAAACTTCCCCCAAGTGGCTTGTCAATGGTGAGGGATTCAAGACTTGACATTTTTGTATCCAGTTCTAGTAAATCACAATAGTATGCACTGAATGTCCGTAAATCAGTTTTAGCATGTCTTATTCAAATTGCAAGTATTAAAATTGCAAGTATTAAAACGCGACACCTGTATACAGTGCATGGGACACTCGTATACAGTGCATGGGACACTTTTATACAGCGCACAGCACACTCGCATACAGTGCATGGGACACTCGTATACAATGCATGGGACACTCATATATAGTGCACGCGACACTAGTATAGAGTGCACAGGATACTCATACAGTGCATGGGACTCGTATACAATGTACGGAACATTCATATACCGTGCATGGGACAATCATATACAGTGCACGGGACACTCGTATACAGTGCATGGAACACTCATATACAGTGCACAGGACACTCACTCATATACAGTGCACATGACACTCATATACAGTGCACAGGACACTCGTATACAGTGCACAGGACACTCGTATACAGTGTACGGAAGACTCATATACAGTGCACGGGACACTCATATACAGTGCATGGGACACTCATATACAGTGCACGGACATACAGTGCACAGGACACTCATATACAGTGCACAGGACACTCATATACAGTGCACGGAACACTCATATACAGTGCACGGGACACTCATATACAGTGCACATGACACTCATATACAGTGCACAGGACACTCATATACAGTGCACGGAACACTCATATACAGTGCACGGGACACTCATATACAGTGCACGGGACACTCATCTACAGTGCATGGGACACTCATATACAGTGCAGGGGATACTCATATACAGTGCATGGGACACTCATATACAGTGCACAGGACACTCATATACAGTGCACATGACACTCATATACAGTGCACAGGACACTCATATACAGTGTACGGAAGACTCATATACAGTGCACAGGACACTCGTATACAGTGCACGGAACACTCATATACAGTGCACAGGACACTCGTATACAGTGCACGGAACACTCATATACAGTACACGGGACACTCATATACAGTGCACAGGACACTCGTATACAGTGTACGGAAGACTCATATACAGTGCACAGGACACTCATATACAGTGCATGGAACACTCATATACAGTGCACAGGACACTCATATACAGTGCACAGGACACTCATATACAGTGCACAGAAGACTCATATACAGTGCACGGGACACTCATATACAGTGCATGGGATACTCATATACAGTGCACGGCACACTCATATACAGTGCATGGGACACTCATATACAGTGCACAGGACACTCATATACAGTGCACGGGACACTCATATACAGTGCACAGGACATTCGTATACAGTGCACGGGACACTCGTTACAGTGCACGGGACACTCATATACAGTGCATGGGACACTCGTATACAGTGCACAGGACATTCGTATACAGTGCACAGGACATTCGTATACAGTGTACGGAAGACTCATATACAGTGCACAGGACACTCGTATACAGTGTACGGAACACTCATATACAGTGCACGGGACACTCATATACAGTGCACAGGACACTCGTATACAGTGTACGGAAGACTCATGTACAGTGCACAGGACACTCGTATACAGTGCATGGGACACTCATATACAGTGCATGGGACACTCATATACAGTGCATGGGACACTCATATACAGTGCACAGGACACTCGTATACAGTGCACGGAAGACTCGTATACAGTGCACGGGACACTCATATACAGTGCACAGGACACTCATATACAGTGCATGGGACACTCATATACAGTGCACAGGACACTCATATACAGTGCATGGGACACTCATATACAGTGTACAGGACACTCGTATACAGTGCACGGAAGACTCGTATACAGTGCACGGGACACTCATATACAGTGCACAGGACACTCGTATACAGTGCACGGAAGACTCATATACAGTGCACGGCACTCATATACAGTGCACGGCACTCATATACAGTGCACGGGACACTCATATACAGTGCACAGGACACTCGTATACAGTGCACGGGACACTCATATACAGTGCACAGGACACTCGTATACAGTGCACGGAAGACTCATATACAGTGCACGGCACTCATATACAGTGCACGGGACACTCATATACAGTGCACAGGACACTCGTATACAGTGCACGGAAGACTCATATACAGTGCACGGCACTCATATACAGTACACGGGACACTCATATACAGTGCACAGGACACTCGTATACAGTGCACGGGACACTCATATACAGTGCACAGGACACTCGTATACAGTGCACGGAAGACTCATATACAGTGCACGGCACTCATATACAGTGCACAGGACACTCATATACAGTGTACGGAAGACTCATGTACAGTGCACAGGACACTCATATACAGTGCACGGCACTCATATACAGTGCACGGGACACTCATATACAGTGCACAGAACACTCGTATACAGTGCACGGAAGACTCATATACAGTGCACGGGACACTCATATACAGTGCACGGGACACTCATATACAGTGCACGGGACACTCATATACAGTGCACGGGACACTCATATACAGTGCACGGGACACTCATATACAGTGCATGGGACACTCATATACAGTGCACGGGACACTCATATACAGTGCACATGACACTCATATACAGTGCACATGACACTCATATACAGTGCACAGGACACTCATATACAGTGCACAGGACACTCGTATACAGTGTACGGAAGACTCATATACAGTGCACAGGACACTCGTATACAGTGCACGGAATACTCATATACAGTGCACGGGACACTCATATACAGTGCACAGGACACTCATATACAGTGCACAGGACACTCATATACAGTGTACGGAAGACTCATATACAGTGCACAGGACACTCGTATACAGTGCACGGAACACTCATATACAGTGCACGGGACACTCATATACAGTGCACAGGACACTCGTATACAGTGCACGGAAGACTCATATACAGTGCACGGGACACTCATATACAGTGCACAGGACACTCGTATACAGTGCACGGAAGACTCATATACAGTGCACGGGACACTCATATACAGTGCACGGGACACTCATATACAGTGCACGGGACACTCATATACAGTGCACGGGACACTCATATACAGTGCACATGACGCTCATATACAGTGCATGGGACACTCGTATACAGTGCACATGACACTCATATACAGTGCACATGACACTCATATACAGTGTACGGAAGACTCATATACAGTGCACAGGACACTCGTATACAGTGCACGGAACACTCATATACAGTGCACGGGACACTCATATACAGTGCACAGGACACTCGTATACAGTGCACGGAAGACTCATATACAGTGCACGGCACTCATATACAGTGCACGGGACACTCATATACAGTGCAGGGGATACTCATATACAGTGCACGGCACACTCATATACAGTGCACGGGACACTCATATACAGTGCACAGGACACTCATATACAGTGCATGGGACACTCATATACAGTGCACGGGACACTCGTATACAGTGCACAGGACATTCGTATACAGTGCACAGGACATTCGTATACAGTGCACGGGACACTCGTTACAGTGCACGGGACATTCATATACAGTGCACGGGACACTCGTATACAGTGCACAGGACATTTGTATACAGTGCACATGACATTCGTATACAGTGCACGGGACACTCGTATACAGTGCACAGGACATTCGTATACAGTGCACGGGACACTTGTATACAGTGCACAGGACATTCGTATACAGTGCACGGGACACTCGTATACAGTGCATGGGACACTCGTATACAGTGCACAGGACATTCGTATACCGTGCAATTTCGCCCTTCTGAGCAGGAATATGACTCTAAGCCCTCAGTTTATCATTACATTGTATTTTGATGTCGCTTGATCGATTTCCAACTGAATTCATATCATTTTTCTGCAGCATCTTTGATCATTGTTGTTTCCAGGTCCGGCATTCCATACACCTTCTCGTACAGTTCCATCTTTCCATACCAGACTGGTACCCCATCTTTACTGATTTGGCACATAATTGTGAGAGGTTTGTCTTCCTGCCATGTTTCCGATGTCAGTATATCTCCCCAGCCTGTTGGTCCCCAATACAACATCGACAGTCTCTTTATATAGAACTCGTGAAACGACGACTTGATATGTTTCAGAAGCTCTTTCCTGGAGGCAACGCTCGTGTTTTCATTGAAATATCTTAAATATGACGCGCACCTTGTACGTTCATTGTGATCCGTGTCGCTGAGAGGTATTGTGAAGCAGTTCATATGAGTTGTGTCCAACTTTTGTGAATGCGTAACATACAGTTTGTTACTACCAGGCGGTGATTTCAACAAAGGAGCAAATCTGTTCATCCACCAATCGGGAATCGTCTCAATTTGTTTTGTTTTCTTGTTAATTAACGTATACACGCTTCTAGTCCGCACTGACGGACTCAGCTTACCACCGCAAAAAACTTCATTTGTGGTTGTGAACGTGGTATTACCGATGTCTGAAAGTTTAACCTGCACGTCTAAGGGTGCTTTAGGGGTTGTAGTTTCATAGAAGTCGCTGCTGATGTCCATAACGCAGGCCTTGACAAACACACGTATATTATTTTGGCGTAATGTGAGGTAGTCCAGGAAAGCTGGTTGGTGACCGAACGATGCCGTCTCCACATGACTCATCATATCGAACAATGTAACCATGTTTGGTTGACCTGCAGATACATATATAGACATTTTAACCCATTAACTGCTGAATAAATTGGAATGTACATCATATATCTAGATCAGTTGCAGTGTCACGCCGCGTTTTGATCTGGATCTATGTTGTTTATCATTCAGCCATTTGTTTTAGCTCCACTCTGAAGGGCAAGTAATATAGAGCCTAATCAGACAGGCCGTCCATGTGACAATGATCAAATTACTGTTTTTGCGCCCCGACACAGTACATGCTATACATGGGCAAAATATTGTTTGAAAATTCAGCTACCCTGTTATAAAAAATATTCTAGTGAACGGTGTTCGTTGTGTCAATAGGCAAGGTACTTAAATTCATATTGCCTCTTCTCTCTCCTTCATGACGATGGATTCTTAAGTCAGGGGCAATAACTCTGCTCACAAAATCTTTAAAAAAAGTGTTCACGAGAGATTTGTTAGTTTTATCATATTTGATTGCAAATCAATAGTAAATATGTCATACACAAAATGATACAATACATAGCATGAAAATACAAATGGTTTGCGGCACAAGTTTTAGCAACATTAGACAACGGCCCACACCAGAAGTTGTTGTTGTTTTTCTTCAATGTTTTCTATTTAAGGCAGGACGACTTTTGTGTGTTCTGGTTTCAAACCGGTGACCAGGCAGGACGACTTGCACGGTGTTCTGGTTCTTACCTGTATGATTAATATCATCAAACCGGTGACCAGGCAGGACGACTTGCATGGTGTTCTGGTTCTTACATGTATGATAAATATCGTCAAACCGGAGACCAGGCAGGACGACTTGCACGGTGTTCTGGTTTCAAACCGGAGACCAGGCAGGACGACTTGTACGGCATTCTGGTTCTTACCTGTATGATTAATATCGTCAAACCGGAGACCAGGCAGGACGACTTGCACAGTGTTCTGGTTCGTGCTCACTTGGATCATGAGGTTTAGCGACGGATATGCTCTGAAAAAATTCCAACAGAAGCATTAATTCACAGAGACTGATCTTGATCTAGGTACAAACGATGGCAAGACACTGACAGGAAAATGGTACACTACTCAGTACTGTGAATATAATATATATATATGCTCCATATGTCAAAGCCTTGAATACATGTTTTTCCTGAGCAGGCCTAGTTGACGTATTGAGCGGTTAACCAGTACTAAGCAATCTGTGTGTGGTGCCTTGCTCGTGGAGACGTGGACAGTATATAGTATTCCAAATCCTATGCTCTATCTAACAGACGTCACAATATCAGAATAACTGGAAACAATTAGTTTTCACGAAAACAACTCAAGATGTTCTGAAACATCTTTTTATAGACGTAATATTAGTAATTAGCTAAGAACCCCCATTTATTATGTTAGAATATAATCTAAATATGTTCCCATGCAAACATTTGGTGAAATATATTGAAAAATGTTGATTTTGTGAGATTTTTAACCACTATCTCTGACAAGCACCTCCCAGTCATAATTATTGATATGCTCCGCATTGAGTGTTGGGAATAAGATGTAGAAGTTTTGATTTCCAGCAACCTTGTTAGAGGTATAGTTGTTTCTGTGGAAAACAACTTGGATGTCCGAAAACAAGCTTTGATGGACGTAATACAATGTATTAGCAATATTACAATTAAACCAACATTTTATGATAATATAGATAGACCAGCATACAAACATTCGCAGCAATATGAGGAAACATTTCCAACGACCTTTGTTATAGGTATAGTTGTTTCCCTGGTAACAACTCAAGATGTTTTGCAAGTTTACCTTCGAGTGAAAAGATCTAGGTATAATAATGAACAAAAAACACTTGATCTCAATCAAGCACATAGCATGTATGATTTATTATATGGGTCTAATAAACATACTTCAAATGATTATATTTAAATCGCTATTGCATTTCCTTTGATGAACGTATGCGACCTGATTGTATACAGTTTCGTATGAGGGTTTCCAACTAATGATATGCAGCCGACATGCGCACTCGATGTTTGGCAGCATTCACGTCTTTTGGCATGTCTTTTACAGTTTACGCTGTTCCAATGATGATCTAATTATCAGATCCCCGCCACTCGATAAGTCGCAAATTTGGACTAAATACCTTTTAATTGGAAAGCGTAATTATTTTTTTCTTTGTCTCGTTGAAAAGAATAATTATTGTAAATATAAGTAATGAATCACTAGTTAATAGTTTCCATTGGGGGTATGAACTACATTGGGTGTGTTTAAAGTTACTGTGGATGCCTATCTTGCAATTGTGTATTTAGGTTAGCCTGGTTAGTCAAATCAATATATTTTAACACCGAGACTATTAATTGGGTCGTATTGAGTTTCTGATCATATCATGTCATTTTGCCAGAAGGTAAAAAGTGAAAAATCGACAGACTGGAACCCAAGCAATATGTAGGTATGTTTCCGATTGATATTCCGATGTGTTTTTTCGACAGATTGGGTCAATTAGCATATGATGTAGGTGAGAGTACACAATAGGTCTGCGAAAGTGTTCAAATGGGCGAAATCCAAAATGGCCTCCAAAAGCACAAAAATTGTATCTTTTTCATGGCGGAGAAATACTTTCTTAAAACAAAGACAAGAGGCTAGTGTTTTACATATTTTGTGTTGACATACACATTATTCACTGTATATTACAATTTGGTAGAAATTTAATAATAGATCCACCTGGTGGTGACCACAAATATGTCAAAATGGTCGAAATTCAAGATGGCGTTTGAAATTCAAGATGGCGGCCAAAATACCAATAAATGCTTATTGTATGTAGGGAACGCTACTTAGAGGAATTCAATCTAGATATTAAAAGAATATTTGGAGTATTATACAGATAACAGAAACATCAAAGATTTTTTCCAAAACATTTCTTAGTAGCATTTTATTATTTATCCGTCTAGTATTCTAGCTTAATTTTAGACACAATGATAGTAAAAATAGTCATAATTATGATAAAACCTAATATTACAGAGTTGTATGTTAAACAAATACCGAGTGAACAATGTATTCATTGTATACATGCAAGCATGTATTATGCAAATCCATGCATGTCATTTATGCCACGTACATCTATTTAATTATACAAACATTTTATACTGAGCTGCTCCCCTTTGACATGCATGTGCAGAAGAAGAAATAATATATTTCAAGTACCCAAAATGTTTTAATGGCAGTGTCTATGTGAGATAAAACTATACTCTGGCGAAATAAATACCATGTTCTGTTGAGAAACATCAATCAATTTGCTTCATAATTATGTTATCCATCATTATGCATATATGCACAACCATAAGAAAGTTGATGACAATCGTGAACACATACTGTCATTTAATAAACATTAGTATGTTTAAAGCGACATTACATCGCAAAAAGCAACTATAATGCATTTTTTCACATATAAATGCGTTGCTACTACAAATTCTTCCGAATACATTCGGACACTAACATTGAATCAATAAACAGTGTTTTGTGATCTACAAACTTTCGAAATTGAAAGTAGGATTTCATATAACGATCATCCACGCTCCTGAATTGACGATTGTATGTCATCGGAGTTAAAACTAAATGCAAGATAATGTCGTTTAAAGATAATTTAACTAAGACTAGTCTACAAATAAATATGCATAGGCACACATTTGAGATATAACGGTAAATCTGTACCATAAATCGTGTTATTCGGGATACACAAGTTATATTATGCATGAATGTCGACCATATTTACATTATTTTGTTATGTCAACAAACCGCGTATAGGACGTTTGCTTATTAGTTGAAATACTCGGTATTTGAGGCAAATATTTGGAAAAAAATTATACCATATAATAGGAAAATATATTCTGTAGAAATTTGTGTTTTCACTAATGTACTTTTTGTAGTGTCACTTTAAGCTTAGTTTCATAATGTTACTGAAGGTCTCAGTTGAGGGATGGGATAAAATGTCCTTGTACAGTCTAGTTATGGAGCTCTATAAAGATACTGGTCTAACTCCCAATGCAGGAGGATAGTGCAATGATACAGAGACCCATTCCAGAGTCTCCTCTGGTTCTTTTATGTGCACGGTGTAAAGCACCGACGCAAGACCTCGGTTTATAGTCCCATCTGAAAGACCGTTAATTTTATTATGGTCAGACAGGGGATCAAACCTGAGATCATCCCTGGATTACCAGTCCAACATGTAAACCACTGAACTACATTTCCATCTGTTAAGAATATATGTCACAGTCCAGATATAATAGTGTACTGAAAATTTACATTTGTGAATTGTTTATGACATTTAGCGTAAGGCATTTGCTAAATGTGGCATATTAATTAATAAATTATCAATCAGTCTCTTATCAAACATCAGTCACAATCTGTTCAATATCCCCAATTAGCAACTTTGTGTCACCTTTCACAAATACTTTTAGTCCTATATATAAGACCTCTACATAAACATTAGTCCTATATATAAGACCTCTACATAAACATTAGCCCTATATATAAGACCTCTACATAAACATTATTCCTATATATAAGACCTCTACATAAACATTAGCCCTATATATAAGACCTCTACATTAGTCCTATATATAAGACCTCTACATACACATTAATCCTATATATAAGACCTCTACATACACATTAATCCTATATATAAGACCTCTACATAAACATTATTCCTATACATAAGACCTCTACATAAACATTAGCCCTATATATAAGACCTCTACATAAACATTAGCCCTATATATAAGACCTCTACATAAACATTAGTCCTATACATAAGACCTCTACATAAACATTATTCCTATACATAAGACCTCTACATAAACATTAGCCCTATATATAAGACCTCTACATAAACATTAGTCCTATACATAAGACCTCTACATAAACATTATTCCTATACATAAGACCTCTACATAAACATTAGCCCTATATATAAGACCTCTACATAAACATTAGCCTTATATATAAGACCTCTACATAAACATTAGCCCTATATATAAGACCTCTACATAAACATTAGCCCTATATATAAGACCTCTACATAAACATTAGTCCTATACATAAGACCTCTACATAAACATTATTCCTATATATAAGACCTCTACATAAACATTAGCCCTATATATAAGACCTCTACATAAACATTAGTCCTATACATAAGACCTCTACATAAACATTATTCCTATATATAAGACCTCTACATAAACATTAGCCCTATATATAAGACCTCTACATAAACATTAGTCCTATACATAAGACCTCTACATAAACATTATTCCTATACATAAGACCTCTACATAAACATTAGTTCTATATATAAGACCTCTACATAAACATTATTCCACAGGGTGTTGGCTGACTGGCTGGAGAAAGAGCGGAAGAAGGAACGTGGTAAACATCCCCACCATGGGCACATCGCCTTTGTCAAGCCGGGTGAGAACAGGAAGACACAGACACCACACAAGTCATCGATTCTGGATGGCACAACGGGCTGGAACATGGAGGTTGACCTTGTGAAGAGACTTGTTTTCCCCGACGTGGTCCAGACGACCCAACGACCAGACATCGTACTGTGGTCCAAGACAGGGAAGAAGCTCATCGTCATTGAGCTGACAGTACCATGGGAGACAAGGTGCGAAGAGGCTTACGAAAGGAAGAAGGCGAAGTATACAGAGCTTCTGGAACTCTGTAAGCAACGAGGTTGGCGTACTTGGCTGTTCCCTGTAGAAGTAGGCGCGAGAGGCTTCTGTTCCCAGTCCGTTTGCAGACTGATGACAGCAGTTGGGACTACTGGTAGAGAGAAAAGGATGGCTATCCAGAGACTGAGCCAAGCAGCTGAACGGGCTTCAAGCTGGCTGTGGCTGAGACAAGAGGAGAAGAATTGGAAGCAATCAACCAACACGCAGTGACTGATCACCACTGTGGGCCCACCGCCACCAGAGTGTCCATGGAATTTGAGGGCTGAAACACTCAAGGATGGCGGCATCCATGCTGATGATGTTGGTTGAGATGCAGTCTACATTCCATATCAGATTATAGACTGTATTATATCACTATATATAAGACCTCTACATAAATTATGTTATTTCGAGATCTTATCGTTAAAGTATAGCACTTTCCACTCTGATCCAATGACGAGATTTCTGACCAATATTTTGAAGCTTTCCGGACATGATGATGAACGGTTATAAATATGAGCATTGGTGTTAAGAATAATCATTAATATAGATACTAAGAACGTTTAAAATATATTGTCTTACCGTTGTGCATATCATTTAGCTGTTTGAAGTCGTCAGGTGAGATTCTCCCACCTTTTCTGCGCAGTGTTCACAAAAGAAATCCGAATGAATTATTTGTTAGTACATTTCATGCGTATGAACAATTGAATATTGAACGAAATCTTATTTGGTTCACCGTAATGGCACGGGAGATAAGATAAATCTTCAAAACAATTTCATCTATGATTTCTATTTTGGCTTTTCGTAATAACCAAAAAATTCAAAATGAACGAAATGGAATGGTGAAACTCTCCCATGAAATTTAAATGTTGATTTCTTGTATAATATTGTGTCAATTATAAAAACGACTTTTTAGAATATAAAATATGCTACGCATAATTGTGATTTAGCGTTTAGACTTTGTCAACATCCCTGATATCGGCCGGCACCTATTTTCGGCCTTTGTTTATTAACATGATTTTTGTTTCATCTGGAACGCGAATGACATCATTTCTATTTAAAACAGCTGCTTTGGTACTTATGAGGTTCACATATTACTTATCAAAGAGCAAACTACGTGTAAAACAGATACATTTTCACATTTTATTTGAAAGTATGCAAATGTTGACGTTTTCATTAACCCCATTTGTGTGTAGCCTGGTAATCCCTTAAACAGAGGTAAATATAAAGAACTATGTGTTTGTTTTTGTAAAATGCGAAATTGCATCGTCTGCTGAGGAAGGTCACGTGATAGTTATGTGACAATGTCATAATGCGCATTTTACAGGTCAATTCAAATATAGTGTTCCTCTTTTTTTATTCAAAAATATTATTGTCCAAGATATTTACTATTTACGCTAATTCAGTTTCATCCATGTTTTTATCAAATCCAACCTGGCGTCTATTCACCAAGTGCACTGACAAATGCATATCATGCTGTTAGAGACATAGGTTGGCCAGTAAAATCGGCAGCAAGACAGTATGGTGTGCCACTCTTCACATTAAGTGCCATATCTCTCCATGTCACAACTTACCTCATATTGAAGAGTAATCATCATTTGTTGGGTGTTAAATTCTTCCGTTTCGAGTAACAATTATTACTATGCCCAATGTTAATTAGCTTTTTGGAACTTAACTGTAATCAACATTTCTGTTACATGAATTTTCAAGGTCGGCAGATAATAGGTATTTTTTTCGATGCCATGTTAAAATGAATGCTGGACATAACGGACCAAGGACATAATGGACCATGGACAAAACGGGACCATATTCGTGGACAAAACAAACTATGTCTGATAATTATATTTATATATGTACCATTTTCAAGACTAGACATAACGGACCATGTTCGTGGTCAAAACGGACCAGGTCTAATAATTATATATTTATACTACAAGATTGACACACATTACATGATAAGGTGGATACAGAAAATATGACAAATATCTTTAAACAATCTAATTTTATTTTAAAGTAGCACATACAGAAACACAGTACATGGAACTAATTCAGACATCATCAAGTGAATGATAGAATCGAATATGATGACATTGTGTTTTTACGTTTATTTATCGTCGCTACTGGTTGCCCATATGAGCGACGCCTCCTGAAGAGATTAGTTATTTTAGATTTTGGAGGATAGTGCATGATACAGACAGAGACCCATTCCAGATTCTCCTCTGGTTCTTTTACGTGCACGGTGTAAAGCACAGACACGAGACCTCGGTTTAACGTCCCATCTGAAAGACTGTTAATTTTATTAGGGTCAGACGGGGGATCGAACCTGTGATCCCTGGAATATGATGACAGATATTCCGTTTATGATATGTATAGCTGTACCGTACATGACAATATTATCTCAAATACTGTTACTAATAATAATTACTTAGTAATTAATGGATAATTGAGTGATCATAAATTCACGATAAAAGACATATTTAATTGCAATTCGTCTGCTAATCAGTAATTACATTAATTGAGTGAACATTTGTAAATTTAAATTATGGTTCACGGCTATTATTTAGCTGTTTAGTTATTTTATTCATGGTCCGTTTTGTCCATAATTATGGTCCGTTATGTCCATAACTGTGGTCCGTTATGTCCTGGTCCATTATGTCTATGATCCTTTATGTCCATATACTGTTGAAATCACAAGCGAGTGAGTGTATTTTATTTTGAACATTTGTTAGGCAATCTCAGTTTAGACAATTGCATTAAATGCAGAAATGATCATTTTACTTCTATAAAGTAATATTATTCCACTTGCTGTAAAAGAGACTGACTAGAAGACATTCACCGAAAAGCATTAGACGGCCGATTACCAGTACGCCAATGGTACAATGTCACATTTTTCAAGTCTAAATATTTGGACTAGTATATTTTCAGTTTGTTCTTGCTTATTACAAGTTGTACAAAGGCTTGTGAACCAATACGTCACAAATGTGCACCATAATATCGCCTGCGAAACATCTGCCTTCTGAAATGTTGTAAAACAAATTCAAAACATCCGAAATACAGACTATTCGAATGCCAGTGTAGTTCCCTCATACTGCGTAGCTGTCATTTGTTACAAACACAAGACAGTGACAGCAGGCTATTTAAATGTATTAAATAGTAAAGCCAGGTCTCAATGACAAACCCACAAAGCACAGCAATTACCTATGGAGTTTCTGGAAAGCATTTCTGTAAACTGACATTTTCACTTTATTCGGTGTTTCCGGTGTCGCTGTATACAAATCTACGGAGCAATCGTCCTACATAGCACAGTGTGCAGCCATATTGGGGATAGGTATATATGGGGTTTGCCTGAAATACGAAATGGAATATTGTGTGCGAAATGGACGGAATGTAATTGGCGGGTTCGACGCTTGTGGACCACCGGATCGCAGGTTCGATCCCCGTCTGACCATAATAAAATTAACAGTCTTTCAGATGGGACGTTAAACCAAGGTCTCGTGTTGGTGCACTACACCGTGCACGTAAAAGAACCAGAGGAGACTCTGTAATGGGTCTCTGTCTGTATTATTGCACTATCCTCTAAAATGACTAATCTCTTCAGGAGGCGTCACTCACATGGGCAAGCACTAGCGACAATAAATAAACGTAAAGCACACATGCAGACTATGGACTGTAAAGGTATCATAGACCAGACTGCATGGTATATGTATGTATGTATGTTCCATTAATGTCAAACCCCTTGTTTTCCTGGGTAAGTTTAGCCGACCTAAGTGGTTAACCAGTACTAAGCAATGTGTGTGAGGTGCCTTGCTCAATGACACTACATATGTGGCCTGACCGAGTATCGAACCCGGGACCGATCAATTCCAAATCCGACGCTCTACCACTGGACGACGACCAGAGTGCATGGTATATTGCAGACGCTTCAATATCACTGTCCGAAATGACAGAGAAAAGCGGGCGCTATTATTGTAAAGAGAACATGCAGGCGCTATGAAATAAATAGTAGAATCTAACTGGCGATACATTTTTTACTTGCGGGTGCTTGAATTATGAGATCATTATAATAAGATTTTATTCAAAATTGTGTATGATATTGAACATGTAACAAACTGCGGACGCTCAAAACATGAGATCATTTTTAATAAGATCTTCAGTGTCGTCGAGTAATTTCTACCATATCTTCAGTGTCGAAGGGGTACAGTCTATTCCAATCCGACACTGGACCACGGGCATATATAATTATATCAGTTCTGGCACTTTTATTTTATCTATGTTATTATTTATTAATGTCTTTAAAAAATAAACAACAGATGTACCGAACTTTTGAAATTGCTATATAAATGTAGTGAATGGCAATTGGGTTTGTTAAGAGACACCGTCTGATGCGGAAGATGGAGACACCCGTCTGGACCGGAAGTGAGGCATTCTGGGAACCAGTGCAATGAAGCAAGCATGCCACAGACGCTCAGACAACACTGCAAATCAGGCATATTTATCCTGGTAAAGAGTAGCTGCTATAGAGTACCCGATACGTAAGTTCCCTGGTCCTATAGCGACTACGTCAATGGTGTCAGAAGTGTGTTGGATAAAGGACTACACGCCGTGAAATACTAGAAAAACACTGTGAGCACCTGCTGTGTGATTTTCAGGCTGTAAAAAACGCAGGTGTTGGAAGAGCGTGGATGCTGCTTGGTAGACTGGGGAATCCGGTTTTAATCGATTGGGGACAGGCGTAAGACGTTATTTACCCATCGAGTTCACAAAAACAAGGCGCAGTTTGCTTGTTTTTTGCTGATATAAAACCGTCAACATTGTCAGACAACTACGCACGTGCATTACCGGAAGTGAACGGAATTACGACATTGGAACAGTTTCCTGGCCTTTATAGTTGGTCTCAACCCATTTGATAATAAATTACTTTCTTAAAAGGGGAAGGAGGGTCTCTGTCCTGTGTAGTATCTCCGTTTGCTTTTGTTTTTCAGGAAATTGGAAAAACTCGCAAGTAAGTGCGCATTTGTGTTATCTGTCTATATAGTAGTTAGCATAATATACCTGGAACTATGTCTGAAGGTAACTTAGTACCAGAAGGGAACCAAATCCCCATTAATTATGCAACTATTGAGCAACTGGTCACGATCCCTGTGATTAAAGCGAGGCTTGCCCATACGATCGTTCTCATAAGCCAATCATTATCATAAGGGAGAATAGTGGTAATATTACTCCGGAGGTGTTATCCTCCATTACAAGGAGTAAACTGAGCAGTGAGGCTGTTCGGATGATAGATTTTAGACCCAATGTTCAACTACCATCCGGAGAATCTCATTCTTCAGAGTCTGATCATGATGATCAGTACGCTCAACCGCTCGGTGATACATTAAAGTACACCGAGGCGACTAGACAGTCTGATTGGACCGATGTTCTTAAGACATTGAACACGGCGACTGGTCTGGTTGAGCAGAGGATGGCAGGAAATGAATCACTAGAGAGTCTACCAGTGAAAGACTCTGCCCTGCCTAACCCACCTACTGCTGAGGAGCGCTACCCCCTTAATAAAAGTTATAAACGGGAAAGTAGGCTCCATCAATGTGATGCATATGGCACACCCCCAGGTGGGAATCCGTTTTCGCAGAGAGCATCACGAAAGCCGGAATATGCCCCTAATGTGTACGACCCACTAAGTTGGGAACATAGTACACATCGTGTTGGGCATCATGCAACCGATTTGTTCAATGGGACACGGGTAAGGTCCCGTGTATGGGACCCAGTCGCAATGAGGTATTATGCACCTGATTATAGCGACAGTAGTACTGATGACGAATTCAGTATACGACCGAGTCGTATTGACAAAGGTCGCAAGTCAGCAGGTCAGGACCTGCATAATAGGCGAAAACGAGCTAGAGATGTACCCACTCAAGAAGTAAAACGTTGGCCATTTGGAATTTTAAACAGAACTAACAAGTATATACAGAACAATTGTTTTATTTATTATGTGTTTTCATATTATTATATTACAAACTTCGAACAGACGTATAGGTATAGTGTCTATATGGTCGGCGCATACACTGCTGATAGCTTCTTCAGAAGTCGGGACGTCGAGATCTGCCCTGCCGTATATTCGTCCCAGATCCCGAAGATCATGGCCTGCATAGACCTGGTCGCCTTCCGCTGGCGCTTCTTCAGTTTCTTTTCTGATACTAATCGGACCTGCAGTGGTAGTAGATTGGCCTCTACGTGAAGGCTCTTCACCAGATGGTAGAATGGCGGAGGTGCCCCACTACGATAATTGATCATGTATCATTTTTGGTTGATCATACCTCGTCTGGGTCTTCCTCTCTACATGGACCGCATGTGAACGTGTGGGTAATCTCCCCCTTCTTAAGTCGGTTGTACATATACTTGGTAAGCCCTGCAAATACAATACATATAAGTGTTACGGGATACATTTGGAACTATCGCTACAACATGTTTGGTACATATTTCTCCAATAAAACAAAGAATAATAGATATATACAAACAGACATGGTATTCAAATATTAATAACTCAACTAGGCTGAGCTCGTATAACATATATAAATATAGTTTCAATTTCGAAAAATACTTAAGATTATATCATGCTACTTTCGAATAGCACCGACTCGCTTTAGAATATCGTCGCACGATTATACACTAGAAACCGGCAGATATAATAACATTAGACGAGAAGATAGACACTGTCCGAATTGTAGCATGAATGTCGAATATCACTTCCTGTTAGTATGCCCAAAATATAGGGAATTACGTACCAAGTATCTTAAACCGTATTATAACCATTGGCCCAACATTAATAAGCTTGAACATATCATGTCGGAACATATTTTATTTCTGAATTCCAATAGGCTCAAAAGCCCATGAGGACATATACATGCATACTTTATGGCAAACAGTGATAATAGCATAAATTATATAAATACTTGTACAATGTACATAGATATCCCTAAAGTTTAATATTCGGATGGTGTGCTAACTATTTAACACGTTAAGTAATACAACTTACATTTCTAGGGCGTTAGCTGAAAGTACCTGGAATATTACATGCCATTATTTGCTGCATACAGATTTTCATTTCGTTTTGCAAAAGCATTATGTATATACACACACAATTTCCTAAGTGTAGCCTGGCTTTCATTATTAATCAATTCTATAAACTTATACATATTTGGACGCCTCCATACAAAGTTGTATTCTTAATACTTCTAAGTTCATATATTATGCATTAATCAGTAGGAGTAGACATTAATACATTTTAATATTTAAATAATCATATTAATTCATACAGCTCGCCGTAAGCATATTTATGCAGAATATATAATATTTCAGACGTACCTGTGTCACCGCATCCATGATGCTGCCAGCCACAACAACGATCGCAGTCGATCGCCTGGTGGTGATTGCCGACCTTCTTGGCACAATGGATGCACATAACAGCCATTGTGGATTTGTGATGATTTGTGTGTGTGTGTGTGTGGAATAATTCTAGCATCATATATACACGTTTTTACAAGTGACAAAAAGCGAACAATCTAATGAGCCCTTTAATGTAGGTGTTCATCAATTACCGTATTAAGGTAATCATTTTATGATCACAGACAAACTCACATTCCAAGGTCTTCAATCAACACCAATTAACCCGGATTAATCAATCAAGTCCAATTATCATTGATCAATCGGCAATCATATCTGCAAACACAAACACTCCAACATTATCATGAATTAAAGCAAGCGTGTTTCCAATTACCAACACAAACAAATTAACAAATATCAAATTCTTTTATGCAATCTATAACTCACAGGAAAACATACCTTCATGTATGTTGAGAGAAAAACATACCAATTTATATGCATATTTTAATCTCAAGTATACCATTTTTCTCTCATACTAATACCTTCTAAGTATGAGTTTACCTATCTACAACTTTTTACTTGACACATAATATTTCCAATCTATTTCCAGTTATTCCATCTCTATATTATCCCATGGGTACGTTTTGACTTATGGTAGGGTACGTTTTGACTTATGGGTGGGTACGTTTTGACTTCTGGGTGGGTACGTTTTGACTTCTTTGTGGGTACGTTTTGACTTCTGGGTGGGTACGTTTTGACTTCTGGGTGGGTACGTTTTGACTTTTTTGGGTACGTTTTGACTTGGGTACGTTTTGACTGGAACCCGAGATGTCACCAACATGTTGTCCAAAAATCTAACGTATGATGGCAAGGGTAAGTGGACTGCATTCAAGCAGAAGTTTGTCCGTTTTGCACATGCATGCGATTGGACAACGGACGAGTGCTTGAATTGTCTGTGCTGGAGCCTGACCGGAAAAGCTGCAGATTTCTACGCAATATTAACCGAGCGTAGAGAAGATCTGTCTTATCGCAGACTCATGCAAAAGCTAGAGTCGGTTTGGTGTGAGAGAGCTTCCGGCAACAGCACAGGTCCGGTTTCAACAGGCAGCCCAGTCACAAACAGAGGCTTTAGAGGATTGGGCAGATAGAGTCCTTACATTAGCCACCAAGGCGTTTCGCGATCTGCCCGAATACTATTCCATGCAGCAAGCAATAGCTCGCTTCTGCCAGGGACTGGTGGATCGTGAAGCGGGGCATCATGTGTGCATACAAAACCCTAGCACCATGGAGGAAGCCATGAATGATGTACGTCGCTACCAGCACGTACACCAAGCAATGTTTGGTAAGACCAAACGTGTACAGCGTAAGATGGATCATGAGGATGACCATCGTGCTGTGTATGCGGTACAAGACCGGGAAACGTTGCCCAATAAAGGAGGGAAAGGGAGTGAAGGCACCCCTGTTATTGGAGCAATAATGAAAACGTTGCAAACACAGTTGGAGGAACAGCTACGGATAGGGCTGGACAGAATTGCTGCAGAGGTAAAGCAGCAGAGGGGTAGTGGAACTACCAGGCCAGCTAATGGTAGGACGAAAGCTGGTGAATGTTTTGGCTGTGGAGAAAAGGGACATTTCAAGCGGAATTGCCCAAGATCTGGTGACAGGTATGCGTCACATCGCCATTAAACTGGAACGGGTAGAGTTCAGCATGAAAGTCCGGGTAGCTGGTATGGAAGCAACAGCTATAGTAGACTCCGCAGCCCAGTTGTCGATCATTTCAGATAGGCTATATAACTCGCTACAGAAACCACCTCCGAAGTTACGTGAGGTAAAACTCATGACTGCAGGTAGACAGATGAGTATGAAGGGTTTGGTGGTAGAACCTGTACGGTTAAAGATTGGCGCACAGTGGTATAGCGAGCAAATTTATGTGGCTCCAATCGAACAAGATATGCTCCTTGGTTTTGACATATTATGTCGAGGGTCTGCCGTGTTAGACATGGGTAGAGGCATATTGGTGTTTGATGGGCAGGAGATAAATCTGTATCGAGGTAACAGTGCAGATATGCCTGTGGTTGCTCGGGTTACAGTGGCCAAGCACCAGACCATCCCACCTAACTCCGTGATGAGGGTGAAATGTATTCTTAATTGCGAGATGCCCGAGTACTACGTTGAACCTGTAGAGAGTCTGGAAGTCCTTGTACCGAGAGTTATGTGTGGTGCAGGGGCGGATCCGATTGTGTGTGTTGTCAACCCAAGTGACAAACACCGCTTGTTAAAACAAGGGATCCAGATCGGCAAAGCCTATCCAGTAGAAAAGTTCCTAGAGACGGACAGTAATGTGTATGCAGATGCACAGGTAGCATGTGAATCTGAGCAGGACATACACAGGCAGAGTGATCTGGGGGAGGTCCCATCAGTCAGACTGGTGGAACCTGAGCTCAAACCATGCGTGTTAACTCGCGAGCAGCGCAAGTACTGTGTTACTAGAAAAGAACTTTTAGCAGTCGTGCGGTTCACACGCCAATATCGACACTATCTGTTAGGGATACCCTTTACGGTCAGGACTGACCACTCGAGTCTAGCCTGGTTGATGCGGTTCAGGGAACCACATGGGCAGTTGGCGAGATGGCTCGAGAAGCTATCTCAATATAATGGTGCTATGGCACCGGCCAGGCAATAAGCATGGAAACGCAGATTCCTTGTCTAGAATACCTACAAGAGAGGAAGCGGGTGCTCAAAGGCTGCCTGAGGATCTGCCTTGTGGTTGGTGTGAATACTGAGAAATACGGATCATTTATCGAGATCGTAGACTTGCAGTACCGTTGGCCTCGCACAGAGTACAGGGATCCGCGGTCGACAGTGCACATGTCGGCATCGGGATCAGTACTAAGGGCAATCGAGGAGGGAACTGGTCGGTCTATGGAGATAAACGATCGTCCATGGATAGCGTAGACATTGCAGACCCTTTGGCCTCGCAAAGAGTACAGGGATCCGCGGTTGACATTGCGCAGGTCGGCGTCGGGATCAGTACTAAGGGCAATCGAGGAGGGAACTGGTCGGTCTACGGGGATTCAAAGGGAACTGCAGAAAATCAGTTATACAACGGTGGCAAGCCAGTTCAAGCTAAAAGGCTGAACTTTGCATGTGTAAGTTCGAACCAGAAAGAGACACAGACTTGCGAAGTGACCCAGGATCAGGGGAGGCAAAGGGGATGATGTGATGAAGATGGCGGTGGACAACGCACGTCGTCTTTACTTGCATCATCAACCTCCCAAGTAAGCCGACCGTAAGGACCGGATTGCATGGACTTATGGCTTAGGGGTAAGGTACTAAGCCAGATCTGGATTCGGGTCCGGTGAGGGACTTAGTACTGGTGAACCGCTTAAGTCGGCTAAGCTTGCCCAGGAAAAGTAGAAATGCTTGGAGCATCTCTTGGAATTATGGCTTAGATGTATGGCACTAAACCAGAGGGGGGTTCATTGATGGACTTAGTACTGGTTAACTGCGTATGTAGGCTAGGCTTGGCCAGAACAGGTAGGTGTAAGCTTAGGTGTAAGACACCAAGCCAGGGAAGGAGTCATCGATGGACTTAGTACTGGTTAACTGCGTATGTAGGCTAGGCTTGCCCAGGAAAGGTAGGGGTAAGACACTAAGCTAAGGATTGAGTCATCGATGGACTTAGTACTGGTTAACCGCTTATGGAGGCTAGGCTTGCCCAGGAAAGGTAGGTGTAAGCTTAGGGGTAAGACACTAAGCCATAGAGGTGTTCAGTAATGGACTTGTTACTGGTTAACCGCTTACATCGGTTAAGCCTGCCCAGGAAAAGTAGAAAACTTGGAAGATATCTACTTGGGGGTCCAGACCAGAGAATATCATTTCCGTCGAGAGATGTCACAAGCCGGTCAGACCGATTGTGCCTGAAGAACAGACCCATTGCCAGACGGATGTGGAGGAAGTCCTTTCAGATAAAGTGGGGAGGAGTGTAGTGAATGGCATTGGGTTCGTTAAGAGACACCGTCTGATGCGGAAGATGGAAACACCGTCTGGACCGGAAGTGAGGCATTCTGGGAACCAGTGCAATGAAACAAGCATGCCACAGACGCTCAGACAACACTGCAAATCAGGCATATTTATCCTGGTAAAGAGTAGCTGCTATAGAGTACCCGATACGTAAGTTCCCTGGTCCTATAGCGACTACTTCATAAATTAATGACGAAAATAATAACAGAAGTAGACAAGAGAGATAGAAAGAAGACGCATACTTTTGAAAATGACAAAATATTTTTATAATTCAACACTATATGTCCGCGTTTTAGACAAACAGTTTGGCTGCATTCAAAATAAAAAACCGCGGGATTAAAAAAGGTGATTATTATTGTAGTGTTACGGACTAAGATTGATTTTATACGTGAGTAAACTAATTATTGTCTTGTAATCCTGTTTAGCTTGTATACTAATTGTTTTATTTACAGTCAAACCTAAATAAGTTGATAAAATAACACATGATACAGGATCTTAGTCAATTCATACCTGGACGTTTCGTACCAAGTTTGGACGTTTCGTACCCAATTTCTGAGGAGATTTATACCCAATGTCTGAGGCGATTGGTACACTGTTTTAACGTTTCATATCTCATATATATGTGTATGTAGCCTGGGTTCCAGTCTGTCGATTTTTAACTTCTAGCCAAATGACATGTTCAAAACTCAATACGGCCCAATTAACCCATTCAACCCCAAGTAACTGACATGGACTGGTGCGTGATATTTTCAGACCAATATTATAATATATTAATAAGAAAATTACCTTTGGACCAGTTCATTTATCAAAATGGGTAATTTTATCTAAAAATAGTAATTATTACTGGCAAAAAAGTGCAGATCCTGATGAGACGGCTCGTCACGAGCGCCGGCTCATCTGGATCTACACTTTTCATAAGCCTATTTAGAGGCCTGTGGGGTTGAAAGGGTTAATAGTCTCGGTGTTAAAATATATTTTTTGACTAACCAGGCAAAATATATCGACGCCTGTTCCCAGGCTAATGTGTATGTATAAAGCAGCTGCTTTTAAACTTTTACCACAACTTATTTTCATTACTTTCTTAAATTATGCTTTTAACTACTCATACTTTTAACTTCTTTGCGGTTTTTGATGCGCAACATGTCTACGTCCCCGCAAGGGGTTTGGCATTAAAGGTAGGGGTGACTATTGGGGTCAATTTTACTATTGCGATAGTATTGCGATAGTTAAAATACTATTGCGATAGTATTGCGATAGTATTGCGATAGTTGTAGGACTATTGCAATAGTATTGTGTAAATACATATTAATTAAAAAAATATTCTGTTTCGCATGGAATACACAAGTTTTGTGTATTTATTTATTAGCATGCAATTTTTTCTTTATTATCATGACATCGAACACACTGCACTAATTTACTTGTCCGTAGTGAAAAGTTGAAAACCCACTTGCCCGTATATCCGAACTTTATATGTTTAAATAATATAAACCAACCTTATTTAAAAATCGATACACAGTCCCGCTAAGTTACATGATTGTTTACCTGTCGTCTTCAATAATAAGGCTGCGTCACGTACCCGTTCCCGTATATCGATTTAGCGACCGCGTAGTATACTTGTAACTGACGCATGCGCTATAGCACTTTAAATTACCCATACCCGGGATTATGGGGGTCACATCGCCTACTTTGCTCACTATTCAGTACCAAAGAAGCCATTTTCGACAGTAGTTATTCTTATTGACAGCTGGCTTGTTTTGAGCGGAAAATACATTACATACCCACCGCATTTTACACAGTTTTTATGTGACGGGCGATAACTCTTGACATTTCCGGTTCTTATTCAGGTTATTGTCGGCTGGAAATGTTGTCCGCCACCGTTGTCGGCTGGCTTGTGTTTATTGCGGAAGTTCCGCAGGAAAATAAACAAGAACATTTGCCGATGCTTTCTCATTAAAATACGATTTAAATGCCATGGGAACATAAAGTAAATGCACTCGCCGGTATTTTTACTTGTCCACGGACAAGTTACATTCGAAAATCTACTTGCCCGGCGTAACAAATGACCGATTTCGCCATCCCTGGCAACTATCGAAACTATTGCGATAGTACTGCCGCAATAGTCAATACTATCGATGGTCATATTTACCATCGATGGTTGACTATCGTGACGCTGTCTATTGCGATGCATCGATATTTCGATGCATCGTTACACCCCTATCACATATATAGAATAAGTATCATACATACTTTATAGCTCACATATATACAATAAGCATCATACATACTTTATAGCTCACATATATACAATAAGTATCATACATACTTTATAGCTCACATATATACAATAAGTATCATACATACTTTATAGCTCACATATATAGGATAAGTATCATACATGCTTTATAGCTCACATATATACAATAAGTATCATACATACTTTATAGCTCACATATATAGGATAAGCATCATACATACTTTATAGCTCACATATATAGGATAAGTATCATACATACTTTATAGCTCACATATATACAATAAGTATCATACATACTTTATAGCTCACATATATAGGATAAGCATCATACATACTTTATAGCTCACATATATAGGATAAGCATCATACATACTTTATAGCTCACATATATAGGATAAGTATCATACATACTTTATAGCTCACATATATACAATAAGTATCATACATACTTTATAGCTCACATATATAGGATAAGCATCATACATACTTTATAGCTCACATATATAGGATAAGCATCATACATACTTTATAGCTCACATATATAGGATAAGTATCATACATACTTTATAGCTCACATATATACAATAAGTATCATACATACTTTATAGCTCACATATATAGGATAAGCATCATACATACTTTATAGCTCACATATATAGGATAAGCATCATACATACTTTATAGCTCACATATATAGGATAAGTATCATACATACTTTATAGCTCACATATATACAATAAGTATCATACATACTTTATAGCGAGTTCCAGACGCTAGAGAGCTGAAACATATAGAACTTCAGACTATTGACATTAGAGGAAGATAGATAGATAGATATATATTCTATATTGGTGGAAAAATCGTCTCAATCAACCCATTTCATTCTGGATACATTTAGAGGCTTTTGCAAACAACATAGATCTAGATCAGCCGCAGCGTCTAACCGTCATTCGTATGGGAGGAAACCGGAGTACCCGGAGAAAACCCACCTGTCCGATCTGGCGACCACTATACCATCTCACATACTTCCCGGTCCGAGCATCGAACCCGGGTTGCATTGGTGAGAAGCAATATGTTGGCATATGATAGCTTCACCCCTGAGTATGTAACATTCTGATGTGTAGAATTGTAACAGTTACTTTAAACAGGGTTTTAAGTATGATTCAATGGCGTAATTTGGTCAAGACCACTAATTGGTGTTCAGGTTATTGAGAAGTTTCTCTATACCATTTGAACTTACTGTGATCTCCTTCATGTTTGGAATGGATTGACCATTCAGGTTTCCATTTGTGTCCTGAATTTTCATTTTACAAATGGAGGTAAGTCTTCATGGTGGAAGACCTCACAAAAACAAACAATCAAATAGTTATGACCGATTGAATAAACAGTAATTTCACAAAAGTAGTCCGTTTGTAGCCATATCTTTCCAAATTTTACTTTCTACAGTAATAAGTTATCATTGAAAATTAAAATATAATGCAATAATCACAATATCTAATCACCCGCTCTACACAATATCTAATCACCCGCCCTACACAATATCTAATCACCCGCCCTACACAATATCTAATCACCCACCCTACACAATATCTAATCACCCGCCCTACACAATATCTAATCACCCGCCCTACACAATATCTAATCACCCGCCCTACACAATATCTAATCACCCACCTACACAATATCTAACCACCCGCTCTACACAATATCTAATCACCCGCCCTACACAATATCTAATCACCCACCCTACACAATATCTAACCACCCGCTCTACACAATATCTAATCACCCGCTCTACACAATATCTAATCACCCGCTCTACACAATATCTCGATGTGAAGCACATTGTAAGTAAACACATATAGGAGCTTTAAGTAAACTAATCAAATTAGCATATTCCGAAGTGCATTGTCAAGTACCTTATGGTGCCGATGTTTTTTATTTATCATTTAACCATGTATGTTTTCATGTAACTAATGTGATGCATAAGAAAATGGTTTCCTTCTGCACTTGAAAGATGTACATGATTTCATGTTCATGTAATAGATGTGTCATTGGTCAAATACGTACATGATTTCATGTAATAGATGTGTCATTGTTCAAATACGTACATGATTTCATGTAATAGATGTGTCATTGTTCAAATACATACATGATTTCATGTTCATGTAATAGATGTGTCATTGTTCAAATACGTACATGATTTTATGTTCATGTAATAGATGTGTCATTGTTCAAATACGTACATGATTTCATGTTCATGTAATAGATGCGTCATTGTTTTAATTATATTGCAATCAAATGCAAGGTACACAGTTGCAATGTGTGATCAACCTTTTGTGTGAGGTTAAGAGACATAAATGAGGGTGATCAATTAGCAACTCTCGATATATATATATATATAATGTATTGTACTGTATTGTATTGTACTGTACTGTACTGTACTGTACTGTACTGTACTGTACTGTACTGTACTGTACTGTACTGTACTGTACTGTACTGTACTGTACTGTACTGTACTGTACTGTACTGTACTGTACTGTACTGTACTGTACTGTACTGTACTGTACTGTACTGTACTGTACTGTCTGTACTGTACTGTACTGTACTGTACTGTACTGTACTGTACTGTACTGTACTGTACTGTACTGTACTGTACTGTACTGTACTGTACTGTACTGTACTGTACTGTACTGTACTGTACTGTAACACCCGTGGACGTTTTTTTTTGGTCTGGGATGGCCGGCTAATTGACCTTTCTGCCGATTTTGATTGACAGCTGGCGTTAGCCAATCGCATCGCACCATTCGCGCACACCCCCGGCAACGGCTTATCGCCGCCATCTGTTAGACAAACAATGCATGTCTTAGTGCATGGACAGAATCGAATGGGAAAATTACGGATGAGCAAAATGGTTTTCGCAAAAAACGCAATACCTTAGACCATGTTTCTTCATTGACTAGTATCATTGAAACTAGGAAAAAACGTAAACTTGCCACATTTTCCGCTTTTATTGATTTTCGTAAAGCGTACGATTACATTAACCGGGATAAATTATGGAAAAGACTTGTTGATAATGGCATTACTGGTAAAATGTTCGTGGCAATTAAATCACTTTACTCATCCGTGTCATCTTGTGTAAGGGTAAATCAATTTAACACAGATTGGTTTGATGTTAATTGCGGTTTACGCCAGGGATGTATTCTTTCTCCATTGCTATTTAATCTGTATATAAATGACTTAGCTTTGTATCTGAAATCTCTTGGAGTAGGTGTCGCCTACGGTGATGATACCATTTGTTTATTATTATATGCAGATGACATTGTACTTTTAGCTGAAAACCCAAATGACCTGCAGGTATTATTAAGTGCTTTGAAAGACTGGTGCAATTTAAATGACGTGTATTAATAGTGACAAAAGTAAAATAGTTCATTTTCGCCAGGAATCTACTCTGGTAACAAATATTTCGTTTACATGTGGAGCTGTCGAGCTACAAATAGTTGATAGATATTTATATCTTGGTATTGTGTTGCATGAACATCTAGATTATAATATAACTGCTAAAATGGTTGCTCAGAGTGCTAGTCGCGCGCTCGGTCTTCTTATAGCTAAATGTAAATCCGCTGGTGGCATTCCATATAATGTATTTACCAAACTATACGACTCCATTGTTTGGCCCGTTATTGATTACGGTGCAGCAATTTGGGGATACAAGCACTACTCTTGCATCAATGCTGTTCAAAACCGTGCCATGTGGTTCTTTCTAGGAGTTGGCAAATACACTCCAAACGCAGCCGTTGCCGGTGAAATGGCTTGGTTACCGCCATATGTTCGTCAGTTAAAATCTATTGCCCGTCTTTGGTCTCGTATATCTCATATGAATTCGAACAGAATCAATCGAGGAACGGCAGTCTGGGCAAACTCCTTAGCAAACATGAAATGTCGCAATTGGTTTTATAATGTTCGAAAAACACTTACCGAAGTTGAATTATATCAATATTGTAGTCTGGATAATGTCATACCTAAACATACTATTGTTTCGAAGGTTGAAAATGTATTTATGTCTAAATATAAACTGGAATGGCTTCAGTCGATCAGTAGACCAGATAGTACTTCAGGGAGAGGTAGGAATAAGCTAAGGACTTACTGTACATTTAAACAACACTATTTAACTGAAAACTATTGTACAATTATTATGTCTAGATCGCATCGGGCTGCATTTAGTAAATTTAGATGTGGCGTAGCACCTATAAGGCTTGAAACTGGCAGATACGAAAACTTACCAGTAGAAGACAGAACATGTACATTCTGTAACACAATTGAAGATGAGTCACATGTTATCCTTGAATGTAACCTTTATGATGAAACATATTATTTGATAAAGCTCAACTTATACAACCTGGTTTTGTTAATATGTCTAGTCAAGAACAACTTAAGTTCATATTCACAAATGCACCCATTATTAGATTAGCTGCCAAAACCTGTTTTAGTATTTTACAACGACGTACCTCTTATCTTTGTAAATAATGTCTATTGAGTGTTTTATATGTCGTCTTCACATTTTATTACAACTGAAAAGCATATGCTAATTAGGCTAATCCCAATCTAATTGGAATTGGTATTTGATCTTTTAAAACATTTTTTAGTTTGCGCAGTAGTGCTTATTTTGCGTTCAGTATTTTTCATTCCATTACATCTTAATAAGATTTTAAATTTCAATTAGCGACTGCTTTTCAGCTTTATCTCACACATGTAGTTATCACATGTACATGTATATACTATATTAGTGCAATATGTTATAGATGAATGATGTATATATGCATAGTCTCTTGTAACTCTGAATTGAGTGGCAATGTACTTTTTAATATGTAAACTATATTCTATGTTTGTTATATGCTGTACATTGATGAGACTGAAATAAACTAGTAACGCGTAGACAAATTTGAAAAGGAGTGAATTTGATCGAAAATACGGGTTTAAAATTGTTTTAATGATGTTGAAAATGTGTAGCTTTGGTGTGTGGGTTAGTTATAGTACAAAATTAGTCGATATCCTGGTGATCGACGTTAAATTCAACCCATTTCAAAATCCTTTGACAAATCTAAAAGTGTGTATATGAACCACAAAATACCAGACAGCTGCTGTAAAAACAATGCATCTATAAAAACACCGACTGACCCCATATAGTCCCCAAATTAAGAACTTATAAGCTATTCAAACAGGCTTTCCGATGTGAAGAATATGTACAAATGAACCTTAATAAACACAAACGCTCAGTGTTGTGCCAGTTTATGTGTGGAATTTTACCATTAAGACTAGAGACAGGAAGATATATAGGTGAACGTGTAGAGGAGCGCTTGTGTCGGTTTTGTACACTACATGCTGTGGAGGATGAAACCCACTTTATCATTCACTGTCATTTGTACGATGATATAAGATTAAGTGTACTTGGAGATACAATAACAAGTGAACAGTTTAACAATCTAACAGATACCCAAATACTAAAACTTCTGTTAAACTCATACCCAAGAAAAGTGGCCAAGTTTGTTGTGAGAGCATATCTGAGGAGAAAATGTTTAATTTATAATATGTAATTACTGAACGTTCATTATGTCCTTTATTTTATTGTATTACAATGATGATGGTGATGATGATTTTATGATTTTATTTTCAGTGTGTACAGTTATATATTAACAATGATTACCTGTCTATTTACAGTTACTCTCGAGTAGTCGAACTTTATTATAAAGGTGTAAATAGTCATAAATACCATGCCATACTTAAAATGACTGCATATCATATTGTTGATGTAATCATTGTGACTTCTATGTGATGTTTATATGTATAACAATTTAATATGTAGGTGACTTATAGATCCATTGGGTCGAGTGCTATATTCATGTATTTATGTATGTATTGAAATATGTTAATGCACATGTCACTATAATAAACTATTTACTTACTTACTTATAGTCATTCTTTTCTAGCAAACACAGCAATCAAATTTAAGTGTGTCACACTGTTTATTGACTTTGACTTGACTTGACTTTATTATCAAGATCAAAGTATTGCACAACGGAATTTAGCACTGATTGTGCTAATTGGTCAATTATAAAATGTGTGCACATAATTATAGCATTGATTACTACACCGAGTCATTGTTTTATCGTTCTCTCAGACAAACGAGTTATTTAGTAAAGTTTTAATCAAGTCAAGTCAAAATCCTTTATTTCTCTCAATTCATGTTAGCATGAACACATGCGGTTATACATGTAAGGGAGAGATATTCTTATCTGGGTGAAATAAAACCGAGAAATTCGACGGAATTTTATCTAGATTAACTCGATGCAGGACTGCGTTAGACGCCATTTTGTTAGATAGCTTGTCTCGCGTGGTTACAGCGAGCACCGGTAACTATGTAGCGTTTGCAGAAAGGTCAATTATAGGTAAATGTAAAAAGTTCAAACGAATTATCAATGTTAATCTCTTTTACTACACATGTATTTCTTAATTAGATACTGGTACTTTGTCATCACGCAATTTCAAACCGCGACATAAAAATCGCGTACCAGTTACGCTACAGTATATGTACCTTGTTTATGCGCAGGCGTGAGAACTGATTATGTGTTTTACGTTTTATTTATCGTCGCTACCGGTTGCCCATATGAGCGACGCCTCCTGAAGATATTAGTTATTTTAGATTTTTGGAGGATAGTGCAATGATACAGAGAGAGACCCATTCCAGAGTCTCCTCTGGTTCTTTTACGTGCACAGTGTAAAGCACCGACACGAGACCTCGGTTTAACGTCCCATCTGAAAGACTGTTAATTTTATTAGGGTCAGACGGGGGATCGAACCTGCGATCCCTGGATTACCAGTCCAGCGTGTTACCACTGGACTACATATCCGTCTGTGACCCGATTATCTGCAGCGAGCTTATATATATAGACAAATGTCTTGCAAGACATTCGTCATTACCAAATCGGATTTCACATTACGGAAATAACAACCAATCAGATGCATTGATGCATTTGACCGTGTCTATCACTTCTACCTGCGAGACGCCATCTTGCAAGACAAATTTAGCTCGAACAAATTTCAGAATCAAATAGTGTGAAACTTACACAACACTTCACATAAATGCTGGAGTTAACAAATAGTATACAGGCGCGGCGCTAGGAATTTCTTGATGGGGTTCGATGCAAGTGCGACGGCCCGTAGGGCAGGAGCCTGCTCAGGGCTCACACTGGCTTTTTTTTTCTTTGCGCCACCACTTTCACCAAATGAAAAAAATTGGAGCCATTTCAGTGAAGTTGGAGCCAAAAATTCAGACAGACTTAAAAATCAATGCCAACACTTTAGAATCAAACGGATACATTCTTTAAACTTTCTAAACTGTTATACACATCACTTCAATTGACAAATATAATAGTTTTTGAAATTGAATGACAGAAATGTATTAACTAGAACAACAAAAGAATAATTTGGTTTTTGAAATTGAATGACAGAAATGTATTAACTAGAACAACAAAAGAATAATTTGGTTAATGTAGTGTATTTTTTACTTGTATTTTCATGAGTGGTTGTCTCATTATAAAGCACACGCCTTGCACACATTTTCAGAAATTGAAATTATCACTAAACAAACCCAGTAATTTTCCTTGTTAAACTTGTGTGACTTACTGCATTCAAAGCTAAGCTGTGATGTATGCCTCTGATCTTTATGTTAACAAATAAGTATAAAACTTGTGACCTCAGGAATTTCAGAAAATCAAACCACTTGTCTATTACATATATCTATTTTTAGAACGCCCCAGTAATTTTCCATGATTATGCCAGCATTGACCCAGCTGTGGTGATTTTATATAACACATGTAGGAGATATTTTTAATTGACGATTGCCGTAGAATTTCAAATGTAAGCATCATTGTTTTTCAATATAAATCATTATATAAATATCCAAAATATTAGATAATGCTCTTATAAATATAAAATTTGCAATCTTTAGGTTTTGTTTTAGAACTCCAAAACTGCAGGCGTAGAAATGCGTATGTATCAGAATCATGTATATGCGTAGAAAGGCGTATCTGTGGAGATATGCATAGGGTACACAAAAGGCGTATCTGTGGAGTAATGTATAGGGTATAAGAAAGGCGTATCTGTGGAGGAAAGAGATAACTAGTTTATGGCACAAGCCATAATTAATCGTTATGGCACAAGCCATAATTAATCGTTTCCTGATAATTCAGATGCCCTGCAACTTCATACACAGGTGATAACACGGTAGACTGGTTATCGATTTTATACTCCCCAGATGCGCTCGCTAACTACTAGCTTAAACCCACAGTCTACCAGTTTTACCAATACACGGAAACACGGTTTGGCTTATTATATAGTGCGCACCGTTTTGACCTACTTTCGCCAAAACGAGACTAACAGGTAAATAAACATGCATTACTCGTATAGGAATGACACACATAAGTG
This sequence comes from Archivesica marissinica, assembly GCA_014843695.1. Lineage (NCBI taxonomy): Eukaryota > Metazoa > Mollusca > Bivalvia > Venerida > Vesicomyidae > Archivesica > Archivesica marissinica. The sequence continues at coordinate 54,658,337 of CM026395.1, forward strand.
TCACATAATCCTGAAATTTACCAGTAGTTAGACGCAATATCTGTTCCTACGAATGTATATGGGTTATATCATATATGGTTCAGAGAAGTACTTATTTGGATTCAAAGGGTCCCGGGTTTGATACTAGTTTGGGGCACATATAGTGTAATTGAGTGAGGCATCTCAGTACTGGTTAGTGACTTAAGTCTGCTAAGCCTGTCCAAAAAACATGTCAAGGTCCCCACAAGGTGCTTGGCATCAATAAAACATACAATGCACAAACGTAATTGAATGCATTAGTAACATTTAGGTCACACGCACCATATTAACTATAATAACGCATGACATTGGAATGGCCTCCCTCCCCTCAACGAAGGATCACTGCCGGCCCAATGGAAGTCAGCAAATGTTGCTCCCATTTACAAAAAAGGGGACAGGTCACACCCCGCCAACTATAGGCCCATCTCACTGACTATGCAAGGTTCTAGAACATATACTTAGTTATTAGTACTTAGTTACTCCTCGATAGTAAAACACTTCACTTACCACAGTATTCTGTACCATTTGCAGCATAGTAATGCTAATCAATGACTTGGTTACCTCTGTCTACAATAAGCATCAGGTAGATCTCATCCTATTAGACTTCAGTAAGACTTTCGATAAGGTCAATCACGAGAAAGTACTACTAAAAATGCATGACTATGGAGTCGGAGGTCAAACATTAAGGTGGATTAAGAGTTTTCTAGATAATAGACTCCAGTCAGTTGTCCTTAATGGTATTAGTTCAGATGCCATTCCTCTGGAGTCCCACAGGGATCCGTACTTGGACCCCTGCTTCTCCTAGCCTATATAAACGACCTCCCACAAAACATCAGTTCCAAAGTCTGTATCTTTGCAGATAATACTGCAGTCTATCTATCATCTGCAAATGAATCGGTCACACTCCAAAACGATCTTAAGAGATTAGAAGAGTGGGAGTTGGTGTGGGACATGGAATTTAACCCCTCCAAATGTCAAGTTATCCACGTCACCAGAAGGAAACATCCTATTCCCAGTCAATATGAACTCCACTTGAGTCGGTCACCTCAGCCAAATACCTTGGCGTGGATATCTCAAATAACATGTCGTGGGACACTCACATAAAAAGGTCAACTAAGAAAGCAAACCAAACATTAGGATTCCTACGTAGAAACCTCCAGGTCAAATCCGAACCCCTTAAGTCCATGGCTTACCAGACACTAGTAAGACCCCAGCTTGAATATGGCTCCGAGATCTGGTTGCCCCAAACATTGATAGACCATATGAAGGTGTCCAGCGAAGAGCAGCCCATTGGATAAAGGCTGACTTCTATCGTACCTCTAGTTTTACAGACATGTTACATTCCCTAAGTTTATGCAGACTAGATCAACGGCATATTGACAATAGGTTATACCTTCTGTATAAAATTCATAATGATCTTGTTGCTATTCCCATTGAAAATTACCTAGTTCCCCTCTCCCGTCCTGCTCGCCATTGCCATTCCATAAGCTATAGGTTAATTACAGCAACTACAGACTACTACAAGTTTTCCTTTTGTCCACGAACAATCTACCATTGGAACCATCTACCTCCTGACATTGTCCATCTCCCTACCACAGAGCAATTCAATACGACAGTTTGCCATAATGACCATGCCAGTCCCTAGTTGTTCTACGCAGCTGCTTTTAAACTTTTACCACAACTTATTTTCATTACTTTCTTAAATTATGCTTTTAACTATTCATACTTTTAACTTATTTGCGGTTTTTGATGCGCAACATGTCTACATCCCCGCAAGTGATTCGACATTAAAGGAAGATAGATAAAGGTAGGTAGACAGATAAAGGTAGGTAGATAAAGGTGGGTAGATAAGGATAGATAAGGATAGATAGATAGATATGATAGATAGATAGGATAAGATATGATATAATAAGATAAGATATGATTGATACATATGATATGATATATAGATAGATTAGTATAAGATACTATGTACAGTCCAGCCCCAGCCTTTACCATTTTTGCTGAGCGGCTGGCCACTGTACCACTCGGGACTGTTTTTGACCTTAGTATGTGGTTATTTTCAACATTCTGTGTCTCAAATGATATGTTTATCAACGGTCCCCGACAAGCGTCACCCTGTCATACTCAGTAGTGTGTGCTTGGAGTACCCAGTATATGTGGATGAATAAGTTACTACCCGAAATCATCGTTAGACGAAACGGTTTTTTAGACGAAACTAGTACGTGAATTCGTGTTTACTCTCTAATATTCACTTCTGTTATCAGTAGTTATATAAATACGGATATAATACAGTTACAAAAAACCTACTAAAGTAAACAGAGCATGTCGAAGGTAGTATATTGCCAAAATACGCTAAACCGGTGATTTTATAACGAACGGTTTTAATGTTTGTTTACCTGTTTATACGAATCTGGGTCAAGACGGTGTCCAAAACCGTGTTTCCGTGTATACAGGTCAGACGGTGTTATTGATACTGGGATTGGTGGGAAAAGTGTAGGGAAGCCCTTAAGAGTTATTGATACATGAACTGATTGGCTGAGTAGGTATTGTCACAAATATTGAAAATGACTTCTAAATATTAAAATACAATATATGAGCTGCATTTTGGAATATTTAAAAATATTTGCAGACTATTTGGTGACAAATAAACAGCATATTATAAATGCAGGTGTCAGTGCAACATTCACCACCAAATTACCTTCAGAGTAGGGGGTGGGTGCCTTTAGTGGGAAATTAAAAAAACCGCAATTGGTCAACCCTATATGTATGTATGTAGTCCCCCCCTCTATATGTATGTATGTAGTCCCCCCTCTATATGTATGTATGTAGTCCCCCCTATATATATGTATGTATGTAGTCCCCCTATCTATATGTATGTATGTAGTCCCCCCCCTCTATATGTATGTATGTAGTCCCCCCTATCTATATGTATGTATGTAGTCCCCCCTCTATATGTATGTATGTAGTCCCCCCTCTATATGTATGTATGTAGTCCCCCCTCTATATGTATGTATGTAGTCCCCCCCTATCTATATGTATGTATGTAGTCCCCCCTCTATATGTATGTATGTATGTAGTCCCCCCTCTATATGTATGTATGTAGTCCCCCCTCTCTATATGTATGTATGTAGTCCCCTCTATATGTATGTATGTATCTATATGTATGTATGTAGTCCCCCCCCTCTATATGTATGTATGTAGTCCCCCCTCTATATGTATGTATGTAGTCCCCCCTCTATATATGTATGTATGTAGTCCCCCCCCTCTATATGTATGTATGTAGTCCCCCCTCTATATGTATGTATGTATCTATATGTATGTATGTAGTCCCTCCCCCCCCTCTATATGTATGTATGTAGTCCCCCCTCTCTATATGTATGTATGTAGTCCCCCCCTCTATATGTATGTATGTAGTCCCCCTCTCTATATGTATGTATGTAGTCCCCCCTCTATATGTATGTATGTAGTCCCCCCTCTATATGTATGTATGTAGTCCCCCCCTCTATATGTATGTATGTAGTTCTATATGTATGTATGTAGTCCCCCCCTCTATGTATGTAGTCCCCCCTCTATATGTATGTATGTAGTATGTATGTAGTCCCCCCTCCCCCCTCTATATGTATGTATGTAGTCCCCCCCCTCTATATGTATGTATGTAGTCCCCCCTCTATATGTATGTATGTAGTCCCCCTCTATATGTATGTATGTATCTATATGTATGTATGTAGTCCCCCCCTCTATATGTATGTATGTATATGTATGTATGTAGTCCCCCTCTCTATATGTATGTATGTAGTCCCCCTCTATATATGTATGTATGTAGTATGTATGTATGTATGTATGTATGTAGTCCCCCCTATCTATATGTATGTATGTAGTCCCCCCCTCTATATGTATGTATGTAGTCCCCCCTCTATGTATGTATGTAGTCCCCCTCTATATGTATGTATGTAGTCCCCCTCTATATGTATGTATGTAGTCCCCCCTCTATATGTATGTATGTATATATGTATGTATGTAGTCCCCCCTCTATGTATGTAGTCCCCCCTCTATATGTATGTATGTAGTCCCCCCTATATGTAGTCCCCCCTATCTATATGTATGTATGTAGTATGTATGTAGTCCCCCTCTATATATGTATGTATGTAGTCCCCCCTATGTAGTATGTATGTAGTCCCCCCTATCTATATGTATGTATGTAGTCCCCCCCTATCTATATGTATGTATGTAGTCCCCCTCTATATGTATGTATGTAGTCCCCCTCTATATGTATGTATGTAGTCCCCCCTCTCTATATGTATGTATGTAGTCTATATGTATGTATGTAGTCCCCCCTATCTATATGTATGTATGTAGTCCCCCTCCCCCCTCTATATGTATGTATGTAGTCTATATGTATGTATGTATGTAGTCCCCTCCTATATGTATGTATGTAGTCCCCCCCCTCTATATGTATGTATGTAGTCCCCTCTATCTATATGTATGTAGTCCCCCCTCTATATGTATGTATGTAGTCCCCCCTATCTATATGTATGTATGTAGCCCCCCTCTATATGTATGTATGTAGTCTCTATATGTATGTATGTAGTCCCCTCTATCTATATGTATGTATGTAGTCCCCTCTATATATGTATGTATGTAGTCCCCCCTCTCTATATGTATGTATGTAGTCCCCCCTCTCTATATGTATGTATGTAGTCCCCCCTCTATATGTATGTATGTAGTCGCCCCTATCTATATGTATGTATGTAGTCCCCCCTATATATGTATGTAGTCCCCCCTCTATATGTATGTATGTAGTCCCCCTCTCTATATGTATGTATGTATATATGTATGTATGTAGTCCCCCCTCTATATGTATGTATGTAGTCCCCCCTATCTATATGTATGTATGTAGGCCCCCCTCTATATGTATGTATGTAGTCCCCCCTCTCTATATGTATGTATGTAGTCCCCTCTATCTATATGTATGTATGTATGTAGTCCCCCCTCTATATGTATGTATGTAGTCCCCCTCTATATGTATGTATGTAGTCCCCCCCTCTATATGTATGTATGTAGTCCCCCCTCTATATGTATGTATGTAGTCCCCCTCTATATGTATGTATGTAGTCCCCCCTATCTATATGTATGTATGTAGTCCCCCTCTATATGTATGTATGTAGTCCCCCTCTATATGTATGTATGTAGTCCCCACTATCTATATGTATGTATGTAGTCCCCCCCTCTATATGTATGTATGTAGTCCCCTCTATCTATATGTATGTATGTAGTCCCCCTCTATATGTATGTATGTAGTCCCCCTCTATTTGTATGTATGTAGTCCCCCCTCTATATGTATGTATGTAGTCCCCCTCTATATGTATGTATGTAGTTCCCCCCTCTATATATGTATGTATGTAGTCCCCCCTCTATATGTATGTATGTAGTCCCCCTCTATATGTATGTATGTAGTCCCCCCTCTATATGTATGTATGTAGTCCCCCTCTATATGTATGTATGTAGTTCCCCCCTCTATATATGTATGTATGTAGTCCCCCCCTCTATATTTATGTATGTAGTCCCCACTATCTATATGTATGTATGTATGTAGTCCCCCCCTCTATATGTATGTAGTCCCCTCTATCTATAAGTATGTATGTAGTCCCCTCTATCTATATGTATGTATGTAGTCCCCCCTCTATCAGTGGCGTAGCTATGGGGGGGCACGGGGGGGCCTGTGCCCCCCCACTGAACAGATGTGCCCCCCCAGGTGCCCCCCCACTAGAACTTTTGTTTTGCGGAAATATAATTGTGTATTTTAAAACATTTACTTGGATTACCATGTTCAGATTAACTTAATTTCTGATCATGCAAGTTATCAATGTGAAATTAACGTACGTCCAAACATATTCGAAATAAAAACACTCAACAGAGTTCAAAGCATTACGCATACGAATACTGAACATTCACGCCAATTTCCCACCACCAGTAAGAGCTAAATGTCAATCACTCTGAGACTGGATGGCATTATTTTATCCACCTGTTTATTTTGTTCACGTGCAATTTATAGCATTGACAGATGGATAAAACATATTTGTTTCTATATTGTGTTGATAGACTGTAACCTTTCAGTGTCACAAGCTTTCAAATTTGGTAGTTGAACTGTTCCATTCTCTTTGAAGTCTACCGCCGTGTGTACATTGGGATAATTCGGCAAATGTACCAGCGCATGTTAATTGCAATACTTCGCAAGGCGTAATACTTGCTTTTACAACATATTGGTTCACTGGAAAACTGCTTCATTTGATTAGGTGAGTGGAATATATATATTAATTTCTTTATATTTTGTTTTCCCCATGAGTATAATATATATATAGGCCTATATTTGCAGGCAGTTATGATTACAACTGATTATAAGTGTTACTGTGGGATTTATGCAATATGCAGTATTATCAACAGGTAATCGGCTGCGCAGAAATCACACATACATGTACACTAATTTCACTAAAAATGTATGTATTATGAAGTATGTAATTGATCAATATTTATGTAGCACTGTTACCCGCTGTACAGTTACAGTACTGGTAACTGGTGATATCATCTGATGCAATAGTGCAGCTATTGTACTACTCATACAGTATTAGTTAGTATAGTTATACGACAGTGGAAAAGTAAAGGAAATATGATTAATTTTATACATGTACAGTACTACTGTACTACAGTACATATATAAATGAGCACATATATATATATACATATTTTTGCGCTCTTTAGATTGTTAAAATAGATCCCAGCTTCGGACACGAATTATCATCTTTTCCACATAGTATTTAAAATAATCATTCTAACATTTATAGGTTCTGAAGTTCCAAGTTCAATTGATTAATGAGTATGCATAATATGCAAGCCAACATCAAAGATTTCTTTGGGAAACGTTCTGCTGATGCAAAAGACTCATGCAGCAAACGTCAACATGTGGATGATCTGCTACAAGCAACCGTTGAAGAGGACGTTTGGCTTGGTTGTTATTCAGACAGTGATTCATCAGATAATGAAAGTGACTCTCAACAACTTGACACATTGACAGTAATCCCCAAACCAGACCATGGAGGAGATACTCAACACAATCCAGGACCATCTGATATTAGTAGTGGACGGAGAGAAGCCCCAACACAACCCAATGTAGCATTCCCCTCAAGACTATTTGGGACAAAACGGCGTTCATTTCTGTCTGCCTGGTATGATACGCACAAATGGTTGGAATATTCTGTGAGCCATGATTCAGCATTCTGCTTCTGTTGCAGAATGTTTCCAGTACCAAACAAAAGGCCACCAGAGAACACATACACATCTACTGGTTATCGCCAATGGAAAAAGGCCACTGAGAAGGATGCAGGGTTCGCTCAACATGAACGGAGTGATTACCACCATCTGACATTTTGTGCATGGAGGGAATTCCAAGAACATGTCAAGGCAGGTGCGACAATAGATGTGGCTCTAACATCAGCACATGAGAAGATACTAAATGAGAACAGACATTACGTCAAGCAAGTAGGAAAAGTGTTGTGTCTAACAGCGAGACAGAAAATAGCACAAAGAGGACACAAGGAGGATGTGGACAGTACAAACAAAGGGAACTTTCTTGAGATACTGGAACTCATCAGTGAAAGTGATACTGTTGTGAGAGATAGACTAAGAGGGCCGTACAGGGTCAAGTACACCAGTCCGGAGATACAGAATGAGATGTTGGCTATATTAGCAAGTATGATCCGTGATGAAATCAGTAGAGAGTTGGCTTCAAGCGTGCAATACTCAGTCATGATCGATGAGTCAAAAGATATCAGCAAGAAAGAGCAACTATCTATTGTCGTACGATATGTATACAAGAACTCAGTACATGAGGAGTTTCTCGATTTCACCAGGCTTCATGAATTGAATGCGGAATATCTGAAAGACAAGTTAGGTGAGGTACTGAGCACATGTGGAATTAACTGTAAAGACTGCGTTGGTCAGACTTATGATGGTGCCTCTGTTATGAGTGGTGTCAATCGTGGTGTCCAGCAGCTATTCAGAGAAAAGTTTGCGCCATTAGCTATATACATACACTGCTACAATCACAGGCTCAATCTCGTTATTGTAGATAGTGTAAAGTCTGTGAAAATGGCAGACAACTTCTTCACTTTGTTAGAACAATTATATGTGTTCATATCATCACACACACCTCATGAAATCTATCTGCAACAACAGGTAAAACTATTTCCTGGAAAGCAAAAGCGCACCCTCAAGAAGCTGAGCGACACTAGATGGTCATGCCAGTATGTGTCCTGCAAGGTATTGCTCGATACACTACCGGCGGTGGTGGCAACACTGCAGGAAATAGCAGAGAGTCACACTGGAAAGAGAGCACATGATGCTAGAAGTCTTTTGGTGCACATTGATGTTGGTATGGTGACATGTCTAGTTATGTTCACACACATTCTGTGTAGAACCAAACTGTTATCAGATACGCTGCAGTCACCAGCATTAGATCTAGCAGCAGCTGCAGATTTGGTGGAGGTGGTACAACATGATCTAGTCGATGAGCGATGTGAGGAGGTATGGAATGGTATTTGGGCAACAACAAAGGATTTATGTGAAGTAATTGATGTTGATGTGATCCCGCCTCCACGAAGAGTCAGAAGACAACCGAGGCATCTACAAGACAGCATTGTTATGGCACCAACAGGTGTGCAGGAAGATCTACCTGGAGAGTACTGCCATACACTGTACTATCCCGTGATGGACAGATTAATAGCTGAACTAAGTTCCCGATTTGATGGTGCAAATCGCGATCTTCTTCGTGCAATCTCAGCCCTAGACCCATGTAATGCCAGATTTCTAGAACTAGGACAGCTTAGTAAGATGACAGTACAATATCACATTGACGATGAGTATCTGGACATAGAATTGCGACAGGCAAAACGGTTAATAGACACCAAACGGGCATCGGGAATTGATATCGGGAGCATTGGCCAATTGGCCACATTTATGTTCCCGTACCGAGATGCTTTTCCAGATCTATGTAAATTGTTGAACATTGCGCTTGTGTTGCCACCAACATCCGCATCATGTGAACGAAGCTTTTCCTCAATGAAACTGACCAAGAGCTACTTAAGGAATACTATGTCTGACAAAAAGCTATCTTCACTCGGAGTAATTGGTATTCATCCTCAAAGAGCAAAACAACTCAATATGGAAGAATTTGTTAATCTATTCGTTAGAAAGCATAACAATAGGAAGATCCAACTATTCTAAATCAGACTGAATGGATACAATATAGATGTGCAAGGAATTAAGTAGGACTTATATAAATATAGTGAGTAGGCATGTCTGTTTGTTTGTTTTTTTATCTTTTGTCTGTTTGTTTGTTTTTTTATCTTATATAAATATGAAGTATTATATGAAAATGTAATACTGACTAGAACATGTTTATATAATACTGTATAATGTAATAAGAGAAAACATACACGATTGACGGACTATAATATATCATTTGTTAGACTAAAGTAATTATGAATGTTTATGGTTTAAATATACTATATGCTCATAAACTGTACTTTTTACTGCTCCGCGACTGTTTTCACTTAAAAATGTGTGCCCCCCACACTGAACCTTGTGCCCCCCCATATGCCCCCCTGCAAAATATACCCTAGCTACGCCACTGCCCTCTATATGTATGTATGTAGTCCCCCTCTATATGTATGTATGTAGTCCCCCCTCTATATGTATGTAGTAGTCCCCCTCTATATGTATGTATGTAGTCCCCTCTATATGTATGTATGTAGTCCCCCTCTATATGTATGTATGTAGTCCCACCTATATGTATGTATGTAGTCCGCCCTCTATATGTATGTATGTAGTCCCCCTCTATATGTTGTATGTAGTCCCCCCTCTATATGTATGATGTAGTCCCCTTATATGTATGTATGTAGTCCCCCCTCTATATGTATGTATGTAGTCCCTCTATATGTATGTATGTAGTTCCCACCTCTATATGTATGTATGTAGTCCCCCCTCTATATGTATGTATGTAGTCCCCCCTCTCTATATGTATGTATGTAGTCCCCTCTATCTATATGTATGTATGTAGTCCCCCTCTATATGTATGTATGTAGTCCCCCCTCATATGTATGTATGTGTCCCCCCTATCTATATGTATGTATGTAGTCCCCCCTATCTATATGTATGTATGTAGTCCCCCTATCTATATGTATGTATGTAGTCCCCCCCTCTTTATGTATGATGTAGTCCCCCCTCTCTATATGTATGTATGTAGTCCCCCCCCCCCCCCCTCTATATGTATGTGAGTGAGTGAGTATTTGGTTTAACGGCGCATCAGCACAATTCAGGCTATATCGCGCCGGGTTAAGTATATTGTATACAAGATATCTACAATTAAAAATATTATATCACTGGCTACTGGTCTAGGAGATGGTCACACTTCTTGTAATCACAATCGGTGTATTCCGATCAGTGACCAGCACAATCAATCAGTAGCGCCTGTCACTTCATAGCACACTTATTTGCAATAAACAAGTTGTTCTGGTAATTTGCAAAATTGCAATTGCCTATTTACAGTATGTCAAAGTCAACGTCAAGTTAAAATCCTTTATTACACTCATATCATGAATAACGTGACAAAATGATGTATACATAAATTTACAATATAATTTAGTTGGCAGTTTCTTACGGAGGTTGGTACACTCAAGTACTGGTTAACCGTTGGAGCCTGCCCAGGAAAGGTGTTGTTATGTGAACTGCCCGCCAGCGATATAGCCCAAAATGGTGCTGATGCAGGCGTAAAACCCGAAATATAACATATAACATTATAATTCGAGGCTCTGAGTAATAGTATAACAAATATAGACTTTAGAACAAACATCTAGATATTTTTGTACATTTACTTATGGTGCAGGAGATTACCGACACAAGACCTCGGTTTAAAGTTCCATCTGAAAGACTGTTAATTTTATTAGAGTCAGACAGGGGATCGAACCTGCGATCCCAGCGTGTTACCACTGGACTGTGTGTGTTTTACGTTTATTTATCGTCGCTACCGGTTGCCCATATGAGCGACGCCTCCTGATTAGATTAGTCATTTTAGATTTCTGGAGGATAGTGCAATGATAACAGACAGAGGCCCAGCCCATTCCAGAGTCTCCTCTGGTTCTTTTACGTGCACATGTAAATCACTGATACGAGACCTCGGTTTAATGTCCCATCTGAAAGACTGTTAATTTTTTTAGGGTCAGACGGGTGATCAAACCTGCGATCCCTGAATTACCAGTCCAGCGTGCTACCACTGGACTACAGATCCGTCTGTATACCACTGACTACATCAGTCCGATGTTTATATAATGCATGTGAAATACATCAAATACATTCTACATTCGCAAACAGCAGACTAACAGCAGATTAAAGAAATGGTGACATCTTCTTGTCAAGGCAGACCCAGGTCTGATGCCACTGCTTCGTGCCACAATCTTTTGTGATGGCACAACTGTAGATTTTAGGTAACAAACTGAATCGTTCACATCAAAGTACATGACTTCACGGACATGACCTGCCACAAAGAAGTTATATCCGTCCAAGGATTTGTATGCTTTCATGGATTCTGCAGTGTAAAGACAGGAGGGTACATCATCTCTGCACATTGTACATGTAAAGCTGGGTGAGTTTTGATCAAACATATAAATGTTTTAATTTAATTAAGTTTTATTGCCATTCTCTGGCTGTCTCAGTGTCTAGGTTTGATCCTCGGACAATCGGATGCAAGTCAGATTAAAAAAATTGTATGGCCGTATTAAATTAATTTTCATATCGTCCACTCGACTACTATGTCTGGCACATTATGTGTGGGTGTTCCCTTGTCGGAACTTGTACTACATGTACTCAAGGGCACAGGGATTCGGCACGTTTGGGGGTACTAGTATATATATTTAAGTACTTAAATATATATACTAGTACCCTCAAACGTCCCGAATCCCTGTGCTCTAGGGTAGCCTGGGAACAGGCGGCGATATATTTTGCCTGGTCAGTCAAATAAATATATTTTAACACCCAGACTATTAATTGGGCCGTATTGAGTTTCTGATCATGTCATTTTGCCAGAAGTTAAAAAGTGAAAAATCGACAGACTGGAACCGAGGCTAACTCTAGGGTAGAGAATGTGTTCTTGCTGGGAAGATCATTGAAGGAGTCCTCACCGAATCACAGTTGCGGATCCAATAAATATTTGCTTTTTCTATAATCCTGATGAGTTAATAAAAGTGGCTTTATAGTTTAACCATTATGATAGCCAGCGTACCAGACTGTTTATGGCACTAGAGTTCTTCAGTAAACTATCTTTCATGAATGTTCTATATAAAAATTAAATGTATAGCCCGTATTTTTTTCAGACTTGGAGAAGCATGCAGTCATGTGGCCGCGGTGTTATTTAAAGTTGAGACAGCTGTGAAGTTGGATCCACACAACCCATCCAAAACCAGTGCAGCATGTGTTTGGAACCGATATTACAGAGAGAAGGTACTCATAATTCCAATGAGCTCTATTTCATATATAATGGGCCAGGTATACAGCCTGACTGGGTATCTAACCTGAAACTTTCCATAGGGCTATACACTAGGCGGAAGCTCTACCTCGAGCAACCGGGATGCTCGGTCATCCAACCAGCTTGGAAGTAATTTTTCCATTTTTAAAATGGATTGCTTTATGGCAGCACGAGTACTGATTTCATCAGAATTAGAAGTGACAACCTGAAGCGAAGTATCTATAGCAGTCAGGCGCTTTAGCTACCACTACACCATCGTGATTTCTCTTCATTATACCAAAGTTTATAAAATAACAGAAAACAATTTCAGTATACATGTATTTTATTTTAATTATTGCCATTATAAATTATTACCAACAGATCAACAATTCTTATTCAGTAACATAATATTATATTAAAGTATTTACATTTATTTCTCACAGGTTACAGCTGAACCACTTGACCCAAATGAACCTTAATCGTCCCAGGTGTGGACCAGTTAAAAGACGACCAAAATTCCATCCAGAACCTGAATCAGACGATGAATTCGACGAAGAAGCATCTTTGCGGGCCTTGAAGCAGGTATGTCCAGAAGCATGTGTTCTGACAAAGGACGACTGATAACAGATACAGCCTCAGACGATGAAGATATGCCTCTGGTAGGTACTCCACTATAAAACAGTAATTGTACTGTAAGTTTAGCCGACAACATTGGAATTGCAGCACAATTGATATGTCAAGAATATTATATGGCTTATATACACAAATATACATTTATATTCATAAATATACTAGTCACTTTGATAAAACGAGTAAAAATTTAATAAAATCTACTAAAAATAGTAATAAGTAAACATGTATGTTGCCTAGTATTAGTACTGCCTTGTGAACAAATCTTGCAATTTTATAATGTTACAGTTACTGGTGAGGCCGGATAACCTGACAAAAGATGCTCTGATGGCGGAGTGCCGGTCATTCATTCAGGACTTTACAGTAACAACGACACAAGCAAGTAATCTTGAAAAAATGACACGTAACAAAGTAGAAAGTTCTCTATGGAAACGACAAAGAATTGGCTGAATTACAGCATCAACTCTCAAGGATACTACCAAACCAGATGCCTGCATCAAAAAGGCCATGAAATATGACATCCCAAATATTGATTTTATTCCTTGTATCCAGTATGGTGTGACTTATGAAAGAAATGCCAAACAAATGTATTCTGACATGAAAAATGAACGCAAAGACTTTGAATTGCACGGCAGTGGACTTGTAATTGACACAACATTTCCAGTGTTCGCAGCCTCCCCCGATGGAGTCCGGACATGCAGTTGCCATGGAGGAAGGACTGGTTGAAGTAAAGCACAGAGACCTGTTTGTAAATGAAATGCCCACCATTGATCCATCTTTCTATTTAGAACCTACCATCCTCGCACTGAACCAGACCAAAAGACACTATACCCGGGTACAATTCCAGATGTTTGTGTGCCAGAAATCATTTTCGGATTTTATAGTCTATTTTATAGGGGTGTCTTTGTGCAGACAATTCACTACAACCAGTCGTTTGTGGGAGAAGTTGTGTCAACATTTATTGACTTTGCATATAACCAGCCACCTGGTACCAGAACTAGTTTGTAAAAAAATGGAGTGCGTCGAGAATCCAACGGACAAGGATTAAATATATATATGTTCTCAATGTGACAGGAAAATGGTTGTGTAACCTGTAGGGTTGGTGTAATATTGTGAAATGTTTGTTTGCCATCAGAGTCAATATTAAACGCAAGATAATGTGAAATGTTTGTTTGCCACCAGAGTCAATTAGTAGGAGGGCCAATGATAGGTTTTAGGGTGCTCGTTGTTTTTTAATGTTTTAGGGTGCTCGTTGTGTTTTAATGTTAATTTTTGGCGACTATGATAAGTGCATGCTAATGATTCTTGGGCAATGAAAAAAACATGTTGCCATTTTTTCTGTGATTATTGTAGCTTTGGCGGCCATTTTAAAAATGGCCGCCATGTAAATGTACAATACCCCATATCTCTGATAATAATAGAGCTAAACATTTAATTTTGGTGTCTATACCCATGTTTTCAGGGTCAAAGAATCAATATATCACAACATATTTAAAATACCTTGTGTTAGACATTAAGAATTTCAATATGGCTGCTGTTTTTTATGGTATGACCGTTACACAAAGTTTTAAAAATCTCATATCTCGGCTAATAATAGTGCCGCCAATTAAATTTTGTTGATGCCCATGTATTCAGGGCCAAATAATCCAGTTGAGACTACACGGGACCAAATCCAGAGATTGATCTCTTAAAAGTCTCATTACTCCAGAATGTATCCCTTGTTGTGCACCAAAGAAACAAGGTTTCAGCGAGGCGTCAACATTTCGTACCCAATACCATATCTCATGTCGTCAAACAATATTCTACACAGGACACAGCATGGCTACTTTCACGCACTATTATGCGTACCACAAAAGCTAAGGATATGCAGGATTTAGTCATTGACCTACCAGCTCACCAGCTATCTTCCGAGATACTCCAGGATGCTGAACCCAGTGTCCCAGCAGACACAGAACCAACAGACATGGGAACACCGTCAAGTACTAAGACTATACATCACAATATCCCTACATGGACGCCTACAACTCACTCTTGGCATCAACAAAGCCTCTTACAGAAGTAAATGCTATGCCTCTCATAGCATCACCAGCCCATGAATGGGAAACTCTCATTACAGTCTTAAAACAGACACAGCAGATCAACTACATGGTAATGGGTCCTAACAACAAGAGTTACAAGACAGTGATCACTCTCGACATGGCCTTGTATGAACGTGCTAAGCAGCTCGAGATGAGCAGGGATGATTGCAAGGGCAAATGTGTGCTGCGGTTGGGCGAGATGCATACAGTGATGGCTGCATTGAGGGCTGTTGGCAATGCCATAGACGATATTGGGCTTGAAGAAGCCTGGTTTGAGGCCGATATATATGGACCCCGTCCGCCTCCGTGGTCGAGTGGTTACGGTCGCCGACTTGTATACCACTGTAACCTATCATCACTGATGATTACGGGTTCGAGCCCCGCTCAGGCCGTGTCTCAATTATATGAAAAAGTTGGCAGTTTGTTACGGAGGTTGGTGCACCCAAGTACTGGTTAACCGCTGGAGCCTGCCCAGGAAAGGTGTTGTTAGGTAAACTGCCCACCGGCGATATATCCCAAAATGGTGCTGATGCAGGCGTAAAACCCGAAATATAACATATATGGACCCACCACGACAAGACAGGCTAAGCACATGAAGAGGGCTATAGAGGTACATATGACTACAGTCCAAGCCCTGTTTGACCTATATGTGGAAGAACTGTTCTCAGAGAACCCTAATCTACGTGGCCCATGTACAAATTCAGCACAACTGATTGACAGGAGTTGTGCACAACGCATCCAGAAGGATATGCTAAGGGATCAACAAAACATGCTAAGTACCCTAGAGTCCAACAACATTTTGGAGATCATGAAACAGTTTGATGAAAAGATGGAATCCACAAGCTCACTCTTCAAGTTTGTGCGACGCTATATGTAGATGTTGTTGGTCATATTCATTCGTGCCACACGTGATGGGCTCTGGCAGCTTCACCTATCTTCCCTTGATGAGCTGTGCAAATAATATTTTGCTCATGACAAGCAAAAGTATGCGAGGCTTGTTCCAGTCTACCTTGCAGAAATGACAGCTCTTGAGACCACCGACCCATACATACATAAAGAGTTCATGGATGGAAACTTCACAGTTCACAAAAACAAGATCCCATTTTGTGCAGTTGGAGTGGATCATGCCCTAGAGCACATAAATCGCATCATGAAAGTCACAAGAGGTCTGGTTGGGATTACACAGAATGCCAGTGCCCATGAAAGAGTCTTTCTTACAGCACCCAAACTGAGTAAACTTGCTGCAGAAGCGCATGAAATGGCTGGCTCGCAAACAAGCTCGCGCAAAGATCACCATGAAATGTCAAAGGCTGTCTGGACTAGACAAGAGGAAAACATACTGAAACAGAAGAATGCGATTCAGTCCTCTATGAATCCTATGAAAACAAAAGTAGTAATGCCAAATCAAGTACAGAAAGATGTTTGCAGCCGAGGTGAAATTGGCCAGGTAAAATATGTCACATTTCTTGAAGAGCGTATCAACAAAATGAGGTCAATTTGTGGGCTAGAATGACGAAGGTTCACTTAAGACATGGAAAAGCAATGAAGCACAAGCTGACTGATATAGTGGTGGAAATGAAGGATGACAGGTCACTATTTGCCCGCATGCTTATTGTGGCCCGCTCACGACAAGAAGTCAACCTAAAGGAAGCCATTGGCCAGCATGAGTTTACATCCCTTCCAAGAACCCTATTTGCAATAGATAGGTCACTTTTACTAGCCATAGACAAAAGCAGCCTCATGACCATACTGGAAACGCTACCCAACCAGGAGGTAACTAACCAGGGTCAGCAGTCAGAAAGTTCAGCTGAAGATGTCGAACAACCCGAAGACATCACTGATGTTCTGGTCCCACCAAGAAAGCAACCATCATAGATGGGTTGACCGTTATGACCTTCCCACTTCACTGAAGGAGGCCACACGAGAGAGACACCAGGGTACGAGACCAGTCACAGTGTATCATGTTGAAGATAATACACCAGTATGGAAGTTATCAGCAAAACAGTTCCTGGCAAGTACGGCCACCAAAGATGAATTGACAGTTTACCTTGCAAGCAAAGCTCTTCAATTATGAGGGTTCGTCAAAAGTTTTCTTTGTCACTTCACGGCAAAAGGTCCTCTCGAATTGCATGAATGCTAAACACCTATATATCATGCATTTTCTGGAGCTAACCAAACTGGACGGTTTTCCGGTGTCCTATAGAATATTGACCCCCTCAAAATAATGACCCACGGGTCATTATTCAGTCATAGAATATTGACCCCCCTTGCGGAAAAATGACCCCCCTTGCAAATAGCAATATATAGTGGGAAAATATTGAATTTATTATAATTAAATGTTAGTTAGCACTGTTTAAGGCCTAACAACATATAGTTTGATTTAACGATGTACAGAATAACATAAATATATTGAATCTGAAAAAGAAGTATGCAGATAATTTGTCTCTTATCAATTTCTAAAGATGATCATGAGGGCTGTATAACTAGGAGGTTCACATAATGCATAATACTTACACAGACAAACATAAAACAAAGACAAACATAAAACAAATAAGAACAATGACCCCCACCCCCTATGTATAGACTACAATTATGAGAGAGAGGGTCACTTTTCAATGCCATGGAATAATGACCCCCTGGAATGGGTCTCTGTCTGTATCATTGCTCTATCCTCCAAAAATCTAAAATGACTTAATCTCTTCAGGAGGCGTCGCTCATATGGGCAACCAGTAGTGACGATAAAAAATGTAAAACACTCACACTATGGATGCTCTTCTACAGTAGAAATTGATGTATATTTCTTTAACAAATTTAATTAATATGTTATCCACTTATTATAGCAAACTATTCTTATCATGATTATTCATATTCTCTTAATCTTTCCAGAAAATGTGCACAATTATATAATATGTTGTTAACAATTATAATTATGACTATTGTGGATCATATTAAGCCTTATCTTCTTTGCCACAGGTGTGAAAAGCAATAAACCCTTATTTTTAGTGAACTGCAACCAACAGTGACACTTCCTGTGTTCCCAATACACTGGTTACGTGTTTTATATCATTCATAATAAGTAATATTTTAATATTGTATGAGCAAGGACAGACAACATTATACTTTATAACGTGTGCCTCCCTATCTATTCAGTGCAAGAAACTGTTCCATGCATACATGTAGAATGTGACCCCCATAATGTAGATTATCTGATTGAGGGTAGGTCACTTTTCCATGCCATAGAATAATGACCCCCCTATATATAGATTATCCGAGTGAAGGCAGGTCAAACTTCCAATGCCATAGAATAATGTCCCCCTATAATTATGTAAACTATATGAGTGAGGGAGGGGTCACTTTTCCATGCCATAGAATAATGACCCCTCTGTATGTAAACTATACAAGTGAAGGGTGTCACTTTTCCATGCCATAGAATAATGACCCCCCTGTGTGTAAACTATATAAGTCAGGGGTCACCTTTCCATGCCATAGGATAATGACCCCCTGTATGTAAATTATATGAGTGAGTGGGTCGCTTTTCCATGCCATAAAATAATGACCCCATTATGTTTTCACAGTACGAGTGACGGCGAGTCACTTCCATGCCATAAATAATGACTCTCCTATGTTTACACAGTACGAGTGACGGTGGGTCACTTTTCCATGCCATAGAATAATGACCCCCCTGTGTGTAAACTATATGAGTGAGTGGGTCACTTTTCAATGCCATAAAATAATGACCCCCCTATGTTTAAACTGTACAAGTGAGGGGTCACTTTTCCATGCCATAGAATAATGACCCCCTGTATGTAAACTATATGAGTGAGTGGGTCACTTTTCCATGCCATAAAATAATGACCCCCCTATGTTTACACAGTACGAGTGACGGCGGGTCACTTTTCCATGCCATAGAATAATGACCCCCCTATGTAAAACATAGTAGTGAGTGGGTCACTTTTCCATGCCATAAAATAATGACCCCCCTATGTTTACACAGTACGAGTGACGGTGGGTCACTTTTCCATGCCATAGAATAATGACCCCCCTATGTGTAAACTATATCAGTGACGGTGGGTCACTTTTCCATGCCATAGAATAATGACCCCCTGTATGTAAACTATATGAGTGAGTGGGTCACTTTTCCATGTCATACAATAATCATCCACATATGTGTAGATTATATGAGTGGGAGGGTGTCACTATCTATATCACAGAATAATCACCCCCATATGTGTAGATTATATGAGTGGGAGGGTGTCACTATCCATATCACAGAATAATCACCCCCATATGTGTAGATTATATGAGTGGGAGGGTGTCACTATCCATATCACAGGATAATCACCCCCATATGTGTAGATTATATGAGTGGGAGGGTGTCACTATCTATATCACAGAATAATCACCCCCATATGTGTAGATTATATGGGTGGGAGGGTGTCACTATCCATATCACAGAATAATCACCCCCATATGTGTAGATTATATGAGTGGGAGGGGGTCACTATCCATATCACAGAATAATCACCCCCATATGTGTAGATTATATGAGTGGGAGGGGCTCACTATCCATATCATAGGATAATCACCCCCATATGTGTAGATTATATGAGTGGGAGGGGCTCACTATCCATATCATAGGATAATCACCCCCATATGTGTAGATTATATGAGTGGGAGGGGGTCACTATCCATATCACAGGATAATCACCCCCATATGTGTAGATTATATGAGTGGCAGGGGCTCACTATCTATATCATAGAATAGTTTTGCAATAAGCTCAATGACGAAATCTGCAGGACAAGTGCATATCACCCCCAAACAAATGGTTTAATGGAAAGGTTTAATCAAACACTTGTCCATACATTGGTAAAATATACCAATGATGAGCAAAATAATTGGAACGACTTCATCCACCTCGCTTTACTGGCTGATCGATATGGCATGGAAAAGTGACCCCCTTCACTCATATAATTAATATACTGGGGGTCATTATTCTATGGCATGGAAAAGTGACCCCCTTCACTACAGGGCTTCGAAAATTTTCAAAACCAAATCGGTCCGGGCCGAAATCGAGTCAGTACCCCCCCCCCCCATCATGTCCTGCCAATATTTGTGCACCCCCCCCCCCCCCATAAAATCGTAAGTAAGTAAACCCAATTTGCTTTTTTTGCTTTATTTCCATGCTGTCACCAGTCAATTATATTTAAAAATCGCATGTATGTTCAGGACAAACTATACTTTACCCGTTACTATAGGTCTGGTAAATTTTCCTTTTGTCTAATAATAGTTTTAAGTGTACGGCATTTAAAAATAAATGAATGGTAGGACATTTTGATAGAGGTAAATTTTATCTAGTCACCTGTATTTTCGGATTTCTATTTAAAATATTAATTATTATTTAATTGCAAATTAATCCTAGCACACTTCTTTAATTTAATGCAAACATTTTAAAAACAAATTCTTTATAAAATTCTAAAATAATCGACTCAATCATTCAGTCCACTTCAAAGAAACTAACAAATGTCAGTAGTTTTGCTGTAAACATCAAACGATTACCGCACTAATTTCATGTAATTGACATGACATGCATTGATCGCCTGATCACCATGGAGACATGGGACCTCAGGTGGCCTCAGGTGGCAATTATCCAGTTCGATCGTAAATTGGAAACGTGTGAAATGTGTCAACGGATTATACTTACCAAATTAGGTTCATTATAGACCGATTTCTTGACTTTTTCACTCATATAGTTAATATACAGGGGGTCATTATTCTATGGCATGGAAAAGTGACCCCCCCCTTCACTCATATAGTTAATATACAGGGGGTCATTATGCTATGGCATGGAAAAGTGACCCCCCCACTCATATAGTTAATATACAGGGGGGTCATTATTCTATGGCATGGAAAAGTGACCCCTTCACTCATATAGTTAATATACAGGGGGGTCATTATTCTATGGCATGGAAAAGTGACCCCCTTCACTCATATAGTTAATATACAGGGGGGTCATTATTCTATGGCATGGAAAAGTGACCCCTTCACTCATATAGTTAATATACAGGGGGGTCATTATTCTATGGCATGGAAAAGTGACCCCCCTTCACTCATATAGTTAATATACAGGGGGGTCATTATTCTATGGCATGGAAGTGACCCCCTTCACTCATATAGTTAATATACAGGGGGTCATTATTCTATGGCATGGAAAAGTGACCCCCCCCCTTCACTCATATAGTTAATATACAGGGGGGTCATTATTCTATGGCATGGAAAAGTGACCCCCCTTCACTCATATAGTTAATATACAGGGGGGTCATTATTCTATGGCATGGAAAAGTGACCCCCCCCTTCACTCATATAGTTAATATACAGGGGGGTCATTATTCTATGGCATGGAAAAGTGACCCCCCCCCTTCACTCATATAGTTAATATACAGGGGGTCATTATTCTATGGCATGGAAAAGTGACCCCCTTCACTCATATAGTTAATATTAGGGGGGTCATTATTCTATGGCATGGAAAAGTGACCCCCCTTCACTCATATAGTTAATATACAGGGGGTCATTATTCTATGGCATGGAAAAGTGACCCCCCCCCCCCCTTCACTCATATAGTTAATATACAGGGGGTCATTATTCTATGGCATGGAAAAGTGACCCCCCCCCTTCACTCATATAGTTAATATACAGGGGGTCATTATTCTATGGCATGGAAAAGTGACCCCCCCCCCTCACTCATAGTTAATATACAGGGGGGTCATTATTCTATATGGCATGGAAAAGTGACCCCACCTCACTCATATAGTTAATATACAGGAGGGTCATTATTCTATATGGCATGGAAAAGTGACCCCCTTCACTCATATAGTTAATATACAGGAGGGTCATTATTCTATATGGCATGGAAAAGTGACCCCCTTCACTCATATAGTTAATATACAGGACATGGAAAAGTGACCACTCACACTCTTACTGTGTAAACATAGGGGGGTCATTATTCTATGGCATGGAAACGTTTCTTGCACTGGGAGGCACACGTTATAAAACATAATGTTATTTGTCCTTGCTCATACAATAATAAAATATTATGAATGAATCTATCTATCTATTTATTGCTTTAGTATGGGGATTTTCACATCTGTGGCAAAATTAGTTAGCCACACCAGTCAGAATTATAATGGTTTATAACAGCATATTATATAGGTGTACATATTTTCTGGAAAGTTTAAGAGAACATGCATGAATATAATAAGAATGGTTAGTACTGTGCTATTTTATGATATTTATTTTGAGCTGCATGGTTTCAAATACCAATTAAGTTGAGTGTATGTCTTTTTTCATACATAAATTCAATATAATTTTATTGATAATTGTTAATTTTATAGCTTATGCAATTATTAATAAAATATATTGATAACATTGTTTTTTTGTAGGCTTTGGGGATGGGGGGTCAATATTCTATATGACACCGGGAAAGGAAAGCTAATATGTTGGCAAATACTAAGCAGGTGCCCTGTTGAGGTAGTATCCGCGTTTGCTACCCTGGGAACCTCTAATATGCTAACAGTCGACACAGAATCTGCTATTGAGGCATTTGTATGTGAACTGTATGAGTCTCGTACTGCTGTGACAGATGTAGGTGATCTTAGATGGAGACTATTCTCCAAAAAGCAACTGGAAGCTCAGAAACTGCCACCAACACGAGGAGCTTTGCATGAAGCTATTGGTCGTGCACATTTTCAGGCCATGAAATGGCATCAAGCTCACGTGCCTAATCCACAGCTACCGCCAGAAGCTGGATATGGATGGGAGACAGAGGGGGATCGACTAGTTCCCATCAAAACAATGGATCCTCCAGCTCCAGCATCCATTACACATTTGGTCAAATGTGGCTGCAAGAAGAATAACTGCCGGTCCAACTGTTCTTGTTGAGCACAGAATCTCAACTGCTCAGAGATGTGTATGTGTGGGGCAGATGAAGACGTATGTAGTAATGTGAGTCAGGAACATCCCATGGGCATCGACGACGACGATGATGATGATCCTTTAATCTAATGAGTAATGTTGAACACTGAAATATGTAGATGCATACCAATATTCGTCCTACTATTGCTTGAGCACATTGATAATGTTTGGTTATGGTTATTACATAACTTTAATATTTTGCCATTAAATTTCATTTAAAATGTATTTGGATTCCTTGACTTTGAAAGAATCATACAGACATCACAATTTAATTGAGATTTATTAACTTTGCATAGCGACCATATCATAGTGTGTGATATTTGGAATCCTTGACTCTGGGTATGGACACCAAATTTTAATGTTTGGCTGTATTATTAGCTGAGATATGAGACATTGTAAATTTATATGGCGGTCATTTTGTAAAATGGCCACCAAAACTACAATAATCGCAGAATAAAATGGCGACATGTTTTTTTCACAACTTGAAAACCATTAACATGCAATCATTATGATCACCACAAATCAAATTAACATTTAAAATCAACGGGAAATCATTGCCCCCCCCCCCCCCCCCACTAAATATTAAACTACAATAATCGCAGAAAAAAATGGCGACATGTTTTTTTCACAACTTGAAAACCATTAACATGCATTCATTATGATCACCAAAAATTAACATTTAAAATCAATGGGAAATCATCCCCCCCCCCCCCCACTAAATATTAAACGCAAGAAGATATTGTGAAATGTTTGTTTGCCATCAAGAGTCAATATTAAACGCAAGCTATTGTGAAATGTTTGTTTGCCATCAAGAGTCGATATTAAACCCATACAGAGAGATTCATTTTTCCGAAAATTTTGCAGCCAAATGGAAAATGTTGCCGTTATATGAAATCCTACTCTCTAGTAAAAAATAGATCAATATAACAGGTGCGCGTGACATCACGCTTCAACGTTCGTATTATGTCAAGTACTCTGACAGCAACTACAATTTTCAGAAAGTGAGCCAATATCCATTTTCTGAAAATATCGCGCTGCCTATAACTTGTACAGATACCGTTTCGATTATTATAATTTACCAGTCCGGGGATCAGTCATAGCTGTCTGGAAGTAACATATAACTAACGTAGATTTGAATTCCAACATCTGTGTACATTTTGGTTAGTTGATTTGTTATAATAATAACGGGATTTAATAATTATATAAGTATCCTAACTGTTGTGTGAATGTTGCAGTTTTCACTGTCAAATATGACATGCTTAAACAATTTGCTAAATAACATAATAATAGAGTGCTTGGCGTAATATGATGGGCGTATTCCTATGCTTGGCGTATTTTCCATTTTCATCCGTATTTAAAATTTAAAAAAGATTTTAGTTGATCTGTTCTAATAATAACGTGATGATGATGTAAGTTTATTTATCCTCGCCACCGGAAATCCATATGGGCGAGCGTTCTAAGACGATTATTCTCTATGATGCTTATGGTGACATCCTCAGATGGCTCCTTCCTTCTTTCTGTGCCAGGGTGACAAGTCCTGGTCTGTGTGCGATCCTTTTTAGGGCCACATCCTCCACGATTAGTCGGCTCACAGCAGCAAAATGGTTCTGTTGTTCCGTCGTTGTCCACCCCGTTGACGCATCCGGGGTCGAGGTCGCATCCCTCCGTCTCCAACCGCTCGCCCGTAGTTGGAGACAGATAAAAGAGTTTGAGGCGACGAGTGCGCCATCCACGCGAAACGACTGCCGTCTTCTCCTACCCAGTCACTCGTCGCCTCTTCAACGCCCCAGTGTTAGCTGTCGTTGATCCAGGTAAGTGTAGTACACTCAAAAAGAGTCGATGCGGGTCCTCGTCTGTATGCGTCAGCGGTGTGGATTGGTCACTTCAGAACAGGTGATCCAATTTCCTGCTGTGAGCTGTGCCTTGTTCCCGACGTGCACGGTGTGGAGGTACGAACAAGTAATAATAACGGGATTTAATAATTATGTAAGTATCCTAACTGTTGTGTGAATATTCCAGTTTTCATTGTCAAATATGACATGCTTAAACAAGTTGCTAAATTCAAAATTATGTCAGTTTCCTGCGAGAACACCAAAACGCGTGGTCTTAGATCGTTCTAGATTGTCCTATAAATAAGACTTTGTGTGTGTGTTTTACGTTTATTTATCGTTGCTACCGGTTGCCCATATGACACCTCCTGAAGAGATTAGTTATTTTACATTTTGGAGGATAGTGCATGATACAGACAAGAGACCAATTCCAGAATCTCCTCTGGTTCTTTTACTTGCACAGTGTAAAGCACCGACACGAGACCTCGGTTTAACGTCCCATCTGAAAGACTGTTCATTTTATTAGGGTCAGACGGGGGATCGAACCTGCTATCCCTGGATTACCAGTCCAGCGTGTTACCACTGGGTTACAGATCCGTCTGACTGATAATGGTATTGATTAAAATGGTCGTATATAGCTATATTGGTATGGAGCATAGAGTTTGTTTCCACCGTGACTGTATTAGATGTATCTATAATGGAAATATGTTATATAAATAATAAAATTCCCTTGAAATGTTTTGATGTTTATAGCGACACTACATCATTGAAAATGCAAATTTCTGCAGAATGTAATTTCCTATTATATGGTTTTTTTTCTCCAAAGTCAATTCAGGAGCATGGATGACCGTTATATGAAATATGAAATCCTACTGTCACTTTTGAAAGTTTGTAGACCACAACAACGCTATCAATGGTAGTGTTCGAATGTATTCGGAGAATTTGTAGTAGCAATACATTTATACGTGAACAAATGCATTTGTTTGCTTTTTGCGCTATATTCTACTTATGTGTTCCCATAATATTTATTTAACTTTTATACATCTAATTATTTTCGACACAAAGGAAAGACAATGGTGTCTAATTATTTTCCTAAATTTTGGAACATATACTAAACTGACTATGGACATTTTTTATTGATATACTCTATAGCGGCGCAATTCGCGTTGAAACGAGCGTTCTGATTGGATTATTAGAATGTAACAAGATGGGTTTTTTTATATGAAGAATAATCATAATCCAATCAGAACGCTCGAACGCTCGTTTCAACGCGAATTGCGCCGCTTTAGAAATTTTCAAAACAAATTGAAAATGCTACGAAATCTCTTTTTGACGTACATTTTTGCCGAATAAACCTACACGTTAGTGGAAACACATTTTATTGATAATGTTATTCACAGTTAAAACTCTCCCGTCGAAGATTTGTTGTTGTTGCTGACAGAACCCGTGTCCTAGTACGGAAATGTGACCTGCTATGGCCAATGTCTGTGGCAATTGTTTGCAAAGTATACATGCATGCAGCTTAAAGTTGTGTTTTATTTGAAAAACAATATAAAGACTCGGGATAGGCGTTATATTTGGACAGCTTTGTACAAAATTGTTTCAGATAGGGCCATTTTACTGATCGATGCGAAATCTGACATCCCACAGAGTAGAATCCCTGTACTTAAATATATATACTAGTACCCCCAAACGTGCCGAATCCCTGTGAAAATACACAGAAAGTAGGAAGGCTGTTAAAAGATCACGTGTCTGTCGGAGAAATGTTGACAGCTCAGGATATTGTAGTCCTATAAATAAGACCTACATAATTAATTTTGTACTGTTATTTCGAAAAATGCCTGGATAATAAAATGTCACATTTTTCAAGTCTAAATATTTGGACTAAGGATGTAATTCTCACTAAAATATTTGAAGCCTTTGTCAACGGATTTGCTTCCTAGTGACTTCTTGTTTTCCTTAATGTAATTAACAAAAGCACATGCAAATGATGGGATTATATCTAAGTCACGAGAGCTGTAAGCAACCATGACTATGATCTGTAAACAATCTTGTTTGCTCACTAAGCCTCGTTCTGAGAAAATGTTGAATATTCTTCTTCTTCTTCCAATTATTGGACTGGATTCCGACTGGAATGTACTTAGTCCAGCGTGACTGGTCATGTCGGGCGAGGGCAGCAGCCATCTCAAAAGGCTATGTACAGCATAAAAGTTTAAAACTATGTACACAGGCTTGTCGTCTAGTGGTTGCCCGCAGTCACTGGGAGGCTGGCGCCCAAGCAGGTCTTGAATGCCTCCAGTGTTGCGGTAGAAGTAGTCGAGGTTGGCAGTTGGTTCCAGTCGCGTGTGGTGCGTGGGAAGAAGGAGTGGTACAGCGTAGCATCAGTTATCCTCTCCTGGAACAGTCGCTGGGAGCCTCTGGTTCTGGAGTCGCTCTGTTGGATGAATGATGTGCTGTCGATCTCCACGAAGTCGTTTTGGATTTTGTACAGCATTGCCAGTCTGTTCTTCCTGCGTCTATCTTCAAGGCTCTCCCACTGTAAGTTGGTCTCCATGGCGGTGACACAACCAGGAGTCCTGCTACTGTAGTCTTTAGTGACGTAACGTGTTGCCCGTCGTTGTACCTGCTCGAGTGCTTTGATATCTTTCTGGAATATTCATGAGATAATATTAAGAGTGGTCTATTGGTGCTCTCTAGTAAAAAATAGATCAATGTAACAGGTGCTCGTGACTCACGCTTCAAAGTTCATATTAGGTCAAGTACTCTCTCTGACAGCAACCACAATTTTCAGAAAGTGAGCCAATTTCCATTTTCTGAAAATTGGAAATTCTAGGTACTTGAACCTCGTCGTTTTCATTGGTCGACATTATCACTCTGTCTAACAAAACAGATACTCGATTATTATAATTTACCAGTCCGGGGATCAGTCATAGCTGTCTGGAAGTAACATATAACTAACGTAGATTTGAATTCCAACATCTGTGTACATTTTGGTTAGTTCATTTGTTATAATAATAACGGGATTTAATAATTATATTATAATAATAACGGGATTTAATAATTATATAAGTATCCTAACTGTTGTGTGAATGTTGCAGTTTTCACTGTCAAATATGACATGCTTAAACAATTTGCTAAATAACATAATAATAGAGTGCTTGGCGTAATATGATGGGCGTATTCCTATGCTTGGCGTATTTTCCATTTTCATCCGTATTTAAAATTTAAAAAAGATTTATGACTAATCTCTTCAGGAGGCGTCGCTCATATTATATGGGCAACTGGTAGCGACGATAAATCAGGGCGTTCATTTGACCCGAGCTCCCGGGTTTTGACGCACGAAAATTGATAAAGACGCTTTTTGACTCTTGGTGAAAATGCCCTGAGAGTCAACTTGACCCGGGGCGTTGATCGGCCATGCGTCATCAAATATTTTCTCAGCGGAGTAATTATCAAAATATGTCTGTCTACGAGGTCGAAGACCGTAATCGTTCATATATAAACCGCAGTTATTTTCATCAAAATTCTGCTGCATTTCGTTATGAACACGATCGTGATTTACGAGGGACTCACAATCGGACAAAATGGCGTCTAGGCAAACTTTACGTAAAATCTTTATCTCAACCAGCCGATCAGAATATAGTATCAACCACGCATAAAGCGCCTTCATCACTTGCGCCGCCCAGGGTTAGGTTCAAAACGCGTGGTTGATGTCATTATTCAGTTGGGTGGTTGAGAAAAACGGCTTACCCAAACTTTAGTATCAAAGGGAAATAAATCTTTAATAACGTTTCTCTAATACCTGTACGGCTCGGTATTTTTCCGGTAAAAATTAGTTTTTATCAAAAGACAATTATTATTGATTGTCACAATAAACACCTTTAGCAAGTTTTGCAAACAACCAATTACCGTTTGTGTTGTTTGCCATCATATGTGCTGCTAATCATGAGAACTGAGAAGTTTAAGTAGGTGTTGACATTATGTGTATTGTCAATGTACAATAGGCATAGATAAAACGGTGTTTTTGTAACACGTGTATTGTCAATAATAAGTTGTCTGCTATTTGAGAAGCTTATAGTGGGCCACTGATATAGAAATTATACGCCGGAATGGTTTGATGATGACTTTTGCTATTGTTTGTTACAGATTTCTATGGGGTATTAATTGTGTGCACAACCCATTAATCATTTCATTGTTTCTACATTATTCCTTCATTTTCTGGAGAATATTCCTAAATCATTCTTAGTTATATTTTCAATCAGATCGGAGATAAAAAAATTAAAGAGTATCAGTTTTAGAAATTAAATCTTAAATATGGTTCAGAAAAGCCTTAGTCACTTCGGAATTGGCACACCCAGCAAACGTAAGCTGAGTGATAGTGTTAGTGAACCTGGGACACCTAAACGCCATAAAGTAGACTGTGACACTCGTAAGTCTAAAGTGAAAAGAAAATTCAGGTCTGAGTGGCTTAATGAATTTGAGTGGCTGGAAATGAAACAAACTGATGATCAGATTCTGTTGTATTGTACTTGGTGTAGAGATGCTAAAAAGAAAAATCCCTTCGCTAACAGTGGTAGCACGAACCTACAAAAATTACATGTACGTAAAGTACCAACATGCATATATTTGACTCTTGAAAATTCCAGCTTGACTCTTGAAAATTCCTGTTTGACTCTTGAGATTTTGACCTCAGGTTCTAGTGAACGCCCTGGATAAATAAACGTAAAACACACATTATAAAGTATAAATGTATTGTTAATACCTCCATGGTTAAATCATTGATATATATACTTAAATATATATACTAGTACCCCCAAACGTGCCGAATCCCTGTGATCATGATCTGCACTTTTTGCCAGTAATATTGTTATTTTTTAGATAAAATTACCCATTTTGATAAATGAACTGGTCTAAATGTAATTTTCTTATTAATTTATTGATTTACACATATGGAGCAGTGCTCCAATGTCAGTTACTTTAACTTACTTAGTGTTGAATGGGTTAATACAGATCATACTATTATTATACCACTCACTAACCAGGTGTGTTTCTTTTAGCTTAATCATGTTTAATTTTAAATTGCATTCATTATGACATAACATACAAACATAAGTACAAAAACATAGCATGATAATACAAATTGTTTAGTCAACAGGTCTTAACAACATTAGAAAAAGGCCAACACCAGAATTCTAAGCATGATAATACAAATTGTTTAGTCAACAGGTCTTGACAACATTAGAAAAAGGCCAACACCAGAATTCTAATACTTATGACGTTCTTGGTTTTTCAGAACACGTTAAAGCGCAGCAATATGACAACACGGGCATCTTCTATTTTGGAAGGTGTAGAAAACGTTGACTCATATTCACAAGAATCGGATGATGAAGCGGATCCACCTCCGAAACGATTTAGAAAGAACGATTTTGACGATGCCAATCTGAACAGCAGTTCATTGTCACATGATAATGATTGGAAAGCTTGGACAAGTGAGATACTGGCTGAAAAGCTTATTGAAGCGGAACTCGAGGATGTTGCTGTAATATTCAAAGGTACCTTATTTTGTATTACACATACAAACTCCCAAATGTGTGTTGATTGAAACAAACAAACATCCTTTATTTACATAACAAGCACATTAAAACATTTTGCCAGCAAAATGTTTTAATGTGCTTGTTATGTAAAATATAAAGGATGTTTGTTTGTTTCAGTGTACATGATTCAATTATATTTCACCGACTGAACAACTAACCCTTTGCACGCTGGCGGCAGATAAAATCACTTTTGCAAACAGCATAGAGCCAGATCAGACGGCACAGATCCTGCCGTCTTATCACAGAATGTGCCGTCTGTTCAGGCTCTATGTTGTTTACTATTCGGATAGTGGAGCTAAAACATTTTGCTGAATAGCAAACAACAAAGATCCTGATCAGACACGGCGTTACCCCGTGGCTGATCTGGATCTATGTTGTTTGCAAATGTAATTTTATTTACTCAGCAGGCAAAGGGTTTAAACTTTAAAGCATTATTATAATAATAGCTTTCTATGTTCATCAGTGGTAGCGCGTTCGCTTCAGGTGCGAAAGATCTGGAGTTCGAGCCTCCGCTGCAGCCGTTACGATTGTGACCTTAGGCAAGGCATTTAAATTCCAAGTTGCCTCTTCTCGCTCCCTCATGGCGAAGGATTACATCAGAAATGAGGTCTCGAGAGCGATTGATGCAATCAAGCTAAAATAAATTTGTATAAACTTATGTTCATGAGTGAAATAGAATTTGATCATTAACTTATGTTGATGAGTGAAATAGAATTTGATCATTAACTTATGTTCAAGAGTGAAATAGAATTTGATCATTAACTTATGTTGATGAGTGAAATAGAATTTGATCATTAACTTATGTTCATGATTAAAATGGAATTTGATCATTAACTTAAATAGAATTTGATCATTAACTTATGTTGATGAGTGAAATATAATTTGATCATTAACTTATGTTCATGAGTGAAATAGAATTTGATCATTAACTTATGTTGATGAGTGAAATAGAATTTGATCATTAACTTATGTTCATGATTAAAATGGAATTTGATCATTAACTTATGATCATGATTAAAATGGAATTTGATCATTAACTTATGTTCATGAGTGAAATAGAATTTGATCATTAACTTATGTTGATGAGTGAAATAGAATTTGATCATTAACTTATGTTCATGAGTGAAATAGAATTTGATCATTAACTTATGTTGATGAGTGAAATAGAATTTGATCATTAACTTATGTTCATGAGTGAAATATAATTTGATCATTAACCTATGTTCATGATTAAAATAGAATTTGATCATTAACTTATGTTCATGATTAAAATAGAATTTGATCATTAACTTATGTTCATGATTAAAATGGAATTTGATCATTAACTTATGTTCATGATTAAAATAGAATTTGATCATTAACTTATGTTCATGATTAAAATGGAATTTGATCATTAACTTATGTTCATGATTAAAATAGAATTTGATCATTAACTTGTGTTCATGAGTGAAATAGAATTTGATCATTAACTTATGTTCATGAGTGAAATAGAATTTGATCATTAACTTATGTTCATGAGTGAAATAGAATTTGATCATTAACTTATGTTCATGAGTGAAATAGAATTTGATCATTAACTTATGTTGATGAGTGAAATAGAATTTGATCATTAACTTATGTTCATGATTAAAATGGAATTTGATCATTAACTTAAATAGAATTTGATCATTAACTTATGTTGATGAGTGAAATATAATTTGATCATTAACTTATGTTCATGAGTGAAATAGAATTTGATCATTAACTTATGTTCATGATTAAAATGGAATTTGATCATTAACTTATGTTCATGATTAAAATAGAATTTGATCATTAACTTATGTTCATGAGTGAAATAGAATTTGATCATTAACTTATGTTGATGAGTGAAATAGAATTTGATCATTAACTTATGTTCATGATTAAAATAGAATTTGATCATTAACTTATGTTCATGAGTGAAATAGAATTTGATCATTAACTTATGTTCATGATTAAAATAGAATTTGATCATTAACTTATGTTCATGAGTGAAATAGAATTTGATCATTAACTTATGTTCATGAGTGAAATAGAATTTGATCATTAACTTATGTTCATGATTAAAATAGAATTTGATCATTAACTTATGTTCATGAGTGAAATAGAATTTGATCATTAACTTATGTTCATGATTAAAATAGAATTTGATCATTAACTTATGTTCATGAGTGAAATAGAATTTGATCATTAACTTATGTTCATGAGTGAAACAGAATTTGATCATTAACTTATGTTCATGAGTGAAACAGAATTTGATCATTAACTTATGTTCATGAGTGAAATAGAATTTGATCATTAACTTATGTTCATGATTAAAATAGAATTTGATCATTAACTTATGTTCATGAGTGAAATAGAATTTGATCATTAACTTATGTTCATGAGTGAAACAGAATTTGATCATTAACTTATGTTCATGATTAAAATAGAATTTGATCATTAACTTATGTTCATGAGTGAAACAGAATTTGATCATTAACTTATGTTCATGATTAAAATAGAATTTGATCATTAACTTATGTTCATGAGTGAAATATAATTTGATCATTAACTTATGTTCATGAGTGAAATAGAATTTGATCATTAACTTATGTTCATGAGTGAAATAGAATTTGATCATTAACTTATGTTCATGAGTGAAACAGAATTTGATCATTAACTTATGTTCATGATTAAAATAGAATTTGATCATTAACTTATGTTCATGAGTGAAATAGAATTTGATCATTAACTTATGTTCATGATTAAAATAGAATTTGATCATTAACTTATGTTGATGAGTGAAATAGAATTTGATCATTAACTTATGTTGATGAGTGAAATAGAATTTGATCATTAACTTATGTTCATGATTAAAATGGAATTTGATCATTAACTTATGTTCATGAGTGAAATAGAATTTGATCATTAACTTATGCAAACATTGTTTGTGATAGCAGTACTGTAGCCAGGCAAATTTCAACCGAGTCAATCTAGAGGGTCTGGGGGCATGTTCCCCATTAAAATTGTTGGGGGTATAGAAGCTATGTCCTGCGTTTTTTGATTTAATGAGTTTAGATGTACATGTATAATTATGTATTGACCTTTCAGCACTCTAGCAATCTACATTTTATTTAGCAAAGGGATATTTTTGGCATTTTATTTGTTCATTTTTCATTTATTTTTGGTCGCTTTGGAAATTTTAGCCTCGATGTGCCTCATTGTGGCTACGGGCCTGGATAGAAAAGTTAAACAATACAATCAATCACTTAATTCCTCTAGAACGTCGCGTTTAGATGAGTCTGAAAATGTTCGCGTTGACAATATTTCAAACTGTAGTGGCTAGAAATCATGTATAAACCTACTTGTTGGCGATCCATTTTCCTGTCGCATCCACTTGATATTGCAGTTGCACACTCAAGTTTTGTTGTTGATCATTCCAGTGCATGTTGCACACTCAAGTTTTGTTGTTGATCATTCCAGTGCATGTTGCACACTCAAGTTTTGTTGTTGATCATTCCAGTGCATGTTGCACACTCAAGTTTTGTTGTTGATCATTCCAGTGCATGTTGCACACTCAAGTTTTGTTGTTGATCATTCCAGTGCATGTTGCACACTCAAGTTTTGTTGTTGATCATTCCAGTGCATGTTGCACACTCAAGTTTTGTTGTTGATCATTCCAGTGCATGTTTCCAATTGACAAACTCGAATATTTTCAAATGGGGCGAGTTAAGCATCTAAATTTGATTGTTTACTCGAGTTTTAAATCCTCTATGTGCCCACAGGCCTCTAAATAGGCTTACAAAACGTGTAGATCCAGATGAGCCGGCTCGTGACGAGCTGTCTCATCAGGATCTGCATTTTTTGCCATTAATATTATTATTTTTAGACAAAATTACCCATTTTTGATAAATGAACTGATTCAAATGTAATTTTCTTATTAATTTATTGCTCTAAAAATATCATGCACCAGTCCTTGTCAGTACCGTACTTGGATGTCAGTTACTTAGTATTGAAAGGGTTAAACAAGTTTCTGAAAGAAAAGAAAAAACTAAGTTTATTTTATAAAAGCTTATGATAAGTTTATCATCAACTTTAAGTCTTATTAGAATATTCTAATAATTATGTTTTAACCCTTTCCCTCATAGAAGCACCTCTTGACGCCATTACCAACACGACACATACATTGACAATGTAGTAGCCAAACCAATGTTCATAATGCAGGCCAGAATCTCATGTAGTCCCAGTAATATCTATTGTGGTGGGATAGATATGGCGACTACTTATGCATGATAGCCAAGTGGCTGTCCTTTGTATGGAGATATAATAGTATATTAATCTAAATCTCTATGAAGGAAAGGGTTAATGTTATAACTTGGAAAAGATGAACAAACTCCAATAAATCAATAATTTTAATTAAATGTTATGTTATGTCCATGTTGGATTTTTTCTTTAATGCTAGAAATTCTTATCAGGCTTGATGTTCGTTTTGCTGTAAAAATGTCCAAATATCCTCGTTTATGAATTTTATGTCTGTGTTTTTATATAGCAATTGGCAAATACATATAATTATTATCAAACATTAATAAATGTCATTAAAGTCCCAATTCCATAATAAAATGTCATTAAAGTCCCAATTCCATAATAAAATGTCATTAAAGTCCCAATTCCATAATAAAATGTCATTAAAGTCCCAATTCCATAATAAAATGTCATTAAAATCCATTATGAAATAAAAAAGACTATTTACCACTCTTTTCTTTTTCATTTTAATATCAAGACAAAATGCAGACAACTTTTTATATAATTTTAAAATACCGTATACCCCCGTTTAAACGCCCCGGGCAATGCAATTTGCGACAAATAATATGTAAAGTATATCTGGGACTCCTTTAAACGCCCCCTTTCTTCATACCTCTTGAAACAGTCCCTATTATCCACTGGTATAGCGTATCCATAGCAACGAACCGGTTGGTTCGTTGCTGAGTACCTGGAGAGCCGTTTAACCTTGCATTGATTTCCATATATGGACGGATATGTATTCCAGTGGTAACACGCTGAACTGGTAATCCAGGGATCGCAGGTTCGATCCCCCGTCTGACCCTAATAAAATTAACAGTCTTTCAGATGGGATGTTAAACCGAGGTCTCGTGTCGGTGCTTTACACCGTGCACGTAAAAGAACCAGAGGCGACTCTGGAATGGGTCTCTCTCTGTATCATTGCACTATCCTCTAAAAATCTAAAATGACTAATCTCTTCAGGCGTCGCTCATATGGGCAACCGGTAGCGACGATAAATAAACGTAAAACACAAAAAATAAAAACACATATGGACTTCAAAGTTATCACCGCCGGGCAATGTAATTTCAGCGAAAAATATCATGTGATCATTCTCTCCCTGCAGCTTTCACACATGCGTCATAAAAATGGAATCAACATCACGTGGGCATCGGTCATATTCTGCTGCATTTAAATTAAAAGTAATCAAAGTGTTTAAGTTGATCGGATCCAAACTGGCAGAACTTTAGGATGAATGGTTGTTCTGGGGCCCAGTTGATGTGACACCGAAAGCAAACAGACATGCCACACCGAAAG
>CM026395.1:54700651-54732258 GCA_014843695.1 Archivesica marissinica
CTTGTTTAATCATATTTTATTGCTTGTATCAATTACATGACTCACAGACGCTTGTTTAATCATATTTTATTGCTTGTATCAATTACATGAATCACAGACGCTTGTTTAATCATATGTTATTGCTTTTATCAATTACATGACTCACATACGCTTGTTTAATCATATTTTATTGCTTGTATCAATTACATGACTCACAGACGCTTGTTTAATAATATGTTATTGATTTTATCAATTACACGAATCACAGATGCTTGGGGTCTGGACATCGTTTCGGGTTCAAAGCCAAAATACATTTTTAAGAACATTATGATACACTACATGTATACTGATATATGGCTTTGATCGGGTATAAGAATACCATACAGCATTATTAGAAAACGACCAGTAATATATATCATACAATACAAATATTTATGGAGGTAATTAATCAACAGAATCAACATAATTAACAACCGCTATGTTACAGCAAAAGTACCGATGTTGAAGAAAATTAAAACGGGTTTCGGCATCAGTGACTGTATCAACATAATCAACATAATTAACAATCGCTATGTTACAGCAAAAGTACCGATGTTGAAGAAAATTAAAACGGGTTTCGGCATCAGTGACTGTCTGAAGATAAATATAAATTAATCACTTGTCATATTTTACATTTATTTATCGTCGCTATCGGGTGCCCATATGAGCGACACCTCCTGAAGAGATTAGTCATTTTAGATTTTTGGAGGATAATGCAATGATACAGACAGAGACCCATTCCAGAATCTCCTCTGGTTCTTTTACGTGCACGGTGTAAAGCACCGACACGAGACCTCGGTTTAAAGTCCCATCTGAAAGACTGTTCATTTTATTAGGGCCATACGGGGGATCGAACCTGCGATCCCTGGATTACCAGTCTAGCGTGTTACCACTGGACTACAGATCCGTTTGTTGTCATAATCATAGGCAGCTGATTGCATACATATGCATACGTTACCATTACTGAACCGTTACGATTGTGTCATTAGGCAAGGCATTTACATTCCACGTTATCTCTTCTCTCTCCCCGAGGTCTCAATAGTGATTAATATAAGTTTATGAACTTGTTTCGCAATCGAGCTACGCTCATTTTTTATAAACTACATGCGTACGTTATAATATAATCGACGTTATTTAACGGTTTAAAACAAGACTATTATTGTAAAGTTTGTTCATATTTGAAATATGCGACGTGCACGTCATTAATTAAAATCGAACATCACCGCGTACAACGACCAGGGGTATATATGTCAGAGTTGCATGGGGAATATCTATGCAATGGGCTGCCTATGGCCATAATACAGATAATACTCGGCCAATAATGCCTTCTCAGAGAGTACAGTTGTAAGTTTAGTTTATACACATTTAGTTTAGCTCGATTGCGAAACAAGTTCTTACAACTTATATTAATCACTCTCGAGACCTCATTCCTGATGGAATCCATCGCCACGAGGGAGAGAAGAGGCAAAGTTGAATTTAAATGCCACGACTAAGGGCACAATCGTAACGGTTCCAACGGGTCTCAAACTCCGGGCCTTTCGCACCGGAAGCGAACCCGCTACCACTGCGTATCACGACGTCTACAAGTTAATTTAGGTCATACATATCAGATCACGGATTTATGATTATTTGGAATGAACAGTCTATCCGTGACACTCCTCTGAACAGTATTAACCCATTCAACACCAAGTAACTGACATGGACTGGTCCATGATAATTTTAGATCAATAAATTAATAAGAAAATTAAATTTGGACCCGTTCATTTATTAAAATGGGTAATTATGTCTAAAAATTGTAATATTACTGGCAAAAAGTGCAGATCCTGATAAGACGACTGGCTCATCTGGATCTACACTATTTATAAGCATATTTAGAGGTGTGTGGTTTTGAAAGGGTTAAACAAAGGATAATCGATACATATCTACAAAAATAGTACTCAAGGTACGTAGTCATCTCCTATCCTGTCATATTGTATTTACAAATATATAACATGCATTGTAATACCACAAGTGTACACAGCAATAAAGGAAATATAATACATTATACATGTAGTTTAATATTACCATACACTTTTATCAAAAGTAAATTGTTAAAACACCATCATCTTCAGAAAAAAGTTGTGTTCACACTGTAATACGTGATACATGTGTGTTTGTGGGCTATTGCCGAACCGGCTTTACTTTTGTTGGGTCTACGTTTCTGTTGTAGTGTATGTATTTTGTTTGTGGAACTTGCTTGGCGTGAGGTACCAGAGCGGGTCGAGCTATAATTAAAAGATCCATTTCACAATTTAAATTTTTACGAAAAGTTTCATTCTTATTTATTTAACCTGTTTCAGATTCTGGATTAAGCGTATTTATTTGCATCCAGAATCTCGGGGGTATATCAGCTAGTGCTGGATGGATCTGCGCGTGCGCAGTTCAAATGCACACCTACCCAGATTGGGCAGTCGATGGGTGCATTTTGAAACACAGACTTATCCAGATTGGGCAGCCAATGGGTGAATTTTGAATCTTCATGGATCCAGAATGCCCGTGGCATATATCATTGTGGCAGATGCTTGGTTGACACTTTTATTATGTGCCCACATATGCAACAGAACAAACAATTAATGTTTTTACTACTCTAGCACTAATCCCCTGTAATCCTATTACTCAGACGAGTAATATAGATGTTGCATAACCTATGCAAGTACGTGAAGAATGCAATGAAGCTGCGAGATGAGGTTCTTGGTCTAGACATATAATACTATGCACATATATTTTAGCTCGCTTTGTTTAAGTTTAACATGATAGTGTACCTCGCCAACATGTAGGTAGAAGCACTGTTTCAATTTTCAACTTAGTTTTGCACTAATCACTTGAATTATACTTTTAGGATGTTTTGAGATTATCCTCCAATATAATCAACATTATTAATATATTAAACATATAAAAGCTCCAATTAGTAAGCACACTTATACAGTATGTGTATATATAAATGGGTAATGTAGTTTAGTTTTATTCTTTATTATAGTCATATTACATACTATAAAACAGTACATAGCCATTCATATATTTGAATTACAAGAGACTTATCACAGTTATTTTCACATAATGCATATTCAATGCACAATAACAATTAATAATGTTCACTATATACATGGTAAATCTAAATTGCCTCTGCTAATCCAAACTAAAAAGATCTTTAAAAAGGTGATATCTAGGAATAAAATACTGAAAGCTTAATATAGGCACTAGTGTGCGACAGTAAAAAATGGTGTAAGAAATCAATTATCAATTTTGATCAGATCAAAAGTGAACTGATTAGCAGCGACTATTTAGTTGACATAAATGTATGTATACTGCTTAGAGATAAGCATTTACGTTAAAATAAATTTCTGGTATATTTATAAGAATTGCATGTATTATTTATAGAG
Source organism: Archivesica marissinica (assembly GCA_014843695.1). Lineage (NCBI taxonomy): Eukaryota > Metazoa > Mollusca > Bivalvia > Venerida > Vesicomyidae > Archivesica > Archivesica marissinica. Next base: position 54,704,089 of record CM026395.1, read on the forward strand.
GTAAAATGAACGCTTTTGCAAAATGTTAAAACAGGTTTTGGCACATGCCCTAATCATATATTTGTTGGAGAATAAAAATATCAACTGGTTATTTCTAGACAGGTTAGAGAAGTTACTGTCTATACTGTTTGCTTTTAAGAACAAATCTTGTCTAATATCCTCATAAAACTGACATTCAAATAAAACATGACTTTCTGTTTCCGGCATAGTATCACAGAAGTTACATTTTCGATCTTCAAAAGCAATGTTTTCATATCTTCCCGTCTCTATCCTTAATGGAGCAACACCACAACGGAATTTGAAAATGCCGCCATATGTCTTAATGGTAGTATAATCTTACAATAGTGTTCTGTCTCAAAGCTGTCTATGTCTGCCTCTACGAGATGGGCCTGTTACATCAGTTATTTGAGCATACCAATGCGCAATAAATTTATCCATAGATGCAGTTTTAACACTATCTATCAAGGAGCGAGGGATGGAATCCGATATATCTACAGGCACGTCTAGATCTAATTCTGCAATATATTTTTGAAAAATATAATACCTGTTTTTACACGAGACCGAGGCCTTAGAAAGAGCCCACAATGCAATAGGTTTGTTTAACCTTGTATTATTTGTATGAGATAACCTAGTATATTGTTGGCAAACACTAGACCATTGTCGTACATATGCCGGCTCCCATCCCATCTCTCCTATTAAAGCATTGTTTGGGGTATATTTACCCACACCTAAATAAAAACGTATGGCTCTATTATGAACAACATTTATACAAGAGTACTGTTTCACACTCCAAATGCATGCACTATAACTAACCACAGGCCATACCATATAATTATACAGCTTAGTGAAAACATTATATTGTAGACCACCTGTCAATTTACATTTTGCAATTAATAGCCCTAGTGCACGGCTTGCACTCCTTGCTACATGTTTCGCTGTTAACTCGTAATCAAGGTATTCAGTCAATAACATGCCAAGGTACTTATCAACTATAAGTGTTATCTCCATATGTAAACACAAACTCTGTCTTGGGCACAGATGGTCTTCTAAAATGTACAACATTACTCTTATCAATATTAACTGTCATATCATTTCGGTTACACCAATCATTTAATGCATTTAGTAGAAATTGTAAATCATACTCTGTTTCTGCCAGTAATACTAAATCATCAGCATATAATAAAATAGAGACAATTTCATCATTCTGGGCTTGACATAAATGTATCAGGGATTTTGAACACGTCAAATTTATCAAACGAGTATTCCGGCTCCACTGTTGAACAGTTGTTATTCTTATATATATGTATATTAAGATTCCATCTCAGCAGTGAATGATCATATATGTCAGAGATTTACAAATGTAATACAAGATTGATTGGTTAGTATTTATTATTATTATATTCATTTGTTTGTAGACCATAAACTGTTTATGTTTGTGTCTTAATAAACGATTCTTCTTCTTCTTCATAATAACTGTCTAGTAAATGCCAGTAATTATCTGTGTAAAGATATGAAATATTTGATGTGCTTAATTGTAATGAACAAAAATGATAAATTATAAATGTATAAACTCTTCGAAATTTAATAAGGTTGAAAACAGTTACTTATTAGTTATGATATTGAAGTCTCTATAAATAAATTGACACCCCATATTGTATATACAAAATGTACATCTAACAGGCTATGAAATGAACCGGCTATGAAATGAACAGGCTGTGCTATGAGAAATGAACCGGTTATGAAATGAACAAGTTATCAATTTGAGCTTGATAGCACTATCATGAAACATTGTCATGAACTGTTTAATGCTGAATAAACTATTCATATATGAAAAATAACAGTTTATAAACTAAGCCGGCGTTGCTATACCTACATGCGGCTCAATTAACAAGTAAATGTACTTATTCTGCGTTTCATCGAGGTATGAATTTTCTATTTTTATTGCTTCGGGTTTTATACAAATTACATGTAGGTGTAAATATGTTCATTCCTCGATAACACGCAGACATAGAACATTATAGTAATAGTAATAGCAACTAAAATTTTACAAATTACAAAACCTAGTTGTATTTTTGATTCGTCAATATTTCCACACCATACATAATATATTACCCTGTACAAATACCTATGATGTTGGAACGGACTAAATTCTGAATCTGTCTATCAGGATCGCGACATTGCAAGAAGGTGTAATCATTTAGAATTATTAGCGAGGGGGTGATAGGTGACGTCAAATAAATTCTTGAAAGAGAAACAAGATTCGGAATCCGGTGTTTCTGCTTCGGGTAAAACAAATGCGCCACAGCCTTAACGTTGGCCAGTCGAAACAACCCGGTTAAAACAAATCTGGTCAATACTCCTAAAGTGGCCAATACCGGTCGATTGGTGGTCAATACTAAATTCAACATTGTTTAGTTTAGACAACGGTCAGCGATTAAGGTAAAACCCGGTCAGGCGTTTAGTGTATAACATACAAGATGTTCAGACCAAAATCCGACCAGGGGATTAGTGTAGAACCCGGCCAGGTGATTAGTGTAGAATCTGGTCAGAGGCTTTGCGTAGAACCCGGCCAGAGGCTTAGTGTAAATTCCGGCCAGGGGTTTAGAGTAAAATCCGGCCAGGTGTAGAACCTGGTAAGAGGTTTAATGGATAACCGGCAATGGACTGAGCATAGAACCCAGCCACAGGATTAATGTAGAACCCGGCCAGAGGTTTTGCGTAGAACCCCGCCAGCGGTTTAGTGTAGAACCAGTGTGGACAGATATTCAATGGGCTATGACCGTCAAAATTAAAGAAATCGGAAGAAAGTATGTATAACTAAACATCCCCCTGGTGCTTTCATAAGCTACATATTGATATTAAGTTCTGCTATACGTAGTTTTAAAGGTGTGCATTTATCGGTGTTTTTATCATGGATTGTCTCCCGACCTGTTGAAGTAATTCATCGTGTATGTTTTATTAAGTTCATGTAGTTATCGGCTGCATTGAATGATGTGTTTATTTGTTGCTGGATGCTAATTTAAACATCAACTCTTTCATCTTCTCACACACAGCATCATTTTTGCAGTCCGTCTCAGCAATATCATCACCAAGTTCCATATGAAATCTGCTACATGGGGCAAACATCTCCGGTATGACTGTCCCTGAACTGGTTGCAAGTACAACGATGTGACCATGTTTTCTTTCGAGTACGACTTGTTGAAGCATTTCCAAACAAAGTATGGACATTCCAGTTAACGGCTCTGTGTCACAAACAACAACGAAATGTTTTGAATGTTTCATAACATTACACATTCCAGCCAAGTTGGTAGTACCGGGCAGAACACTCTGGGAGTTCATTGTTGGTCTGAGACAAAATCTACGTACGGAAGTCATTAGGTTTTCTACCTTGTCCTCAGATTCAGCATTACATAGTATAAACAAATCATAAGTAGTCTCTTGAATATCGTTATCAGCGCCATCTTCGACATGCTGGGTGTCGTCAACCGTTCTACCACATCTCACGAAATCAAGGGCCTTTCTCAATCTAAGGCGAGCCATCTCACCATCCCCTGATTTCAGAGCATCTATTCCCCCAGCTATGTTCACATTTATATATAGGCTCTCGTCTATCATAGTGTAGCCAGCTGGGAGACACATTACCACATCCAGTACTAATACGGCATCGTCATAATTCCCTCCCCGCAGATGTACCCGAACAATTTCCAAATCTACACGAGCTTTCTCTGTTTCGTCTTCAGCTAAATGCTTCAATTCCTTTAACACAATAACAGCTTTGCTGTAATTTTCAAATTTCTTGTAGAGAAAAGAGAGATCCGTTTGATGTTCTTTGGTACTTGCTTTACCGGCCAAGAAACTCTCTAGGGTAGGCGCAGACACCCAGCAATATTTTAAGAGCGGGATCTTTGCAACAAGAATACATGATATTTCTATTGATCTCTTTAAATACCGTCTTAAGTCGAACTCGAGACGGCTATTATCACCTTCACTCTCCTTCCCAGATTCACGTAGCAAATATTGTAGGCATAACCCTGCTTGCTCATAGGCATTTGATAACAGTACGAGTGAACAATATCCGCCTTCATTTCTTATCATTGTTTTGAATATATCTAAAGCTTCCTTTGTTTGCCCTGTCTGTCTATACAGTAATCCCTTGTCATACAGAGCCCCATGATTGTTTGTCAATTCAAAAGACTTGTCTAGATGGAATATTATCATAGCAATGTCCTCTTTATGCTCACCCTTATCGAGAAATGTTGGCTTTATAGGACTTTTAATCATACGCTTTAGCTGACGTGCATCTATTGGGCATGATGCTATCTTTGGCAGTGTTGTCGGATCTTTGTGGTTTGGGTCAAAACTCACATGCGTTTGTTTCTCTAGTACAAATTTGTCCACTACTGAGGGCCCTGGAGTCATTTTCAAGTCAGTTTCTTTCGGAAACATCTGCGTGTCCTGTGATACCTGGTGTTGATGACGTATTTCTGTATTACGGGGAAACAATTGTTTGGTTGCACGTTGCTTGTCTCCTGGAATAATGGGGCTAGTTTGGAGTTCCAGTTTTCGCTTTAATGATAACGCCAGATGGTGATGTGCAAACGCAGTGCTTCTGATTCCTATGGCCATTTTCAGTAGTTCTATAGACCTTTCTATGTATGGAATTTTATGTTGATAACGAAAATATTTTCCGCTCCTCTCAAGTACAAAAACATCATTAGGACAAATTCGTAGTGCATATTCAAAATATGCGTCTGTTGCCATCCACAAATTATTATGATCTGGTAGAATATCTTTTACCAATCCCGGAAATTTTTTGGTTTTCCTCACATCGTACACAAGTAACCCTAATTCAACATACGATCGTGCTTTATAACGTTTCAAACAGTCATCGTTCTCATCCATGTTGATAATGAGTGCATACAAATCGCAAATAGTTTGGTATTTCTGTTTTGAAAAATCAATTTCTTCTTCAATATGTACATTACTTATGTTTAGCGTTCTGTTGAAAGCAAGAGCGCATCCAAATCTCCAGATACACATATTGGTTGCTGGAATGGTGTTTGATATGGAAGATAGTTCGCCCGCATCTTGTGAACTTGTTCGGGTTTTATCACATTCTTTAAGTATGTCCTTGTACAATGAATATGCAGTAGTATATAATTTGATACCAAGGCTGGCATAACAGAATGCTTTTTCTGCTTTTGCAACCAATACAGCTGTTTTATATTTCGTCAGTCGTTTTAGGCCTTCAAGTATCTCATTAATAGTACCGAAATCTTCTTTTCGTTTATATAAAAACCACGACTTGTTGCATAACGCAACCATGTTTTCGCTACATTTTTCTAAAACTTTGGAATTATATTCAAAAGCGTCTTCTATATGTCCAAGAATAAAATAAAGAAATGATATAAAATTCCATGCTCTGACGGTTTCCATTTCAGTGTCGAATGGTGTTGAATCAACATCTCGCAACATTTTGTCTTTTACTTTCAGTATATACTCTTTAGGTAATTCATCTACTGCCACACGTATGTCAAAATTAGATGGATACTTGCCTAATTCAATTTCCAATTCTTTATCAATGCTGTCTAATTCCATTGTTAAAAGAAATACACTTAGCTTTAGTTAACACAAACTGCAACAAAGTCGTGTCAAACTAGCTGCATCTGTAAGCCTGTAGACACTCTGTTCTGAATAAACTACAATGAAAACATGTAATTAAATTCAACTATATCTACCATATGTTACTAAACAATATAAATAATGACTTATTAGTCCCCTACCGGCTTCACCGGAAGGGACTTGATTTACCCGCCGTTCGTACGTCCGGTGGTTAATGTTTTTATAAACGTAAATGTCGTTCACATTATTAAAGATATTTACTTCAAACTTCGAATAGTTGTGTATATGGACAAGCCGCATTAGTAGCACAAGTTACATTATTATATCTACATAATTTACACAGTTATGCCCCTTTTAACATAGAAAATTCTGGTCATAGTTTCTATAAACTCAAATATCATTCCCATTACTAATAATATTTACTACAAGCGTGGAATAATTGTTTATATATATTAAGTTACATAATACTGTAAACAAGATTTTTATAGGTCTTCCCCCTTTAACATAGAATATTCACGTTTTATAGTCAAAAATCTTCACCATTACTTAAAGCGACACTACATCAGTGAAAACGCATATTTATACAGAATGTAATTTCCTATTATATGGTATAAATATTTTCCAAATATAATTTGCCTCAAAAACTGAGTATTTCAACTAATAAACAAGCGTCGTATACGCGGTTTGTAGACATGACAAAATAATGTAAACAGGATTGCCATACATGCGTAATACAACATGTGTATACCGAATAACGAGATGTATGGTACATATTTACCGTTATATCTCACATTTGTGCCTATGCATATTTATTTGTAGACTAATCTTAGTTAAATTTATTATCTCTACGCGACAGTATCGAGCGTTTAGTATTGACTACAATGACAAGGAAATATCAATTCAGGAGCGTGGATGACCGGTACAATGTATACGAAATCCAACATTCACTTTTGAAAGTGTATTGATTCAATATTTGTGTTCGAATGTATTCGGAAAAATTTGTAGTAGCTATGCATTTATACGTGAACAATACATATTATTGGCTTTTTCCGATGTAGTGTCGCTTTAAGGCACATGCTTCAAACTTCAATAAGTAGTTATGGGGACACACGTTATTAGTAGGCACCTAACTCTAATTCACACAGTAATTTCCCCTTTTTAGCTTACACAATAAGTGTCTTCATTGTTTATAGTTCGTCTTAGAAATTGAAATACATTGAAATAATTGTTATATTGACACACCACATTAGGTAAGACAACATGCCGCACATAATAGGCTTACTCTCCGTCCGTTCATATGTCTGTGTGTCAGCAGGTTAAAGTGTTTATAAACACTTAAATTACTATTTCTAAATATATTTACTTCAAATTTGGAATATCACATTAGTACGACAACTTACATAACTGTGTTAAAATATTGCCAGAACATACACACTATACTAGAGGACATAGAAAACCCACACTTCGGATAAATGTGTTTTTACATAAAAACCAATAACTATATAAATACATAGTTTTAAACATTTTGGACGATGTGATATATCTGTTATGGAATCCTTCGTATTTCGTTTTCATGTAATAATAATCATATAATGTAGTGTGCGTTTTCTATGTCCTCTAGTATATGCTGATAAGATATTTACTTCAAACTTGGAATACCACATTAGTACGACAACTTACATAACTGTGCTAAAGTATTACCATAACCTACACACTATGCTGATAAGATAGTTACTTCAAACTTGGAATATCACATTAGTACGACAACTTACATAACTGTGCTAAAGTATTACCAGAACCTACACACTATGCTGATAAGATAGTTACTTCAAACTTGGAATATCACATTAGTACGACAACTTACATAACTGTGCTAAAGTATTACCAGAACCTACACACTATGCTGATAAGATAGTTACTTCAAACTTGGAATATCACATTAGTACGACAACTTACATAACTGTGCTAAAGTATTACCAGAACCTACACACTATGCTGATAAGATAGTTACTTCAAACTTGGAATATCACATTAGTACGACAACTTACATAACTGTGCTAAAGTATTGCCAGAACCTACACTCTATGCTGATAAGATAGTTACTTCAAACTTGGAATATCACATTAGTACGACAAATTACCTGTTCTTTCGTTCTAATCCCTTTCGGTCTACTGCTGCTAAATTATATGTAAACGGTTCCTTTCTTGATTACATGTACACATACTGAAATAAACAATGCTTAAACTAAAGTTCTATAATTATGTAAAAGCAAGTCCTGGTAGGGGACTAATAGTTGTGTGATAGTGTTCTTGTTTCTCTTGACACATACATGTGTAATCGTTGTGTGTGTGATAATAAAGTATATTAATTAACTTTGCTAGTGAGATATCCTTTATTTATACTTTGGTATTATTATTTTTTTAATAATATCTTATTGCATCTTTTTCATACAATACATTACATATATATATACAATACTAAGAACAAATCAGAGATTAAGATGTAATTATATGATTGCAGTATACGATACATTTGTTTTGTCAAGGGGGAACAAAGCAAATGGGTTGGGCTACAAGTTATAACAACATTCTTTACAGCCCTCCCCGTCACTTCGGACTAAATAAACAATGTTGGATGAACAATTTCTGTAATGTATGATCTGACACAAAATTAAGTTTCGTGGTTAATATTTGTTAATTAGTATATCATTATGACTTGAATATGAGCTTAAGAATTAAAACTAAGAGATAGTGCATGCAACCACAACGATTAGCTCTCCCCACTCCATGCTTACCAGACAAAAAGAAGGACAAATAATTGATAGTATGCGAATCGTCGAGTCGCTTTAATAAATCTTTGAACCTCTATAAACAATTTATTATTTTCTGAGATAGACAAGTGTTCTTTGGTGTTGGGAGCACCGTCATAACGCAAGATAATTATTTCAAGATACTAGAAACAAACTGTTCTTTTGTGTCAGAAATAGAAACAAGTCATACAATGAACAATACAGATGGAGATTGTATATCATACAGATAACAAAGATACTGACACAAAGGACTACATGCAACTTCGGCCGAAATCCTAAATCGGCCCATATTGTTGATGAAAAATTGAAAATGGTTGATAATACTAACACGAAAAAAACTATTAAAGGACGATTGAAAACTCACGCTGCATAATACACACTCGGATAGTGTATTGAGTGAATATATATATATTATAAAGTGCATAGTTTAGTAATTAAATGCAAGCATGTTGATAAGACATAATTTCAACTACGTAAATAGATTGGCCTGGCCATTTCTGGATTCCAGCTCAAGTCTGTATTTCTATGCGCACACCAGTGCTTGGATATCGTCTAAATTGTGCTTGTGTATAGTGTCAAGCCAATGATGTATCATAATGTCCATAAAAAATACTATTTTGGGACCAGAACCCACCAGAAGCTACGAATCATTTGTCCAGACGCTATGGGTATGTTCATGGTGCTGATACAAACACATAACTCAAGAATGATAGAAGGTACAGTTGGTACAAAATGCATCTTATATTTAGAAATATAATTATGTTATCTTCAGATCAAAACCCCGTTTCTGATATAATCGTCTAGCGATGTTACTATAGATGTTTATACATTCCACAACCACGTTAATTTCTTGCATAAAGTCGCAAATTAACCTTCCAAAGTAGTATATAACTACCGCCAGCTACACTTGAACATGTGAACGTTATTTATCACGTCATTAACATTCGTTATATCTGTAAACGGAGCATCAGGGGAGGTAACTAGAGCCACTTAGTGGGGCTACTGCCACTTGTACTACTGCTGCTGCTACTCTAAATACGTGGCCTCATATAAATATGCTGTGGTTGGGGATCGGACATACAACGTTCGGATTGGCAGTCCAGAGCTCTAACAACCCGGCCACCATTTCATCGATTCGCATCTTGGAAAGTAGTATATAACTACCGCCAGCTACACTTCTTACCTATTCCCTATTCCTCTCTCGTGACGTCATTATCCTATAACTGGGTGACCATTAAGGAAGGTCGTTGTGACCTTTAGGTCACGTACTTGACCTACAAAGTCTTTCAAAGCGCAAGAACGCGGGTGCGTGGGTCATCAATCATTCTATTATCTGATAAGCTTGACAAGTTTAATGACTTATTTCCTGTCATCAAAGGACCTGGGGATCCGGTGTTGCCTTTGTGGTCGACCGCAATAATGTGTGTGGGAAGGAATGTTTGGCGTAAACACGTGCATCAATCATTCTATTATCCGATAAGTTAGAGAGCTTTAATAGCTTATTTCCCGTCATCAAAGGGAATAAGAGGTCGATTGTCCCCTTTGGGGTCAACCGCAAGAACGCAGGTGGTGCTTGTAATGCATAAACAAGCTCATTAATCATTCTTTTATCCGATAAGTTTGACAGCTTTAATAGCTTATTTCCCGTAACCAAAAGAACGTCGGAGACAGCGCGATGCCCTGTGGTAACCGCAAGAATGTGTCAACGCGAGAAAATGTGAGTGTAGGTCTGATAAATTTGAAGTATAAATACTCTCCATCCGAATAGAAACCATTTTACTTTGTGATATTTTCATGTGGCACTAGTTTAAAATTTTATATTTCAGTTTTGTTTTGTTTTCTGGATACTTTATTCACACAATTCGAAGGATTTACTATAGGATTATATGTTAGCATGTACCTATGTTTCATTGGAAGTATCTAGTATATAATTCAGATTGGAAATTGGATTTATTTCTTTGTTTCAATAAGCGTTCTTGACAAAGTGCGCTTGTATTCTGGAATTATTCCGTGGACTGTTAATCTTGCAAAACGGTAAGTGCAATATTTTATTTTATTACATAGTGGGCTTTTATCTTATGGACATTTCATGACAATTCCCTGAGGCGCAGTTTGATATGCGTCTGTCTTACAATTAAGGAACGCATGTGGTACGCGAGCCACACTTGGGGCGGACAGAGGAACACACCGCCCAGTACCCATTTAAGTACTTAACATCAGCTGAAGACACAGACGTCTTTTAATATTGCCACATTTAACGTTCATTTAGTGTATTGATAATTGATTTATTCCTGCGTTATACCAAAAGGTCATTATTATTATTTCTATTGTCAGGTCTCTTCTCTATGTATTCCACCCCCGCATAACGGCTACATCTGTATAACGACCATTTTAATCCGTTCCACAATAGACATATTGTATACACATTTATTTTAGCTCGATTGCGAGCCGAATTGAAATCATATTATCCGCTAAATTTGGTTGAATATTTACACCGCATACATGTAAAATAGCCTGTTTGTCTTTTAAACCACCACAATCAAATATTACTATACATTTCAGTATATGCTTTAAAGTCCTTTAAATTTCAATCCGTTTGCGAACAAAAAGCATTCATGCACTAGATATAACTCGATAACACTAGGAGTGTACAATTCTATAAACCATGGATCCGAACAATGTAAAGTCTTTATCTGATAATAGATGTGTTTAAATATGTTTGCCAATAGAAATATCTGCTTTATAAATTTCAATTCCTACATTACGATATAAAATGAAATTCTTTCACAACTTATAATATATCTGCTGCGCGCGTACTGCGTGCGTGCGTGTCCGTCTGTCTCTCCGTCCGTCTGCCTGTCTGTCTGAACGTCTGACGTTCATGTCTGTCTGAACGTCTCTGTCTGTCTGAACGTCTGAATGGCTGTCTGTCTGTCTGTCTGTCTGTCTGTCTGTCTGTCTGTCTGTCTGTCTGTCTGTCTGTCTCTGTTCTGTCTGTCTGTCTGTCTGTCTGTCTGTCGTGTCTGTCTGTCTGTCTGTTCTGTCTGTCTGTCTGTCTGTCTGTCTGTCTGTCTCTGTCTGTCTGTCTGTCTGTCGTCTGTCTGTCTGTCTGTCTGTCTGTCTGTCTGTCTGTCTGTCTGTCTGTCTGTCTGTCTGTCTGTCTGTCTGTCTGTCTGTCTGTCTGTCTGTCTGTCTGAACGTCTGTATGTCTGAACGTCTGTCTGAACGCCTGTCTGTCTCTCCGTCCGTCTGCCTGTCTGTCTGAACGTATGTCTGTCTGTCTGTCCTGGTTAACTTGTATGTTTGATTGTACGACTATCTGTCCGTCTGTTAACATATTAAATTTTGGATCCGTACAATGTAAAGTCTTTATCTGATAATACATGTATTTAAATATTTTTGCCAATAGAAATATCTGCTTTATAAATTTCAATTTCTACATTACGATATAAAATGAAATTCATTTAAACAACTTATACCTAACCGCTTAACCAATACTAAAACCATGTGTGTTGCCTTGCTCAAGGATACTACATACGTTCCCTGACCGAGTATCGAACCCGGGTCCCTTACAAATCCACCGCTCTACCACTGGGCCACGGAGGCCACACAATTGGAGGGGTATTCAACCCCACCCCGGACTTATAATCCTTGAAGTTGAGCCACGGTAATGGAACGCTAATACGAACGTATTTCTATTACACGATATATATACATAACAATGACAACTGAAACACGGTTTGATTTGAAGTCAACGACCGTAACCACTCGACCACGGAGGCCCTGTATGCTGTTCATATATATATATATCCATGTTTACTTATCCCTCTGAATAACTGGGTGTACTTTATATATATATATATATATATATATCCATGTTTACTTATCCCTCTGAATAACTGGGTGTACTTTATATATATATATATATATATATATCCACGTGTTATATAAAATATAAAATATTACAGGTGAATGGTCCTGCCTGCCCTTTTTAGCCCCGCCCTATTGCCATTTAGTACGGATCTTCTGTCTTTCTGCAGTTCGGTTGCCCATATGAGCGACGCCTCCTGAAGAGATTACTCATTTTAGATTTTGGAGGATAGTGCAATGATACAGAGAGTCTCCTCTGGTTCGTGTAAAGCACCAACACGTTTAATGTCCCATCTGTAAGTTAATTTAATTAGGGTCAGACGGGGGATCTAGTCCAAATATTTAGACTTGAAAAATATGACATTTCACTATCCAGGCATTCTCGAAATAACAGGATAAAACTGTTTATGTAGAGGTCTTATTTATAGGACTAAAGGGGGATCGAACCTGCGATCCCTGAGTCCAACATGTTGACCACTGGACTACAGATCCGTCCGTATCTATGTCCATCAATCCAACAAACTAATATAACCTTTAAAGATGCATATTACATTCGAAATGTGATTATTTCATTTAAAATATGTTTTAGTAAGCTAAACATAGGCCTACTATTGAACCGGTCGGCAAGTTATCTTTTAAATTCTAAACACTATAATATACATAATAAAAGTATTATTAGTTTCAAGATTTAATTATTTCACGAATTAAACAATAAATCCTACTTACAAATCTACGTGTTCGCATTCACGGGTGAGCTTCTTCATTGTGCCGCAGTATAGTGAACACTGTATAAATATAACATGCCGAGCGAGACTTACGTGGAATTCAAACCGAAAGTTACTTTGAGTGCTTTTGCCACAGACGCTTGGGGTCTGGACAAATGTTTGCGGGTTCAAAACCACAAAACTAAGAAACATGTTTTTGTTTTTAAGAACAATATGTATTATATTTCGGGTTTTACGCCTGCATCAGCACCATTTCGGGCTATATCGCCGGTGGGCAGTTTACTTAGCAACACCTTTCCTGGGCAGGCTCCGGGCGGTTAACCAGTACTTGGGGTGCACCAACCTCCGTAAGAAACTTTTTTCATATAAAAGCGGGGCTCGAATCCGTGACCATCAGTGATGATAGGTGTGGTGTACAAGTCAGCAACCTTAACCACTCGACCACGGAAGCGGACAATATGATACACTATATGCTAAAGCTATACGTTTCTGTGGCTTTTGCAGTATAATTAGGGCTGAAATTGAAAAGTAAAACTATTAAAAATGTTTATAATATTCATATAATCATATAAATTATACTGTGCATTATGTTTTCCATATTTATAAACGTATTCTGTTTACTTTTTTAACAGTAAAATATGTCCTCCATTAAAGTTTTACCTTTACATCCCCAATTAAACTACGACTGTTTCGTTTACGTTCATTTATCGTCGCTACCGGTGGCCCATATGAGCGACGCCTCTTTGAAGAGATTAGTCATTTTAGATGTTTGGAGGATAGTGTAATGATACAGGAGGCGTCGCTCAATTGGGCAACCGGTAGCGACGATAAATAAACGTAAAACACACACGTGTATATACTAATACCCACCAAACCCTCCGCAGCCCTGTGAGAATATACATATAAAACTATAACGCCCATTAAATAACATACTGTGGAATAAAGTTGTTTATGATAAAACATTGTATTCGTTTTGCTTTTTTTAGTTTTGAACCCGAAACAATTTGTCCAGACTCCAAGCGTCTGTGGCTGTTTCTATGTTTATGGATGTGTGTAGTTATTATCTATTGGCTATGCATCTAATTACATTTCACCATTATGGCAGCGATATTACTATTGTAACAATATACTTAAAATCACATTGAAAATATTAAAAAAGACATTACCCCTATCCCTAATCTCCTTGCTGTGTAGTGGCGTAGCTTGATCCGACTTGTTATCCATGAATGAGAGCAACCCAATAAGCTTTCAGCTTTCATTTCAATCCACGTGTATTTATTGTGTACATAATTATTTGTAATAATAAATAAATTATGTTATATAATGTCGAATACATATGCTCAAACCAATTGTACATTCCTAACGGCATTGAGGCTGTGATAATACCCCGCCCACAAAACTATACAATGGACTATACTTTACATGATCACATTGAAAATTTTAATAAACGAGTTACCCCTATCATAATGCTAGCCATGCTGTGCAGTGGCGTAGCTGACCATTAATTGATGTGCACGCCAAATATTGAGTTGACATCACAACTGATGAGCTCTCTCTCTTCTCCCTACCTCCATCCCCTACCTCCGTCCCTCTCCGTACCCCATCTCTCTCCCTCCCCCTCTCTCCCTCCGTCTCCACCCTCCGTCTCTCCCTCCCCCTCCCCATTACATATCAAAGGTCTAAATGATCAAGTTGATCATGATTACCTCAGAAACACATTCATTTTCAACTCAAATATCCAAACCCGTCCGTCCATCAGTCAGTCAATTTAAGTCTTTTTACTTAATTTGGAGCAGGTCACAATTATACTTTATTATAGTACTACATAATATACTTTTTACCTGCAGCTCTCTAACTCTTTTATGACTAAACGTTCAATGGTATCATGTAGTGTGTTTAATCCAGGGATCGCAGGTTCGATCCCCCGTCTGACCCTAATAAAATTAACAGTCTTTCAGGTGGGACGTTAAACCGAGGTCTCGTGTCGGTGCTTTACACCGTGCACGTAAAAGAACAAGACAAGACTCTGGAATGGGTCTCTCTCTGTATCATTGCACTATCCTCCAAAAATCTCAAATGTAGCGACGATAAATAAACGTAAAACACACACATAATAGTCAGGAGGAATATTGAGCATATGACCCTAAAGGTGGAATTGGAGTACAGACTTTTTTTGTTGATTGATACAAGTTTATAAAGGCTTAAGACAATATTTTTTGGAGGGTGTGCAAAATTTCATCCGGTGGGATTTTTTAAAATCCAAAATGGCCGCCGCCTCCCCCCAAAATCATTAAAATGGCCATAACTCTTTATCTATTTGTGATAGAGACATAATTTTGGGCTCTATACCTAAGTTTTTAAGCATGAGGAATCTACTGGAAGGGTTGCTATGTGATTAGACTATAATTTCATCCATTGGAATTTTTTTTAATCCAAAATGGACGCCGCCTCCCCCAAAATCATTAAAATGGCCATAACTCTTTAAATATTTGTGATAGAGACATAGTTTTTGGCTCTATACCCAGGTTTTTAAAGATGTGGAATCCACTGGAAGGGTTAGTTATGTGATTAGATGACTATAATACCATAAAAGTCCAATTTGGCCACCCACCACCCCACAAAAAATCCAACATGGTTGCATCCATCTCCCCGAAATAGTTAAACTAGCCCTAGCTAACTCTTTTATTATATAAACTCCTAATATTCTGTACCAGAACATGTTAAGCTGATACACGAATCAAGGCAGACCAGGCGTCAGAGCCTGCGCAACACAATTGATGTCCTCATTAACCCCTTGGATGATGTCTCTCAACCAGATGGTGCACTGATGAACATCGTCACAGGACAAATCGCTCACCCTGATGTCAATGCAGATGATGCAGTCAGCCTTGGACAGCAAGCTATGAGAGACTTTAGGGATGGTTGGCCGGGTTCTTTCTATGATCCTCTTGGCAAGCTGGTTGTCACAATGGATGTGAAGAAAAAACATGTGTTGGTCGGCAAGGAACGTGTCTATGACCAGGAACTAATTTATGCACGTGTCATTGGTCTACTTGCAAGTTCACGTGATGTTAAATTTGACGATGTGCTGGCATATGAATTAGCTGCATATCCACCATCAATGTTCAACTCAGAGGGTGGAATGAAAACTGCTAAGTCAAAATCGACCCTCAAACATAAACTTCAAGTGACTATATCAGAACGTAACTGCCCCATCACAAACACCATGATCTACGATGTTTCTGCACTACTCTGGGTCATCACCTGGCCAACAGGTATTACTGACACATTCCGTGTGTATGTGAACAACTTTAAGGTGTTCGTCTATCAAGCTCTACAAACAGCAAATGTCACCCTCGTGTTTGACAGATACTTCCCCAAGAGCATAAAAACATTTACAAGGATGCAGAGACAAGGATCAACTCGTGTACACAACCTAACCCCAGAGATGCATGCTCCAGCAAAGCAAGTTATTCTCACCAATACAAAGAACAAGATCCAACTGAATGCCATGCTCGCAGAAGGCCTTCTTGATTCTGACTATTACACCAATGCAACGCAAAAGCACACTCTCAATATTGTTGGTGTCAGCGACGTGCCTATAGAGATAGTTGGTGGTGTGAGGATTGACCGGCATGATCTGTGCTCCACACATGAGGAGGCTGATATCCCCATTACACAACATGCCATCTCATTATCACTTGCAGGCAAGTCTGTTTGTGTTGTGTGTGATGACACAGACGTGTTTGTGCTTCTTGTTCACTTCTACAATAGGAAATGTAGAGGTAGCAATGCTGCCCCAATGATCATGTCATCACCAGTGAAGGAAAGAGTAGTGGCAGATATTCGTGCCACTGCAGAAGCACACAGTGACATAGCAGATGATTTGCTAGCAATTCATGGACTCTCTGGTGCAGACACTGTAGCTTCATTGCATGGTGTAGGCAAGGCAACTGTTATCAACATATCCAAGAAGGCAGGTTTCTCACTTTCTAAAGTTGGTGATGTGAAGGCTGATATGAAATGTGTTGAATCTCAGGCCACTAAGTTCATATGTGCCTCTTATGGCAAGATAACAGAGTCGTGTATATCCATGACAGAATGCAGGGTCAAAATGTGGCACTCAAAAACAGGGAAGAGTGGTGCATCATCAGTGAAACTCTGCTCCCTCCCACCAACCAGTGATGCATTCATTGAAAATGTTCACAGCGGCCATCTGCAAG
Organism: Archivesica marissinica; assembly: GCA_014843695.1. Classification (NCBI taxonomy): domain Eukaryota; kingdom Metazoa; phylum Mollusca; class Bivalvia; order Venerida; family Vesicomyidae; genus Archivesica; species Archivesica marissinica. The sequence goes on from CM026395.1 coordinate 54,721,338, forward strand.
TTGCGGTATGGAAGGCTGCACTTCTAGAGTCACCACCAAATATGGACCCAACAAAGTATGGTTGGGAGCTTGACCACCAAGGTATCCTGCTTCCACGAACAGTACCATCTGATAAACTTTCAGCCCCTCCAGATATACTGCGGCTGATTCGCTGCAACTGCAAGACCTCTGATGTCGGACTGCAGCTTGCAGCTGCTCCAAGATAGGATGCACAGTATTCTGTCTGTGTGAGGGTGGGGAAGCATGCAAGAATCCTCTTACACAACATGAAGTAGAAGAATCAGACAAGGCTACTGGTGAATCAGATGATGATAATGATATGACACTGGAGTAATTCATTTTGTTGGTAGTAGTACAAATAACTTTAACTCAAAATTCAAAGTTACATTGAGCCCAAAGTTAGGTCTTTACCACAATTACTTAAAGAGTTGTGGACATTTTAATGTTTTCGGGAGGGCAGCCATTTTTTGTATGGTATTATAGTCATCTAATCACATAACTAACCCTTCCAGTATATTCCACATGCTTAAAAACCTGGGTATAGAGCCCAAAATTATGTCTCTATCACAAATACTTAAAGAGTTATGGCCATTTTAATGATTTCGGGGGGTAGTGGCAGCCATTTTGGATTTTAAAAAATTCCAATGGATAAAATTATAGTCTAATCACATAACTAACCCTTCCAGTAGATTCCTCATGCTTAAAAACCTGGGTATAGAGCCCAACATTATGTCTCTATCACAAATACTTAAAGGGTTATGGCCATTTTAATGATTTCGGGGGTGGTGGCGGCCATTTTGGATTTTAAAAAATCCCACCTAATGAAATTTTGCACACCCTCCAAAAAATGTTACATTAGGTCTTTATAAACATATATCAATCAATAAAAAAAGTCTGTACAACAATTCCACCCTATGTGGGATTTCCTCCTGACAATACATATATGTACATAACTGTTTTTGTTTTGAGGACCTTATGGAAGATTGACCTTGTCCAACAAGTGTCCTCGTTAAATAAAGTCTATATTATTATTAGTATTATAATAAACGACAATAGATTACCCCCCTTATCCCCCCCCCCATCAATTGTTATATTGAATCTCAATATATATGAAAAAATGTAGGCAAAATGAGTCAACATTATTAGTAACATATGTGATCAATGTTTCTAAATGTTCTATACATATACATTTTGGTTCCTATAGTTATTATAATCGTACCAGGAAATGCTATATAGCATGTAACCATGGCAACATAAACATAATTTATACAAACGCATGTAGGAATTGAAAATGTTCTATTTATGTTTGCTTGCAGAACGTTATGTATGCAGAAATTGACAATGTTTTTGTGTGCCGAATGCTTAAGACATGTTTGACTGTAGTCAACACTGACTCAACAGGATGGTGGCTATGCTCAGACATATAGCAGAGATACGGGCAGCATGCCTTCCCCCATACCCCCACTATGCTACCAGCGCCGTAGCCACGGCCTCACGTGGCCAGGGTCATTTGTTTCACGATATGTTTACCTAATACACATTTTAATTCACATGTTTGTGTAGAACGTCCCGCACCCCCAATCACCCCACCCCCAATCACCCCACCCCCAATCACCCCACCCCCTATCACCCCACCCCCAATCACCACACCCCCAATCACCCCACCCCCAATCACCCCCCGAATCACCCCACCCCCGAATCACCCCCCCCCTATCACCCACACCCACCCAACCCCCAAATCACCCCACCCCCAATCACCCCACCCAATCACCCCACCCCCATCACCCCACCCCCAATAGTTCTATGACTGTTGGATTTCATATTCCCAAAAAGGAAAATATAAGTCATAGTGTGTGTTCAGACCTTACTGAGAATGCTGGAAATGACGTATCATATGACTTAGTTCGGGGGCATGCCCCTGGACCCCCTTAGCAAACTCAGATCCTTCGGGCCCTCGGCAATCTACCAGCACCCCTCAAGAATTTTCCGGTTGGCCTCGGTCATTTTGAACCTCTGGTTACGGCACTGGATAACAATCTACATGTACACTATATCAATGCACCGTCCATTCTCTATCTACAGCGACATTCATCGATATACAGTCAAACCTGTGTTAGTGGTCACCTCCATTAAGCAGCCAACCTGTATTAAGCAGCAATATATCAATGCACCGTCCATTCTCTATCTACAGCGACAGTCATCGATATACAGTCAAACCTGTGTTAGTGGTCACCTCCATTAAGCAGCCGACCTGTATTAAGCAGCCAGTTTCCAGATTCCCAATTGGTTGTTTTATTATATATTTGACCTCTATTAAGCAGCCACCTGTGCTAAACAGCCACTTTCTCTGACTCCCTTGGCTGGCTGCTTAAGACAGGTTTGACTGTACTTAAATAAAACATTTTATCAGTAAACCAGATGTATGCGATATGGCCTACAAACCTTCAAGCGTGAATGTATGATTTTCCGAAAACATTATCACGACCCGGAAGTGACATTTCAAATGGTTATTACTCAATCCTGCCATCGTCGCTCATATGGGTAACCAGTAGTGACGATAAATAGACATAAAACACGCACATGCACAAGTCGTATAGGTATTAGTTGAACTATTCAGAACATGTGGCATATTGAATGACATTCAACTGTCGATTTATGGAAACCATGGTCTAGGCGTGCAAGATAATCAATCGAGTTTACATACATTTATATACACTAGGGCCGCAGGTTCACTCCCTATCTATCTTCCTCTAATGACAGCCCCCCCCCCCCCGTGGGGATGTAGACATATTGTGCGTCAAACCACAATGAGGTTGAAAGTATGAGTAGTTAAAAGCATAAATATACGAAAGTAATGAAAGATAAGTTGGGTTCAGAGTTTAAAAGCAGCTAGGCAGAACAACTAGGGGCTGGCATGATCAATACAGCAAACAGCAAACAGTTGTATTGAATTGCTCTATGGTAGGGAGATGGGCACTGTCCGGGGGGAGATTGTTCCAATGATAAATGGTTCTTGCAAAAAAGGAAAACTTGTAGTATTCTGTAATTTCTGTAATTAACCTATATATTAAGGACTGGCAGTGTCGTGCATGACGGGAGAGGGGAACTAGGTAATGTTCAATGGGGTAGCAACGAGATCATTATAAAAAAGGGATAACCAACTGTCAACACGCCGTTGGTCTAGTCTGCGTAGGTTTAGCGAATGTAGCATGTCTGTAACACTAGAGGTACGATAGAAGTCAACCATTATCCAACGGACTGCTCTTCGCTGGGCACCTTCAATTTGGTCTATCAATGTTTGGGTATGGGGCGACTAAATAGCAGAGGCATATTCCAGCTGGGGTCTCAATAGTGTCTAGTAAGCCATGGACTTAATGGGTTTGGATTTGACATGGATGTTTCGTCGTAGAAACCCTAATGCTTGATTAGCTGTCTTTGTTGACCTATATACCACGACAGGTTATTTGAGATAGCCACGCCACGGTATTTGGCTGTGGACTCCATGGAGTTGATATTGACTGAGAATAGGAAGTTTCCTTCTGGTGACGTGGATACCTTGACATTTGAAGGGGTTAAATTCCATGTCCCACGCAGATTCCCACTCTTCTAACATCTTAAGATCGTTGTGGAGTGTGATCGACTCATTTGCAGATGTCAGTGATAGATATACTGCAGTATCATCTGCAAAGATACGTACTTTGGAACTGATGTTTTGTGAGAGGTCGTTTATATAGGCTGGGACTAGCAGGGGTCCAGAAGACACAGGGATGGCTTCTGAACTAATACCATTAAGGACAACTAACTGGAATCTATTATTTAGAAAAACTCTTAAAACACCTACATTGTTGACATCTGACTCCAGTGTCATGCATTTTAGTAGTACTGTCTCGTGATTGACTTTGTCGAGAACCTTGCTGAAGTCTAATAGGATGAGATCTACCTGATGCTTATTGTAGACAGAGGTAACCAAGTCATTGACTAGCATTAATAATTGGGTCACGCATGACCGTTTTTCTCTAAAACCATACTGCAAATGGTACAGAATACTGTGGTTAGTGAGGTGTTTTGCTATCGAAGAGGAAACTATATGTTCTAAAACCTTGCATAGAACACATGTCAGTGAGATAGGCCTATAGTTGGCGGCGTTTGACTTGTCACCATTTGTAAATGGGAGCAACATTTGCTGACATCCACTGGGATGGGAGTGATCCTTCGTTGATGGATTGTTGGAATAAGACTTCAAGGATAGGGGAGAGTTCTTTAGGTTACAGTGGTATCAGCGGGGCTTGAACCCGTGACCGTCAGTGATGATAGGTTACAGTGGTATCAGCGGGGCTTGAACCCCGTGACCATCAGTGATGATAGGTTACAGTGGTATCAGCGGGGCTTGAACCCGTGACCATCAGTGATGATAGGTTACAGTGGTATCATTGAGTGTAACCTACCTATATGATGATTTAAGACAACTATTAATTGATAGAGCTCAGCTTATACAACCGTGTTTTGTTAATATGTCTAGTCAAGAACAACCTACGTTCATATTCACAAATACACCAATTATTACGCACGCAAGCACACACACGAAATTGTTAATTTAAACATAATTTATTTCAGAATATAATACATAGTGAACAATCACACATAATCAGATTAGGACATTGTTGGAGCCTATAATTTACATTTCCCCCACACCTAGCTCGTTCATAGTGTTACCTATGCTTACCTGAACAATTCATTCACAGTCAACTATTTAATATGTTTAGCAATGCAAACTTTGTAAATACATTTGTACCTGAGTTATTGATTGCTTTAAAGTGCCAATTGTTGACAATAATCTACGTCTCTATTTACAATAATTATTCTGCCATTGTCAATGTCCCATACTAATAGCCAGTTTAGATTTTTATTACATAGTTGAGAGTCAATGCGGGATAACCGTTCATTCAATCTTGATTCTAGATCTTAAAGAATGTGCACCCACGAAGGTAGTTCTGTTATAAGTTGCAACATATACCAAAGCGCGGGTGGGGGGAGTGGGATTTGTAACTCGTTAGATAGTTAACAGATGTACATGGTTACTGATATTGACACTTGTTGGAACAAATCCTGGGACAAGGTAGTTTGTAGCATTATCATTGTTTTGTCGAAGAGTCGAACTGTTTTAATTACTTTCGAATTAGAATAACTGAAAGTGTTGAACTGATATATGTGCATGTACCTAATACGCGTTCGCTCCAGGTATGAGCTGCACAGAGTTCGCACCAAGCAGTAGCCATTACGATTGTTCCCTTAGACAATTCAGGGATCACGTTAGCAACACAACATTCGCTATGTTAATAACTTCCGATCGTGCGCACCATGGGGATCTCTCACCTGGGGAACGGAACCTAGCAACAGCGTTGGTAAAAGTTGAGTTTTTTTTTGTTTTTTTTTATCATTCAAACACCGTTTCAATTGCCTTTCGACTTGATAAATAATATCTCATTATACTTCAAATATGCATGTCATAAGTTACATATTCGCCAGTATTGCACTAAGGTCAACATACTCTCATGGGAAGGGCCAATTACTAATGTTGTTCAGAACTTGTGACCCAACCCATTTGCTTTTGCTCTTATTATATATGTCTTTGAATTTATTATGTACATGTATATTCAACTTCCCTCTTCCTCATGGTGATATAGATAATGTACACTATCCGATCGATATGAATGAGGCTTCGTTAGAGCGATTATTCTAATATTTCAAGAACTGCAATCGAGCTAAAAACAAATTTGTATAAACTAATACATGCTCAGTGTGTATATTTAGTTAATGCACGTGTTCATCAGGGACAAATACAATCAGTATTAGGAAACCGCAAACCAGAAACAGTGTATATTGTAGTACATGTATATCACAGGTAAACAGGTCACAATACATTTTTCACATTAAATTGTGTGCTATTCCTATATCCATCCACTAGTATGCTATATATTGTATGATGTCCGACTAGCACAGTGGTTAGCGCGCTCGCTTCTCACCAATGCAACCCGGCGTCGATCCTCGGGCGTCTCACCAATGAAACCCGGGTTCGATCCTCGGACCGGGGAGTATGTCAGATGGTACGGTGGTCGCCAGATCGGACAGGCGGGTTTTCTCCGGGTAGTCCGGTTTCCTCCCACACGAATGACCACATTTACGCTTCCATCCGCGCTAACGAGAGTGATTAATATAAGTTGTTAAAACCTGTTTCGCAATTATTGTAAAATAAATCAAGGTTAAATATTGTATAAAATTATTCTTATCTTCGACATAGACCATTTATCATCACATGTAATTATTCCCAATAAATATTAGACAGCTCTCAAGTAGGCCAGAGTATTATAATATCAAATCATCATTGGTATTCATAACTGAACGAAATGTTCAATTTTATAGAGTAAGATCTTGTTATATAAGTGTGTGTGTTTTAAGTAAGATATAAGCCCCAAACAGATTACATATGTAAACAATTGACACTGTGTTCGGCGCAACGCGCCTTATACAGTCTAATATGTTACATATTGGATCATGCTCGGCTTCTTTCCTATATATCAACCCTCCCGTATATCCTATATATCAACCCTCCCTTATACCCTATATATCAACCCTCCCTTATATCCTATATATCAACCCTCCCGTATACCCTATATATCAACCCTGCCTTATACCCTATATATCAACCCTCCCTTATACCCTATATATCAACCCTCCCGTATACCCTATATATCAACCCTCCCTTATACCCTATATATCAACCCTCCCTTATACCCTATATATCAACCCTCCCTTATACCCTATATATCAACCACCTCCCTTATACCCTATATATCAACCCTCCCGTATACCCTATATATCAACCCTCCCTTATACCCTATATATCAACCCTCCCTTATACCCTATATATCAACCCTCCCTTATACCCTATATATCAACCCTCCCTTATACCCTATATATCAACCCTCCCGTATACCCTATATATCAACCCTCCCTTATACCCTATATATCAACCCTCCCTTATACCCTATATATCAACCCTCCCTTATACCCTATATATCAACCCTCCCGTATACCCTATATATCACCCTCCCGTATACCCTATATATCAACCCTCCCTTATACCCTATATATCAACCCTCCCTTATACCCTATATATCAACCCTCCCGTATACCCTATATATCAACCCTCCCTTATACCCTATATATCAACCCTCCCTTATACCCTATATATCAACCCTCCCTTATACCCTATATATCAACCCTCCTTATACCCTATATATCACCCTCCCGTATACTATAACAACCTTTATTCCTATATAATCAACCCTCCCGTATACCCTATATATCAACCCTCCCTTATACCCTATATATCAACCCTCCCTTATACCCTATATATCAACCCTCCCGTATACCCTATATATCAACCCTCCCGTATACCCTATATATCAACCCTCCCGTATACCCTATATATCAACCCTCCCGTATACCCTATATATCAACCCTCCCTTATACCCTATATATCAACCCTCCCGTATACCCTATATATCAACCCTCCCGTATACCCTATATATCAACCCTGCCTTATACCCTATATATCAACCCTCCCTTATACCCTATATATCAACCCTCCCTTATACCCTATATATCAACCCTCCCGTATATCCTATATATCAACCCTCCCTTATATCCTATATATCAACCCTCCCGTATACCCTATATATCAACCCTCCCGTATACCCTATATATCAACCCTCCCGTATACCCTATATATCAACCATCCCGTATACCCTATATATCAACCCTCCCGTATACCCTATATATCAACCATCCCGTATACCCTATATATCAACCATCCCTTATACCCTATATATCAACCCTCCCGTATACCCTATATACCAACCCTCCCGTATACCCTATATATCAGCCATCCCGTATACCCTATACATCAACCATCCCGTATACCCTATATATCAACCATCCCTTATACCCTATATATCAACCCTCCCGTATACCCTATATACCAACCCTCCCGTATATCCTATATATCAACCCTCCCGTATACCCTATATATCAACACTCCCTTATACCCTATATATCAACCCTCCCTTATACCCTATATATCAACCCTCCCTTATATCCTATATATCAACCCTCCCTTATATCCTATATATCAACCCTCCCGTATATCCTATATATCAACCCTGCCTTATATCCTATATATCAACTATCCCTTATACCCTATATATCAACCCTGCCTTATACCCTATATATCAACCCTCCCGTATACCCTATATATCAACCCTCCCGTATACCCTATATATCAACCCTCCCTTATATCCTATATATCAACCCTCCCTTATACCCTATATATCAACCCTCCCTTATACCCTATATATCAACCCTCCCTTATACCCTATATATCAACCCTCCCGTATACCCTATATATCAACCCTCCCGTATACCCTATATATCAACCCTCCCGTATACCCTATATATCAACCCTCCCGTATACCCTATATATCAACCCTCCCGTATACCCTATATATCAACCCTCCCTTATACCCTATATATCAACCCTCCCGTATACCCTATATATCAACCCTCCCTTATACCCTATATATCAACCCTCCCTTATACCCTATATATCAACCCTCCCGTATACCCTATATATCAACCCTCCCGTATACCCTATATATCAACCCTCCCTTATACCCTATATATCAACCCTCCCGTATACCCTATATATCAACCCTCCCTTATACCCTATATATCAACCCTCCCGTATACCCTATATATCAACCCTCCCGTATACCCTATATATCAACCCTCCCGTATACCCTATATATCAACCCTCCCGTATACCCTATATATCAACCCTCCCGTATACCCTATATATCAACCCTCCCGTATACCCTATATATCAACCCTCCCGTATACCCTATATATCAACCTCCCGTATACCCTATATATCAACCATCCCTTATACCCTATATATCAACCCTCCCGTATACCCTATATATCAACCCTCCCTTATACCCTATATATCAACCCTCCCGTATACCCTATATATCAACCCTCCCGTATACCCTATATATCAACCCTCCCTTATACCCTATATATCAACCCTCCCTTATACCCTATATATCAACCCTCCCTTATATCCTATATATCAACCCTCCCTTATATCCTATATATCAACCCTCCCGTATATCCTATATATCAACCCTGCCTTATACCCTATATATCAACCATCCCTTATACCCTATATATCAACCCTGCCTTATACCCTATATATCAACCCTCCCGTATACCCTATATATCAACCCTCCCGTATACCCTATATATCAACCCTCCCTTATATCCTATATATCAACCCTCCCTTATACCCTATATATCAACCCTCCCTTATACCCTATATATCAACCCTCCCTTATACCCTATATATCAACCCTCCCGTATACCCTATATATCAACCCTCCCGTATACCCTATATATCAACCCTCCCATATACCCTATATATCAACCCTCCCGTATACCCTATATATCAACCCTGCCTTATACCCTATATATCAACCCTCCCGTATACCCTATATATCAACCCTCCCGTATACCCTATATATCAACCCTCCCTTATACCCTATATATCAACCCTCCCGTATACCCTATATATCAACCCTCCCGTATACCCTATATATCAACCCTCCCGTATACCCTATATATCAACCCTCCCGTATACCCTATATATCAACCCTCCCGTATACCCTATATATCAACCATCCCTTATACCCTATATATCAACCCTCCCGTATACCCTATATATCAACCCTCCCGTATACCCTATATATCAACCCTCCCGTATACCCTATATATCAACCCTCCCGTATACCCTATATATCAACCCTCCCTTATACCCTATATATCAACCCTCCCGTATACCCTATATATCAACCCTCCCTTATACCCTATATATCAACCCTCCCTTATACCCTATATATCAACCTCCCGTATACCCTATATATCAACCCTCCCTTATACCCTATATATCAACCCTCCCTTATACCCTATATATCAACCCTCCCTTATACCCTATATATCAACCCTCCCGTATACCCTATATATCAACCCTCCCTATACCCTATATATCAACCCTCCCTTATATCCTATATATCAACCCTCCCTTATATCCTATATATCAACCCTCCCGTATACCCTATATATCAACCCTGCCTTATATCCTATATATCAACCATCCCTTATACCCTATATATCAACCCTGCCTTATACCCTATATATCAACCCTCCCGTATACCCTATATATCAACCCTCCCGTATACCCTATATATCAACCCTCCCTTATATCCTATATATCAACCCTCCCGTATACCCTATATATCAACCCTCCCGTATACCCTATATATCAACCCTCCCGTATACCCTATATATCAACCCTCCCGTATACCCTATATATCAACCCTCCCTTATACCCTATATATCAACCCTCCCGTATACCCTATATATCAACCCTCCCGTATACCCTATATATCAACCCTCCCGTATACCCTATATATCAACCCTCCCGTATACCCTATATATCAACCCTCCCTTATACCCTATATATCAACCCTCCCTTATACCCTATATATCAACCCTCCCTTATACCCTATATATCAACCCTCCCGTATACCCTATATATCAACCCTCCCGTATACCCTATATATCAACCCTCCCGTATACCCTATATATCAACCCTCCCTTATACCCTATATATCAACCCTCCCGTATACCCTATATATCAACCCTCCCTTATACCCTATATATCAACCCTCCCTTATACCCTATATATCAACCCTCCCTTATACCCTATATATCAACCCTCCCGTATACCCTATATATCAACCCT
>CM026395.1:54733258-54792037 GCA_014843695.1 Archivesica marissinica
ATACCCTATATATCAACCCTCCCTTATATCCTATATATCAACCCTCCCTTATACCCTATAAATCAACCCTCCCGTATACCCTATATACCAACCATCCTGCATTATACCCTATATATCAACCCTCCCGTATATCCTATATATCAACCCTCCCTTATACCCTATATATCAACCCTGCCTTATACCCTATATATCAACCCTGCCTTATACCCTATATATCAACCATCCCTTATACCCTATATATCAACCCTCCCGTATATCCTATATATCAACCCTCCCTTATATCCTATATATCAACCCTCCCGTATACCCTATATACCAACCCTCCCGTATACCCTATATATCAACCATCCCTTATACCCTATATATCAACCCTCCCGTATACCCTATATATCAACCCTGCCGTATACCCTATATATATCAACCCTCCCGTATACCCTATATATCAACCCTCCCTTATACCCTATATATCAACCCTCCCTTATACCCTATATATCAACCCTCCCTTATACCCTATATATCAACCCTCCCTTATACCCTATATATCAACCCTCCCTTATACCCTATATATCAACCCTCCCTTATACCCTATATATCAACCCTCCCTTATACCCTATATATCAACCCTCCCTTATACCCTATATATCAACCCTCCCTTATACCCTATATATCAACCCTCCCTTATATCCTATATATCAACCCTGCCGTATACCCTATATATCAACCCTCCCTTATATCCTATATATCAACCCTCCCGCATACCCTATACATTAACCCTGCCTTATACCCTATATATCAACCCTCCCTTATACCCTTATAGTAACCCTCCCTTATATCCTATATATCAACCCTCCCGTATATCCTATATATCAACCCTCCCGTATACCCTATATATCAACCCTCCCTTATACCCTATATATCATCCCTCCCTTATATCCTATATATCAACCCTCCCTTATATCCTATATATCAACCCTCCCTTATACCCTATATATCAACCCTCCCGTATACCCTATATATCAACCCTCCCTTATATCCTATATATCAACCCTCCCTTATACCCTATATATCAACACTCCATTATACCCTATATATCAACCCTCCCTTATATCCTATATATCAACCCTCCCTTATACCCTATATATCAACCCTCCCTTATATCCTATATATCAACCCTCCCTTATACCCTATATATCAACCCTCCCTTATACCCTATATATCAACCCTGCCGTATACCCTATATATCAACCCTCCCTTATACCCTATATATCAACCCTCCCGTATACCCTATATATCAACACTGCCTTATATCCTATATATCAACCCTCCCTTATACCCTATATATCAACCCTCCCGTATACCCTATATATCAACCCTCCCTTATATCCTATATATCAACCCTCCATTATATCCTATATATCAACCCTCCCGTATACCCTATATATCAACCCTCCCTTATACCTATATATCAACCCTCCCTTAACCCTATATCAACCTCCCGTATACCTATATATCAACCCCCCCCGTATACCCTATATATCAACCCTCCCGTATACCCTATATATCAACCATCCCTTATACCCTATATATCAACCCTCCCGTATATCCTATATATCAACCCTCCCGTATACCCTATATATCAACCATCCCGTATACCCTATATATCAACCATCCCGTATATCCTATATATCAACCTTCCCGTATACCCTATATATCAACCATCCCGTACACGTCAACTCTGTGAATCGATATATTTGCTTCACAACATGTTGTGTTTGTACTTAGCTTTGTGTTCTACATGTATGACATTTGAATTTCTTTAATAGCAGATAAATCACCATGTCAGGGGAACCGCTGCTTGTGGTAGCCATTGATTTTGGAACAACATATTCTGGGTACGCATTCTCCTTTCGTCACGAATTTGAAAAAGACCCAACTCAAGTGACTGCCAATTTATGGATTGCCGGTGTCATATAGAATATTGACCCCCCTCAAAATAATGACACGCGGGTCATTATTCAGCCATAGAATATTGACCCCCCTTGGGGAAAAATGACCCCCCTTGCAAATAGCAATATATAGTGGGGAAATATTGAATTATTATAATTAAATGTTAGTTAGCACTGTTTAAGGCCTAACAACATATATTTTGATTTAACGATGTACAGAATAACATAAATATATTGAATCTGAAAAAGAAGTATGCAGATAATTTGTCTCTTATCAATTTCTAAAGATGATCATGAGGTGGTGGGTGCTGTATAACTAGGAGGTTCACATAATGCATACTATTTACAAAGACAAACATAAAACAAATAAGAACAATGACCCCCACCCCCTATGTATAGACTACACTTATGAGGGTCACTTTTCGATGTCATGGAATAATGACCCCCTGGAATGGGCCTCTGTCTGTATCATTGCACTATCCTCCAAAAATCAAAAATGACTTGATCTCTTCAGGAGGCTTCGCTCATATGGGCAACCAGTAGTGACGATAAATAATTGAAAAACACACTCACACTATGGATGCTTCTACAGCAGAAATGAATGTAGGACATTTGCCCCCCGGACATTTGCCCCCCAGTCCAAAAATGGCAGGGTGGACAATTGCCCCCCAGTCGAAATGTAGGGGCGGACATTTGCCCCCCAATGGAAATGGCAGCTAGGACATTTGCCCCCCAGTCGAAATGGCAGTTAGGACATTTGCCCCCTAGTCGAAATGTAGGGTAGGACAATTGCCCCCCAGTCCAATTGCCATATTGTATGAAGTGTACCATGATACTTAATTATCAAAGACATCAAAGTAAATTGGGTGTGATTACTGATTAGCTTTAAACACTGATTACCTAATGATATCCATTCACATAATTAGCAAAAGTTTGAACTAATATCATGAGAGGTGTTAAAAGTCTTTGATTGTTGATTAAAGTGTACACATACTGAGTTCATTATTTAATTAGATATAATGTGATTTAATAGATGGTAATTCTTAAAGTGAAAAACTTGTGAGAATTGAGTGAAACTAATTAGAGTTAAAGCTAATCAGTAATCACACCCAATTTACTTTGATGTCTTTGATAATTAAGTATCATGGTACACTTCATACAATATGGCAATTGGACTGGGGGGCAATTGTCCTACCCTACATTTCGACTGGGGGGCAAATGTCCTAGCTGCCATTTCGACTGGGGGGCAAATGTCCTAGCTGCCATTTCCATTGGGGGGCAAATGTCCGCCCCTACATTTCGACTGGGGGGCAATTGTCCTAGCTGCCATTTCAACTGGGGGGCAAATGTCCACCCTGCCATTTTTGGACTGGGGGGCAAATGTCCGGGGGGCAAATGTCCGTATCCCGCAGAAATTGATGTATATTTCTTTAACAAATTTAATTAATATGTTATCCACTTATTATAGCAAACTATTCTTATCATGTTTATTCATATTCTCTTAATCTTTCCAGAAAATGTGCACAATTATGTAATATGTTGTTAACAATTGCAATTCTGACTATTGTGGATCATATTAAGCCTTATCTTGTTTGCCACAGGTGTGAAAAGCAATAAAACCTTATTTTTAGGGAACTGCAACCAACAGTGACACTTCCTGTGTTCCCAATACACTGGTTACATGTTTTATATCATTCATAATAAGTAATATTTTAATATTGTATGAGCAAGGACAGACAACATTCTACTTTATAACGTGTGCCTCCCTATATATTCAGTGCAAGAAACTGTTCCATGCATACATGTAGAATGTGACCCCCATAATGTAGATTATCTGATTGAGGGTAGGTCACTTTTCCATGCCATAGAATAATGACCCCCTATATGTAGATTATCCGAGTGAAGGCAGGTCAAACTTCCAATGCCATAGAATAATGTCCCCCTATAATTATGTAAACTATATGAGTGAGGGGGGTCACTTTTCCATGCCATAGAATAATGACCCCTCTGTATGTAAACTATGAGTGAGGGGGTCACTTTTCGATGCCATAGAATAATGAACTACCTGTGTGTAAACTATACGAATGAGGTGGGTCACTTTTCCATGCCATAGAATAATGACCCCCTATATTTACACTGTACGAGTGAGTGAGGGGGTCACTTTTCCATGCCATAGAATAATGACCCCCCTGTGTGTAAACTATATGAGTGAGGGGGTCACTTTTCCATGCCATAGAATAATGACCCCCCTGTGTGTAAACTATATGAGTGAGGGGTCACTTTTCCATGCCATAAAATAATGACCCCCCTGTGTGTAAACTATATGAGTGAGTGGGTCACTTTTCCATGCCATAAAATAATGACCCCCCTATGTTTAAACTGTACAAGAGAGGGATCACTTTTCCATGTCATAGAATAATGACCCCCTGTATGTAAACTATATGTGTGAGTGGGTCACTTTTCCATGCCATAGAATAATGACCCCCCTATGTTTACACAGTATGAGTGACGGTGGGTCACTTTTCCATGCCATAGAATAATGACCCCCCTGTGTGTAAACTATATGAGTGAGAGGGTCACTTTTCCATGTCATAGAATAATCACCCCCATATGTGTAGATTATATGAGTGGGAGGGGTCACTATCCATATCATAGGATAATCACCCCCATATGTTTAGATTATATGAGTGGGAGGGGGTCACTATCCATATCATAGGATAATCACCCCCTATGTTTAGATTATATGAGTGGGAGGGGGTCACTATCCATATCATAGAATAATCACCCCCATATGTGTAGATTATATGAGTGGGAGGGTTTCACTATCCACATCATAGAATAATCACCCCCATATGTGTAGATTATATGAGTGGGAGGGGGTCACTATCCATATAGGATAATCACCCCCATATGTGTAGATTATATGAGTGGGAGGGTGTCACTATCCATATCATAGAATAATCACCCCCTATGTGTAGATTATATGAGTGGGAGGGGGTCACTATCCATATCATAGGATAATCAGTTAATCACCCCCTATGTGTAGATTATATGAGTGGGAGGGTGTCACTATCCATATCATAGGATAATCACCAACATAGTGTAGATCATATGAGTGGGAGGGGCTCACTATCCATATCATAGGATAATCACCCCCATATGTGTAGATTATATGAGTGGGAGGGTGTCACTATCCATATCATAGGATAATCACCAACATATGTGTAGATCATATGAGTGGTAGGGGCTCACTATCCATATCATAGGATAATCACCAACATATGTGTAGATCATATGAGTGGGAGGGGCTCACTATCCATATCATAGGATAATCACCCCTTATGTGTAGATTATATGAATGGGAGAGTGTCACTATCCATATTATAGGATAATCACCCCATATGTGTAGATTATATGAGTGGGAGGGTTTCACTATCCATATCATAGGATAATCACCCCCTATGTGTAGATTATATGAGTGGGAGGGTGTCACTATCCATATCATAGGATAATCATCAACATAGTGTAGATCATATGAGTGGGAGGGGCTCACAATCAATATCACAGGATAATCACCCGCATATGTGTAGATTATATGAGTGGGAGGGTGTCACTATCCATATCATAGGATAATCACCAACATATGTGTAGATCATATGAGTGGGAGGGGCTCACTATCCATAGCATAGGGTAATCACCCCCATATGTGTAGATTATATGAGTGGGAGGGTGTCACTATCCATATCATAGGATAATCACCCCCTATGTTTAGATTATATGAGTGGGAGGGTGTCACTATCCATATCATAGGATAATCATCAACATAGTGTAGATCATATGAGTGGGAGGGGCTCACAATCAATATCATAGGATAATCACCCGCATATGTGTAGATTATATGAGTGGGAGGGTGTCACTATCCATATCATAATCACCAACATATGTGTAGATCATATGAGTGGGAGGGGCTCACTATCCATAGCATAGGGTAATCACCCCCATATGTGTAGATTATATGAGTGGGAGGGTGTCACTATCCATATCATAGGATAATCACCCCCTATGTTTAGATTATATGAATGGGAGAGTGTCACTATCCATATTATAGGATAATCACCCCCTATGTGTAGATTATATGAGTGGGAGGGGTCACTATCCATATCATAGGATAATCACCCCCATATGTGTAGATTATATGAGTGGGAGGGTGTCACTATTCATATCATAGGATAATCACCCCCCATGTTTAGATTATATGAGTGGGAGGGGGTCACTATCCATATCATAGGATAATCACCCCCTATGTTTAGATTATATGAGTGGGAGGGGGTCACTATCCATATCATAGAATAATCACCCCCATATGTGTAGATTATATGAGTGGGAGGGTTTCACTATCCACATCATAGAATAATCACCCCCATATGTGTAGATTATATGAGTGGGAGGGGGTCACTATCCATATAGGATAATCACCCCCATATGTGTAGATTATATGAGTGGGAGGGTGTCACTATCCATATCATAGAATAATCACCCCCTATGTGTAGATTATATGAGTGGGAGGGTGTCACTATCCATATCATAGGATAATCACCAACATATGTGTAGATCATATGAGTGGGAGGGGCTCACTATCCATAGCATAGGGTAATCACCCCCATATGTGTAGATTATATGAGTGGGAGGGTGTCACTATCCATATCATAATCACCCCCTATGTTTAGATTATATGAGTGGGAGGGTGTCACTATCCATATCATAGGATAATCATCAACATAGTGTAGATCATATGAGTGGGAGGGGCTCACAATCAATATCATAGGATAATCACCCGCATATGTGTAGATTATATGAGTGGGAGGGTGTCACTATACATATCATAGGATAATCACCAACATATGTGTAGATCATATGAGTGGGAGGGGCTCACTATCCATAGCATAGGGTAATCACCCCCATATGTGTAGATTATATGAGTGGGAGGGTGTCACCATCCATATCATAGGATAATCACCCCCTATGTTTAGATTATATGAATGGGAGAGTGTCACTATCCATATTATAGGATAATCACCCCCTATGTGTAGATTATATGAGTGGGAGGGTTTCACTATCCATATCATAGGATAATCACCCCCTATGTGTAGATTATATGAGTGGGAGGGTTTCACTATCCATATCATAGGATAATCATCCCTATGTGTAGATTATATGAGTGGGAGGGTTTCACTATCCATATCATAGGATAATCACACCCTATGTGTAGATTATATGAGTGGGAGGGTGTCACTATCCATATCATAGGATAATCACCAACATAGTGTAGATCATATGAGTGGGAGGGGCTCACTACCCATATCATAGGATAATCACCCCCATATGTGTAGATTATATGAGTGGGAGGGTGTCACTATCCATATCATAGGATAATCACCAACATATGTGTAGATCATATGAGTGGGAGGGGCTCACTATCCATATCATAGGGTAATCACCCCCATATGTGTAGATTATATGAGTGGGAGGGTGTCACTATCCATATCATAGGGTAATCACCCCCATATGTGTAGATTATATGAGTGGGAGGGTGTCACTATCCATATCATATGATAATCACCAACATATGTGTAGATCATATGAGTGGGAGGGGCTCACTATCCATATCATAGGGTAATCACCCCCATATGTGTAGATTATGAGTGGGAGGGTGTCACTATCCATATCATAGGATAATCACCCCCTATGTTTAGATTATATGAGTGGGAGGGGGCCACTATCCATATCATAGGATAATCACCCCCTATGTGTAGATTATATGAGTGGGAGGGGGTCACCATCCATATCATAGGATACTCACCTACATATGTGTAGATTATATGAGTGGGAGGGTGTCACTATCCATATCATAGGATAATCACCAACATATGTGTAGATCATATGAGTGGGAGGGGCTCACTATCCATATCATAGGATAATCACCCCCTATGTTTAGATTATATGACTGGGAGGGGGTCACTATCTATATCATAGAATAGTTTTGCAATGCTCAATGACGAAATCTGCAGACTAATTGGCATCGACCATCGCAGGACAAGTGCATATCACCCCCAAAACAAATGGTTTAATGGAAAGGTGTAATCAAACACTTGTCCATACATTAAAATATACCAATAATGAGCAAAATAATTGGGACGACTTCATCCATCCCGCTTTACTGGTTGATCAATATGGCATGGAAAAGTGACCCTCCTCAGTCATATAGTTAATATACTGGGGGGTCATTATTCTATGGCATGGAAAAGTGACCCCCTTCACTCATATAGTTAATATACAGGGGGGTCATTATTCTATGGCATGGAAAAGTGACCCTCCCCCCCTCTCTCATATAGTTTACATACATACAGGTGGTCATTATTCTACGGCATGGAAAATTGACCCCACCTTCACTCATATAGTTAATATACAGGGGGGTCATTATTCTATGGCATGGGAAAATGACCCCCCTTTACTCATATAGTTAATATACAGGGGGGGCATTATTCTATGGCATGGAAAAGTGACCCACCTCACTCATATAGTTAATACACAGGGGGGTCATTATTCTATGGCATGGAAAAGTGACCCACCTCACTCATATAGTTAATATACAGGGGGTCATTATTCTATGGCATGGAAAAGTGACCCTCCCCCCTCTCTCATATAGTTTACATACATACAGGTGGTCATTATTCTACGGCATGGAAAATTGACCCCACCTTCACTCATATAGTTAATATACAGGGGGGTCATTATTCTATGGCATGGGAAAATGACCCCCCTTTACTCATATAGTTAATATACAGGGGGGGCATTATTCTATGGCATGGAAAAGTGACCCACCTCACTCATATAGTTAATACACAGGGGGGTCATTATTCTATGGCATGGAAAAGTGACCCACCTCACTCATATAGTTAATATACAGGGGGTCATTATTCTATGGCATGGAAAAGTGACCCTCCCCCCTCTCTCATATAGTTTACATACATACAGGTGGTCATTATTCTACGGCATGGAAAATTGACCCCACCTTCACTCATATAGTTAATATACAGGGGGGTCATTATTCTATGGCATGGGAAAATGACCCACCTCACTCATATAGTTAATATACAGGGGGTCATTATTCTATGGCATGGAAAAGTGACCCCCTTCACTCATATAGTTAATATACAGGGGGGTCATTATTCTATGGCATGGAAAAGTGACCCCCCTTCACTCATATAGTTAATATACAGGGGGGTCATTATTCTATGGCATGGAAAAGTGACCCCCTTCACTCATATAGTTAATATACAGGGGGGTCATTATTCTATGGCATGGAAAAGTGACCCCCTTCACTCATATAGTTAATATACAGGGGGGTCATTATTCTATGGCATGGAAAAGTGACCCCCTTCACTCATATAGTTAATATACAGGGGGTCATTATTCTACGGCATGGAAAAGTGACCCCACCTCACTCATATAGTTAATATACAGGAGGGTCATTATTCTATATGGCATGGAAAAGTGACCCCCTTCACTCATATAGTTAATATACAGGGGGGTCATTATTCTATGGCATGGAAAAGTGACCCCCTTCACTCATATAGTTAATATACAGGGGGTCATTATTCTACGGCATGGAAAAGTGACCCCCCTTCACTCATATAGTTAATATACAGGGGGGTCATTATTCTATGGCATGGAAAAGTGACCCCCTTCACTCATATAGTTAATATACAGGGGGGTCATTATTCTATGGCATGGAAAAGTGACCCACCTCACTCATATAGTTAATATACAGGGGGGTCATTATTCTATGGCATGGAAAAGTGACCCCCTTCACTCATATAGTTAATATACAGGGGGTCATTATTCTATGGCATGGAAAAGTGACCCCCTTCACTCATATAGTTAATATACAGGGGGTCATTATTCTATGGCATGGAAAAGTGACCCCCTTCACTCATATAGTTAATATACAGGGGGGTCATTATTCTATGGCATGGAAAAGTGACCCCCTTCACTCATATAGTTAATATACAGGGGGGTCATTATTCTATGGCATGGAAAAGTGACCCCCTTCACTCATATAGTTAATATACAGGGGGTCATTATTCTATGGCATGGAAAAGTGACCCCCTTCACTCATATAGTTAATATACAGGGGGGTCATTATTCTATGGCATGGAAAAGTGACCCCCCTTCACTCATATAGTTAATATACAGGGGGGTCATTATTCTATGGCATGGAAAAGTGACCCCCTTCACTCATATAGTTAACATACAGGGGGTCATTATTCTACGGCATGGAAAAGTGACCCCCTTCACTCATACAGTTAATATACAGAGAGTCATTATTATATGGCATGGAAAAGTGACCCCCCGTCACTCATACAGTTAATTTACAGGGGGTCATTATTCTACGGCATGGAAAATTGACCCCACCTCGCTCATATAGTTAATATACAGGAGGGTCATTATTCTATATGGCATGGAAAAGTGACCCCCTTCACTAATATAGTTAATATACAGGGGGGTCATTATTCTATATGGCATGAAAAAGTGACCCCCTTCACTAATATAGTTAATATACAAGGGGGGGTTATTATTCTATGGCATGGAAATGTGACCCTCCCCCCTCTCTCATATAGTTTACATACATACAGGTGGTCATTACTCTACGGCATGGAAAAGTGACAACTCTTACTGTGTAAACATAGGGGGGTCATTATTCTATGGCATGGAAAAGTTTCTTGCATTGGGAGGCACACGTTATAAAACATAATGGTATCTGTCCTTGCTCATACAATAATAAAATATTATGTATTATGAATGATATAAAACATGTAACACAGGAAGTGTCACAGTTGATTGCAGTGCTTCAACAATAAGGTTTTATTGCTTTATTATGGAGATTTTCACACCTGTGGAAAAATTAGTTAGCCACACCAGTCAGAATTATAATGGTTAACAGCATATTATATTATATTTTCTGGAAAGTTTAAGAGAACATGCATGAATATGATAAGAATGGTTAGTACTGTGCTATTTTATGGTATTTATTTTGAGCTGCATGGTTTCAAATACCAATTAAGTTGAGTGTATGTCTTTTTTCATACATAAATTCAATATAATTTTATTGATAATTGTTAATTTTATAGCTTATGCAATTATTAATAAAATATATTGATAACATTGTTTTTGTAGGCTTTGGGGATGGGGGGGTCATTATTCTATAAGGGGGGTCATTATTCTATAATAGAATATGGACCCGCGG
Source organism: Archivesica marissinica (assembly GCA_014843695.1). NCBI lineage: Eukaryota > Metazoa > Mollusca > Bivalvia > Venerida > Vesicomyidae > Archivesica > Archivesica marissinica. The sequence continues at coordinate 54,744,512 of CM026395.1, forward strand.
GTCAATATTCTATATGACACAGGTAGTAATTAAGTAGAGAGATTGCTTGGTGAATTCGTTCTTGAGAGTGTATGGTGATTTATTTAGCCACGCCTCCATGCATTAATTAAAAGAAGCTACCATACTATTTAGTTACATGCTTCACAGAGAGAGTGCCATGATAACATGCTCATATTCTTCCTAGTACACATACTTGTAGGAGAGAACAACCACAGGAAACCACGGGTCCATACAAAGACAATGCCAACCTTAGGAGTAGAGAGAATTTAATCAAAGTAATGAGAGTGCATGTATGAAATGCGCATATAATACTTTGGAGTAGAGAGAGTGTACGGTGAAATTCTTCAAAGTAGTGAGAGTGCATGTATGATATGTGTATATCGACCATACCTCCTTCCTAGTACTGGTTGTTGTGGGTAACTGTCGTCTATCATAGCTAGGTAATGTATACACACACGTGTATGAGAGATCAGCCTCAGAAAAGCACGGGTTCGTGCAGGAAACTAACATACTTTGGAGTAGAGAGTGTACGGTGAAATTCTTCAAAGTAGTGAGAGTGCATGTATGATATGTGTATATCGACCATACCTCCTTCCTAGTACTGCTAGTTGTGGGTAACTGTCGTCTATCATAGCTAGGTAATGTATACACACACGTGTATGAGAGATCAGCCTCAGTATTGCACTTGGGCAACATTACATGGGTCATGAGGATTGTATTTGGGCAACATTACATGGGTCATGAGGATTGTACATGGGCAACATTACATGGGTCATGAGGATTGTACTTGGGCAACATTACATGGGTCATGAGGATTGTACTTGGGCAACATTACATGGGTCATGAGGATTGTACTTGGGCAACATTACATGGGTCATGAGGATTGTACTTGGGCAACATTACATGGGTCATGAGGATTGTACTTGGGCAACATTACATGGGTCATGAGGATTGTACTTGGACAACATTACATGGGTCATGAGGATTGTACTTGGACAACATTACATGGGTCATGAGGATTGTACTTGGGCAACATTACATGGGTCATGAGGATTGTACTTGGACAACATTACATGGGTCATGAGGATTGTACGTGGACAACATTACATGGGTCATGAGGATTGTACTTGGACAACATTACATGGGTCATGAGGATTGTACTTGGACAACATTACATGGGTCATGAGGATTGTACGTGGACAACATTACATGGGTCATGAGGATTGTACTTGGACAACATTACATGGGTCATGAGGATTGTACGTGGACAACATTACATGGGTCATGAGGATTGTACGTGGACAACATTACATGGGTCATGAGGATTGTACTTGGACAACATTACATGGGTCATGAGGATTGTACTTGGACAACATTACATGGGTCATGAGGATTGTACTTGGACAACATTACATGGGTCATGAGGATTGTACGTGGACAACATTACATGGGTCATGAGGATTGTACTTGGACAACATTACATGGATCATGAGGATTGTACTTGGACAACATTACATGGGTCATGAGGATTGTACTTGGACAACATTACATGGGTCATGAGGATTGTACTTGGACAACATTACATGGGTCATGAGGATTGTACCTGGACAACATTACATGGGTCATGAGGATTGTACTTGGACAACATTACATGGGTCATGAGGATTGTACTTGGACAACATTACATGGGTCATGAGGATTGTACTTGGACAACATTACATGGGTCATGAGGATTGTACTTGGACAACATTACATGGGTCATGAGGATTGTACTTGGACAACATTACATGGGTCATGAGGATTGTACTTGGGCAACATTACATGGGTCATGAGGATTGTACTTGGGCAACATTACATGGGTCATGAGGATTGTACCTGGACAACATTACATGGGTCATGAGGATTGTACTTGGACAACATTACATGGGTCATGAGGATTGTACTTGGGCAACATTACATGGGTCATGAGGATTTTACGTGGACAACATTACATGGGTCATGACGATTTGTGGTATACCTTGGTGCATGGCATAATAATACCAAAAAAGGTGGGTATCCAATAGATTATATACACAAATAGACATATATCAATATATCTACATCCTAATTAATATAATCTCTATATATGACAATATCTACAACCAAATCTAGATCAAAATATAACAACACGCAAATATCTAAATATGTATGTCCTGATAGAAAGAACGCAAACCGAAAAAGAGCTATCGGAAGAACATCACGTTGAACAATTGGGAAATTTGCATTAATGTTGTCAAGCAAGTTATATTGTATGTTGGCGAGACGAGCGTTGTTTGAAACAATGTTATCTTGTTAATGTCACAAAATTCTAACAATAGCATACAGTGTATGTGGATTGATTGTGAATATGAGTCTCTGTTAGTGTCACAACATGCTAACCATAGCATACAGTGTATGTGGATTGATTGTGAATATGAGTCTCTGTTAGTGTCACAACATGCTAACAATAGCATACAGTGTAGGTGGATTGATTGTGAATATGAGTCTCTGTTAGTGTCACAACATGCTAACCATAGCATACAGTGTATGTGGATTGATTGTGAATATGAGTCTCTGTTAGTGTCACAACATGCTAACCATATCATACAGTGTAGGTGGATTGATTGTGAATATGAGTCTCTGTTAGTGTCACAACATGTTAACCATAGCATACAGTGTATGTGGATTGATTGTGAATATGATTCTCTGTTAGTGTCACAACATGCTAACCATAGCATACAGTGTAGGTGGATTGATTGTGAATATGAGTCTCTGTTAGTGTCACAACATGCTAACCATATCATACAGTGTAGGTGGATTGATTGTGAATATGAGTCTCTGTTAGTGTCACAACATGCTAACCATATCATACAGTGTAGGTGGATTGATTGTGAATATGAGTCTCTGTTAGTGTCACAACATGCTAACCATATCATACAGTGTAGGTGGATTGATTGTGAATATGAGTCTCTGTTAGTGTCACAACATGCTAACCATATCATACAGTGTAGGTGGATTGATTGTGAATATGATTCTCTGTTAGTGATTCATATGCCAAGGTTTCAACAGAAAACCTATCAGATATTTCCACGATAATAACTTCCACGCAAAACTTTAAACAGGATGTGTAAGTCAAACCAAATATGTGGGCAGACCAGATGGCTGTGTGGGCCACAGTGTAGTGTATGGATTTATATAGAAGATATATTTTGATATGGAACATTTATGTGAAATTTCATTAACATGGAATGATTGGTTGAGGAGAAAATCCAACTTGCTAAAACACTTTAACCACATTTTGTTCTAAGTGTAAAAAGGGAAATAATTCTGTTCAATTACATGACATAGTGGTTCAATGAATGGTTCTGGAGAAAATCCAACTTGCTAAAACACTTTAACCACATTTTGTTCTAACTGTAAAAAGGGACATAGTTTATTCGCCGATATACCACGGCAAGACAAATATTATTTCCTAAATAAACATCTTCTATAATTATTCTAGTCTATCTTTATTTTCTTGCAACCATTCATTGTACTGTTCTTTCACATGAGAATTGACTTGCACAACATTTTTCTGTATGATATTTTATGTTAACAGGTTTGTCATGCATTTTCAGGAAATACTGAAGAGGAACATCTAATAACAAAAGTTGCTCGATATCAAATTTTGCTTTAAATGCTATAAAATCATCAAATTCATCAGTGTGCTTAACGGCAAACGTTTTCCCCTTCGGTCTTTGGATGTCACAGAAATATTGAATGGCCGGGTTTAAAAGCTCCACTTTGGTCTTCCAGCTCTCCAGCCAAAGTATGGTCTTCGGAGTCAGCCCTCTCAAATGCCACAAGTTGTCTGATATGGTCCTCAACTTCACCCATAGAAGGACATTCCATTTCTGAAATGTCGACCTGCAACACAAAACGTGACATTTCCTAATCAATACTTGCGGCTTCTTTTCAATAATAGCCTTTACAATAGTATGACTTTCGTATATTGTAAAATATACACTGCTTACTGACTGAATTTAAATATACAAAATAAAGTGAAAGAATTTGAACTCACATTGCTACTGGAAATTTTTTAATATTTTTATTCCATATCATACAGATACTTGAAGTCTGTATTTTAATCGTTAACGATAGAGGCAGTAACGAAATATACAATTGGCAGTAATCTTGGGACAATTGGTAGTAATATGGACATTAGGGTTAAATTTGATCTTCAATTGAAGAAGAGTATTCTACTTTTCAGCTTTAGTTTACTGCCACCTGTTTTGTGAGATTACTGCCACTATCCCAAACATTGCTACGTAATGATTAACACCTTAGGTCGACTAAGTGTGCCCGTGAAAATGGAACATATATACATCATCATTGCTAGGGAACAGAAGTTGATGCCTCTCTAAGTTTGGCAATAAGTCTAAATAATGTTATCACAAATCCAACGATTGAAGTGATTGTGTCATGTGCTGTAATTTAAGTGTTGTGTATTAATACGGGTAGGCACAATCAATTTCACGGGCAGACTTAGTCGACTGAAGGTGTTAATCATTACATAGCAATGTTTGTGAGGGGCCTTGACCAATGACACAACATAAGTGGCGTGACCCAATTATCGAACCCGGGACAGTTTTATTCCAAATATGATGATCTACCACTGTACCAGAAACGCCACACATGATAGCTACGTTATCAGATGGCCATTGAACCGCGGAGGTATTTAGGCAAAATACATATGTACATGGTCATGGTATTCAGTAGTATTGTCAGTATTTCTTGCATGCCATTCGTAAATACCCAATTACCTGACACTGTGCGCAGATGTACTTCAAAGGTTCATCCTTCTCATTTAGGTCCATGCATGCCGGATGATACCATTCTTTACATGAAGCACACTGCCAGTATAGCCTGAGTTACAAGCAAATAAATGCCAACAAACTGCATATTTCATCATATAATTATGTCACAGTATGTGGCAAATGTAAATACTGAAGACTGAATTCTCAAAATAAATTACAATGTGTAACATGGGATTTTTTCCCAGTAATATAAGATGCCAGTTGTATTCACTAAGCTCTGGACTTGTAATTATAGGAAATGGACCCCAGTGTGATTTTAATAGGTATCAACATGTGTTACAATCAATTGGTACAGACTAAATGATGCGCTTTTTATACCCAGTAAGTTAATGATCAGATGCACTCATTTTCTTTAGTTATAAAATTGAACAAAATATTACACAAATGTGGTATTTTTCTATTCTCCATACAACTTGGCAAAGTATTGATTCCACCTTCCACTAAATTGTGAGGCAGGTTTATTTTTAAAAAATACTTTCCGAAAACAACACTCTTAAAATTGTGAATCAATACAATAATTACAAATTTTGCTTTTGGTTGATGCAATAAATTTGGGGATTGATTCAGTTAAGGCCTCACCCCTCATAGATTTTACTGACCCCACATAACTCTGTGGAGGAGCAATAGCAAACCCAATAACTAATAGTATATGCAACTACATACCCTCCATCGTTTATCTTTCTGCAAACCAATAACTAATAGTATATGCAACTACATACCTTCCATCGTTTATCTTTCTGCAAACCCAATAACTAATAGTATATGCAACTACATACCTTCCATCGTTTATCTTTCTGCAAACCCAATAACTAATAGTATATGCAACTACATACCTTCCATCGTTTTCTTTCTGCAAACACAATAACTAATAGTATATGCAACTACATACCTTCCATCGTTTATCTTTCTGCAAACACAATAACTAATAGTATATGCAACTACATACCTTCCATCGTTTATCTTTCTGCAAACCCAATAACTAATAGTATATGCAACTACATACCTTCCATCGTTTTTCTTTCTGCAAACACAGTATCGTATATCTGCGTTGACTTCTTTGGCCTTTCATACCAGTAAATGGACGATTTTCTCTGTAATTAATCCATCATTCATTGATATTCTTAAAATGTGATGTTAAACAAAGTTATGCTGATATCATAATGCAACTGAATTACAGTCAGTATCAGCTCAATATCATTTATCATCTTCATAGCCATGTTTTACTAATTTTACACATTACAATTTATAAGAAGTGTTTGTAGAAAATGTGAATGAGTACAAAAGTTGACTAATATGCAAATAATTGATTAAAGTTTCTTATATAAATTCCATTAACAACAAACGTTTCCAAATGAATGGGCTCTGTACATCCGAAGATTCAATTCTCCAACATGATGCAAACATTTCTGAGATACTATGACAATCTGTGCATGCATTGTTAAGACCAACACAAACTAATACGTCTATCCATACACACCACAACACATCATATAGCTGAATGAAGCATTGCAAAGTGTTTACAATATTCGTGCACCTGCACATGGGATAAAGTTCGGCCTATATAAGTTCCTGGGATTACCTGATCCTTCCTTTTTCTTATCCTAGGATCTTGCTTGTCTTCCTAAAATTATTGATTAATAAATACACAATGCGAAATATTCTAAAGTTTAAAATTTATTATTTTACAACAATTGAGAAACAAGGTTTAACAACTTATATTAATCACTCTCGTTGGCGCGGATGAAATCATGTGATCATTAGTGTGGGAGGAAACTGGAGTACCTGGATGAAAACCCATCTGTCATATCTGGCGACCACCGTACCATCTCTCATAGTTCCCGGTCCGACGGAATATACTGGTAACTATAGATAGTTGGTGATGAATCAACTGGATAGCGGATATACAAGTAGGCACTTGCTAACAGATATTATTATACAATACACCTATATCCTTCTCTCGTGTTTATATGACGGAGTTTCAGTTATCTGTGTTCGAATTATCGAAGGTAGAACAATATGCATTATAGACAATCAACAGGGTATTCTAGTTAACTGAGTTCGAGGCAATTAAGTTTAACAGTATATAATAACATTACCTTACAAGGTTTATCACATATTTATTCATGTACCGGTATTGTAATGTTGGATGTTGTTCATGTGCCATATTGGCAAATACAATGTCAATACGCAGACGAAATACAAAGGCAGGTTGTACTTGCTGGTCTTGTACGTGGCATCCATCAGGACCAGCTCCCTGCCATATTTTTGTAGCAGCCGCCGTTGAAATGAACTCTGGTGTACAAATAGTAACGTTTGTACACCATTTTCTGTTGATGTGCTGCGAAAAACAATAGTCATGATTATCTATCGATAATATTTACGAATCTCACAGATGAATCCACTTGAACAATAGGATTAAGAAAATTCAAAGAAAAGAGTCCATATAGGTAAGGGAATGAAAGGTATTCCAATCATGGAATAAATAAGCATTAAATTCGTGAGAGTGTGCATTAATTTTGAAATTTGTTATAATGCATGAACATTAAAAATGACATTGATGGACAAGAGAGCAAATTCCTGTCTCAGTTTTCTCATTAGTACACGTCTTTTGTACTCATTCTGTGTGCCTTCAATCTAAATATACATGTATCCTATATAATAAGAACGTTAGTAAGATTTACACCAAATTTTATCTAATTATTTAAATTCTGATTATACTGGTATATACTAAGGCATAGCTGAAGCATATTTAATCAGCCATTATTGAAGAAATCATTGTCATTATATACAATTATATATATACTGTAACATCCATGCCAACTTGTCCAAAGTAAAACAAATTAAACAGGTAATTAAGACACAATTTATTATTTTACCACCTTGCTTCTTAGAAACTGTATATCCAATATAGTACATACCTTATAGGAAGGGAACGATATTATCATCCTCATCTTTATCTGGGATTGGCAGCCTTGCTTCTTGGAAACTTGAGTGGATCTATTTGATTTGCTCAAGTAGCTGTGGTCCTCAGAAGTCTAGTCAAATGAAATATACATATTAACAGTTTCATAATAATATATTCAAATAATAGTTGCGACAGTAAACTAACTTAAAGTCACAATATCCATTTAACTATGAGATATTGTGATTACTGCCGTACATTTTTATTTTTCAATAATACATTATTACTATAAAAGGTAAAATTTGGTAAAATATCGACACACACGAACCTGCTATTGTGAAATTACCATTTGTAAATTACCTCCCTTTATTGTTATTTTTTAACAACAATAACTCTGTATATGGTACTTTACTATAGCATAAATATGCATATGAATTATAGTATTATAGTATTATTTTTCCAACTGAAGAAAATAAATGCATAGATACAATTTATATTGTCTGTGTGTGTTAGTTTATATTGCTATGCGTATTGTGTCATTGATAGAAACCATAATCAATAGATTATGTATCAATATAGAAGTAATGTACTTGTATTGAAAATTGGAAATATAACATGTAGTACGGGAGTATTTTTTATAATGATATTGTTTTTTGTAAAGTTGATTTTGTTTCAAGTAATATACATCATAAAATTATAACCCAAGAATAGCATGTCAGATAATTGTAACATGAACACAATAAGATTTCTGGCATAAAATCTTAAAAAATATATTAAATTAAACCTCTAAAATTTGCTAAATCATGACCAAAGAGTAATTTGGATAATATTCATATATATATACGATAGTTTAATAGTTTAGCAACTGCCTCGGAAGCAGGTTCGGTCCTATATACGATAGTCTAATAGTTTTGCAACTGCCTCGGAAGCAGGTTCGATCCCCACCCATGTCATACCAAAGATATTTCATAAATATGGTACTTACAGCTCCCTTGCTTAAGTGTAGTTAATTGTTGGTGGATCCCTTGTTTATCAAATAAGAACTTATACCGTGTGCTATGTTCATTATAAAGCCTATCTTTATCTCAATCACATACCTGTTCCTGCTTGCGTTTCTTTCTAGATGGGCCATTGTGGCACTCTCGTACCTCGGACCCAACTACAACAAATGGCGTACCATTGAAGGGAATGGGTTGATCACCCCTGCTATCCTCCCATTTCAGTTGAAAATGGTTTAATGACTCTAAACCTAAAATGTATACATACATATAGGAGTCGAAATGATTAACAACAAGGCGTCTACAAACAGCATAGATCGATATCATGACTTTTTATTGTGGCACCGAATATCCAGTTTGATCAAGTACTTTGAAGTTTGCTTTGCATATATTGATATTCAATATATATACTCTTAAGCTTGCTTGCAGTGTTTTCATGCAGCGGATTTGGATCTCTATTTACAAAATAGAAATCAATTATTATTCACTTGCTGAAACTATTCCATTCATATACATGTATAATGTACAGCACAAAATGGTATTCACATTATGTCAGTCAGACTAGTGAACAAAACGAAACAATGAATAGAAATAATATATCTAATTATTATCTATAATATAGGCTATCACTCTAGATAACGTTAAAATTATAATACAAATGCTGTTGATTCTATGTTCATCAGTTGCATTAAATGTCATTGATCACAAAAATAATAGTTGGGGAAAAATAGTTTTTCCCGACATTTGGTCAAATCAGCAGTTTACTACGATGTGAAACCACATGTGCATATCATAACCAAGTTAGTGGCCACACTAAACACTACTAGGAAAAATTAAAGAGGAAGCATCGGTGTGAGCACATGCACTAGTTAGTATGTGTAGGTAGCTTATATAAAACTATTTAGGAATGCTTAAATATAAAAACATACAAATTAACCATATTTGGCTTTATAAAATACAAAACCCAACATCAGGTAACCGGAATACCTACCGTTGCGTTAACGATGTAACCTACGTTAATGCCAATAGCGAACATTTTAAGCATTTCCATCAAAATTGCATTGAATAGCTTCACATGTCTTCTAATTATAACTTTCATTTTGATTTAATCTAAATTTACGTGAACTATTACTGGAAGCATCATAAGCTACGTTACATAATAATAATTTTTAATATACGTTACCATTGAATTAAAAACGATGTCTGTAGGATGTATAATTATATTATGCAATTACGTAGCTTTACATGAAAGTGGCATGTTGTCATTGATGATCAGATAGTGGAGACATTTAGCATATATATAACCAAAACACATTCATCATCTCCCAAGAACATTAAAAAAATGACATGCACTCTCACTACTTTGAAGAATTTCACCGTACACTCTCTACTCAAAGTATGGTAGTTTTCTGCACGAAGCCGTGCTTTTCTGAGGCTGATCTCTCACACACGTGTGTGTATACATTACCTAGCTATGATATACGACAGTTACCCACGACAGCCAGTTCTAGGATGAAGGTATGGTCGATATACACATATCATACATGCACTCTCACTACTTTGAAGAATTTCACCGTACACTCTCTACTCCAAAGTATGTCAGTTTCGTGCACGAACCCGTGCATTTCTGAGGCTGATCTCTCATACACGTGTGCGTATACATTACCTAGCTATGCTAGACGACAGTTAACCACAACTACCAGTACTAGGAAGGAGGTATGTTCGATATACACATATCATACATGCACTCTCACTACTTTGAAGAATTTCACCGTACACTCTCTACTCCAAAGTATGGTAGTTTCCTGCACGAACACGTGCTTTTCTGAGGCTGATATTTCATACACGTGTGTGTATACATTACCTAGCTCTGCTAGACGACAGATACCCACAACAACCAGTACTAGGAAGAAGGTATGGTTGATATACACATATCATACATGCACTCTCACTACTTTGAATAATTTCGCCGTACACTCTCTCTACTCCAGAGTTTGGTAGTTTCCTGCACGAACTCGTGCTTTTCTGAGGCTGGTCTCTAAAACACGTGTGTGTATACATTACATAGCTATGCTAGACGACAGTTACCCACAACTACCAGTACTAGGAAGGAGGTATGTTCGATATACACATATCATACATGCACTCTCACTACTTTGAAGAATTTCACCGTACACTCTCTACTCCAAAGTATGTCAGTTTCCTGCACGAACCCGTGCATTTCTGAGGCTGATCTCTCATAAACCTGTGTGTATACATTACCTAGCTGTGCTAGACGACAGTTATCCACAACAACCAGTACTAAGAAGAAGGTATGGTCGATATACACATATTATACATGCACTCTCACTACTTTGAAGAATTTCGCCGTACACTCTCTCTACTCCAAAGTATGGTAGTTTCCTGCACAAACCCGTGCTTTTCTGAGGCTGATCTCTTACACACGTGTGTGTATACATTACATAGCTATGATAAACGACAGTTACCCACAACAACCAGTACTTGGAAGAAGGTATGGTTGATATACACATATCATACATGCACTCTCACTACTTTGAAGAATTTCACCGTACACTCTCTACTCAAAGTATGGTAGTTTCCTGCACCAGGCCGTGCTTTTCTGAGGCTGATCTCTCACACACGTGTGTGTATACATTACCTAGCTATGATATACGACAGTTACCCACGACAGCCAGTTCTAGGATGAAGGTATGGTCGATATACACATATCATACATGCACTCTCACTACTTTGAAGAATTTCACCGTACACTCTCTACTCCAAAGTATGTCAGTTTCGTGCACGAACCCGTGCATTTCTGAGGCTGATCTCTCATACACGTGTGCGTATACATTACCTAGCTATGCTAGACGACAGTTAACCACAACTACCAGTACTAGGAAGGAGGTATGTTCGATATACACATATCATACATGCACTCTCACTACTTTGAATAATTTCACCGTACACTCTCTCTACTCTAACGTATGGTAGTTTCCTGCACGAACCCGTGCTTTTCTGAGGCTGATCTCTCATACACGTGTGTGTACATATTACCTAGCTATGCTAGACGACAGTTACCCACAACAGCCCGTTCTAGGAAGAAGGTATGGTCGATATAGACATATCATACATGCACTCTCACTACTTTGAAGAATTTCGCCGTACACTCTCTACTCCAAAGTATGGTAGTTTCCTGCACGAACCCGTGCTTTTCTAAGGCTGATCTCTCACACACGTGTGTGTATACATTACCTAGTTATGATAGACGACAGTTACCCACAACAACCAGTACTAGGAAGAAGGTATGGTTGATATACACATATCATACATGCACTCTCACTACTTTGAAGAATTTCACCATACACTCTCTACTCAAAGTATGGTAGTTTCCTGCACCAGGCCGTGCTTTTCTGAGGCTGATCTCTCACACACGTGTGTGTATACATTACCTAGCTATGATATACGACAGTTACCCACGACAGCCAGTTCTAGGATGAAGGTATGGTCGATATACACATATCATACATGCACTCTCACTACTTTGAAGAATTTCACCGTACACTCTCTACTCCAAAGTATGTCAGTTTCGTGCACGAACCCGTGCATTTCTGAGGCTGATCTCTCATACACGTGTGCGTATACATTACCTAGCTATGCTAGACGACAGTTAACCACAACTACCAGTACTAGGAAGGAGGTATGTTCGATATACACATATCATACATGCACTCTCACTACTTTGAATAATTTCACCGTACACTCTCTCTACTCTAACGTATGGTAGTTTCCTGCACGAACCCGTGCTTTTCTGAGGCTGATCTCTCATACACGTGTGTGTACATATTACCTAGCTATGCTAGACGACAGTTACCCACAACAGCCCGTTCTAGGAAGAAGGTATGGTCGATATAGACATATCATACATGCACTCTCACTACTTTGAAGAATTTCGCCGTACACTCTCTACTCCAAAGTATGGTAGTTTCCTGCACGAACCCGTGCTTTTCTAAGGCTGATCTCTCACACACGTGTGTGTATACATTACCTAGTTATGATAGACGACAGTTACCCACAACAACCAGTACTAGGAAGAAGGTATGGTTGATATACACATATTATCATGCACTCTCACTACTTTGAATAATTTCGCCGTACACTCTCTCTACTTTAACGTATGGTAGTTTCCTGCACGAACCCGTGCTTTTCTGAGGCTGATCTCTCATACACGTGTGTGTATACATTATCTAGCTATGATAAACGACAGTTACCCACAACTACCAGTACTAGGAAGAAGTAACCAACGATATGGTACATGTAATCTCATTATTTTGATGAATTTCGCAGACACTTTATCCACTCCTAAGTGTGGAATTTTCCTCATACGTATCCCTCTTACAAGTATATGTACACATAACATAGCTATGCTACTAGGAAGTAACTAGTACTAGGAAGGACGATGAAATGTGATAAATCTACAGTATGGTAGTGTAATGGAGTAGGCGAGGTTAAAAGATGAAAAAGAGCAACATTTCACTGAATAAAACTTTTTATTTTCCATTGATTGTGTTGATATAGTCCTACCAGTACTAATTTACATAGTGAATGATCTTGGAAATCAATTAATCTATCATAGGTCTTCTTCTTCACGTATAAGTTGACTTCAATACATAGTTGTGTACACGCCTCTTTCTGTCAATCAATGTCATTATAGTGTCCATGCACTCTCACTACTTTCGGATATCCACGCATGGCGGCCATCTTGGAAATATGCTAATTATGACCCCGTGGGACATTTTTTTCCAGCGGTAACATAGCAATTCTTCAAGTATATGTCCTAGGGGTGCTATAAATCATTTTATAATTTAGTTTTAGGGGGGGGGGGGTGCATGGGAACCCATTTCTCCAGCCATACTATATGCTTTGCAATAAATATGGTTTAAATCACAATATCTGGAAATTGGTATGGCGACCTTGAGATATACGCACACATTATCTAGCGACATAAAATACCATGGAAGAGTCGGATCCGACATCATTCAGAGCGTCCGGTTCTGTCGTAGGAAAATTCGAGTACATGTACTATAACTCGGCTCAACATTCACAAAATGCAGGAAACTAACCACTTTGAAAATTATCCAATCAATAAAGAAATGCAATAGAGTAAAATACGGTTATCCGTTTGTGAATGCGTACCCTCTAGCAAGCAATAAGAGACATACATTGAGAACATCACAGTAAAGGTTAACGGCATTTTGAGCCATAAATAAGGAATGTGACACCACTGACTATGGATGGGTGTGAGCCCATATCCATTATGCACATAATACACATAATCCAACTTTCTACCCTGGGGTTGGATACCCAATTTAAGGGCTCTTTAATATCACTATCGTAATTCAGAAATAGAACAGAAATTCGATATTGATTAATGACACCTGGGACCTTAAATAAGGAATGTGACGCCACTGAATATGCATAGGCGTGGGCCCCCAAGCAATACACACATACTACATGCACCGATAGGTTTATACCTATGGGATGGATACCCAACATATGTGCCATATATACTATGTAATTTCAGAAATAAAAGTCGAAATTTGAACTTGATGAACGGCCCCTGGGCCCCTAAATAGGGAATGTGACACCAGTGACTATGCATATTCATGGATCCACAACCAATACAAACATAACCCATACACGGAAAAGTTTCTACCTTGGGGATGGATACCCAAAATATGGGCTTCTCTAATGCCACTATTTGCATTAAAATATTTATGAAACAAACAGCCGGCATTTATTCACCAGACCACAGGGTCTTAAATAAGGAATGTGACACCACTGACTACCCATAGTCAGGGACCCACAAACAAAACACACATAATACATACACCAATAGGTTTCTACCTTGGGGATGGATACCCAAAATATGGGCTCTTCCATATTACTATGTAATTTCGAAATTTGAACTTGATGAACGGCCCCTAAATAGGGAATTTGACACCAGTGACTACCCATAGTTAGGAACCCACAACCAATACACATATAATACATACACCAATAAGTTTTCATAAGTACATTCCAGTGCACATACCACCACCTTTAGATAAACATGGAGGGTGACACCCGGCTAGGACATAATGTACTTGTCACTTCACAAGTATCACGAGCCTTTAGATAAACATGGAGGGTGACACCCGGCTAGGACATAATGTACTTGTCACTTCACAAGTATCACGAGCCTGTCACAAGCCAACTCATGTAGACACAGCCACTCGCCCAACTACAGCACTACCAGACCCGACCACCTCGGCTACACCGCCATCTCCGTCGCCAACTACACCAACCGGACTACAAACGCCCAACACTCCAGAACCATGTCGTACCACCGCTTGACCTTTGGTGACACAAACTCGGACAATACGTCCAGCAGACAACCACCCACAATCGGCATGGATCCTGTACTGCAGCTGCCACGCGCACATAGTTTATAACCATATTTATTGCATTGAATGTCACAGTTCTCTCTGCCATCACAAATCAATACACTATTCAAAAACATGTCATTAGTTAGATACAATATGATACATTTCCATTTATATTTTGACCGTGTAATGTAGTCTTTGTCCATATGAACCAACATACACATGTGGCGTCCGTGGTCCAGTGGTAGAGCGTCGGATTTGAAATCGAACGGTCCCGGGTTCGATACTCGGTCAGGCCACGAATGTAGTGTCATTGAGCAAGGCACCTCACACACATTGCTTAGTACTGGTTAATCGCTTAGGTCGGCTGAGCCTGCCCAGGAAAACATGTCTAAGTCCCCGCGAGGGGTTTGACATTAAACGCACGCACGCACGCACGCACGCACGCACGCACGCACGCACGCACGCACGC
This sequence comes from Archivesica marissinica, assembly GCA_014843695.1. Lineage (NCBI taxonomy): Eukaryota > Metazoa > Mollusca > Bivalvia > Venerida > Vesicomyidae > Archivesica > Archivesica marissinica. The sequence continues at coordinate 54,760,183 of CM026395.1, forward strand.
ACGCACGCACGCACGCACGCACGCACGCACGCACGCACGCACGCACGCACGCACGCACGCACGCACGCACGCACGCACGCACGCACGCACGCACGCACGCACGCACGCACGCACGCACGCACGCACACACACACGCACGCACACACGCACACACACACACACACACACACACACACACACACCACACACACAACACACACACACACACACACACACACACACACACACACACACACACACACACACACACACACACACACCACACACACACACACACACACCACACACACACCACACACACACACACACACACACACACACACACACACACACACACACACACACACACACACACACACCACACACACACACACACACACACACACACACACACACACACACACACACACCACACACACACACACACACACACACACACACACACCACACACACCACACACACACACACAACACACACACACACACACACACACACACACACACACAACACACACACACACACACACACACACACACACACACACAACACAACACACACACACACACACACACACACACACACACACCACACACACACACACACACACACACACACACACACACCACACACACACACACACACACACACACACACACACACACACACACCACACACCACACACACACACACACACACACACACAACACACACACACACACACACACACACACACACACACACACACACACCACACACACACACACACACACACACACACACACACACCACACACACACACACACACACACACACACACACACACACACACACACCACACACACCACACACACACACACACACACACACACACACACACACACACACACACACACACACACACACACACACAGTGTACACGTCTGATAATAAAATGTTGTTCTGTTTGATACACGTTAGCAGTATAAAACCAGGTTGGAAAACAAACCGTTTCGAGTGGCTAAGGTCGCTGACTTGTATACCATTGAAACCTATCATCACTGATGGTCACGGGTTCGAGCCAGTGTCAGACAGTGTCTCATTTATATGAAAGTTTCTTACGGAGGTTAGTGCACCAAGTACTGGTTAACCGCTGGAGTCTGCCAGAAAGGTGCTGTTAGATATACTGCTCGTCGCTCAAATGGGAAACCGGTAGCGACCTTAAATAAACTTAGATAAAAAAACTAGCCTTTTGCCTACACATAGTTTCCATATCTAAAACCAGGATGGGCCATGCGTCATTAGTTTGTTCAGACGTAATCAGTAAGAAGTTTTATCACAATAATAGACATAATAGACATTGCTGGCTATTTATTACCACTCTTGGCAGGTAACGTCCGATTTATCCATAATGCATAGCGGTCGTTTCAGTTGTGATCTAATCGTTTATGCTTACTGTTGTTCCCTAGCCAAATGTGTTGCGGTATGATAAATGCGGTATGACACATGTGATATTATCAAAATAATGTTAATTAACTGATAACAAATGTGTACAGATAACTATCCATTATATTATACTGTATGATATATGTCGAGATATAGTACACACAATTAAACATATAAAAAGTCTATATGAGTAGAATTACAAGAGACATACAAGATACAAGAAACTTTATTTTGAGTCGAACATATATAACATGCACAACATTAGAGTAAAGCTGGTTCCCGACTAAACAAGGTATCATGTTAATAATACAAACAAACACCTGTAAATGGGTGTGTATGGTGTTATGTCATTGACTTGTCAGTATATCCAAGTAAGGGTTCGAGACCCAATACGAATAACGCTTTGATAGTTTACTACAGTTTAATCTACATGATACAAGTACAACGACAGTATTCAATACAATGCATACTATAACAATGGGACATGCTTATTATATAGCACAGTAACAGTAACTCATGTACTAACAGTGTTGCTGAAGCAGCATTGTTGTGTCCCTTGGTATGTATATAATTCAGATGCACAACACCCCCTTTTCAAAGCTTAAAAAGAACTATTTAAACTTAATAAACTTCCATGCATCAGCATTAATGTGAGGTGCAATTATTGTTACCAATGTACATAAACTATTTAGTATACAGATGTGTTTATATACTAGTAATATTTCACACGCCTGAATATCAAACATATCACTTGTAATTTGTCTGGTGATACTATAATAGGTGATAACACATATTTCCTCTCTGACATTTGATATTTAGAACAATTATTCTCATCAATTACCAATTATAAATCCAGTTTATCTGGAGGTTTTGATAACCTTCCACTGCGTGTCATACAACCAGTGTTTTGGGTAGACACATTTTTATCAGTTTCAACGCTCTTCACTGGTGCTGTAAAGTCAGTATAATTTGAGTTTTCAACATTTGCTTGGTTTGGGAAATCAATATCTTTATTAAAATCAACTCTTTTATTTAATCTGACTAAATGTCTCTGATTTCGTTCTATTGTGGAGCTAGGCGTGTCTACAACAAATGATCTTGGGCGCGACGCTTCTTGGATAATTGTGCCTTCTATGTTAGCATCTTTAATATATACGCTATTCCACTTTTTGAAAAGAGGCAAGGAATGTGATTTCCTAGCCCTGTCGTAATTTTGCTTTGAATACAACCGATTTTTAGTTTCGGTTTGGTGCAATTTCTTGCTGTCAATATGCTTCGGCATTAGGTTTTCCGGCATTGTAGGCAGTTTTGTCTGGATTTTTCTCCCAAACAGAAGTTCTGCAGGAGAATGACCGTTTGCTAACGGAGTAGCACGATAATTTAGCAGCGCAACGTAAGGGTCTGTACATTTGCCAAGCAAACGTTTAATTGTTTGTACCGCCCGTTCAGCCTCTGAATTCCCTAATGGATATATGGGACTGCTAGTCCTGTGTTCGATACCGAATTCATCAGTAAACTGCTTGAAAGTACTCGACGCGTATTGCGGGCCATTGTCACTAACAATGACATCACAGAGACCGTGCCTTGCTAATATCGATTTGAAATGTATGATAACATCTTCCGAAGATGTTCCATTTAACTTCGCTATCTCAATGTACCTAGAATAGTAACACATTACTAAAAGATAGGTATTGCCTTTCCAATGAAATAAATCAGAACCCAACTTCTCCCACGGTCTGGTAGGAAAGTCAGTAGAAAGCATCGGTTCTGTGCGATCGTTTCTCATCTTTGAGCACACATCGCACGACTTTACCAGATTTTCAATATCTCTATTTAACCCTAACAACCAAACAGAGTCCTGTGCTCGTTTCTTGCATTTAACCATGCCTTGGTGGGCTTCGTGTATATGAGATAAAACATATGTCCTTAATTCTGTAGGGATAAATAACCTATTATTTTTCATTAGTAAACCTTTGTTTATTGTTATCTCACCCCTAAAAGGCCAATATAGTTTGGAAACTTCACAGCCTTTACTTTTGACAGCTGGCCACCCATGTTCGCAAAATTCCATTAACGTTTGACACACAATGTCTGTCTTTTGTTTGGACTTAATTTGCTGTAACCTTTTATCTTAGGCTGGCAAATGTTTGATAACACAGTCAACATATATTTCGGTCTCAGCACAATTTTGTTGCTCCTCAAATGTCAAATCATCACAAACAGGATTCCTGCTAAGTAGGTCAGGCATAAATAATTCTTTCCCAGGGACATGTGAGATTGTATAGGAAATATACATGAGTCTTAGTCTAAACCTTTGTATCCTTAGAGGAAGGTCACTAAGATCTTTTTGACCTAGTAATGGTACTAATGGCTTGTGGTCTGTGTTAATATGGAATACTTTTCCAATCAACATATCACTATGCTTTTCACAGCCATATGTAACCCCTAGTGCCTCTTTTTCTATAGTAGAGTACCTCTGTTCTGTCGGTGACAGTGACCTTGAAGCGTATGAAACAGGTTTCAGGTCCCCATTTTCTTGTTTCTGGAGCACAACTACCCCAAGGGCATAGCTAGATGCATCTGTCCTATCTACTGTGTCCTTGTTTGGATCATATAACGCTAAAACAGGAGCATTTATTAGAACATGTTTGATCTTTTCAAATGCTTCTTGTTGGTCAGAACCCCAATGAAAGTGATTCTTAGTACTCAATAAGTCTCTAATGGGTTTTGAGTACTCAGCTAACAGTGGTGTAAACTTACCCATCTGTGTTATGGCACCCATGAAACTACGAACCCCATGAATGTCTTTGGGAGCCCCTAGGTTTTGTATGGCCTTGACCTTGTCAGGATCTGCGGAAATTCCGTCTCGTCCTACAATATGACCAACACATTTTACCTGGGCCTTCTTGAACTCGCATGTATAAGGGTTAAGGGTCAAGTTAGCTTGCTCTAACTTGTTCAGGACCGTATTAAGTCTAGAGTCATGCTCATGCTCAGTCTGTCCGTAAATCAGTACATCATATGTCTGACATAGAACCCCCTCAATGCCTTCCAGTATTTGCGACATTCTTTTTTGGAAATATTCACTACTACTTGATAACCCAAACGGTAATCGATTGAACGCAAACCTGCCGTATGGAGTAATGAACGTTGTGAGCAATTTGCTCTCTTCAGCAAGCTGCACCTGCCAAAAGCTGCTTGTGGCATCTAACTTGCTAAAATACTTCGCGTTTGCCATTCGTCCTAGATTCTGGTCTATTATGGGTAAAGGAAAGTTTTCACGGCGTACGCTTTTGTTTAACTGAGTCAAACCAACGCATATACGAACTTCTCCATTAGACTTGGGTACATGTAGCAGGGGTGGGTTAAGGGGGCTCCTTACAATGACCAACAACTACATGGGTTCAGATTTATATTTATTCGTTCTCCATGTAGATGGCGTGGAGTACGACTCATACACAAACCAAACAAACAACCAAACGTTCTGAAATGTATAAATATACGTCTTACTAAAATTGTTATGACCTATATATATCCTGCAATAAATATAGTCATACATGCAGTAAAAATAAGTAGAACGGCATAACGATATGCCCAGTGCTTGGGTTTTCTACAACATATGAGTAATCAACAATCGGACTCATAATTATTACATTCGATCAACAATCTAGCTCGTAGATACGATATGTAATCAACAATCGTTAAAGTAATTATACATCTATGATATTATACATTGTTCAGTCGGACTGGTCACTTACACAAAAATATGGTTTCTGTAACACTAACACCTCACAGCTCATCTCTACAGCTCATCTCTACACATCTCGTTGTCAACTCTGTCAACTCTCGACCAGTGCTGTGAACTGCAAGTAACGTGCATGCATAGTTACATAGGTTATGTGAGTGAATACTCTGATATATAACCGACAGCCGGGAGATAGATAGGACAGTTAGTTGAAGGAAAGGGACAAACGAACCGTTCCGACATTGTAACGACTTACGAACGACAATTCACTCTACAGCAACAATACGACATTATAGCAAACTACAAGCGACAAGCTATTCTCCGACAACAATACAACCAACAACAATACCTGTATAATCCTAATGTTGATCCTTATATAAAAACGAACGTATAAAATCTCTGAATAGCCTACAATGGCTTTACAAGTAAACCTTCTGCTACCATGTACTATCAACTGTGTCCAGAAAATGTGCGGGATCCGTTCCGGTGGATTAACACAGGTGAGCGAAATCACACTTGAATGCGTCTCAACTCGCATTAGCCATTGTTCGTATAAAGTCGACCCTATTACATACACACACCATGCCAGCACACCAATCTGTGGGTTGGTCTACCCTAAAGATAACATCGGACTTTTCCATCTTCTCAAGTTCAAACTTGACTTTGGGAAGCAATGGAATTGGCACACGACGCGGTACATTTAATGAATATGGCTTTGCGCCGTCATTCAGAGAAATACAGTATTCTCCCCCTAGCAGTCCTAACTCGTGAACTAACTTAGGATGTTCATGTTTTACAGACTCTAGCGTTTCAGTAAACGTGCCCAGAACATTTAATTGTGTGTTTCCCGGACCAAACAACTTTCTATTTGTTTTCTGTAATGTTGGTATTTTAAGAGACTTAAAGGCCTGCAGGTTGACCTATATTTGACCTTAAACACACGAGGAATAGCGGTACAAATGTGACGGTCGACGCACATCGTATTTGCCACATGCGAGGCCCTGCATGGTATACATATAATACATGAGCACCACCTATATCTATTATGACCCACGTACATATCAGAGGTTATAAATTGCTGAAATTGAAGTTCTGTATTTTTATAGTACTTACAACTGGTATAAACAATTCAACTCCACTTATGGCCCAAATAAGGCTGGTTGCGCGGGTTAGGCAGCCAGTTCCTGCATTGCTGTACCACACATTCAGGCATCAGTTCCCTCTTATGCCATGTACAGTCTCCTCTTCTAGCCGCTACATTTCTCTCTATATATCTGACATCTTTTCATGCGCCACAATTATATAGCATTGCCCAAAACCTCCTGTATAGAAGCTTTCTCTCATGTGAATTTAGATTATGCGGTGGACGATTATTAGCAGGCCACCAAAGTTGTTTGTTCTGTTCATTTATTATGCAAGGGGAACACAAGCACAGTGGACACTCAGCAACACCTTCAGCATGCTGAGGCATAGGGGGAGGTACGTAAGCAGCCTCTGCAACGGGCATGGCGGTGGCTGTTTCTTCTATTTCCATCTCTACGTCCCAGTTCTTATTTTGCAAGAAAGTCAGCAATTCTTTTCTCTGCTCATCAGTTACATACATTGTTATTTTACTCAATGGCATCTTGTAGAAATCGGCAGAATATGTGTAATACTCGTATGTTCAAGAGATTATAATTATAATATTATACATGTACTCATAGCATTCACTGTGATTATTATGTAGCATCAATATCGGTAAACACACACTGACACAGAGAAATATTTAAAATATAACAGAAAACTTGCGAATAATACTGTAGATATATAATTAAATGAAGTATGAAGGTTACCATATAATGAACACATATAGTTTATTCATATAAATACATACATATTATATACATACATATTTGATTAGGTCAAAACATGAACTGAATTTTGAATTAGATTGCACAGATCACAACCATAGCGCACATTATACATGCATACAAATTATCAGTCTCAGTGATTACGCTACGGCTGATCAGGCACCTACATAACATGTAATCTATGTCCCTGGGCTGGTCTGGATTATGTAGTTTGAATACTCATAACTATCATTTTTTTACAATCAATAATATACGTTTACTTAAATTGGCAGGGCCTCATTTTGACTAATTCTCAGCTCACAGAGTGATCGTGCATATTAACCGTTAGAAAATACCTACATACGCCAAATTATTCCGTACTGCTACATTGTTGATACAAGCCACTAATCACATGGAACAGGTAGTAAAGTATAAATCTTTACAATTGGACGGGGTCAAACTGCAGGCCTTTAAATACATTTTCCGAAATTACAGTAACGTCTGCACCAGTGTCAATCTTGAAACTGATATAAATATGTCTCAAATGTCCTCAACAATTCCAATAAATGAGTTATTTGAATTTAATCCAGTTTCGAGGATTTCATTTACTGCTTTGGTTCTGCAGCAAACAGCAAAATTATCACGTTTTGAACACTTTTTACAGGTTTTACCCATGGCTGCACATCGCCAGTCTTTGGGATGAGTCCAATTGCACCGCGTACAACGCTTTTGTGTGTCCCTTTGGTCTTTGTTGCCTCGATAATTTCTCTGCTGACCTGTTTTCAGTTTCGCACCTGCCCCTCGCCGCACTTCATCAGCAACGTCTACGCCATTCCCGTGTTGTTGCCGAACTTGGCCTTTGACTAGTTCGCTCTGCCTGGCCATTGTGACAGCTTTTTCGAGAGTAAGATCAGCCTCGAGCTGCATTTTCTCAGACAAGTTAGTGTCCAAAATTCCTATCACTATCCTGTCTCGAATAAGTTCGATCTTTGTTTCTTCCGCAAATTTGCAATTGTTTGCCAGTTTATATAAGGAACGGATAAACGACTCTACACCCTCGCCCTGGTTTTGCTTCCTTGAGTGGAATTTCGCTCGTTCATGTATATAGTTCCGTTTTGGCGTAAAATGTTCATCAAATTTACTTAGCACGGTATCGAACTTCTTCTTATCCTCTGCGCTCAAATTAAACGATTTGAGAAGATTGTCAGCTTCTTTGCCAAGGGTATAAATTAAACTTGCTACCTGAATTTCCTCATCTTTGTGCAATTTTGTAGCTGTTCTATAATACAGAAACCTTTGTTTCCATTCATCTCATTGATTTGGTGATGAAAAATTGAAACTATCCGGTGGCGACAATTTAGCCATTATGTGCAATTTATCACAATTATAACAATTTAATGTTACACAGTTTAATAACAATTTAATGTTATTCCATTATTAATAATTTAATGTTATTCCTCATTAACCATTTCCCCACAATTTACAATTTAATGTAAGTTCACTTCTGACACCATGTTATGTCATTGACTTGTCAGTATATCCAAGTAAGGGTTCGAGACCCAATACGAATAACGCTTTGATAGTTTACTACAGTTTAATCTACATGATACAAGTACAACGACATTATTCAATACAATGCATACTATAACAATGGGACATGCTTATTATATAGCACAGTAACAGTAACTCATGTACTAACAGTGTTGCTGAAGCAGCATTGTTGTGTCCGTTGGTATGTATATAATTCAGATACACAACACATGGATTAAAAGAATATCGCTATGACATAAAAAAGATTAAACATATCGCATATAAAGATAGGAATGATATGACACATCATTGATTACATCTATAATCCAATGCAGCACATAGGTGGGCAGTTCTGGCACACAGGTAACTGTCAGGATCCGCCGTTGGTGCCATGCACTCAACCAGTCTCATCGGGCGGGGACTACTATACAAACACTCAACTCCAACAGGTACCAGGGCTCGGGGTGCTCCTGACCTCCAGCAGACCAACAAAGGGGATCGGAGACAGCGGTCTATGTATTCTGTGTAAACATATTACAGAGATACGGCTTTTAGCACATAAGGTAATTTGTTGAGTGTATATATATTACAGAGATACGGCTTTTAGCACATAAGGTAATTTGTTGAGTGCATATATATTACAGAGATACGGGGATTAGCACATAAAGTCATGTGTTGAGTGCATATATATTACAGATATACGTCTTTTAGCACATAAAGTCATTTGTTGTGTGTATATATTACAGAGATACGGCTTTTAGCACATACGGTCATTTGTTGAGTGCATATATATTACAGAGATACGGGTTTTAACACATAAAGTCATTTCTTGGGTGCATATATATTACAGAGATACGGGTTTTAACACATACGGTCATTTGTTGACTAATACACTGTGTTGGAGTTATTGATAGTGGTGGGTATGATACTGGAAATAAAATGGGACAGTAGTGTATTATGAAAGACTATTTTCATTAATATAATAATAATCAGTTATCCCCCAAATCAGTTTTGACAAAAGAACTTATCAGAAATTTACTTACAGGTACAACAACAAGTTCAAATCAAACACAATATACATTCGATATAATTAGACATTTAAAGAACAGAACGTACATTTATTAGAGTTACACATAGGTATATGGCTACACATGTATACCATATATATTTACAAGGTATGCACATTTCATAATGTAAACAAAATATCAAAATACATATCACATGACTATTTTTTTATAATATTTAGAGTGCATGCATACGCATGTTACAAGCATGCACTGTCATAGATGGAGAATGGACAGTGTAATGCTTCATGCCACATATAATATAAAATTAAAATGTTATATAATAATTTCAAGCAATCCAACTAGCATCTCGTTCCTTCTTTTTAGTATTCTTTAAAGTAGCACATACATTCAAACCTGTCTTAAGCAGCCAGCCAATGGAATCACAGAAAGTGGCCGCTTAATACAGACGGCTGCTTAATAGAGGTCAACTGTATAATAAAACAAAATATCTGGAAACTGGCTGCTTAATACAGGTTGGCTGCTTAATACATGTTGGCTGCTTAATATAGGTTGGCTGCTTAATATAGATGATCACTAACACAGGGTTGACTGTATATATAAAGGATATATTCTTATTAAAACAAAAACATTGTATTGTATGCGAGTGTGCCGTTTTTAGAACAGCAATATTAAAAACAACATGCTAAAAGTGATGTACATGTACTCACATAAATTTCATTGCTGTTATGATATGCTACGGAGAATTGGAGAAACGGAGAGTTGGAGAAACGATGAGAAAATAAGAGTATATCTTGTTCAACAATTGTAGTACCGTTACATTAAAAATGTTAAAATGGATGGATTTCTTTACTGTGAAACTTGTGTAATAAGATTTTGTCACAGACGCTTGTTTAATCATATTGTATTGATTTTATCAATTACATGAATCACAGACGCTTGTTTAATCATATGTTATTGATTTTATCAATTACATGACTCACAGACGCTTGTTTAATCATATGTTATTGCTTTTATCAATTACATGAATCACAGACGCTTGTTTAATCATATGTTATTGATTTTATCAATTACATGAATCACAGACGCTTGTTTAATCATATGTTATTGATTTTATCAATTACATGACTCACAGACGCTTGTTTAATCATATGTTATTGATTTTATCAATTACACGAATCACAGATGCTTGGGGTCTGGACATCGTTTCGGGTTCAAAGCCAAAATACATGTTTAAGAACATTGTGATACACTACATGTATACTGATATATGGCTTTGATGGTGTATAAGAATACCATACAGCATTATTAGAAAACGACCAGTAATATATATCATACAATACAAATAATTATGGAGGTAATTAATCAACAGAATCAACATAATTAACCCCCGCTATGTTACAGTAAAAGTACCGATGTTGAAGAAAATTAAAACGGGGTTCGGCATCAGTGACTGTCTGAAGGTAATATAAATTAATCACTTGTCATAATCATGTGTGTTTTACGTTTATTTATCGTCGCTACCGGTTGCCCATATGAGCGACACCTCCTGAAGAGATTAGTCATTTTAGATTTTTGGAGGATAATGCAATGATACAGACAGAGACCCATTCCAGAATCTCCTCTGGTTCTTTTACGTGCACGGTGTAAAGCACCGACACGAGACCTCGGTTTAAAGTCCCATCTGAAAGACTGTTCATTTTATTAGGGCCATACGGGGGATCGAACCTGCGATCCCTGGATTACCAGTCCAGCGTGTTACCACTGGACTACAGATCCGTTTGTTGTCATAATCATAGGCAGCTGATTGCATACATATGCATACGTTACCATTACTGAACCGTTACGATTGTGTCATTAGGCAAGGCATTTAAATTCCACGTTATCTCTTCTCTCTCCCCGAGGTCTCAATAGTGATTAATATAAGTTTATGAACTTGTTTCGCAATCGAGCTACGCTCATTTTTTATAAACTACATGCATACGTTATAATATAATCGACGTTATTTAACGGTTTAAAACAAGACTATTATTGTAAAGTTTGTTCATATTTGAAATATGCGACGTGCACGTCATTAATTAAAATCGAAAATCACCGCGTACAACGACCAGGGGTATATATGTCAGAGTTGCATGGGGAATATCTATGCAATGGGCTGCCTATGGCCATAATACAGATAATACTCGGCCAATAATGCCTTCTCAGAGAGTACAGTTGTAAGTTTAGTTTATACACATTTAGTTTAGCTCGATTGCGAAACAAGTTCTTACAACTTATATTAATCACTCTCGAGACCTCATTCCTGATGGAATCCATCGCCACGAGGGAGAGAAGAGGCAACGTTGAATTTAAATGCCACGACTAAGGGCACAATCGTAACGGTTCCAACGGGTCTCAAACTCCGAGCCTTTCGCACCGGAAGCGAACCCGCTACCACTGCGTATCACGACGTCTACAAGTTAATTTAGGTCATACATATTAGATCACGGATTTATGATTATTTGGAATGAACAGTCTATCCGTGACACTCCTCTGAACAGTATTAACCCATTCAACACCAAGTAACTGACATGGACTGGTCCATGATAATTTTAGATCAATAAATTAATAAGAACATTAAATTTGGACCCGTTCATTTATCAAAATGGGTAATTTTGTCTAAAAATTGTAATATTACTGGCAAAAAGTGCAGATCCTGATAAGACGACTGGCTCATCTGGATCTACACTATTTATAAGCATATTTAGAGGTGTGTGGTTTTGAAAGGGTTAAACAAAGGATAATCGATACATATCTACAAAAATAGTACTCAAGGTACTTAGTCATCTCCTATCCTGTCATATTGTATTTTCAAATACAAATATATAACATGCATTGTAATACCACAAGTGTACACAGCAATAAAGGAAATATAATACATATACATGTAGTTTAGTATTACCATACACTTTTATAAAAAGATTCTGGATTAAGCGTATTTATTTGCATCCATAATCTCGGGGGGTATATCAGCTAGTGCTGGATGGATCTGCGCGTGCACAGTTCGAACGCACACCTACCCAGATTGGGCAGTCGATGGGTGAATTTTGAAACACAGACCTATCCAGATTGGGCAGCCAATGGGTGAATTTTGAATCTTCATGGACCCAGAATGCCCGTGGCATATATCTTTGTGGCAGATGCGTGGTTAACACTTTTATTATGTACCCACATATGCAACAGAACAAACAATTAATGTTTTTACTACTCTGGCACTAATCCCCTGTAATCCTATTACTCAGACGAGTAATATAGATGTTGTATTACTTATGCAAGTACGTGAAGAATGCAATGAAGCTGCGAGATGAGGTTCTTGGTCTAGACATATAATACTATGCACATATATCTTAGCTCGCTTTGTTTAAGTTTATCATGATAGTGTACCATGCCAACATGTAGGTAGATGCTCTGTTTCAATTTTCAACGTTTATACAGAGAGTATTTCCACTTTGACCATTAGCTGTGTCAATCAGTACGTGTGAAGTATGAAAGCATATAGTATGTAAGAATATAAACTTTTCTTCAACGATATTTACTTATTACATAATGTATGTTTAGAAATTTAACACATTTTAAGAAAATATATACTGGGTTACACATTTGAACTAAAACGAACCTTCAAATAACTGCATACACCTCAATTTAAGTCAAATCGAGTGCTTAGTGCAAAACTAGTGTAACCACATGGATACAGTGAAGGGGTTGCGGTAGTTTTGCACTAATGCATTGAATTATACTTTTAGGATGTTTTGAGATTATGCTCCAATATAATCAACATTATTAATTAAACATATAAAAGCTCCAATTAGTAAGTACACTTATAATAATACCGTATGTGTATATATAAATGGGTAATGTAGTTTAGTTTTATTCTTTATTATAGTCTCATCTATGTACAATGTATCATAACATAACTATAAAACAGTACATAGCCATTCATATATTTGAATTACAAGAGACTTATCACAGCTATTTTCACATAATGCATATTCAATGCACAATAACAATTAATAATGTTCACTATATACATGGTAAATCTAAATTGCCTCTGCTAATCCAAACTAAAAAGATCTTTAAAATAGTGATATCTAGGAATAAAATGCTGAAAGCTTAATATAGGCACTAGTGTGCGACAGTAAACAATGGTGTAAGAAATCCATTATCAATTTTGATCAGATCAAAAGTGAACTGATTAGCAGCGACTATTTAGTTGACATAAATGTATGTATACTGCATAGAGATAAGCATACGTTTACGTTAAAATACATTTCTGGTATATTTATAAGAATTATAGTGTATTATTTACAGAGGTAAAATGAACGCTTTTGCAAAATGTTAAAACAGGTTTTGGCACATGCCCTAATCATATATTTGTTGGAGAATAAAAATATCAACTGGTTATTTCTAGACAGGTTAGAGAAGTTACTGTCTATACTGTTTGCTTTTAAGAACAAATCTTGTCTAATATCCTCATAAAGCTGACATTCAAATAAAACGTGACTTTCTGTTTCCATAGTATCACAGAAGTTACATTTTCGATCTTCAAAAAGCTATTTTTTCATATCTTCCCGTCTCTATCCTTAATGGAGCAACACCACAACGGAATTTGGAAAATGCCGCCCTATGTCTTAATGGTAGTATAATCTTACAATAGTGTTCTGTCTCAAAGCTGTTTTTATACATACAGTATGTTCTAAGTTTATTTCTGCCTCTACGAGATGGGCCTGTTACATCAGTTATTTGAGCATACCAATGCACAATAAATTTATCCATAGATGCAGTTTTAACACTATCTATCAAGGAGCGAGGGATGGAATCCGATATATCTACAGGCACGTCTAGATCTAATTCTGCAATATCTTTTGAAAAACATAATACCTGTTTTTACACGAGACCGAGGCCTTGGAAAGAGCCCACAATGCAATACGTTTGTTTAACCTTGTGTTATTTGTATGAGATAACCTAGTATATTGTTGGCACACACTAGACCATTGTCGTACATATGCCGGCTCCCATCCCATCTCTCCTATTAAAGCATTGTTTGGGGTATATTTACCCACACCTAAATAAAAACGTATGGCTCTATTATGAACAGCATTTATACAAGAGTACTGTTTCACACCCCAAATACATGCACTATAACTAACCACAGGCCATACCATAGAATTATACAGCTTAGTGAAAACATTATATGGTAGACCACCTGCCAATTTACATTTTGCAATTAATAGCCCTAGTGCACGGCTTGCACTCCTTGCTACATGTTTCGCTGTTAACTCGTAATCAAGGTATTCAGTCAATAACATGCCAATGTAGGTGTACTTATCAACTATTTTTAAAGTGTTATCTCCACATTTAAACACAAAATCTGTCTTGGGCACAGATGGTCTTCTAAAAACTTGTTATTATCTTCTGCCCATCTTGTTAATCGATCATTTATAATAGAACAGTACATCTTATACATGGTAGAAGCTAATGATATACCTCTGTAGGACAGTGGGTCCTGAGGATCCTTTGTTGATGATTTAGGAACCGGCTTAATAATACATCTATTCCATATAGAGGGCATATTACTGGTATTAAAACATACATTGAAAAGTGCATGCAAGAACAAAACAGATGCATCATTTTTCAGTACCTCTGATGGAATATTATCATACCCGCAGGCCTTACCACGATTAGCACCATCGACTGCTTTCTTTACTTCAAGAATAGAAATATTACTATTAAATGATTCTGTGACTTACAAATTATCGGTCAAATGATCATCACTGTTTATATTATCACAATTTCCAGGATTAAACAGGTTACTAAAATCAGATTTCCACTTCATTAATACCTCGTTGGTGTTAGTTGTGGTAGAGCCGTCCTCTAAACCAATTTCCATAGGTATACCTTTATTTTTACTCTTGACACCCACTTTACCAATAGACTTCCGGAATCTAGTTTGATCAATGTTACATTCCTCTGCAAGTTCTGACTGAATAGAATACCAATAAGTACGCTTATTTGTTTGAGATTCTCGGTCAAACATGTTCCGGGCAGAAACAAAAACGGCTTTCAATCTTAATTTCTCATTTCGGTCACCAGATTTAACCCAGTTTTGTTCAACTATACAAAGTTGCGACCATAATTCTGTAAGTCTATTATTCCAGCATGGCTTGCCTGGGCGATGTTTTTTAATACAGCTATAACCAGAGCTAATGGTTTTAAAAGGTATACTAGTGTACATGTTATTCTGAACAAAATTACACCATTCACTATATATATTATTTACATCTGTTTGTGTTTGAGAACTTTGTTCAAGTTTTGCAATACCATCCTGTATATTTTGAAAAATACCTGGGCTTGACATAAATGTATCAGGGATTTTGAACAAGTCAAATTTATCAAACGAGTATTCCGGCTCCACTGTTGAACAGTTGTTATTCTTATATATATGTATATTAAGATTCCATCTGAACAGTGAATGATCATGTATGTCAGAGATTTACAAATGTAATACAAGATTGATTTGTATTTGTTTGTAGATCATAAACTGTTTATGTTTGTGTCTTAATAAACGATTCTTCTTCTTCATAATAACTGTCTAGTGAATGCCAGTAATTATCTGTGTAAAGATATGAAATATTTGATGTGCTTAATTGTAACGAACAAAAATGATAAATTATAAATGTATAAACTCTTCGAAATTTAATAAGGTTGAAAACAGTTACTTATTAGTTATGACATTGAAGTATCTATTCTATAAATAAATTGACGCCCTTATTGTATATACAAAATGTACATCTAACAGGCTATGAAATAAACGGGCTGTGAAATGAACAGGCGGCTGTGCTATGAGAAATGAACCGGCTATGAAATGAACAGGTTATCAATTTGAGCTTCAAAGCACTATCATGAAACATTGTCATGAACTGTTTAATGCTGAATAAACTATTCATATATGAAAAATAACAGTTTATAAACTAAGCCGGCGTTGCTATACCTACATGCGGCTCAATTAACAAGTAAATGTACTTATTCTGCGTTTCATCGAGGTATGAATTTTCTATTTTTATTGCTTCGGGTTTTATACAAATTACATGTAGGTGTAAATGTGTTCATTCCTCGATAACACGCAGACATAGAACCTTATAGTAATAGCAACTAAAATTTTACAAATTACAAAGTTGTATTTTTGATTCGTCAACATTTCCAAACCATACATAATATATTACCCTGTACAAATACCTATGATGTTGGAACGGACTAAATTCTGAATCTGTCTATCAGAATCGCGACATTGCAAGAAGGTGTAATCATATAGAATTATTAGCGAGGGGGTGATAGGCATGAGTTGGTATCATGTTTTCTTTGACTTCAAATAAATTCCTGAAAGAGAAACAAGATTCGGAATCCGGTGTTTCTGCTTCGGGTAAAACAAATGCGCTACAGCATCAACGTTGGCCAGTCAAAACAACCCGGATAAAACAAATCTGGTCAATACTCCTAAAGTGGCCAATACCGGTCGATTGGTGGTCAATACTAAATTCAACATTGTTTAGTTTAGAAGACGGTCAGCGATTAAGGTAAAACCCGGTCAGGGGATTAATGTAGAACCCGGCCAGGTGATTAGTGTAGAATCCGGTCAGAGGCTTTGTGTAGAACCCGGTCAGAGGCTTAGTGTATATTCCGGCCAGGGGTTTAGAGTAAAATCCGGCCAGGTGTAGAACCTGGTAAGAGGTTTAATGGAGAACCCGGCAATGGACTGAGCATAGAACCCAGCCACGGGCTTAATGTAGAACCCGGCCAGAGGTTTTGCGTAGAACCCCACCAGCGGTTTAGTGTAGAATCAGTGTGGACAGATATTCAATGGGCCATGACCGTCAAAATTCAAGAAATCGGAAGACAATATGTATAACTAAACATCGCCCTGGTGCTTTCTGTTGAGCTACATGAACATTCGACAAGTGGTTTATGGAGATAAAGCTAGGATAAAATCGAATCGGGAGAGTTTGACACTGAAACGCACACACATACGCCAGTATACAGAGAACGTGATACCCAAAATAGCATCCACTTTCTCAAAGAAGGGGAATAAATACGAACCACTTCCCAACAACATAGTGCTGATATTTGCAGACATAAGCTACATATTGATATTAAGTTCTGCTATACGTAGTTTTAAAGGTATGCGTATTTATCGGTGTTTTTATCATGGGGTGTCTCCCGACCTGTTGAAGTAATTCATCGTGTATGTTTTATTAAGTTCATGTAGTTATCGGCTGCATTGAATGATGCGTTTATTTGTTGCTGGATGCTAATTTAAACATCAACTCTTCCATCTTCTCACACACAGCATCATTTTTGCAGTCCGCTTCAGCAATATCATCACCAAGTTCCATATCAAATCTGCTACATGGAGCAAGCACATTCGGTATGACTGTCCCTGAACTGGTTGCAAGTACAACGATGTGACCATGTCCTCTTTCGAGAATGACTTGTTGAAGTACTTCGAACCAATATATGGACATTTCATTTAGCTGCTCTGTGTCACAAACAACAATGAAATGTCTTGCATGTTTCATAACATTAATAGTTCCAGCCAATTGGGTACTACCGGGAATCGTACTGAGGGAGTTTACTGTTGCACTGAGACAAAAACTACTCAATGACACCATTAGGTGTGATACCTTGTCCTCAGATTCAGCATTACATAGTATAAACACATCATAAGTATTCTCTTGAATATCGTTATCGGCGTCATCTTCGACATGCTGGATGTCGCCAACCGTTCTACCACATCTCACGAAATCAAGGGCCTTTCTCAATCTAAGGCGAGCCATCTCAACATCCCCCGATTTCAGAGCATCTATTCCTCCAGCTATATTCACATTTATATATAAGCTTTCTTCTATCATAGTGTAGCCATCTGGGAGACACATTACCACATCCAGTACTAATACGGCATCGTCATAATTCCCTCCCTGCAGATGTGCCCGAACAATTTCCAAATCTACAAGAGCTTTCTCTGTTTCGTCTTCAGCTAAATGCTTCAATTCCTTTAACACAATAACAGCTTCGTTGTAATATTCCAATTTCTTTTTGAGAAAATAGAGATCCGTTAGATGTTCTTTGGTACTTGCATTACCGGTCAAGAAACTCTCCAGAGTAGGCGCAGACACCCAGCAATTTTTTAAGAACGGGATCTTTGCAACAAGAATACATGATATTTCTATTGATCTCTTTAAATACCGTCTTAAGTCGAACTCGAGACGCCTATTATCACCTTCACTCCCTTTCCCAGATTCACTTAGCAGATCATGCAGGCATAACCCTGCTTGCTCATAGGCATTTGCTAACTGTACTAGTGAACAATATCCGCCTTCATTTCTTATCATTGTTTTGAATATATCTAAAGCTTCCTTTGTTTGCTCTGTCTGTCTAAACAGTAATCCCTTGTCATACAGAGCCGCATGATTGTTTGCCAATTCAAAAGACTTGTCTAGATGGAATATTATCATAGCAATGTCCTCTTTATGCTCACCCTTATCGAGAAATGGTGGCTTTATATGACTTTTAATCATAGGCTTTAGCCGACGTTTACTGATCCGATCATCAGTATGCTCTTCAGTTCCAGTAGTATAGTGTGAATATATTGGCTCTGAGGTACTGCTGGCGGGTGTGTTCCAATCTTGCATATGTGATTGACTATTATATCGTTCATATATTACTGACTGCTTCCCTTCAGAATCTATTGGGCATGATGCTATCTTTGGCAGTGTTGTCGGATCTTGGTGGTTTGGGTCAAAACTCACATGTGTTTGTTTCTCTAGTACAAATTTGTCCACTACTGAGGGCCCTGGAGTTATTTTCAAGTCAGTTTCTTTCGGAAACATCTGCGTGTCCTGTGATACCTGGTGTTGATGACGTATTTCTGTATTACGAGGAAACAATTGTTTGGTTGCACGTTGCTTGTCTCTTGGAATAGTGGGGCTAATTACATTAGTTTGGAGTTCTAGTTTTCGCTTTAATGATAAAGCCAGATGGTGATGTGCAAACGCAGTGCTTTTGATTTCAATGACCCTTTTCAGTAGTTCAATAGACCTTTCTATGTATGGACTTTTATTTCGATAACGAAAATATTTTCCGCTCCTCTCTAGTACAAAAAAATCATTAGGACAAATTCGTAGTGCAACTTCAAAATATTCTTTTGTTGCCATCCACAAATTCTTATGATCTGGTAGAATATCTTTTACCATTTCCGGAAATTTTTTGGTTTTCCTCACATCGTACACAAGGAACCCTAATGCAACATACGATCGTGCTTTATAACGTTTCAAACAGTCGTCGTTCTCATCCATGTTGATAATGAGTGCATACAAATCGCAAACAGTTTGGTATTTCTGTTTTGAAAAATCAATTCCTGATTCAATATGTATATTACTTATGTTTAGCGTTCTTTTGCAAGCAAGAGCGCATCCAAATCTCCAGATACACATATTGGTTGCTGGAATGGTGTTTGATATGGAAGATAGTTCGCCCGCATCTTGTGAACTTGTTCGGGTTTGATCACATTCTTTAAGTATGTCCTTGTACAATGAATATGCAGTAGTACATAATTTGATACCAAGGCTGGCATAACAGAATGCGTTTTCTGCTTTTGCAACCAATACAGCTGTTTTACATTTCGTCAGTCGTTTTAGGCCTTCAAGTATCTCATTAATAGTACCGAAATCTTCTTTTCGTTTATATAAATACCACGACTTGTTGCATAACGCGACCATGTTTTCGCTACATTTTTCTAAAACTTTGGAATTATATTCAAAAGCGTCTTCTATATGTCCAAGATAAAAATAAAGAAATGATATAAAATTCCAT
Organism: Archivesica marissinica; assembly: GCA_014843695.1. Lineage (NCBI taxonomy): Eukaryota > Metazoa > Mollusca > Bivalvia > Venerida > Vesicomyidae > Archivesica > Archivesica marissinica. The sequence continues at coordinate 54,780,637 of CM026395.1, forward strand.
GCTCTGACGGTTTCCATTTCAGTGTCGAATGGTGTTGAGTCAACCTCTCGCAACATTTTGTCTTTTACTTTCAGTATATACTCTTTAGGTAATCCATCTACTGCCACACGTATGTCAAAATTAGATGGATACTTGCCTAATTCAATTTCCAATTCTTTATCAATGCTATCTAATTCCATTGTTAAAAGAAATACACTTAGCTTTAGTTAACACAAACTGCAACAAAGTCGTGTCAAACTAGCTGCATCTGTAAGCCTGTAGACACTCTGTTCTGAATAAACTACAATGAAAACATATAATTAAATTCAACTATATCTACCATATGTTACTAAACAATATAAATAATGACTTATTAGTCCCCTACCGGCTTCACCGGAAGGGACTTGATTTACCCGCCGTTCGTACGTCCGGTGGTTAATATTTTTATAAACGTAAATGTCGTTCCCATTATTAAAGATATTTACTTCAAACGTCGAATAGTTGTGTATATGAACAAGCCGCATTAGTAGCACAAGTTACATTATTATATCTACAGAATTTACACAGTTATGCCCCTTTTAACATAGACAATTCTGGTCATAGTTTCTATAAACTCAAATATCATTCCCATTACTAATAATATTTACTACAAGCGTGGAATAATTGTTTATATATATTAAGTTACATAATACTGTAAACAAGATTGTATAGGTCTTCCCCCTTTAACATAGAATATTCACGTTTTATAGTCAAACATCTTCACCATTACTTAAAGCGACACTACATCAGTGAAAATGCATATTTATACAGAGTGTAATTTCCTATTATATGGTATAAATATTTTCCAAATATAATTTGCCTCAAAAACTGAGTATTTCAACTAATAAACAAGCGTCGTATACGCGGTTTGTAGACATGACAAAATAATGTAAACAGGATTGCCATACATGCGTAATACAACATGTGTATACCGAATAACGAGATTTATGGTACAGATTTACCGTTATATCTCAAATTTGTGCCTATGCATATTTATTTGTAGACTAATCTTAGTTAAATTTATTATCTCTACGCGACAGTATCAAGCGTTTAGTATTGACTACAATGACAAAGAAATATCAAATCAGGAGCGTGGATGACCGGTACAATGTATAAGAAATCCAACATTCACTTTTGAAAGTGTATTGATTCAATATTTGTGTTCGAATGTATTCCGAAAAATTTGTAGTAGCTATGCATTTATACGTGAACAATACATATTATTGGCATTTTCCGATGTAGTGTCGCTTTAAGGCACATGCTTCAAACTTCAATAAGTAGTTATGGGGACACACGTTATTAGTAGGCACCTAACTCTAATTCACACAGTAATTTTCCCTATTTAGCTTACACAATAAGTGTCTTCATTGCTTATAGTTCGTCTTAGAAATTGAAATACATTGAAATAATTGTTATATTGACACACCACATTAGGTAAGACAACATGCCGCACATAATAGGCTTACTCTCCGTCCGTTCATATGTCTGTGTGTCAGCAGGTTAAAGTGTTTATAAACACTTAAATTACTATTTCTAAAGATATTTACTTCAAATTTGGAATATCACATTAGTACGACAACTTACATAACTGTGTTAAAATATTGCCAGAACATACACACTATGCTAGAGGACATAGAAAACCCACACTTCGGATAAATGTGTTTTTACATAAAAAACAATAACTATATAAATACATAGTTTTAAACATTTTGGACGATGCGATATATCTGTTATGGAATCCTTCGTATTTCGTTTTCATGTAATAATAATCATATAGTGTAGGTGTGCGTTTTCTATGTCCTCTAGTATATGCTGATAAGATATTTACTTCAAACTTGGAATATCACATTATTACGACAACTTACATAACTGTGCTAAAGTATTGCCAGAACATACACAATATTCTCATAAGATATTTACTTCAAACTTGGAATATCACATTAGTACAACAACTTACCTGTTCTTTCGTTCTAATCCCTTTCGGTCTACTGCTATATGCAAACGGTTCCTTTCTTGATTACATGTACACATACTGAAATAAACAATGCTTAAACTAAAGTTCTATAATTATGTAAAGCAATTCCTGGTAGGGGTCTAATAGTTTTGTGATAGTGTTCTTGTTTCTCTTGACACATACATGTGTAATCGTTGTGTGTGTGATAATAAAGTATATTAATTAACTTTGCTAGTGAGATATCCTTTATTTATACTTTGGTATTATTATTTTTTAAATAATATTGTATTGCATTTTTTTCATACAATACATTACATATATACATACAATACTAAGAACAAATCAGAGATTATAGATGTAATTATATGATTGCAGTATACGATACATTTGTTTTGTCAAGAGGAAAAAAACAAATGGGTTGGGCTACAAGTTATAACAACATTATTTACAGCCCTCCCCGTCACTTCGGACTAAATAAACAATGTTAGATGAACAATTTCTGTAATGTATGATCTGATGTAGAAAAAGAACAAAAGAAGTTTCGTGGTTAATATTTGTTAATTATTATATAATATGCGAAAAAAATGACACAAAAAAATAGAAAAACGTACAGTTAGTTTATGACTTGAATATGAGCTTAAGAATTAAAACTAAGAGATAGTGCATGCACCCCAACCACAAAGATTAGCTCTCCCCACTCCATGCTTACCAGACAAAAAGGACAAATAATTGATAGTATCTTTGAACCTCTATAAACAATTTATTATTGTCTGAGATAGACAAGTGTTCTTTGGTGTTGGGAGCACCGTCATAATGCAAGATAATTATTTCAAGATACTAGAAACAAACTGTTCTTTTGTGTCAGAAATAGAAACAAGTCATACAGATGGATATTGTATACCATACAGATAACAAAGATACTGACACAAAGGACTACATGCAACTTCAGCCGAAATCCGAAATATTGTTGATGAAAAATTGAAAATGGAAGATAATACTAACAAGAATAAAACTATTAACCCATTCAACACCAAGTAACTGACATGGACTGGTGCATCATATTTTTAGACCAATAAATTAATAAGAAAATTACATTTGGACCAGTTCATTTATCAAAATGGGTAATTTTTCTTTAAAAATAGTAATATTACTGGCAAAAAGTGCAGATCCTGATGAGACGGCTCGTCACGAGCCGGCTCATCTGGATCTACACTTTTTGTTAGCCTATTTAGAGGTATGTGGTGTTGAAAGGGTTAAAGGACGATTGAAATCTCACGCTGCATAATGCATACTCGGATAGTGTATTGAGTGAATATATATATATTATAAAGTGCATAATTTAGTAATTAAATGCAAGCATGTTGATAATGAACATGAAACCCTGTCCGACATAATAGTATATACGACATCCGTGATGGAACATCCGCGAATCATTTGGGAACCAATTATTGTTGCATAATTTCAACTACGTAAATATATTGGCCTGGCCATTTCTGGATTCCAGCTCAAGTCTGTATTTCTATGCGCACACCAGTGCTTGGATAACGTCTAAATTGTGTTTGTGTATAGTGTCAAGCCTATGGTCACTTTTGGTGTATCATACTGTCCATAAAAAATACTACCCAAAAGAAAACTAATTTGGGACCAGAACCCACCATCATGTGTCCAGACGATATGGGTCTGTGCATGGTGCTGATACAAACACATAGCTCAAGAATGATAGAAGGTACAGTTGGTACAAAATGCATCTTATATTTAGAAATACAATTATTATGTTATCTTCAGATCAAAACCCCCTTTCTGAAATAATCGTCTAGCGATGTTACTATAGATGTTTATACATTCCACAACCACGTTAATTTCTTGCATAAAGTCGCAAATTAACCTTCCAAGATGCGAATCGATGATGTGGTGGCCGGGTTGTTAGAGCTCTGGACTGCCAATCCGAACGTTGTATGTCCGATCCCCAACCACAGCATATTTATATGAGGCCACGTATTTAAAGTAGCAGCAGCAGTAGCAGCAGCAGTAATACAAGCGGCAGTAGCCCCACTCGGTGGCTCTAGTTACCTCCCCTGATGCTCCGTTTACAGATATAACGAATGTTAATGACGTGATAAATAACGTTCACGTGTTGGACCTTTTTGTGCCATCGCTGTATAAATGTGCTAAGTTGTTCTTCTATGCAAAAACATGTGACCCAGGTACATCGTGAAACTTCAACCCGGTGCTACGGGCACCGTTTTGTGCCATTGCTGTATTACGAAAACAATACATGTACATGTATGGGACCATTTTCAATGTGAGCATATACTAGAACATAGCTAAAGTGAACCTAATACAGGGTATATTCATTCCTCTATTACTAAGCAGACAAACAGTGACAATAGCGATTATAGCCATAATACAGATTTGTCAGAATCAGTATCTATTTAAATAGGAAGCTTACATGTATGTGGCCGCAACACTGGCTCAAATTAGACAAGACATGTGTGACACGTGGTAGAATTAATTTAATAATGGACTTTCTATTAAAAAAATTTTGTATCACCATTACTGCAAAATATATGTTTATTTTCTGAGCAATTATCTTACCTTTTCTTTGGTTTCTTTCGGAAAAAGCTACTCATCATCGTTTGAAATTTAACGCGTTTCGCACTCGGGGCATCCATTATTGTTTTGATAGACTAGATTGACAACATCGAGTGACGTCATCCTCTAGAGAATGTCAAGTGCGGATAGTTGTCGGGACGGATTTGAACATGCGACACAGACTCAAACACATGACGGTTTGGCATATTTGTTGCAGACACCGTAGGCGCACATTTATCAACACATCAGTTATAAAATATAGTGTACGAGCTTAGCGAGAATTTTTTTGCATATTACATTTTTAACGCAAAATATGGCACATTAGTTACCTATGCCCCGGCGATTTTAGGGGGGCGCGCGCCTGGAGCGCCACCCCTGAACCCGCTAGCGAATACTAGGACCTAGTATTAAGACTTAGTGCTATTGTCAACATCCCTGATATCAGCCGTCATCTGTTTTCGGCCTTTGTTTATTCACGTGATTTTTGTTTACATCCTGGATGCGAATGACGTCATTGTTAGCAAAACATGTGCGTTGATACTTATGTGATTCGCATATTAGTTATCAAAGAGCAAAATGCGCGTACATTTTATTTGAAAGTATCCACATGTTGTTGTTTTCATTAATCCCATTTATGTATAGCCTAAAAATCCCTTAAACAGAAGTAAATATAAAGAAATAATTATGAGTTTGTTTTTGTAAAATGAGAAATGTAATCGTCTGCTCAGGAAGGTCACATGCTAGTTATGCAACAATGTCATAATGCGCATTTTACAGGTCAATTCATATATAGTGTTCCTCTTACAGCTTTTAACATTTTTTCTTCTTCAAAAATACTATTGTCCAAGATGTTTACTATTTATTCTAATACAGTTTCATCCATTTTCCCCCAAATCCAACCTGGCGTCTCTATCCACCAAGTGCACTGACAAATGTATGTCAGGTTGTTAGAGACATGTGGTTGCCAATAAAATCGGCAGCAAGACAGTAGAGTGGTGGAACCTATGCTCGACGTAAATCCTACATATCATGGCCTATAAAAAAAAAGTTAAATGCACTTGCTGTATATTATTATTTTCTTAAGTCGTGAACACAACTTTCATAAAATTGTTGTTGCAAATGTTAGCTTCATTACGTAACCATACGCCTAAATACAGCTATCGCAACGACACCTGTTTCCATGGGGAACTAGATACTTTAGGGCACCTATGCACGGCGTACATGAAATTTTTTATTTATGCATGGGTAAATGTTGAATATATTATTTTGACTTAGTAACATCAATAACTAACAATATTACAATTCATAAGAAACTTTTTTCTGGTTATTCGTATCCGGATAGCCACCTGAAATGCTCATAAACCGCACATTTCGGTGGACAAACATTTTCCGACAAGTTGTCTGTTTATATTCGGCTACTGAACCAGTCAGGTGACAGTTGTATTAGGCTACCGGTACGCACAACGGAATGCTATTGAAACCATGCTTCACTTCTGTCAGCGAAAATAGGTTAAACTATTTAAATATTTTAAATACGGATGTAAATGGGAAAAATACGCCGAGCATAGGAATACGCCGAGCATAGGTTCCACCACTCTATGGTGTGTCACTCTCCACATTAAATGACATTTTTCTCCATGTCACAACTTACGTCATATTGAAGAGTAAGCATAATTTGTTGGGTGTTAAATTCCACTGTTTCGAGTATCAATTATTACTATGCCCAATGTTAATTAGCTTTTGGGAACTTAACTGCAATCAACATTTCTGTTACATGAATGTTCAAGATCGGCCGATAATAGGTACTTTATTCGACGCCATTTTGAAATCACAAGCGAGTGAATGTGTATTTTATTTTGAACATTTGTTAACTTATGTTTACTTCGTTTACTCTCAAATCAACAATATCAAATTTGTCGGACAAATTTTGAAGATGGTATCTCTGAACTAGTACTAGGACAGGTGGAGTAATATAACTCAATAAACTAGGCGATTCTTGCTCTTGTCGTTTGGAAACGAAAGTAGACATGTTTGCGCTTATTTTTCACGACACCCGTTCATCATTTCAATGAACTTTTACATACTTTGATAGCATATGTTAACAGCGCACTTTATGTGTATGACATGTATGTACTATTGATTTGCAATAAAATATGGTTAATTTAAAAAAAAATAGAATAAATAATCTATTACATGTTTTCCTGGGAAGGCTTAGCTGACCTAAGCAGTTAATTAATACTAAGCAATGTGTACGAGGCGCCTTGCTCAATGGCACTACATAATTGGTCTGACCGAGTATAGAACGAAACCGGCAGGACCGTTCGATTCCAAATCCGACGCCACACGATATGTGTTATGCTGTACATTTAATTTTATATCGAGATGTTAGTTATGTTACCTGTGTCTACGCTCCAGTCTATATATAAATGAATTTCATTTTCTGAACGCGATACAAATTTCCAAGAAAATGATCTACTTTCACTTTCATGTTAACGCTATTAGTCGCCATTTAACCTTCCTAGATGCGATATCCGAGCGATTTAAAGCGTTCTGGACTGCCACCTGAACGTTGTGTGTTCGATCCCCAAACGTAGTACATCTACCTGACGTCACATATTACCATGTAATACTAGTCGTTTTTAGTAAGACATGATCTCGGATGTAGGTCTACATATGCATCAACGTTATTGACTACCGAATTATACACATCCACGGTAAAACAGCGGTCGTGATATAATACCACAGTCCAAATATTAAATTTATACATTTGCTTACCCAGGTAGTAGTTACTAGTTACTGCTCAAATGTACCCATCAACAAGTCAGTGAAAACAAAACTGCTGACCCATTTACAGGTATGTTTATCTATAAACGGTGCACATGTGCATTTTGCACTTTGTTTAAATCACGTAATTTAGTATAAAATTAATGACATAAGCAGTTGACACTTTTCTATTAAAGAAAAACATGCAAGTAAAAACACCGTTGTAATGGCATTCCAATAATATTAACTGAATGGGAATAGCTTGAAAACACATATTTGATATATATAGTACTTATAACGGCATACCTACCCTACAATGCGGGTATACATTAAGGTGTAAATTGTTTCATTTGTATGGAGCGCCGTTTTGCTATTTATTCAGTATTTATGGACATCCATAATTTTGGATATCTCTAATTCTATTTTTGGATAGCCATGCATCCATTATTGGATATCCATAATTCCTTTTGATTTTTGGATATCCATTATTCGATGTATCGATATCCATAATTCGCGAGGTTTTCGTGATAACGACAGTTCCATTGCCAGGGGCGTACCCAGCCAATTTTGATGTGGACTCCAACGAGCACCGAAAGTGCGAGTGGTGTAGGGGGGTCTGTGGTCCCCCCATACATTTTTTAAAACCTGGACGTCATTTTGTGCACTCTGGCGACTCTGAGAACTAATTATATTCCGATAAATACACTTGTCTGTAATACAAAATGTCTGAACTATACTGTACATCAGTGCATCGTCTGAGTTTCATATCTTTAGCTGGGTATGTGTATGAAAAGGGAGTGCATCTACTTATACGTATATCACACCTGTGTGTGCCTATACTTGTGCTTTTACTTGCAAAGAACTGCTTAGTACTGGAGCTTACCAGGAACTACGCTGTAATTATTAATGTACTGGTAAATGAGGGTTGAGATTCTAATAGTCCGTAGACCTACATAGATAGTTGAACGCCATAAAGGTCTTTAAAGAAAGTCAAGTTTTCTCTCCTTCTTGGAGGCAAATGTTGTCATTACAGTGTCAATGTCAATTTGTTCGTGCCTATAGCTATGTAGCATGGCTAGGCCAGAGAGACGCTCAGTTGTCATAGTATATCGTAAATAGTTCTTAACTATACGCATGACACTGAACGACCTCTCAGCAGTAGCCGAAGATACAGGCATGGTAATTAGTATAACCAGACATGTATATATATATCTGGGTACAAGGCCCTGTTCGTGTTGTCTATGGCGCTCTTCAGATCGGTTGGCCTGTCTGCCTCAAAGAGCCACCGTGTCCTCCGACGTGAAACTTCACGACGAAAGCTCTCACGGTCACATGTGAGGTCTGAGCTGTAGGCGTCGAACACGCTGCCCTCCTGCTGTGGCGTAAAGGCCTGAATCCTGCTCGGGAGTAGGTCATTGGCCGATAACAGGTGCTCCTCAATCGCGGTTACCAGGTGGTCTAGGAAGGGGTAGTATAGGGCCCGTTTCCAATACGATGACGTCAGTTTTACTCTAGTCTATATACATTACCACAGGTAGTCTACTAAGTCTGTATAGTAGAAACTCATTTCGCTCGCTCGTACGCGCGGTTTGCCGGTTTTTTTAAAAAGATTTTTTTGTTGTTTTGAAAATGATGTGGACGCCACTGCGTACATGCGTATAGGCAGTTACCTGCTTGCATATAATGATATCGGTAACCTTGATAAATGTCTTGGGTAATTCAATTTATTAAATGACTATATATTAATTATTATATTAATTAGTTATTAATTTGATATGTATTAGTAGTACATGCGGCATTTTGTATGTAAACAAACGGGCGCCATTTTGAATACGCTTTATAGTAACTCATTTGCATATAAGGGAATATAAAGTAGGTCACGCGAGTGCGCGTCACTATATAGCCTATTGATGATATATCGCGCAACTACCGATCTCTTTGCTTTTAAACAAACGGGCATCTCTTTGCTTTTTCTATTTATAGTAACTCATTTGCATATAAGTAATATAAAGTAGGTCAAGAGCGTGCGCGTTTATTTTTAGTATAGAGCCACATGATGACGTATCGCCCTTATATTGTTAGCGACCATGACGTAAAATAATCGAGTACAAATACGTTCGTTCCGTCTCGAGACGAACCATTTTACCATAGGCGCGAAGATGAAAACACCGTTTATACTTTCGACCCACGCGGTCGAAAAACACTTGAATGTGTACGATTTCGACACCTCCGTGTTTCTTAACGGGCGACTCATGTACGATTGCGTACAAAAATGCCTGGATAAACCGGATGAAGTTAAGCAAAACGGGAAACGAACTGAACTGACAAAAACGTTCTTTTACGACATCGGTATACTGGGATATACCGATCGGTACAGTAACAGAGTGAAAGTGGTGTATAAGAAAACGAAGCGACTACACTACGTTATTACTACATACCCGATTGCACCGACCAATGAGAGCTATAAATAGACACCAATGGGAACGAACCGATCTATAAATAGCGAGCGCGTACGTTTCTATAAATAGCTATTACGTCCGCTTCTATAAATATCGACCAATTAGAAGGGACTTAAATCTATAAAAGACGGCGTAACTTTAGTTAGCGTCATTAGAGTTTCTACGCTCGAACAACCAACATGACTAGATGCGAACTAAGCCTTGGCAACGGTCGTTACGTAAGGGTGAACGAATGGAAAGGGGAGCTTAGAGTCGACTTACGAGAATGGAGAGACGACAAACCGACGAAAAAGGGCATTAGTTTAACCTTGATGCGCTGGAAGAACTTGGTTGATCAGATAGTGTTTGTGGACAAGGCCTTAGAGAACAGAGAATCGTTTGAAACGCATTTGGGCGGAAACGTAAACCTTACCACGAAGGAGGGGAACGTGTGCGTGGATATCAGGCAGTACTGGAAGCCCGAGACGGAGGTGGTGCCTACAAAAAAGGGGCTATGTTTAAGGCCCTTTGAATATAAACGATTGAAGGAACTGATACCCGAGATTGGAAAGGCGTTACCCGAATTGGACGCTGTGGTACCGTGCGCCCTAAGGAGCGATCACATGACCCAATTAGGAGCGGCTCAGTGTCCGGAATGTAACCCGAATGACTTTGTAAACTGGTAAATAACGCTGGTATGAACTCGTAAAAATAGCAACCAATGGGCTACAAGTTCTAAAAATAATCACCAATCGCAAACGTTGAAGTTGTATATAATTGGGCCATTTTTCGATAACACCGCACTTCCGAAGTCAGCGGCTAACCATCAACATGAACATTATCGATCGGAGCGATTCAACCAAAGTGTCTCAGTTTACCGTGTCTGAGATGATGTATTACGAAGATCGACTACACAGTTTTGAACACTGGTCGAAACAGATCCAACCGAATAAAATGTCTTTGGCTAAAGCGGGCTTCTATTATACCGGAAGCGCGGATAAAGTTACCTGTTTCTCTTGCGGTGTGAAGGTGATGTCGTGGGAACCCTCGGATCAGCCGTGGGAAGAACACGAAAAATGGTCTCCGGCGTGTATATACTTGAAAATGACTGGCTACAAAAATGGAGATACCGGCTCGTTCGCTCCCGGATTTATCCCGGCCAGTAAGAAAGCGTCAGTTACATTTGGACACAATACTGGATTTAGTTTCGGTACACAGGCTCCCTCACGAGGCCACGGAGCGTTTGCGTTAGATGGACAGCAAACTAACAAAAATTCATCATTCGGACCAAACAGCGTTACTGGAGCTAATTTATTTGTTAGACGTTAGACATGTTTGGACTCGCGTGCGTGACAATGTCTTTAATTAATGACTTGGAATGGTGGCTTAGATATAGACAGTTGAGGAGAGAAGCCGCGGAGGGCGCGGATAGACTTATCGAAATATTAGAAATATATGTACAACCATTGTATGCAACTACGTTATAAAATAATGTACATATAATAAAAATGGAAATTTACGCGCGCCTTTGTTGTATTTGTAGGAATATATATTGTATACAAATCATAGATTGTGGACGTCCGTATTATACCCAGATTCTGATTACTTTAGAAGCTAACGTTCCCTTCTTAGGTCG
>CM026395.1:54793037-54828482 GCA_014843695.1 Archivesica marissinica
CGACCTAAGAAGGGAACGGTAGCTTCTAAAGTAATCAGAATCTGGGTATAATACGGACGTCCACAATCTATGATTTGTATACAATATATATATAATATTCCTACAAATACAACAAAGGCGCGCGTAAATTTACATTTTTATTATACGTACATTATTTTATAACGTAGTTGCATACAATGGTTCTACATATATTTCTAATATTTCGATAAGTCTATCCGCGCCCTCCGCGGCTTCTCTCCTCAACTGTCTATATCTAAGCCACCATTCCAAGTCATTAATTAAAGACATTGTCACGCACACGAGTCCAAACATGTCTAACGTCTAACAAACAAATTAGCTCCAGTAACGCTGTTTGGTCCGAATGATGAATTTTTGGTAGTTTGCTGTCCATCTAACGCAAACGCTCCATGGACTCGTGAGGGAGCCTGTGTACCAAATCCATTATTGTGTCCAAATGTAACTGACGCTTTCTTACTGGCCGAGATAAATCCGGGAGCGAACGAGCCGGTATCTCCATTTTTGTAGCCAGTCATTTTCAAGTATATACACGCCGGAGACCATTTTTCGTGTTCTTCCCACGGCTGATCCGAGGGTTCCCACGACATCACCTTCACACCGCAAGAGAAACAGGTAACTTTATCCGCGCTTCCGGTATAATAGAAGCCCGCTTTAGCCAAAGACATTTTATTCGGTTGGATCTGTTTGGACCAGTGTTCAAAACTCTGTAGTCGATCTTCGTAAAACATCATCTCAGACACGGTAAACTGAGACACTTTGGTTGAATCGCTCCGATCGATAATGTTCATGTTGATGGTTAGCCACTGACTTCGGAAGTGCGGTGTTATCGAAAAATGGCCCAATTATATACAACTTCAACGTTTGCGATTGGTGATTATTTTTAGAACTTGTAGCCCATTGGTCGCTATTTTTACGAGTTCATACCAGCGTTATTTACCAGTTTACAAAGTCATTCGGGTTACATTCCGGACACTGAGCCGCTCCTAATTGGTTCATGTGATCGCTGCTTAGGGCGCACGGTACCACAGCGTCCAATTCGGGTAACGCCTTTCCAATCTCGGGTATCAGTTCCTTCAATCGTTTATATTCAAAGGGCCTTAAACATACCCCTTTTTTGTAGGCACCACCTCCGTCTCGGGCTTCCAGTACTGCCTGATATCCACGCACACGTTCCCCTCCTTCGCGGTAAGGTTTACGTTTCCGCCCAAATGCGTTTCAAACGCTTCTCTGTTCTCTAAGGCCTTGTCCACAAACTCTATCTGATCAACCAAGTTCTTCCAGCGCATCAAGGTTAAACTAATGCCCTTTTTCGTCGGTTTGTCGTCTCTCCATTCTCGTAAGTCGACTCTAAGCTCCCCTTTCCATTCGTTCACCCTTACGTAACGACCGTTGCCAAGACTTAGTTCGCATCTAGTCATGTTGGTTGTTCGAGCGTAGAAACTCTAATGACGCTAACTAAAGTTACGCCGTCTTTTATAGATTTAAGTCCCTTCTAATTGGTCGATATTTATAGAAGCGGACGTAATCGCTATTTATAGATCGATTCGTAGTCGATATTTATAGAAACGTACGCGCTCGCTATTTATAGATCGGTTCGTTCCCATTGGTGTCTATTTATAGCTCTCATTGGTCGGTGCAATCGGGTATGTAGTAATAACGTAGTGTAGTCGCTTCGTTTTCTTATACACCACTTTCACTCTGTTACTGTACCGATCGTTATATCCCAGTATACCGATGTCGTAAAAGAACGTTTTTGTCAATTCAGTTCGTTTCCCGTTTTGCTTAACTTCATCCGGCTTATCCAGGCATTTTTGTACGCAATCGTACATGAGTCGCCCGTTAAGAAACATGGAGGTGTCGAAATCGTACACATTCAAGTGTTTTTCGACCGCGTGGGTCGAAAGTATAAACGGTGTTTTCATCTTCGCGCCTATGGTAAAATGGTTCGTCTCGAGACGGAACGAACGTATTTGTACTCGATTATTTTACGTCATGGTCGCTAACAATATAAGGGCGATACGTCATCAGGTGACTAAAAATAAACGCGCACGCGCTTGACCTACTTTATATTACCTTATATGTAAATGAGTTACTATAAATAGAAAAAGCAAGATGCCCGTTTGTTTAAAAGCAAAGAGTCGGGTATACTAAATAAAAGCAAAAAGGTCGGTAGTTGAGCGCTACGTCATCAATAGTGACGCGTATACCAAAAAAAGCAAAGAGCTCGGTAGTGATGGTGGTGACGTATACGTAGCAAGTAAAGAGATCGGTAGTTGCGCGATATATCATCAATAGGCTCTATAGTGATGACGTATACGCAACAAGTAAAGAGATCGGTAGTTGCGCGATATATCATCAATAGGCTCTATAGTGATGACGTATACACTTCACCCAAAGAGCTGCATGTACTTTTTATACACTTCACCCAAAGAGCTGCATGTACTTTTTATACACTTCACCCAAAGAGCTGACCATACTACTTATAATAATAATCCCGGACCCAGATACGGACCTCGATACGGACCCAGATACGGACCCACATACTGATCCAGATACGGACCCAGATACGGACCCACATACTGATCCAGATACGGACCCAAATACGGACCCAGATACGGACCCACATACTGATCCAGATACGGACCCAGATACGGATCCAGATACGGACCCAGATACGGATCCACATACTGATCCAGATACGGACACAGATACGGATCCAGATACGGACCCAGATACGGACCCAGATACGGACCCAGATACGGACCCACACACTGATCCAGATACGGACCCAGATACGGACCCACATACTGATCCAGATACGGACCCACATACTGATCCAGATACGGACCCAGATACGGACCCACATACTGATCCAGATACGGACCCAGATACGGACCCAGATACGGACCCACATACTGATCCAGATACGGACCCAGATACGGACCCAGATACGGACCCACATACGGACCCAAATACGGACCCAGATACGGACCCACATACTGATCCAGATACGGACCCAGATACGGACCCAGATACGGACCCACATACTGATCCAGATACGGACCCAGATACGGACCCTGATACGGACCCAGATACGGACCCAGATACGGATCCAGATACGGGATCCAGATACTGACCTAGATACGGACCCAGATACGGACCCTGATACGGACCCAGATACGGACCCACATACTGATCCAGATACGGACCCAGATACGGGATCCAGATACTGACCTAGATACGGACCCAGATACGGACCCTGATACGGACCCAGATACGGATCCAGATACGGACCCAGATACGGACCCAGATACGGACCCACACACTGATCCAGATACGGACCCAGATACGGACACACATACTGATCCAGATACGGACCCTGATACGGACCCACATACTGATCCAGATACGGACCCAGATACGGACCCACATACTGATCCAGATACGGACCCAGATACGGACCCAAATACGGACCCAGATACGGACCCACATACTGATCCAGATATGGACCCAGATACGGACCCACATACGGACCCAGATACGGACCCAGATACGGACCCACATACTGATCCAGATACGGACCCTGATACGGACCCAGATACGGACCCAGATACGGATCCAGATACGGGATCCAGATACTGACCTAGATACGGACCCAGATACGGACCCTGATACGGACCCAGATACGGACCCACATACTGATCCAGATACGGACCCAGATACGGGATCCAGATACTGACCTAGATACGGACCCAGATACGGACCCTGATACGGACCCAGATACGGACCCAGATACGGACCCACATACTGATCCAGATACGGACCCTGATACGGATCCAGATACGGACACAGATACGGGATCCAGATACGGACACAGATACGGGATCCAGATACTGACCTAGATACGGACCCTGATACGGACCCTGATACGGACCCAGATACGGACCCTGATACGGACCCACATACGGACCCACATACTGACCCAGATACGGACCCAGATACGGACCCACATACTGATCCAGATACGGACCCAGATACGGACCTCGATAAGGACCCAGATACGGACCTCGATACGGACCCAGATACGGACCCAGATACTGTACCAGATATGGACCCTGATACGGACCCAGATACAGACCAAGATACGGACCCATATACGGACCCAGATACGGACCCAGATACTGATCCTGATACGGGATCCAGATACGGACCCAGATACGGACCCTGAAACGGACCCAGATACGGGTTCCAGATACGGACCCAGATACTGACCTAGATACGGACCAAGATACGGACCCAGATACGGATCCAGATACGGGATCCAGATACTGACCTAGATACGGACCCAGATACGGACCCTGATACGGACCCAGATACGGACCCACATACTGATCCAGATACGGACCCAAATACGGGATCCAGATACGGGATCCAGATACTGACCTAGATACGGACCCAGATACGGACCCAGATACGGATCCAGATACGGACCCAGATACGGACCCAGATACGGACCCACATACTGATCCACATACGGACCCAGATACGGACCCACATACTGATCCAGATACGGACCCAGATACGGACCCACATACTGATCCAGATACGGACCCAGATACGGACCCACATACTGATCCAGATACTGATCCAGATACGGACCCAGATACGGACCCTGATACGGACCCAGATACGGACCCAGATACGGGATCCAGACACTGACCTAGATACGGACCCAGATACGGACCCACATACTGATCCAGATACGGACCCAGATACGGGATCCAGATACGGGATCCAGATACTGACCTAGATACGGACCCAGATACGGACCCTGATACGGACCCAGATACGGACCCACATACTGATCCAGTTACGGACCCAGATACGGACCCTGATACGGACCCAGATACGGACCCAGATACGGATCCAGATACGGACACAGATACGGGATCCAGATACTGACCTAGATACGGACCCAGATACGGACCCTGATACGGACCTTTATACGGACCCTGATACGGACCCTGATACGGACCCAGATACGGACCCACATACTGATCCAGATACAGACCCAGATACGGACCCAGATACGGATCCAGATACGGACCCACATACGGACCCACATACTGATCCAGATACGCACACAGATACGGACCCACATACTGATCCAGATACGGACCTCGCTAAGGACCCAGATACGGACCTCGATACGGACCCAGATACGGTACCAGATATGGACCCTGATACGGACCCAGATACAGACCAAGATACGGACCCATATACGGACCCAGATACTGATCCAGATATGGACCCAGATACTGACCTAGATACGGACCAAGATACGGACCCAGATACGGACCCAGATACGGGACCTCTATACGGATCCAAATACGGATCCAGATACGGACCAAGATACGGACCCTGATACGGACCCTGATACGGATCCAGATACGGACCCAGATACATACCTCGATACGGACCCATATACGGATCCAGATACGGATCCAGATACGGACCCTGATACGGATCCAGATACGGACCCTGATACGGACCCAGATACGGATTCAGATACGGACCCTGATACGGATCCAGATACGGACCCTGATACGGATTCAGATACGGACTTAGATACGGATTCAGATACGGATCCAGATACGGACCCTGATACTGATCCAGATACTGATCCAGATACGGACCCAGATACGGACCCAGATACGGACCAGATACGGACCCAGATACGGACCCTGATACTGATCCAGATACTGATCCAGATACGGACCCTGATACGGACCCAGATACGGACCCATATACGGATCCAGATATTACCTAGATAGGACCTAGATACGGACCCATATACGGATCCAGATACGGACCCAGATACGGATCACCATCAACATCTAAATGGTTCGTCCTTGAACTGAAGCCTATCGGTCCACCAAGTTTCACGAAAATCCATCCCTAACATTAGCACAATCCTGCTAACAGATAAATAAAAACAGTCCCTATGTAAACATAAACAAAACCATGACAACCTTGGCTGCGAAAAATATATTCACACAAACATTATATATATAATATATATTACTGTGTTTATGCTTACAACACAAGTGTACATTTAAGTGTATTTAATGCGAGTGTGTTCTTGTTTTCTAGATATCATAGGGCGAGTAAAGAATCGTGAAACCGATCCGTGTAGACCCCAGATTTTCTCGGACATTCAAGAGGTATCGAAAGATGTTATAAAACTTATGGAATTGAGCTGGCTAGACAACGAATACGAACGTCCTACGTTCTCTATCATCAGATCTTATGTAAAGAAAAATATGCAACACGGAACGTAAGTGTAAGCCAAGAATGACCATATATATGCCAATCTCATAGAACAATATATCCAACCGGGCCATAGTACTGCTGTATTAGCTGATCTACCTGGACACAGTACTGCTGTATTAGCTCATCAACCTGGACACAGTACTGCTGTATTAGCTGGACATAGTACTGCTGTATTAGCAGATCAACCTGGACATAGTACTGCTGTATTAGCAGATCAACCTGGACACAGTACTGCTGTATTAGCTGGACATAGTACTGCTGTATTAGCAGATCAACCTGGACATAGTACTGTTGTATTAGCTCATCAACCTGGACACAGTACTGCTGTATTAGCTGATCAACCTGGACATAGTACTGCTGTATTAGCAGATCAACCTGGACATAGTACTGCTGTATTAGCAGATCAACCTGGACATAGTACTGCTGTATTAGCTCATCAACCTGGACACAGTACTGCTGTATTAGCTCATCAACCTGGACACAGTACTGCTGTATTAGCAGATCAACCTGGACATAGTACTACTGTATTAGTTGATCAACCTGGACATAGTACTGCTGTATTAGCTGATCGACCTGGACATAGTACTGCTGTATTAGCTGATCAACCGGGACATATTACTGCTGTATTAGTTGATCAACCTGGACAGAGTACTGCTGTATTAGCTGATCAACCTGGACATAGTACTGCTGTATTAGCTGATCAACCTGGACATAGTACTGCTGTATTAGCTGATCAACCGGGACATAGTACTGCTGTATTAGCTGATCAACCGGGACATAGTACTGTTGTATTAGCTGATCAACCTGGACACAATACTGCTGTATTAGCTGATCAACCGGGACATAGTACTGCTGTATTAGCTCATCAACCTGGACACAGTACTGCTGTATTAGCTGATCAACCTGGACATAGTACTGCGGTAATAGTTGATCAACCTGGACATAGTACTGCTGTATTAGCTGATCAACCTGGACACAGTACTGCTGTAATAGTTGATCAACCTGGACATAATACTGCTGTATTAGCTGATCAACCTGGACATAGTACTGCTGTATTAGCTCATCATCCTGGACATAGTACTGCTGTATTAGCAGATCAACCTGGACATAGTACTGCTGTATTAGGTGATCAACCTGGACATAGTACTGCTGTATTAGCAGATCAACCTGGACATAGTACTGCTGTATTAGCTGATCAACCGGGACATAGTACTGCTGTATTAGCAGATCAACCTGGACATAGTACTGCTGTATTAGCTGATCAACCTGGACATAGTACTGCTGTATGAGTTCATATCTTTAGACATATGCAGTATATTTCACTGTGTAAGGGTTTGTTATATGCGTGTTCTAGGACTCCTCAGTACTCTATAGTATAATAGAGGTTCTAGTACGAACATTAGGTTCTGTCCAAATTGGTTCAGTCCGACTTACAGAGAGCGTGGCAAGTATTTAATGTTAATCTTGATATATATATATATACATTAATGAACATCATTACAGCAACTCCAATACATGTATTGTGGAAAATATTTCCAAGAACGTACTTGCTTGCACCTTATTTATATAGTTTAACACAGACGTAATTTGTTACAGCAACTCCAATATTGTGGAAAATATTTCCAAGAACGTACTTGCTTGCACCTTATTTATATAGTTTAACACCGACGTACTTCGTTACAGCAACTCCAATATTGTGGACATTATTTCCAAGAACGTACTTGCTTGCACCTTATTTATATAGTTTAACACCGACGTACTTCGTTACAGCAACTCCAATATTGTGGAAAATATTTCCAAGAACGTACTTGCTTGCACCTTATTTATATAGTTTAACACCGACGTACTTCGTTACAACAACTCCAATATTGTGGAAAATATTTCCAAGAACGTACTTGCTTGCACCTTATTTATATAGTTTAACACCGACGTACTTCGTTACAGGAGCTCGAATATTGTGGAAATTATTTTAAATCGGCTTGAGAAATACGCCAGTAACCTGGAGGAACTTGTAGACCAACGCACTCAGCAGTTGATGCAGGAAAAACAGAAGACAGATAAACTTCTGTACAGAATGCTACCTCAGTAAGTAACACCTTGCATTAGCACGCAACACAATCGTCATGCAAGTGTGGCACATTAAAAAATATCTCTTATGATTTATGTAAATTCATTTAATACAGTAGACACTAAACACAGTCGATAATATAATAGCTAGATATGACCTCTTGTTGTGAGATTGGCTGTCCGATTAGCGCAGTGGTTAGCGCGCTCGCTTCTCACCAATGCAACCCGGAATCGATCCCTCGGCCCGGGAAGTATGTGAGATGGTACGGTGGGCGCCAGCTCGGACAGGTGGGTTTTCTCCTGGTACTCCGGTTTCCTTCCACACTAATGACCACATATATGCTTTCATCCGCGCCAATGAGAGTGATTAATATAAGTTGTTAGAACTTGCTTCGCAATCGTAAAATAAATAAAGTTTAAACTTTTGTTGTTTTGGCCATGGCCATTGGATGTATATCACTGGGGTTTTCACTCAATTATATGACATGATATGACGAGTATACTATGTGTGTTTTACGTTTATTTATTGTCGCTACCGGTTGCCCATATGAGCGACGCCTCCTGAAGAGATTAGTCATTTTAGCTTTTGGAGGATAGTTCAAGGATACAGACAGTGACCCATTCCAGAGTCTCCTCTGGTTCTTTTACGTGCACGGTGTACACCACCGACACTCCGTCTTAAAGTCACATCTGTAAGACTTAATATTATTAGGACCAGACGGGGAATCGAACCTGCCATCTGTGGATTCGCAGTACAACGTGTTAACCATTAGACTACTGAGTACTGGCCCGTCTGTGATGATTATACATAAGCCAAGTTCATTTAAAAATGCCCAATTAATTGACTCGATTTAGATCTTTGAACATAACAAGGGGCGCGAAGGGGCGTCATGTACTAAACTGGACAATATTTAATAAAGTAACGCTATCGTATTTGAATGCAGCATAAACTATCATTGTAAATGTATTCTTGTAACTAACAATGCTGACATATTCCACGAAAACCAAAACCATCAGTTAGATGTGTAACTAACAATGCTGACATATTCCACGAAAACCAAAACCATCAGTTAGATTTGTAACTAACAATGCTGACATATTCCACGAAAACCAAAACCATCAGTTAGATTTGTAACTAACAATGCTGACATATTCCACGAAAACCAAAACCATCAGTTAGATTTGTAACTAACAATGCTGACATATTCCACGAAAACCAAAACCATCAGTTAGATTTGTAACTAACAATGCTGACATATTCCACGAAAACCAAAACCATCAGTTAGATTTGTAACTAACAATGCTGACATATTCCACGAAAACCAAAACCATCAGTTAGATTTGTAACTAACAATGCTGACATATTCCACGAAAACCAAAACCATCAGTTAGATTTGTAACTAACAATGCTGACATATTCCAAGAAAACCAAAACCATCAGTTAGATTTGTAACTAACAATGCTGACATATTCCACGAAAACCAAAAACCATCAGTTAGATTTGTAACAACAATGCTGACATATTCCACGAAAACCAAAACCATCAGTTAGATTTGTAACAACAATGCTGACATATTCCACGAAAACCAAAACCATCAGTTAGATTTGTAACTAACAATGCTGACATATTCCACGAAAACCAAAACCATCAGTTAGATTTGTAACTAACAATGCTGACATATTCCATGAAAACCAAAAACCATCAGTTAGATTTGTAACAACAATGCTGACATATTCCACGAAAACCAAAAACCATCAGTTAGATTTGTAACAACAATGCCAGCATTTCAGAAATTGCATATAATTATGCGCTTTTCCACCCAAACATGCAGAACAGTTTTTGTCTGTGCAAAAGTTGTCCCGGTTGCCAGGTGTTATTATGAATCAAGCCTGTTAGTTAATTAGATTTCCACCTAACTGGGTAAATCCTGCCTGATGAAGAAAACAACATAACGAAAAGAATGTGTCTCTTTTGTTTACCAGTATAAACATAATGTGTCCGATTTCTCAGAATTGCGCAGAAAAGCTGGAGACCAGGGAATCAGTTCAACCACATACAGGTGCCACCTTACAAGGTAAACCTTGTGTCTGCAGCGATATGCTGAAATCCACATCAAGACAATTATTTACTGTTTTTCAATGTTACCATTTTAAAAATAATTTGTGTCCAATTTTTCAGGAGCTGTGCAGACAAGCTGAAGCTCGGGGAACCAGTACACCCGGAGTTATTTGATTCAGTGACCGTGTTCTTCTCAGATATAGTTGGTTTCACAGCACTGGCATGTAAGAGCTCACCAATGCAAGTCGTGGACCTTTTGAATGATCTTTACATATGTTTCGATGATATCATCTCCAGATACGATGCTTACAAGGTAAGACAAAAACAAACTGGGGTATGGTTAGTAGTATATGCGGCTCGTTTGTGTCAATTTGTCAAATCCATCCCCGGAAAACATTCATATTTATTTGTTTATTTTATCTACAGATATGGTTGAGGAGTGAGATGGGTTGGCGGATTAAAAGTATGTCCGCTATATATATACTCACACGAAAATGTGTTAACTTGGCTTGGTTAGAGGGAAATATTTTATACTTATATAGATCTATAGAATTGGAAGTCGTGATAGCGCAGCGTTTGCTTCACGTGCGAAAGGTCCGGAGTTCGAGCCCCGCTGGAGCCGTTACAATTGTGCTCTTAGGCAAGGCATTTTAAATTCCACGTTGCCTCTTCTCTCTACAGCTAATTACATGACATATTTGATTGTTATTTATACGCTAACGAGTATAGAGTTAAGCAATCAATCATGATAGATAACGTTGTCTCTGTATGTAACGGTGTGTATATATACCAACTATGTGAGAAGGTTTGCATACAGACCGGCTCGAGCTGTCGGGGGAAAGTTCGCCCTGTAACAGAGAGGTCCTGACCTCGAGGTTATAAAACTTTTCTCCTATCTCGAACTCAGTCCCACGGTTCTGATGGGTTCAGCTGGCAGTAAAACTCAGAATCAACCAATCAAATCATTTGAGCTGAGTTTGAGATCTGTGAAAAGTGTTAGAACCTCGGGCACAGGTTTCGAATCGTTGACTGGCTGCACTTGGGTGATATTAAAAATCATCTCACATGAATACACCATTATATAGTAGACCAGGCCACGAGGTTATAAAACTTTTCTCCTATCTCAAACTCAAGTCTCACTCAAGCTCCTGATTGGTTCAACTGGAAGGTAACACTCAGATTCAACCAATCATATCATTTGAGCTTGAGTTTGAGATCTGAGAAAAGCGTTATAATCTCGGGTACAGGGATAGTCGGGACTAAATTCAAACCGCCATTATGCAACACTCTTGGTCGTTTAGTCAGTTCATTTCCCGTAGATCAGGAACATTCAGTCGTCTACTCATGGGTTTCAAAAGCGGTATACAGTTTCCCGGATGTTTTCTATACACTTCATTAATTTACGGTATTTGGTTCCTTCAGGTGGAAACAATCGGGGATGCGTACCTTGTCGTGAGTGGAATACCAGCCAGAAACGGAGATTTACATGCAGGTATGTAAGAAGTGAAATACCCACCCAGAACTGAGGTTTACGTGCAGGTTTGTAGGAAGTGAAATACCCACCTAGAACGGAGGTTTACATGCAGGTATGTAGGTCATGTGAAATACCCACCCAGAAACGGAGATTTACGTGCAGGTATGTAGGAAATGAAATACCCACCTAGAACGGAGGTTTACATGCAGGTTTGTAGGAAGTGAAATACCCACCCAGAATGGAGTATTTACATGCAGGTATGTAGGAAGTGAAATACCCACCCATAATGGAGGTTTACGTGCAGGTATGAAGGAAGTGAAATACCCACCCAGAACAGAGGTTTATATGCAGGTATGAAGGAAGTGAAATACCCACCCAGAATGGAGGTTTACGTGCAGGTATGTAGGAGGTGAAATACCCACCTAGAACGGAGGTTTACATGCAGGTATGAAGGAAGTGAAATACCCACCCAGAACGGAGGTTTACATGCACGTGTATAGGAAGTGAAATACCCACCCAGAACGGAGGTTTACATGCAGGTATGTAGGAAGTGAAATACCCACCCATAATGGAGGTTTACATGCAGGTATGAAGGAAGTGAAATACCCACCCATAATGGAGGTTTACATGCAGGTATGTAGGAAGTGAAATACCCACCCATAATGGAGGTTTACATGCAGGTATGAAGGAAGTGAAATACCCACCCATAATGGAGGTTTACATGCAGGTATGAAGGAAGTGAAATACCCACCCATAATGGAGGTTTACATGCAAGTATGAAGGAGGTGAAATACCCACCCAGAACAGAGATTTACGTGCAGGTGTGTAGGAGGTGAAATACCCACCCAGAACGGAGGTTTACATGCAGGTGTGTAGTAAGCGACTGTAAGCTGAAGCACGTCGTTTTGAGAGGCTAGGTACACCCCATATCGATATACGATATATAGCGATACACCCCATATCCATATACGATATATACCGATACATCCCCATATCGATATCAAGCAGAAACGACATTTGATGATCGTACCAATGGTATTTCTTAGAACAATAATGTGTATTGGCATTATAATACTATTGTACAATGCATAACATTACATAGCCTCTCGAAAACCATGCAACCGGTTCATATGCCCAGAATCATGGCAGAATGGGAGTCGAATAATTAGAGATGGCCTGTAAGTTAAAAATGTTTTGAGTTTGTGATGCGAGATGTTTCGAGACAGACGGACAATAACAATAAACCCAACATCCTCAAAGTCATGATAGCGCAGTGGTAGCGAGTTCGCTTCAGGTGCGAAAGGCCGGAGTTCGAGTCCCACTGGAGCCATTACGATTGTGTCCTTAGTCAATGCACTTAAATTCCACGTTGCCTCTTATCTCTCCCTCGTGGCAATGGATTCCATCAGGAATGAGGTTTCGAGAGTGATTAATATAAATTGTAATAGCTTGTTTCGCAATCGAGCGAAAATAAATTTGTATAAACTAACTTCCTCAAAAGCATGGAAACTAATAATTATAGTGGTCGTGTCGTCTGCTCACAACATATCTCATGTGTTTATTGTAGGCATAATCGCAGATATGTCGCTGGATATTGTGGCCGACGTTTCTGTGTTTCGAGTGAAACATCTTCCAGAGGAGATTGTGCAGGTGCGGGTCGGGATGCACACGGGTCCGTGCTGCGCTGGTACTATATTTACCTTATTATGAAGGACACATTGGGCGATCTTTTAGTTTGAGCTACAAGGAATAGCCCGTATATTTTTCATAATACAATTAACAAATACATATGTAAACATATATTATAAGTATAAGATATAAGCCGAAAACGATCCGATATGTAAAATATTGGACTGTGTGAGGCGCGTAGCACCGGAGACAGTACCAATAGTTTACATATTGGATCCGTTTGAGGCTTATATCTTACTTAAAACACACACCTATATAACAAGATCCTACTAATTAAAATTGTTAATTTCGTACATTTACGGGTAGGATTTAATATAATACTCTGGCCATTTGACAGCAGTCCAATATTAATAATAATGGACTGCAAGTACAAAGGTATGACGTCACGACCGTGTTTTAAATTACAGTTACATTACAACAGTTCTAGATCATACAGCATTGTAAGTTGCATACAGAGGAATTAAGTTTGAAAGTAAGATAGCAGAAGAGTTGAAAATTCCGAACCAGAACACAAACATCATTTCAATACCAGTTACTTTATAAAATATTATGGACTCTCGTGACCTTTTTACGTGTGCGTATTTTACGTGTATTTATTGTCACTACCAGTTGTCCATATGAGCGACGCCTCCTGTAGAGATTAGTCATTTTAGATGTTTGGAGAATAGTGTAATGATACAGACCCATTCAAGAGTCTCCTCTTGTTCTTTTACCTGCACGGTGTACAGCACCGACACAAGACCTTGGTTTAACGTCCCATCTGAAAGACTGTTAATTTTATTAGTGTCAGACGGGGGATCGAACCTGCGATCCCTAGATTACCAGTTCAGCGTGCTACCACTGGACTACATGTTGTATTTCACATTAAACACAGCACATTATCATTTATGTGGGACACCATTACTTTCTTTGTATATGTAAAAATATTGATAAATATTGAAAAACATCATGTTTGGCGGCCATTTTGGATTTTGCCACCATATTGGATTATTTTTGAAAACGGTAATGGGGATTATTTTTGAAAACGGTAATGGGTTTAATCTGTGCACAATTTATATTTATACTTCCATGGCCAATTGTAACTTCCTAAGACAAATAAGGATAGAGTTGGGTGGATTCCAGAAATTCGCAGTTTCGTTTAAATGTTTCAACTTTTTATACTAAAAATGAACATAGCATCAGAAGACTGTGGTGGACTTTTACTATGTTAGTTAAGACAACCTATATATTGCATATACCAAAAATCGCCTTTGTAGGAATTAATTCCTTACTTTTCATAAAAGAACCCTACTAATATTGCTGTTACATGCATGTGATATTCTTTAATCAGTCAAAATCAATTCCACTTTCTATTGTGAGCTTCTAGAGTTTTTTACTTAATGGTCTTCAACATTTCTTCTTTCTTTTAAATATCGAATAACAGTTATGCAGTTTGGGAAAATAATTATATTTTGCCTTTAAAAATATGATACGAATTTGGTAGAGGGATCTGGCCAGGACAAATTTGATTTCTAGAACATCAATTGTGAGGTCTGGTGACCTCCAAGTTGACCTCCCATCTATTGGCCATACCTCCCATCCTCACCCTCTACCGTTTGTATTGCACTTTTTAGATATATTTTTTTATTTTCCGGGACAATCTGCAATAATAGGACAGATTCTTTTTTCTGCCATTATCTGAACATTTGAATTATGTAGCTTATACCGAAATAAATTGCTTACTATACTGCACAGGTGTGGTAGGTTTGTCAATGCCTAGGTATTGTCTATTCGGAGACACAGTTAACACCGCCAGTAGAATGGAGTCTAATGGATCAGGTAAGATACGACATATGCTCTCATCCATTTTGAATCGTAAGATACGACATATGCTTTCATCCATTTTGAATTGTAAGATACGACATATGCTTTCATCCATTTTGAATCGTAAGATACGACATATGTTTTCATCCATTTTGAATCGTAAGATACGACATATGCTTTCATCCATTTTGAATCGTAAGATACGACATATGCTTTCATCCATTTTGAATCGTAAGATACGACATATGCTTTCATCCATTTTGAATCGTAAGATACGACATATGCTTTCATCCATTTTGAATTGTAAGATACGACATATGCTTTCATCCATTTTGAATTGTAAGATACGACATATGCTTTCATCCATTTTGAATTGTAAGATACGACATATGCTTTCATCCATTTTGAATCGTAAGATACGACATATGCTTTCATCCATTTTGAATCGTAAGATACGACATATGCTTTCATCCATCTTGAATCACACATACATTATAGAATTGTATAAGATGTCCACAACTCAAGGAATTTGTAAAGCTTAGAATGTGTTTGTGTGTTTTACGCTTATTTATCGTCGCTACCGGTTGCCCATATGAGAGACGCCTCCTAAAGAGATTAGTCATTTTAGATTCTTGGAGGATAGTGCATGATACAGACAGAGACCCATTCCAGAGTCTCCTCTGGTTCTTTTATGTGCACGGTGTACACCACTGACACGAGACCTCGGTTGAAAGTCCCATCTGAAAGGCTGTTAATTTGATTAGGGTCAGATGGGGGATCGAACCTGCGATCGCTGGATTACCAATCTAGCGTGTTACCACTGGACTACAGATCCGTTAGAATGTGTTTAAGAAAATGCTCCAATTTTAATGCTATGTATATATCAGCACTTGGAAGAGGGGCCTCCATGGTCGAGCGGTTACGGTCATTCATTTCACATAGCTTGTAAGTCGTGATAGCGCAATGGTAGCGTGTTCGCTTCGGGTGTGAAAGGCTGTAGCCGTTACGATTGTGCCCTTAGGCAAGGCATTTAAATTCCACATCGCCTATACTTTCTCCCTCGTGGCGATGGATTCCATTAGGAATGAGGATTCAAGAATGATTAATATAGTTGTAGGAACTTTTTTCGTAATCTAGGTAAAATAAATTTGTATAGACTAATTTGCCACTCACTGCTGTAAATTGGAATCCAACTGGTGGCGTCAAATTATTTCATGTGCAGATCAGGTTGAGCATTGAGGCCTGAGCTCGTGCACTCTTCGCATTAGTTTTAAAATGTGTACATGAAAGAAGTTGTGCATTTAATTCTTTGCATGCTGGGTAAACTAAAGGCTATAAATAGTTCAAATAATTGTAGCAGACGACAATTCATTAAAAAAATTTTATTTGTAACTGAAAACTCTGGACTCTCTCCTCACCTCTCTCTCGCTCTCTCTCTCCCTCCCCCTCTCATCTCCTCTCCTCACCCCTCTCTCTCTCCCCTCTTCTCTCATTAATAATGAAGTCTCAAGTAAGAATGAGGTCTCGAGAATTATTAATATAAGTTGTAAGAACTAGTTTCGCAAATAAATGTGTATAAACTAGAAGTGTGTGTACATGTTTTTCAGCCAACATGGTTCATTTAAGCGAAGCCTCACATACTGCGTTACATTCACTGGGAGGATACGATACATCATTTAGAGCTGATATGCCGATCAAGGTAAATGTGCTACTGTTACTATTATGAGAGCCGTATAATAGCAGGCTACATCGTAATTATGATGTATGCATCGTACTGTACTGTATGCATCATACTGTATGCATCGTACTGTAGCATCGTACTGTATGCATCATACTGTATGCATCATACTGTATGCATTGTGCTGTATGCATCATACTGTATGCATTGTGCTGTATGCATCATACTGTATGCATTGTGCTGTATGCATCGTACTGTATGCATTGTGCTGTATGCATCATACTGTATGCATTGTGCTGTATGCATCATACTGTATGCATTGTGCTGTATGAATCGTACTGTATGCATCATACTGTATGCATTGTGCTGTATGCATCATACTGTATGCATCGTACTGTATGCATCGTACTGTATGCATCATACTGTATGCATTGTGCTGTATGCATCATACTGTATGCATTGTGCTGTATGCATTGTACTGTATGCATCATACTGTATGCATTGTGCTGTATACATCGTACTGTATGCATCATACTGTATGCATTGTGCTGTATGCATCGTACTGTATGCATCATACTGTATGCATTGTGCTGTATGCATCATACTGTATGCATTGTGCTGTATGCATCGTACTGTATGCATCATACTGTATGCATTGTGCTGTATGCATCATACTGTATGCATTGTGCTGTATGCATCGTACTGTATGCATCGTACTGTATGCATCGTACTGTATGCATCGTACTGTATGCATCGTACTGTATGCATCATACTGTATGCATCATACTGTATGAATCGTACTGTATGCATCGTACTGTATGCATCATACTGTATGCATTGTGCTGTATGCATCATACTGTATGCATTGTGCTGTATGCATCATACTGTATGCATTGTGCTGTATGCATCGTACTGTATGCATTGTGCTGTATGCATCATACTGTATGCATTGTGCTGTATGCATCATACTGTATGCATTGTGCTGTATGCATCATACTGTATGCATTGTGCTGTATGCATCGTACTGTATGCATCATACTGTATGCATTGTGCTGTATGCATCGTACTGTATGCATCATACTGTATGCATTGTGCTGTATGCATCGTACTGTATGCATCGTACTGTATGCATCGTACTGTACTGTATGCATCATACTGTACTGTATGCATCGTACTGTATGCATTGTGCTATATGCATCATACTGTATGCATCGTACTGTACTGTATGCATCATACTGTATGCATCATACTGTATGCATCGTACTGTATGCATCGTACTGTATGCATCGTACTGTACTGTATGCATCGTACTGTATGCATTGTGCTGTATGCATCATACTGTATGCATCGTACTGTACTGTATGCATCGTACTGTATGCATCATACTGTATGCATCGTACTGTATGCATTGTACTGTATGCATTGTACTGTATGCATCGTACTGTATGCATTGTACTGTATGCATCGTACTGTATGCATTGTACTGTATGCATCGCACTGTATGCATCGTACTGTATGCATTGTACTGTATGCATCGTACTGTATGCATTGTACTGTATGCATCGCACTGTATGCATTGTGCTATTTAGTTCAATGCCAACCTAGAAAATGTGCGACATTTGTTGTGAAGGCTTATGGTATTAGAAGAAGTGTCTTATACGTTCAATGATGCATATTCACGCTATTTAAAACTGTTAGCCTATGGTGACTTATAGGGCCATTAATTTCACATTATATTGAATATATGCTGTAAATATGTTTGAAAACACAAGTCACTATAATAAACAATTATCTTATCTTAACCACTGGATAAACACACCTGTCAGTATACAGCATATATATATATATATACACTGGATTCACACATCTGTCAGTATACAGCATATATATATACACTGGATTCACACATCTGTCAGTATACAGCATATATATATATATATATATATATACACTGGATTCACACATCTGTCAGCATACAGCGTATATATATATATACACTGGATTCACACATCTGTCAGCATAAAGCATATATATACACTGGATTCACACATATGTCAGTATAAAGCATATATATATATATATATACACTGGATTCACACATCTGTCAGTATAAAGCATATATATATATATACACTGGATTCACACATCTGTCAGTATAAAGCATATATATATACACTGGATTCACACATCTGTCAGTATAAAGCAATATATATATATATATATATATATACACTGGATTCACACATCTGTCAGCATAAAGCATATATATATATATATACACTGGATTCACACATCTGTCAGCATAAAGCATATATTACACACTGGATTCACACATCTGTCAGTATAAAGCATATATATATACACTGGATTCACACATCTGTCAGCATAAAGCTTATATATATATATATACTGGATTCACACATCTGTCAGTATAAAGCATATATATATACACTGGATTCACACATATGTCAGCATAAAGCATATATATATACACTGGATTCACACATCTGTCAGCATAAAGCTTATATATATATACTGGATTCACACATCTGTCAGTATAAAGCATATATATATATATATACACTGGATTCACACATCTGTCAGTATAAAGCATATATATATATATATATACACTGGATTCACACATCTGTCAGCATAAAGCATATATATATACATTGGATTCACACATCTGTCAGCATAAAGCTTACATATATATATACTGGATTCACACATCTGTCAGTATAAAGCATATATATATATATATATATATACACTGGATTCACACATCTGTCAGTATAAAGCATATATATATATACACTGGATTCACACATCTGTCAGTATAAAGCGTCAGCTAGTTATATTTATGATTTACAGGGCAAAGGTATAATGCGGACATATTGGCTAGATGCGTCCGTCAATAAAACAGTGCGTGCCTACACGCCCAGCAAGTGCGGAACATTGATAGAATGATTGAACGTTACCATGTAGCTGGGATGCAGCAAACACGGGTCTACTCCTTTGTTTACCCTTACAATATGGGCATTATATGGGGGGGGGGAGGGGTAAGAGAGTATAATACATGTACATGATTTGGCTTGGTTATATACGGTGAATACTATGATGATAAAACAATGAGAGACATCTCTAGTTTTCTATTACCTCCCTTGGCAGATAAAGTCCAATTTATTCCAAAATGTGAATAGGTCCTTTTTGTTAGAATCCTTTGTTTTTACTGTTGTGCGCTAACCAGATGTTGCGGTATGATAAATGTGATTTTATCCAAAAAATATGTTCATTAAGTGATAACATTATTTTACAAATAAGTACCCATTGCATATATTGTAGGAGATTGTTGAGATATAGTAATTTAATAATCATATGAAGCGAGTGGGATAACATTGCTAGCATGTTGTGCAAAGGAAACAACGATAAAAACAGAGGAAAAAAAGTGTCTTATACGTTCAATGATGCATATTCACGCTATTTAAAATGTTAGCCTATGGTGACTTATAGGGCCGTTAATTTCACATTATATTGAATATATGCTGTAAATATGTTTGAAAACACAAGTCACTATAATAAACAATTATCTTATCTTAACCACTGGATAAACACACCTGTCAGTATACAGCATATATATATATATATACACTGGATTCACACATCTGTCAGTATACAGCATATATATATATATATATACACTGGATTCACACATCTGTCAGCATACAGCGTATATATATATATATATATATATATATATACACTGGATTCACACACCTGTCAGTATAAAGCATATATATATATATACACTGGATTCACACACCTGTCAGTATAAAGCATATATATATATACACACTGGATTCACACACCTGTCAGTATAAAGCATATATATATATATACACTGGATTCACACATCTGTCAGCATAAAGCATATATATATACACTGGATTCACACATCTGTCAGTATACAGCATATATATATATATATATACACTGGATTCATACATCTGTCAGCATAAAGCGTATATATATATATATATATATACACACTGGATTCACACATCTGTCAGCATAAAGCATATATATATACACTGGATTCACACATCTGTCAGTATAAAGCATATATATATATACACTGGATTCACACATCTGTCAGCATAAAGCGTATATATATTTATACACTGGATTCACACATCTGTCAGTATAAAGCATATATATATATACACTGGATTCACACATCTGTCAGCATAAAGCATATATATAATTACACTGGATTCACACATCTGTCAGTATAAAGCATATATATATATATATATACACTGGATTCACACATCTGTCAGCATAAAGCATATATATACACTGGATTCACACATCTGTCAGTATAAAGCATATAATATATATATATATACACTGGATTCACACATCTGTCAGCATAAAGCATATATATATATACACTGGATTCACACATCTGTCAGTATAAAGCATATATATATACACGGATTCACACATCTGTCAGCATAAAGCATATATATATACACTGGATTCACACATCTGTCAGTATAAAGCATATATATATATATATATATACACTGGATTCACACATCTGTCAGCATAAAGCATATATATATATATATACACTGGATTCACACATCTGTCAGCATAAAGCATATATTACACACTGGATTCACACATCTGTCAGTATAAAGCATATATATATACACTGGATTCACACATCTGTCAGCATAAAGCTTATATATATATATATACTGGATTCACACATATGTCAGCATAAAGCATATATATATACATTGGATTCACACATCTGTCAGCATAAAGCATATATATATATACACTGGATTCACACATATGTCAGCATAAAGCTTATATATATATACTGGATTCACACATCTGTCAGTATAAAGCATATATATATATATATACACTGGATTCACACATCTGTCAGTATAAAGCATATATATATATATATATACACTGGATTCACACATCTGTCAGCATAAAGCATATATATATACATTGGATTCACACATCTGTCAGCATAAAGCTTACATATATATATACTGGATTCACACATCTGTCAGTATAAAGCATATATATATATATATATACACTGGATTCACACATCTGTCAGTATAAAGCGTCAGCTAGTTATATTTATGATTTACAGGGCAAAGGTATAATGCGGACATATTGGCTAGATGCGTCCGTCAATAAAACAGTGCGTGCCTACACGCCCAGCAAGTGCGGAACATTGATAGAATGATTGAACGTTACCATGTAGCTGGGATGCAGCAAACACGGGTCTACTCCTTTGTTTACCCTTACAATATGGGCATTATATGGGGGGGGGGGGAGGGGTAAGAGAGTATAATACATGTACATGATTTGGCTTGGTTATATACGGTGAATACTATGATGATAAAACAATGAGAGACATCTCTAGTTTTCTATTACCTCCCTTGGCAGATAAAGTCCAATTTATTCCAAAATGTGAATAGGTCCTTTTTGTTAGAATCCTTTGTTTTTACTGTTGTGCGCTAACCAGATGTTGCGGTATGATAAATGTGATTTTATCCAAAAAATATGTTCATTAAGTGATAACATTATTTTACAAATAAGTACCCATTGCATATATTGTAGGAGATTGTTGAGATATAGTAATTTAATAATCATATGAAGCGAGTGGGATAACATTGCTAGCATGTTGTGCAAAGGAAACAACGATAAAAACAGAGGAAAAAAAGTGTCTTATACGTTCAATGATGCATATTCACGCTATTTAAAATGTTAGCCTATGGTGACTTATAGGGCCGTTAATTTCACATTATATTGAATATATGCTGTAAATATGTTTGAAAACACAAGTCACTATAATAAACAATTATCTTATCTTAACCACTGGATAAACACACCTGTCAGTATACAGCATATATATATATATATACACTGGATTCACACATCTGTCAGTATACAGCATATATATATATATATATACACTGGATTCACACATCTGTCAGTATACAGCATATATATATATTATATATATATATATATATATATATATATACACTGGATTCACACATCTGTCAGCATACAGCGTATATATATATATATATATATATATATATACACTGGATTCACACACCTGTCAGTATAAAGCATATATATATATATACACTGGATTCACACACCTGTCAGTATAAAGCATATATATATATACACACTGGATTCACACACCTGTCAGTATAAAGCATATATATATATATACACTGGATTCACACATCTGTCAGCATAAAGCATATATATATATACACTGGATTCACACATCTGTCAGTATACAGCATATATATATATATATACACTGGATTCACACATCTGTCAGCATAAAGCAAATATATATACACTGGATTCACACATCTGTCAGTATAAAGCATATATATACACTGGATTCACACATCTGTCAGCATAAAGCATATATATATACACTGGATTCACACATCTGTCAGTATAAAGCATATATATATATATATATATATATATATACACTGGATTCACACATCTGTCAGCATAAAGCATATATATATATATACACTGGATTCACACATCTGTCAGCATAAAGCATATATTACACACTGGATTCACACATCTGTCAGTATAAAGCATATATATATACACTGGATTCACACATCTGTCAGCATAAAGCTTATATATATATATATGGATTCACACATCTGTCAGTATAAAGCATATATATATATATATATATATATATATACACTGGATTCACACATATGTCAGCATAAAGCATATATATATATATATATATATATATATATATACACTGGATTCACACATCTGTCAGTATAAAGCATATATATATAATATATATATATATATATATACATTGGATTCACACATCTGTCAGCATAAAGCATATATATATATACACTGGATTCACACATATGTCAGCATAAAGCTTATATATATATACTGGATTCACACATCTGTCAGTATAAAGCATATATATATATATACACTGGATTCACACATCTGTCAGTATAAAGCATATATATATATATATACACTGGATTCACACATCTGTCAGCATAAAGCATATATATATACATTGGATTCACACATCTGTCAGCATAAAGCTTACATATATATATACTGGATTCACACATCTGTCAGTATAAAGCATATATAAATATAAACTGGATTCACACATCTGTCAGTATAAAGCATATATATATATACACTGGATTCACACATCTGTCAGTATAAAGCGTCAGCTAGTTATATTTATGATTTACAGGGCAAAGGTATAATGCGGACATATTGGCTAGATGCGTCCGTCAATAAAACAGTGCGTGCCTACACGCCCAGCAAGTGCGGAACATTGATAGAATGATTGAACGTTACCATGTAGCTGGGATGCAGCAAACAAGGGTCTACTCCTTTGTTTACCCTTACAATATGGGCATTATATGGGGGGGGGGAGGGGTAAGAGAGTATAATACATGTACATGATTTGGCTTGGTTATATACGGTGAATACTATGATGATAAAACAATGAGAGACATCTCTAGTTTTCTATTACCTCCCTTGGCAGATAAAGTCCAATTTATTCCAAAATGTGAATAGGTCCTTTTTGTTAGAATCCTTTGTTTTTACTGTTGTGCGCTAACCAGATGTTGCGGTATGATAAATGTGATTTTATCCAAAAAATATGTTCATTAAGTGATAACATTATTTTACAAATAAGTACCCATTGCATATATTGTAGGAGATTGTTGAGATATAGTAATTTAATAATCATATGAAGCGAGTGGGATAACATTGCTAGCATGTTGTGCAAAGGAAACAACGATAAAAACAGAGGAAAACACTTAATATGACCTATCTACTTTTAGGGAGTATTCAGGGGTAACTGACCGATATCTCTCATTGGAAGTGAGAGGACATGAAGAAGGGTCTTGCTAGAGAATGTGTTCAACTTGTATTTACTCTTGATTGTTGTATAGTACAACCTAGGAGTATTATGACTAGAAAATAGTATTGTTAGTGCAGATTAACCTGTCTCTTGTAGAGGTCATATGAATATTCATAAGGCATAGGTTATTGTTATAAATAAGTAACTGTAAACCCAAGCCCTAAATACTATTATCCCCTTATCAATAAAGTGCACTATCTATAATTATGTGTTTGCTATATGCGATGTAATGTCGCTTTAAATAGAAATCATTGCCGTATGTTTTTATTTGAATAGAATTTATTACCAAATAAGTTATGCATTTGTCATTGTCATAAATGTTTCATACTGTAAAACATAATGACGTACTAACAAATCTTTTTATTTATTTGGCCTGGTAATATTAAATCTGTTAAATTGTCAGTTTCCATGGTTACTTGTTATTGGTTGTTCATTAACAAATATATAATTTTCTATGAAATTCTCGTTTGAATGCAACTGCTATATCATGCTCGTGGTTCGATCCGGCAAATATGCGAGATGGTACATGTGGTCATCAGACCAGAACAGGTGGGGGGTTTTCCAGGTACACCTCTTTCCTCCCACAAGTATGACCACATATACGCTTTCACTAGCGACAACAGACAGATCTGTAGTCCAGTGGTAACATGCTGAACTGGTAATCCAGCGATCACAGGTTCGATCCCCGCCTGACCCTAATAAAATTCCACCCATTGGTTACAGAGATCCGACTACGGACGGAATGATGGAGACACTCACACGGACAATGACAAACCAATATCCCCCTCCGAGATAATTCGGATCGGTATGGGATATAAACAAAACAAAAGGAAGAGAAAACTGCCACAATCCATAATAACATATAAACCAATTAATTCAATTTTCGTCAGATATATACATCGGTAAATTGGCGCTGATACATGCATCAATTTTCGTCAGATATATACATCGGTAAATTGGCGCTGATACATGCATCAATTTTCGTCAGATATATACATCGGTAAATTGGCGCTGATACATGCATCAATTTTCGTCAGATGTATACATCGGTAAATTGGCGCTGATACATGCATCAATTTTCGTCAGATGTATACATCGGTAAATTGGCGCTGATACATGCATCAATTTTCGTCAGATGTATACATCGGTAAATTGGCGCTGATACATGCATCAATTTTCGTCAGATGTATACATCGGTAAATTGGCGCTGATACATGCATCAATTTTCGTCAGATGTATACATCGGTAAATTGGCGCTGAT
This sequence comes from Archivesica marissinica, assembly GCA_014843695.1. Classification (NCBI taxonomy): domain Eukaryota; kingdom Metazoa; phylum Mollusca; class Bivalvia; order Venerida; family Vesicomyidae; genus Archivesica; species Archivesica marissinica. Next base: position 54,819,431 of record CM026395.1, read on the forward strand.
ACATGCATCAATTTTCGTCAGATGTATACATCGGTAAATTGGCGCTGATACATGCATCAATTTTCGTCAGATGTATACATCGGTAAATTGGCGCTGATACATGCATCAATTTTCGTCAGATGTATACATCGGTAAATTGGCGCTGATACATGCATCAATTTTCGTCAGATGTATACATCGGTAAATTGGCGCTGATACATGCATCAATTTTCGTCAGATGTATACATCGGTAAATTGGCGCTGATACATGCATCAATTTTCGTCAGATGTATACATCGGTAAATTGGCGCTGATACATGCATCAATTTTCGTCAGATGTATACATCGGTAAATTGGCGCTGATACATGCATCAATTTTCGTCAGATGTATACATCGGTAAATTGGCGCTGATACATGCATCAATTTTCGTCAGATGTATACATCGGTAAATTGGCGCTGATACATGCATCAATTTTCGTCAGATGTATACATCGGTAAATTGGCGCTGATACATGCATCAATTTTCGTCAGATGTATACATCGGTAAATTGGCGCTGATACATGCATCAATTTTCGTCAGATGTATACATCGGTAAATTGGCGCTGATACATGCATCAATTTTCGTCAGATGTATACATCGGTAAATTGGCGCTGATACATGCATCAATTTTCGTCAGATGTATACATCGGTAAATTGGCGCTGATACATGCATCAATTTTCGTCAGATGTATACATCGGTAAATTGGCGCTGATACATGCATCAATTTTCGTCAGATGTATACATCGGTAAATTGGCGCTGATACATGCATCAATTTTCGTCAGATATATACATCGGTAAATTGGCGCTGATACATGCATCAATTTTCGTCAGATATATACATCGGTAAATTGGCGCTGATACATGCATCAATTTTCGTCAGATATATACATCGGTAAATTGGCGCTGATACATGCATCAAAACAAGACATCTGTCAGTTATATCCATGATATGTCAAACCATAGTGTGGCGTCCGTGGTCCAGTGGTAGAGCGTCGGATTTGGAATCGAACGGTCCCGGGTTCGATACTCGGACAGGCCACGTATGTAGTATCATTGAGCAAGGCACCTCACACACATTGCTTAGTACTGGTTAATCGCTTAGGTCGGTAAGCCTGCCCAGGAAAACATGTCTAGGTCCCCGAGAGGGGTTTGACATTAATGGAACATACCTAGTCAGTAAAACTGTTCAAAAGCCAAAATTATGTGTGTGTGTATTTTACGTTTATTTATCGTCGCTACCGGTTGCCCGTGTGAGCGATGCCTCCTGAAGAGATTAGTCATTTTAGATTTTCATCGGATTGAAGAAGGAGATAAAGCGAACATCCGAAATAGTGCAAGTACCTTCTTGTTGAAGAGTTATATACAAACAGAAAGATACATATAGAAAACATCCGAAATAGTGCAAGTACCTTCTTGTTGAAGAGTTATATACAAACAGAAAGATACATATAGAAAACTACTGAAAACATCTTTAAAGCCAGAATTATAGAGACAATATTTTTATTTTCAGTATTTTTTAATAATTGTAAATAAAACAGAAATAATAAATGTTGTTGCAGCATAACTGCTACATTTACACAGAGCAACGTACAACAACAACAACACTTAAGTTTTATTTGGTTTCACAGACAGTTTATTTCTGAAAAACTGCATGATCTGATGCATGGCTTCTCTAGTTCCTGCCATATGTGTTAACGAGAATGAAATAACTCCATCCTCTTTCCGTAACACCATCTTACTCAACAATAAACATTCCTCATCATCCTTGAATGGTTCTTGTGTCTCATAAAAGGATTTCTCAGCTTTCTTCTTATTTTGTTTCTGAGAATTTGCTTTCTGTTCATTCCAGAATCGTTGTATTACATCTTTGCGCAGCATTATGTTTGATGTAACATCAATTTTTTTCCCAGTTTCATCCATACTGGCAGTAATACCGTTGCTCTCGGATTCATCAGTACCTTTCATCTCACTTGCCATGGCTATTGGGTTATGTTTAGCTCTCTTTGACTCAGTCTCAGTATCCAATTCACTTGATGACCGTTTCCGACTTTCTATTTCATTTGATTCAATCCCAGCTCCTTTTTCAGAAACATCTTTCATTTCTCTTAGCATCTCTGTACACCCTGGTTCTTGTACAACACCTCTACAAAGATCCTTCATATCTACATTGTCCACTTTACAAAGTTGATTGTCAACTTTAACATTTGCATTGTCCGTTTTCACAGCTGGATTGTCGACTTTATCATTTGAGCTTTTTGTATGTTCAATATTTCCAGCATCAGCATTTTTCATTGATAATGCTGCATCACATTCACTCTGGTCACAGTTTGTCTTCTTAATATTTTCAGATAGAGAAGAATGTATACTTGTTTGATCAGTTTCACTGAGCTCACAGTCTTCAATGTTTCCATCAGTTTTTGCATTTGTAGTTTTTAAAGCGTCAGCTTCACATTGGTCAAACTCTTTGGCATTTCCTGCAATATTCTCATTTGTACCAGTTGATTCATCAATTTCAATCTGGTCTTGCTGCTGTATGTTTCCTCGCCTTCTCCTTCGTCTCTGATGGGACCATGTGTTTTCTTTGGCTTGAATAAGGAAACACGAATAGAACTTTCCATTGTGTACGGTGTAGAAGTGAATCTGAAATTACAATAATGCGAATCAACATTATAACAACAATACTTGCTGGTCCTGCATAATCTGGATCACACAACTCAATTTTTTAACAAAGTAAGGACACAGAAACACTCAATAGGTCCTTGTGAACTCAGGGCGTTCACTAGACGTTGAAACTCAAGAGTCAATGACCTTTGAGGTCAAAATCTCAAGAGTCAAACAGGAATTTTCAAGAGTCAAGCTGTAATTTTCAAGAGTCAAATATATGCATGTTGGTACTTTACGTACATGTAATTTTTTCTCGATCATAAAATGCACTCTAGACCAATGTGTGAGCTGACCAAGCCAGACCGTTCTCTACTAATACATGACTGTACCTTAACCAAAACGAACACATGTTTATAATAAATATGTATTTTATTTTTATGAAAAACAGTTTTTTAAACTTTATTCAAGACACAAATCATTAATTCATTCACTTTACTGAGCACGTTTGTGTGTGTTTTTACGTTTATTTATCGTCGCTACCGATTGCCCATATGAGCTACGCCTCCTGAAGAGATTAGTTATTTTAGATTTTGGAGGATAGTGGATGATACAGACAGATACCCATTCCAGAATCTCCTCTGGTTCTTTTACGTGCACGGTGTAAAGCACCGACACGAGACATCGAACCTGCGAGCACGTTTGAAGTTACCGTTTCATTTTCTACGCTTGCACATTTTGTTGAATCTGCGGGCAACCTTTCCAGCCGGGAAATCTGTTAATCTGTTGGCCCTTCCTCTAAGTACTTTTACTCACCGACATCATCAAACGATTCCGGCATATATTTTCTATATCAGTGGCCCACTATAAGCTTCTCAATTAGCAGACAACTTATTCTTGACAATACACGTGTTACAAAAACACCGTTTTATCTATGCCGATTGTACATTGACAATACACATAATGTCAACACCTACTTAAACTTCTCAGTTCTCATGATTAGCAGCACATATGATGGCAAACAACACAAACGGTAATTGGTTGTTTGCAAAACTTGCTAAAGGTGTTTATTGTAACAATCAATAATAATTGTCTTTTGATAAAAACTAATTTTTACCGGAAAAATACCGAGCCGTACAGGTATTAGAGAAACGTTATTAAAGATTTATTTCCCTTTGATACTAAAGTTTGGGTAAGCCTTTTTTCTCAACCACACAACTGAATAATGACATCAACCACGCGTTTTGAACCTAACCCTAACCCTGGGCGGAGCAAGTGATGGCTTTATGCATGGTTGATAGGACTAATATTATTCTGATCGGCTGGTTGAGATATAGATTTTACGTAAAGTTTGCCTAGACGCCATTTGTCCGTGTGTGAGTCCCTCGTAAATCACGATTGCGTTCAAAACGAAATGCAGCAGACTTTTGATGAAAATAACTGCGTTTTATATATGAACGATTACGGTCTTCGACCTCGTAGACAGACATATTTTGATAATTACTCCGCTGAGAAAATATTTGATGACGCATGACCCGATCAACGCCCCGGGTCAAAGTTGACTCTCAGGGCATTTTCACCAAGAGTCAAACATGCGTCTTTATCAATTTTCGTGCGTCAAAACCCGGGAGCTCGGGTCAAATGAACGCCCTGGAACTCTTAAAACAGGCAAAATGTACACTGATAAAACGTAATACAGTTAAACCTGTCTTAAGCAGCCAGCCAAGGGAATCGAAAGTGGCTGCTTAGCCCAGGTGGCTGCTTAATAGAGGTCAAATGTATAATAAAACAACATATTGGGAATCTGGAAACTGGCTGCTTAATGCAGGTTGGCTGCTTAATGGAGGTGACCACTAACACAGGTTTGACTGTACTTGAAAGTACATTTAGAAATATGAAGGCCTAGGACCTCAATTGCTCACCTTATACTGAACACAACTCCGCACAATACCTAGAATTGCTTTATGAGAAAATGTTGTGACCTGGTTTTGGACTCCAGTGACCCAATTTGGACAACAATGTTGTAAGGATGTTACTCACTAAATTTGCAAAATTGTTGTAAAAAAGTGTTTGCAGGTCTCTGACCTCAGTGACCTTAATAACAAATTTGGTTGAGATTGATATAAGAATATTACAAACCATATGTGGCAACATTTCTCCCATTGTTTCATAAGGAAACAGTTTTGAAGGTTATCCTAAGTTAGTTTCTACAAAGTGACGGGAGATCATTTTGCATTATGGCCTATGGCAAAATGTTAAAACATTTCCTGCCAAACGAGATAAATCAATACAATAAATAGAGGTTAAAATTGGGCTGTCCGATTAGCTCAACTGTTACCATTGCTTGCTTCTCACCAATGCAACCTGGGTTTGATCCTCGGACCAGGAAGTATGTGAGATGGTACAGTGGTCGCCAGATCAGACAGGTGGGTTTTTGTCCGGGTACTCCGGTTTCCTCCCACACGAATGACCACATTTACGCTTTCATCCTTGCCAACGAGGGTGATTAATATAAGTTGTTAAAACTTGCTTCACAATCGTTGTAAAATAAATAAACTTTTACGAAATCTACATATATTTAAATATCAGATATAATGTCTCACCTTATGTGGGGCATAGATTAGTTCTAAATACATGTACAAAATTTAAACAAAATAAATAAAAATCCAAGCCATGAAGGACTTGTTGCCCTATATATATATATATATTTCAAGCTACTCCAGTAATTATTTAAAGCGACACAACATTGGTGAAAACGCAAATTTATACAGAATGTAATTTCCTATTATATGGTATAGTTTTTTCCAAATATTTGGCCTCAAAAACTGAGTATTTCAACTAATAAATATGCGTCGTAAACGCGGTTTGTTGACATAACAAAATAATGTAAACAGGGGTGACATATATGTGTAATACAACCTGTGTATCCCGAATAACGAGATTTATGGTACAGATTTACCATTATATCTCACATTTGTGCCTATGCATATTTATTTGTAGACTAATCTTAGTTAAATTTTTTATCTCTACGCGACAGTATCAAGAAAAGCGTTTAAAGCATTGACTACAATGATAAAGAAATGTCAATTCAGGAGCGTGGATGACCGGTATATGAAATCCTACATTCACTTTTGAAAGTTTGTAGACCACAAACACACTGTTTATTGATTCAATATTTGTGTTCGAATGTATTTGGAAGAATTTGTAGTAGCAATGCATTTAAACGCATTTTGTTGGCTTTTTGCGATGTAATGTCGCTTTAAGCACAGACGGATCTGTAGTCCAGTGGTTAACACGCTGGACTGGTAATCCAGGGATAGCAGGTTCGATCCCCCGTCTGACCATAATAAAATGAACAGTCTTTCAGATGTGACTTTAAACCGAGATCTTGTGTCGGTGCTTTACACCATGAACGTAAAAGAACCAGAGGAGATTCTGGAAGGAAATAAAGGAACAATTAGGCAAAACATACGGCTATATTCTTGCCGTCCAGATGGTATGCCAGTTCACTGATTTCAAATGATATAATTATTATACTGTATATTAAATGACTGACAAGTGACTTTTAGTAATAATGGCCCCCGTAAAACATGATAATTGCCCGAGCACTGGTCAGCCAGGAGAACAATTGTATATCACATTATTGGGACCATTATCATTTAAAGGCACTGGTCAGCCATACATATGCTATGCAGACAGATCTGTAGTCCAGTGGTAACACGATGGACTGGTAATCCAGGGAGCGCAGGTTCGGTCCCCCGTCTGACCCTAATCAAATTAACAGTCTTTCAGATGGGACATTAAACCGAGGTCTTGTGTCTGTGCTTTACATCATGCACGTAAAAGAACCAGAGGAGATTCTGGACTGGGTCTCTGTCTGTATCTTTGCACTATCCTCCTAAAATCTAAAATGACTAATCTCTTCAGGAGGCATCGTACATATGGGCAACAGGTAGCGACAATAAATAAACGTAAAATACACAATTATTTAAGCTAGGACGAGTATGGGTCTTGGCTAATCCAATTCCTTTTTTTATTTAAGTTTATTTAACAGGGTTCATTCTAGATCAGAATTTTTGGGAGAAGTGAGAAAGCGGGTGATTGCTTCCTTAAATGGTGTTCTTTAATAAACTCCTGCAAAATAGGGTTAAAATGCACAGTACAACCATTAAATACAACATTTGAAGGAGTGCTTTATAATGGGCCAGTGTATCTTACTAAATCGTAAAAACAAACATTTTCAGCGAAGTCAGGGTCCCTAGGGCGACAATTTCGCCCACATCGCCCTCTAGAATGATCCCTGTTTAATGCCGCTACCAGTTGCCCATTTGAGCGATGGGCAGTTTACCTAACAACACCTTTCCTGGGCAGGCTCCAGCGGTTAACCAGTACTTGGTGCATCAATCTCCGTAAGAAACTGCCACCTTTTTATATTAAAAGAGACACAGTGTGAGCGAGGCTAAAACCTGTGACCATCCGTGATGATAGGTTACAGTGATATACAAGTAGAGCGACCTTAGCCACTCGACCACGGAGGCGGACCATGCACTTCCTCTCAATATCCTCCATTTATATACAACGTTGTAATCCGCTCATTACTTTTTGAAATACTCTCCAGACAAAAAGACTTCATAAAATATAGTAAAGGGGAGATAATTCAGTTAGCGCTTGAGGATGGATTATGGTTCTTGGGCACTTCACTTCCTCTCATTGCCCTCCATCTACATTGCAAGTTTCATTGAAGTATCTTCAGTACTTGCCGAGATATTCTCTGGACAAAAGTCAACAAGACAAATGTATTTGTTTTTAGTCAATTAAAGGGCAACAACTCTGGTGTTACTGGGCCACACCCGAAAAGCGTATGGTGATATATATACTGATTATGCTTCATAAAATTCCTCTCATTGGTTACTGAGAAATGGCTTCCGACGCACCCACAATGCCAAATCAGTATCCTGGCCGAAACTCCAGCATGGGATAGGGGGTAACAGTATAGCCTACCTGGAGCTGCTCCAGCTGTTTCATGATGAACCAGGTATGAGCCTGTATGGTGTAGTCACCGACCACCTCAGCCGACGAGCGGGGAACTGTCATGCTTAATGGGGGTTTCACATTCTTTTCTTGGAATGCAGACTTCTACAAATATAATAACCATATGCTATGAACACCCCCGAGAGTTGTCATTACAAATATGTGTACAAGACATTAAACTACCCTCAAAAAACACAAAATGATATCAAATCAAGAAATTTTTTCAGTAATGGGCCAAATTTAAGCAAACATTCATGAGGATGCAAAACGTTTTGATACTCTTGCAAGCTTACCGGAAAGTTGATAGTTTCATCAAAGGTCCACGCGATTCCCCACCTCATTGTTCGACCCTGGCAGAACTCAGTAGAAGCATAGTTAGGCACCTACAATATATATACAGAGCACAGTAGAAGCATAGTTAGGCACCTACAATACATACATAGAACTCAGTAGAAGCTACAATATATACACAGAACTCAGTAGAAGCTACAATACATGCACAGAACTCAGTAGAAGCTACAATACATACACAGAACTCAGTAGAAGCTACAATACATGCACAGAACTCAGTAGAAGCTACAATACATGCACAGAACTCAGTAGAAGCTACAATATATACACAGAACTCAGTAGAAGCTACAATACATGCACAGAACTCAGTAGAAGCTACAATACATGCACAGAACTCAGTAGAAGCTACAATACATGCACAGAACTCAGTAGAAGCTACAATACATACACAGAACTCAGTAGAAGCTACAATACATGCACAGAACTCAGTAGAAGCTACAATATATACACAGAACTCAGTAGAAGCTACAATACATGCACAGAACTCAGTAGAAGCTACAATATATACACAGAACTCAGTAGAAGCTACAATACATGCACAGAACTCAGTAGAAGCTACAATACATGCACAGAACTCAGTAGAAGCTACAATATATACACAGAACTCAGTAGAAGCTACAATACATGCACAGAACTCAGTAGAAGCTACAATATATACACAGAACTCAGTAGAAGCTACAATACATGCACAGAACTCAGTAGAAGCTACAATATGTGAAAACATATCTGATTGTGAGACTCTTTCAAGGGGAATCCTCAGCCTGAAGAGGGACATTTCGTTGTATGCATACGACACTAATTTTAACAGTACCTTATTCTTTTGTAGAACATCTTTCAACATAGTTAAACTTGTCTTCTTTCCCAATAAACTTGTGTAAACCCTGAAATATTAATTTTTTACATATGTGTATACACATACTGTGTCAACACTTTGTTTTACATATACATATACTGTCCTGACATGTTGTTTTACATATGTGTATACATATACTGTCCCAACACATTGTTTGGGTGGGTTGGTTTTGGGGGGAATGGGTGAGTGTATG
>CM026395.1:54829482-54882633 GCA_014843695.1 Archivesica marissinica
TAGAAGCTACAATACATGCACAGAACTCAGTAGAAGCTACAATACATGCACAGAACTCAGTAGAAGCTACAATACATGCACAGAACTCAGTAGAAGCTACAATACATACACAGAACTCAGTAGAAGCTACAATACATGCACAGAACTCAGTAGAAGCTACAATATATACACAGAACTCAGTAGAAGCTACAATACATGCACAGAACTCAGTAGAAGCTACAATATATACACAGAACTCAGTAGAAGCTACAATACATGCACAGAACTCAGTAGAAGCTACAATACATGCACAGAACTCAGTAGAAGCTACAATATATACACAGAACTCAGTAGAAGCTACAATACATGCACAGAACTCAGTAGAAGCTACAATATATACACAGAACTCAGTAGAAGCTACAATACATGCACAGAACTCAGTAGAAGCTACAATATGTGAAAACATATCTGATTGTGAGACTCTTTCAAGGGGAATCCTCAGCCTGAAGAGGGACATTTCGTTGTATGCATACGACACTAATTTTAACAGTACCTTATTCTTTTGTAGAACATCTTTCAACATAGTTAAACTTGTCTTCTTTCCCAATAAACTTGTGTAAACCCTGAAATATTAATTTTTTACATATGTGTATACACATACTGTGTCAACACTTTGTTTTACATATACATATACTGTCCTGACATGTTGTTTTACATATGTGTATACATATACTGTCCCAACACATTGTTTGGGTGGGTTGGTTTTGGGGGGAATGGGTGAGTGTATGGGTGGGGGGGGGGGGGGGGACCTTGACTCACCTAATTTTGTTTTTCAGTATCAATGACTCGGCATCTGGGGGAATGGGTGAGTGTATGGGGGGGGACCTTGACTCACTAATTTTGTTTTCAGTATCGACTCGGCTATCGGGGGGAATGGGTGAGTGTATGGGCGGGGGGGACCTTGACCACCAATTTTGTTTTCAGTATCAATGACTGGAGTATCGGGGGGGGAAATTGGGGTGAGGTAGGAGTGGGGGACCTTGACTCACCTAATTTTGTTTTTCAGTATCAATGACTCGGCTATCGGGGGGGAATGGGGTGAGTGTATGGGCGGGGGGGACCTTGACTCACCTAATTTTGTTTTTCAGTATCAATGACTCGGCTATCGGGGGGGAATGGGTGAGTGTATGGGTGGGGGGACCTTGACTCACCTAATTTTGTTTTTCAGTATCAATGACTCGGCTATCGGGGGGAATGGGTGAGTGTATGGGCGGGGGGGACCTTGACTCACCTAATTTTGTGTTTCAGTATCAATGACTCAGCTATCATCTGTGTGACAAATCTGACTTCACCGCCCCAGGCAATACTCTCCGCCTCGCTGGCTGTAGACACCGAGGATGAATCTGATCGATCATCGTTCCTCGAGGACGTTATGCCTTGTGCCTCGAGGTGATCCGAGTAGAATGGAGGGTTACACATACTGAAGTCAAACGTCTCGTCAACATCAACTAGTCCAATTAGAAGTGTTTCTTCTGTTACTTTCTTGACTGAAACAAACAAATATAATACAACAAGTACACTTCAGATATTCGCAGGGTTGGGTTTTTGTCGGTTATTACGGTTTTTACGGGCAAAAACTGACAAAAACTCAATTTAATAAATATTAGTAAATTCAGAAATAAGACTGTTGAATTCCGGTATATATATTAGAATAAACATGTGCAATTGTAGAAATCTTTAACGTCTCATCTGAAAGACTTTTAATTTTATTAGGGGGATCGAACCTGTGATCCCTGGATTACCACTCCAGCATGTTACCACTGGACTACAGATCCGTCTGTATGTCACAAATCCCAAAATTTCTACCAAAGTCATTATTTTCATGCATGAATGACCATATCCCAAAGTTTCTAGATGACATAACTGCATCTATTTGGCAGTCAAACGTATATTTCTGCAATGAATTTATTCCCCTCTACAAATAGTGAATACAGTTTCTTATTACTGTGGGATTTCTATAAAGTGTTAACAAATATGGTGAAAAGGTACAAATATCAGGTATTTCGATTGACATTATCGCAATAACATATACGAAGGGGGAGGAATGTTACATCAATTTGTGAAGAAGCGCATTACAAGTGGAAATATTAATCTGAAGAAACTGCAGCTGCAAAGGTGATCATCATCAGCCAAGCAGAAGGTAAAAGTGGCAAGACAATAACTGAACTCCGAGAATATATAGCTCTCTTACCCAGGTTGCTTAGTGTATCAAAAGCATGGGTACAGTTGAAAAGAATTTTTTATGTTATATTTCGGGTTTTACGCCTGCATCAGCACCATTTCGGGCTTTATCGCCAGCGGGCAGTTTACCTAACAACACCTTTCCTGGGCAGGCTCCAACGGTTAACCAGTACTTGGGTACACCAACCTCCGTAAGAAACTGCCAACTTTTTCATATAAATGAGACACGGCCTGAGCGGGACTCGAACCCGTGACCATCAGTGATGATAGGTTGCAGTGGTATACAAGTCAGCGACCTTAACCACTCGACCACGGAGGCGGACAGTTGAAAAGAAAGAATTTGTCGGTTGTACAAAAAGCAGTGTTTAGATGATTTCTTCTTTACATCCAATGGTGATCTGTTGGACAGCTGAAAGACTTCTGAAGAAATCACCTACCGGTAATGACTGTGTTGAAGTGGATGCTGAGGTGGTAGCTGAATGTGCAAATGAACACACAAGAGAGATGGGAGCTGCTGCGCAAAATTGATGAACAAGTGATGTGATATTTTATATATAAATTATAATTAAAATATGGTCATGATTTTAGCATCTATTTTGGAATATAGGACATGACAAATGTGTGTAATTTTATGTGTGGAAATGATGTGGAGAAACGAAATCAGTGACCAGAGAGCATTCAGAAAGTTCTATGTTGTCTACAGGCTGAAACATATCATTTTAATTTACGACAGGGATTCAGACGGCCATTTTAGATTTCCCCCATAACAAACATCTGTTGCATTATACTATAGTATATACCGGTAACCAATTGATTCCTTGAATCATTGTGAATTCTGCTCACAACAACAAACATGGTTTGCTTTAATCACAAATCTTGCATTGAATCTTTGTTTTGTTTAGTTTTTATACGGTTAAAGTGGCGCAAACAGCTCATGTTATATGGCAACTGTGCAGCTGTTATTGGTGGAGGTAGATCACGGGTAGGCACACAGGTACAATAAACCAACCTTCCACAAATGCCAGCTGGATAGTCTGTTTGCCTGTACCTGTGTACATGGCGTAAAGCCTTGTCTACAGTCTCATCCTAAACCGACCTTCCACAAATGCCAGCTGGATAGTCTGTTTGCCTGTACCTGTGTACATGGCGTAAAGCCTTGTCTACAGTCTCATCCTAAACACTTCCTGGGAAGTACAATGAAGTATTCTGGTAAGTCCCAGTTGGAGATTGAACACATGTATGGGCTGGTACTAAACCAATCGACAACCGTGCCACGCTTCCGATTTAATCCATTTTCGTTTTGTATACAATGTATATGTAATGTACATTATTATCGAATAAATATGTTTAAACCAACCGTGCCACCCTCATGAACTAAGTAACAGATAGAAGATGGTGTTGAGTGCGCTATGCAAATATATGGACTTGTCAGTCAGACCTGAAGTGAGATATGGACCGAAGCGAATGGCTGGTTAGTTAGACCTGAAGTAAGATATGGACCAAAGCGAATTTATCTCACTCACATTCTGTCTGTCTCTCCCATCTCTCTTTTGTTGGGGGGAAAGCTCTAGGTAAGAGGAATATTATCGGAAAATTATGGAAATGATTGAAAACTACTCATCTTATCTAGAGCTCTATATTAAATATCAATAATTTTGCGGTGTGTCGTCATTTTCACACTCCGTGAGATTTGGCAGCCCACAGGCTCAATAGTGCTCGGAGCCTCCGGGCACTATTGAAAATAAACGCCCAGAGCACGTCACATACAGTAAAGAAGAAAATATGCAAATGAGGTATAATATATGTCAATGTATAATAGCAGCCAAACAGTGAACAGAATGGCATATTGAGTATACATTAACTAACTACTACAAATGGGTTGGCTGCTTAACCCATTCGACACCAAGTAACTGACATGGACTGGTCCATGATATTTTTAGACCAATAAAATGAATAAGAAAATTACATTTGGATCAGTTCATTTATCAAAATGGGTAATTTGTTTTATTAAAATAGTAATATTACTGGCAAAAAGTGCAGATCCTGATGAGACGGCTCATCACGAGCCGGCTCATCTGGATCTACACTTTTTGCAAGCCTATTTAGAGGCCTGTGGTGTTGAAAGGGTTAATAGACGGGAAAACTAACACAGGTTCCACTGTCTTTACAATATACATATAGCAACAATATATTTTATACTTGTAATTTTCTCCTCCATTTTGTTGCTAGCTACATTCTTGTTGGCAAAGTAAATATTCTGATCATCTATATCTGAAGCCACAAACTGCCACTGGTTCAGTCTACACCCCAACAGTGGGTAGATGCAGCTCGACCCTGTACCTGAAATCACAAGCATCTATATCTGAAGCCACAAACTGCCACTGGTTCAGTCTACACCCCAACAGTGGGTAGATGCAGCTCGACCCTGTACCTGAAATCACAAGCATCTATATCTGAAGCCACAAACTGCCACTGGTTCAGTCTACACCCCAACAGTGGGTAGATGCAGCTCGACCCTGTACCTGAAATCACAAGCATCTATATCTGAAGCCACAAACTGCCACTGGTTCAGTCTACACCCCAACAGTGGGTAGATGCAGCTCGACCCTGTACCTGAAATCACAAGCATCTATATCTGAAGCCACAAACTGCCACTGGTTCAGTCTACACCCCAACAGTGGGTAGATGCAGCTCGACCCTGTACCTGAAATCACAAGCATCTATATCTGAAGCCACAAACTGCCACTGGTTCAGTCTACACCCCAACAGTGGGTAGATGCAGCTCGACCCTGTACCTGAAATCACAAGCATCTATATCTGAAGCCACAAACTGCCACTGGTTCAGTCTACACCCCAACAGTGGGTAGATGCAGCTCGACCCTGTACCTGAAATCACAAGCATCTATATCTGAAGCCACAAACTGCCACTGGTTCAGTCTACACCCCAACAGTGGGTAGATGCAGCTCGACCCTGTACCTGAAATCACAAGCATCTATATCTGAAGCCACAAACTGCCACTGGTTCAGTCTACACCCCAACAGTGGGTAGATGCAGCTCGACCCTGTACCTGAAATCACAAGTGTCTATATCTGAAGCCACAAACTGCCACTGGTTCAGTCTACACCCCAACAGTGGGTAGATGTAGCTTGACCCTGTACCTGAAATCACAAGCATTCAAACAGTTTGGATTGGCGCAGTGGTAGTGATCTGGCAGTTGGGATTGGCGCAGTTGTACAGTGATCTGACAGTTGGGATTGGCGCAGTGGTACAGTGATCTGACAGTTGGGATTGGCGCAGTTGTACAGTGATCCGACAGTTTGGATTGGCGCAGTTGTACAGTGATCTGACAGTTGGGATTGGCGCAGTTGTACAGTGATCTGACAGTTTGGATTGGCGCAGTTGTACAGTGATCCGACAGTTTGGATTGGCGCAGTTGTACAGTGATCCGACAGTTTGGATTGGCGCAGTTGTACAGTGATCTGACAGTTTGGATTGGTGCAGTTGTACAGTGATCCGACAGTTTGGATTGGCGCAGTTGTACAGTGATCTGACAGTTTGGATTGGTGCAGTTGTACAGTGATCCGACAGTTTGGATTGGCGCAGTTGTACAGTGATCTGACAGTTTGGATTGGTGCAGTTGTACAGTGATCCGACAGTTTGGATTGGCGCAGTTGTACAGTGATCTGACAGTTTGGATTGGTGCAGTTGTACAGTGATCCGACAGTTTGGATTGGCGCAGTTGTACAGTGATCTGACAGTTTGGATTGGTGCAGTTGTACAGTGATCCGACAGTTTGGATTGGCGCAGTTGTACAGTGATCTGACAGTTTGGATTGGTGCAGTTGTACAGTGATCCGACAGTTTGGATTGGCGCAGTTGTACAGTGATCTGACAGTTTAGATTGGCGCAGTAGTACAGTGATCTGACAGTTGGGATTGGCGCAGTGGTACAGTGATCTGATACTTCCAATAAAATATGCTGCATACACTGAACGACTAAAAATGTAACGCATTTGTTTTGGCACATTTGTAATTTGCGGAATTTCATCAAATTTGGCACAGACTACAGACTGAATACTGCTCCATAAATTTATTTTGTTACACTTTACGATACACGTGCTATTTTTGAAAACGGGTCTTACGCCAAAAATATGCCCCCCCCCCTCGACAAATGTGGTGCGTTTTTAAAGTTGTTCAGTATCATCAGACAGCTACGCACATAAAAGCATTGATTGGAAAATAATATAGCTATGAAAATAATACAGCTATGAAAATAATATAGCTATGAAAATAATGAAACACATGCAAAGGTCACTCAAATACGAACTTAAACAGTAACCAGAGTTTCCAAACAGAACCATAATTTGTACTAAAGGTATCCAAGAGTGATCTATCTTGCTTGTTGCAGTAGATTTGTTGAATGGCAAGTCTTGCATGAAATATCATTGAAATATATGTGTTGGATACCGAGATACGCAGGTTCGATCCCTAAAATTAATAGTCTTTCAGATGGGACTTTAAACCAAGGTCTCGTGTCGGTGCTGTCCAATGTGCATGTAACAGAACCAGAGGAGACTCTGGAATGGATCTCTGTCTGTATCATGCACTTTCCTCCAAAAATCTAAAATTACTAATCCCTTCAGGATGCGTCGTATATGGACAACCAGTAGCAACGATAAATAAACGTAAAACACACAAATTTTCATACAAACATTTTGTCCAGTAAGATACACTGGCCCATTAGAAAGCACTTCTATTCAAATGTTGTATTTACTAATCATACTGTATATGTTAACCCTATTGTGTTGATATTTATTAAATAACACCATTTAAAGATGCAATCGCGCGCTTTTTCACTTCCCCCAAAAATGTGGACATAGAATGAGCCCTGAACTGTATACATGTATTAGCTTGAATGTGGAAAAGGGCTAAGCAACTGTGTGTCATTGACGCCCATCATGGTGAAAAGAATAGATCTTCCAGTTCAAAAAGTTCAGTTCATACAAATTTATTTCAGCTCAATTGCGAAACAAGTTCTTTCACAATTACTTAAATCGCTCTTGAGACGGAATCCATCGCAATGAGGGAGAGCGAAGAGGCAATGAGGGAGAGCGAAGAGTCAATGAGGGAGAGTGAAGAGTCAATGAGGGAGAGCGAAGAGGCAATGAGGGTGAGCGAAGAGGCAATGAGGGAGAGCGAAGAGGCAATGAGGGAGAGCGAAGAGGCAATGAGGGAGAGCAAAGGCAATGAGGGAGAGCGAAGAGGCAATGAGGGAGAGCGAAGAGGCAATGAGGGAGAGCGAAGAGGCAATTAGGGAGAGCGAAGAGGCAATTAGGGAGAGCAAAGAGGCAATGAGGGAGAGCGAAGAGGCAATGAGGAGAGTGAAGAGGCAATGAGGGAGAGCAATGAGGGAGAGCAATGAGGGAGGCAATGAGGGAGAGCAAAGAGGCAATGAGGGAGGCAATGAGGGAGAGCGAAGAGGCAATGAGGGAGAGCGAAGAGGCAATGAGGGAGAGCGAAGAGGCAATGAGGGAGAGCGAAGAGGCACTGTGGAATTAAATTGCCTTACCTTAAGGCACAATCATACATATAACAGCTTAAAAAAGTGAACTACAGTCAAACCTGTCTTAAGCAGCCAGCCAAGGGAGTCAGAGAAAGTGGCTGCTTAGCGCAGGTGGCTGCTTAATAGAGGTCAAATGCATAATAAAACAACCGATTGGGAAACTGGCTACTTAATGGAGGTGACCACTAACACAGGTTTGACTTTAAACATTTACCAATATCAATGCCTTTAGCACCATTCTCCTTTCCAACTATGTCTTCTAACCAGAGAATATAATTCAACCTCTGCGGCACAGTGGGTATCAGTCTATCAAGTGGCATTGTCACAGTAAGCCCAAAGTAATCCTCCAGTAGAGCCTGTGTGAGCGCCCGTAGAGCTGCCGGATCCTTGAAATCTAGAATCACCTTACCCGAGGGATTCACGGTCACCTTTTCCTTGAAATAGTCATATTTTGTGGACAGAGATTGAAAGTCTGGCTTCCGTGTCTTATATACATTGTTTGGGTGCATGTATTTATTCAGAGCCATGATTGCTTTGTATCTATTCTGGAATAACAAATAAAGCATAGACCACTGTTAGTGTTATGAGAGAGAGTGGTGTGCAATTCCTCCATGAGTTTTTATTACATATATACAGTTACCATATTGTCATGATGTACCGTAAATGGCTTATTATTATGGTCTACTGATGAAATCAATTACTATGGTCTACAGAATCACATTAATTACTATGGTCTACAGATCACATCAATTACTACAGTCTACAGAATCACATCAATTACTACGGTCTACAGAATCACATCAATTACTACAGTCTACAGATCACATCAATTACTACAGTCTACAGATCACATCAATTACTACAGTCTACAGATCACATCAATTACTACGGTCTACAGATCACATCAATTACTACAGTCTACAGAATCACATCAATTACTACGGTCTACAGAATCACATCAATTACTACAGTCTACAGATCACATCAATTACTACAGTATACTGATCACATCAATTACTATGGTCTACAGAATCATATCAATTACTACAGTATACTGATCACATCAATTACTACGGTCTACAGATCACATCAATTACTACGGTCTACAGAGCACATCAATTACCAGATAAAGCTTCTTGATCCACATCATTGTATGTCAAATATATTTTTATACTTAGATACTTTATAAGTTATTAACTATTCAAAATGACTGTTGTACTTGAGCTCGCTGTAAGTCTTTGACCTGTTCATATATATATACATTCTATTTCTTGCAGGGTTGGCAATTTCCCGGGAAATACTCTTATTTCCCGGGATGGCGGGAAATACCGGGAAATACTGGGAAATACTGGGAAATACCGGGAAATACCGGGAAATACTGGGAAATAAGAATTTGGATACCGGGAAATAAGAATTTGGATGATTTTGGTGGTAAATACGGGTATATATACCATACAATTTCTATTACCTGGTGTACTGATTGTAGTATCATGTGTGCAGGATGAAAATGAACTGCTTTTGAAGAATATGACGAAAAATACAGGCATTCATAGTGGCATTTACGCATTGCTTATAATCTTTATATAAATGTTAGAGATCTAACATTATTGAGACTGTTCATTATTACTCTAATATACATTGTATACAAACACAGTTTAAGGAGTTTATACATACATTTATTGGAGGTATTTTAAATGTTTAATGTAGTAGGCAAAATGCAAATGTTTTTAGGATTATCCCTGAAATGTGTTCATAATATAGCTGTATTATTAAAACAATCAATTAGTTATTAAAGAAGTCAGAATCATAATTTGAGATGACCCACACTGTTTGTTTGTACACAATTTCAATTAGCAATGCCCAGTCAGGTGTTAAGGTGTGTTGTGGGAATTTCAAGATACATGTAGGTGTGAGAGATGTCAGCCAATTAGACAAAGGTGTCCATACTCTATAGTCCTAATCTCATTGGAATACACTGTCAGAGCGGATAGTGGACAGTGGCTTCCATCTAACAGACAACCAGGTGTCTGTATTGCCTAAAAACAAAACAATACTATACTTGTCAAATTGAGTTTTACTCAACCTTGCATCATATAAGGCGACCCAAATCCACACTCAGTTATGTTCCAGTAAATCTCAGCCACTGAATATACACTTTTGAAGCGAAGCTGGTGCTATGCTACTGCTTCCTGAGAGGTAGCGAGGAAATCGACTAGTGAAGACAGACTACTGGCTGAAGAAACATTCCAACAAGAAAAAAGGAAAAAATAAAATTAAAAAAAACAAAAAAACCAAAAAAAAACGGTTGTGGTTGCCAATGATGCCACCTGATGAGTACCCCTGGCAGGGACGAAACAGTTTAAGCACTTATAGAGTGGTAGCAATGCATAAAAATGAGCAAAAAACGTGTTTGGAAGACACATAATCTTATTTCCCGGTAATTCCCACTTCTGGGCTTATTTCCCAGGGCGGGAAGCGGGAAATACCGGTACCCGCCGGAAATACCGGTATTTCCCGCCCCCGGTATTTCCCGACCAACCCTGATTTCTTGAGGCACTAAGCTCTAGTATCAGCACTACCTCTTTCCTCAAAGCTTACATTTCCAAATATATGTTGTCTTTATTTAGCTTAAAAGGTTTCAAGACATGCTTCAAGTAAATATTTTCATACAACACTAATTATTTAATTTAATTTCCATGTGACAAGCTTCGCTTGATGATTATCTACAATATTCAGAGTAGGCTACCTTATTCTCAAGGTATGGCTAGGAGGCCCTGGATGCCAGTGGATGGTCTTAAGAGTGGTGGAACCTATGCTCGGCGAATTCCTATGCGCGACGTATTTGTCCATTTACATCCATATTTTAAAATATTTATATAGTTCTAGGCTAATTTCGCTGAAGCATGGTTCAATAGCATTCCGTTGCATGTATCTGTAGCTTGATGCAACTGTCATTTGACTGGTCCAGCAGACGAATATAAACAAACAAATCATTGGGAGAATATTTCCACCGAAACTGATACGGTGTATGAGCAATTCAGGTACCTATCCGAATTTAAAAAATCGACAACCAGAAAAAATAGTTTCTCTAACATTTCAGTTTAACACCATTAAGCGTTTTATTCAATGATGTACTATATCAAAATAAGATATAATATAACAAATTATGGTGGATAAATAAAAAAAATAACAAGTATGCCGTGCATAGGTGCCCTGAAGTCTTGAGTTCCCCATATAAACGAATGCCGACCCAACACTGTTGCGATAGCTGAATTGAGCAGCAAGTGTCACGTGATGAAGCTAAAAACTGTCAACAAGAGTTTTTTGAAAGTTGTTTTCATGACTTAAGAAAATAGTAATATACGGCAAGTTAACATTTTATACTGGTATATTATACCACGCATAAAGAACGCCTTCATCACTTGCTCCGCCCAGGGTTAGGGTTGGGTTAGGGTCAAAACGCGTGGTTGATGTCATTATTCAGTTGGGTGATTGAGAAAAAAGGCTTACCTATATAATATATTATATGTGGGATTTACACAGAGCATAGGTTCCACCACTCTTAAGTCTAAGTAATGAACTATAATTCCAATCAATAAGTTAAAATTGCATCAAATTTGACAGATATTGATATTTTTGCCATTTTTCTGCCATACACTTACGTATGTCAACTGAGATAATTGAATAGATGTACGACCATGTAGTCTATCGTAATGTGTTTTCGCGAGACAAATTTATTTTCACTCTACTTTTTAATGTAATGATGTCATTTCCTTAAATTGTTTAATTTAAACAAACATTATAATCACTACTTCAATGGTCTTACGTGGTCGTAACTAATGTTACAAAAGTCTCTTATTCTATGTTTCTGTCAAACGACGAGTATCCGCTCAGGGGGCTGACATCTTGAATAAACTGAATAAAACCCGTCTCCGTAAGCTTTATGTCTTTTTTCGATTGATGTGGCCGCTATGAAAATATTGGAAAAAATAAGAAGTTATAATTAAATTAAGCTTAGTGCAAAATCATGTAATATATATATACAGATATATATATATACATAGTCTCCAGACCAGGAACATAGATAGAAATGTCAATCAAATAGATCATGAACAGATCAAACACCAATACACTGTATTCCATTCAAGATTAAGCGGTCCAAGCAAGACTCCAAATCAATGCCACCCCTAAAGAATGAAAACAAGTTTCACCATGAAGAAGCTGCTAGGGACTTAACACAGAACACGCCGTTTTAGTCTGTATTTAGCCACAAATCCCCATTCAGACTTGCCCATATTTGAAAAATGAAAATTCAGGACACATATATACACATATGTCGGTTAATAGCTATGCATAGCTAATGTTCATTGTTTAATCATGCCGACTCAAAATAAATTTTGTATCTTGTATCTTGTACTTTTCAATAACATGAACCCACAAGGCTAGTGGTCCTGACCAAATTAAGCCAATCATACTTAAAACACTGTAAAATGATCCCTCTCCTATCCTTGAAGACTTATTCCAAAAATCCCTTCATGAAGGAGCACTGCCATCCAAGTGGAAGTCAGCAAATGCTGCTCCCATTTACAAAAACAAACGTGACAAGTCAAACCCCGCCAACTATATGCCTATCTCATTGACGTGTGTTCTATGCAAGGCTTAGAACATATTGTTTCTTCTTCCATATTAAAACAATTCACAAACCACAGTATTCTGTAACATTTTCAGCATGGTTTTAAAGGGGAAAGGTCATACATGTGTGTCCCAATTAAGCAATGCTAGTAACTGACATGGTTACCTCAGTCAACAATAAGCAACAAGTATATCACATCCTATTATATTTCAGTAAGGCTTTCGATAAGGTCAATCACGAAAAGATACGTGTACTGCTAAAAATGCATACCTATGGAGTCAGAGGTCAAACACTAGTTAAGGTGGATTGAGAGTTTTCTAGATAACAGACTCCAGTCAGGTGTCCTTAATGGCATCAATTCAGAAGCCATTCCTGTATATTCTGGAGTTCCACAAGGATCCGTACTTGGACCCGTGCATTCCTAGCCTATATTTAAACGACCTCCCACAACACATCAGTACCAAAGTTCGTATCTTTGCGGATTCTGTTTCTGACAAATGAGTCGGTGACACTCCAAAACGATCTTAAGAGGTTAGAAGAGTGGCAGTTGGAGTGGGACAAGGAATGTGACCCCTCCAAATGTCAAGTTATCCACGTCATTAGAAGGAAACATCCTATTCCCAGTCAATATAATCACCAGGGAGTCCTACTTGAGTCAGTCACATCAACTAAATATATTGGCTTGGATCTCTCAAATAACCTGCCGTGGGACGCTCGTGTAAATAGGCCAACAAAGAAAGCTAACCATTCATTAGAGATTCTACGTAGAATCAAGGTCAAATCCGTTTCCATTAAAAGTCCATGACTTACTAGGCTCTAGTGAGGCCCATGTGGAATATGACTCCGTTATTTGGTCGCCCCATACCCAAACACTGAGAGATCAAGTTGAATGTGTCCAGCGAAGAGCAGCCCATTGGTTAAAAGCTGATTTGATTTAAACAATATTTGTTACTAAAAAATAAATCACATATAACATACAAGACTTACATAATGCAAAAGATCAAGTAGGAAGCTAAACGTAGCTTTTATGAAACCCCTTTCCTTTGATACAGGTTGATTTATTTTCGTAACTCTAGTGTTGACAATGTATGTTCCATTAATGTCAAACCCCTTGCGTGGACTTAGACATGTTTTCCTGGGCAGGCTTAGCCGACCTAAGTGATTAACCAGTACTAAGCAATGTGTGTGAGGTGCCTTACTCAATGACACTACATACGTGGCCTGATCGAGTATCGAACCCGGGACCGTTCGATTCCAAATCCGACGCTCTACCACTGGACCACGGACGCCACACAATAGGTTATCCCTTCTGTATAAAATGGAGATTGACCTCACTGCTATCCCATTGAGCATTAAATAGTTCCCCTCTCCCGCCACGCACGCCACTGCCTATCCTTAATATATAGGTCAATTACAGCAACTACAGACTAAATGTATTACAGGTTTTCCTTTTTCCAACAACCATTTATCATTGGACCCCTCCCCCCTGATATTGTCCATCTCCCTACTATAGAGCAAATACGGATGTTTGCTGTATTGATCATGCTAGTTGTTCTGCCCAGTTGATTTTACACTTTTAACCAAGCTTATTTTTCTTTACTTTCTTGTATATTGTTTTTAACTACTCGTCCTTTGAACTTCACATATCATCGCTATCATCAGCCATGAAGTCACTCCCTAGCCTGGAACAGGCGTTGATATATTTTGCCGTATTGAGTTTCTGATAATGTCAATGTCATTTTGCCAAAAGTAAATTAGTGAAAAATCGACAGACTGTAACCCAGGATAGTCACTCCCTATCAGAGAATTGGTCCAAAATACAAAAAAAATGTGCATGATATCACTTCTTTCTAGTATGTCCGTTTTATAGAGATGTAAGAAAGTATTGCCATTGGCCTAACATGAACAGGTTTAAATCATTCTTACAGTGTTATTAATAAATTATCAAAATATAGTTGGCTAGTTTCACAATTATCAGGTATCGACCGAGGTAACTTTATATCAGTTCGATACCGATACCTAGGCTAATATGAACCTAGCCATGTAATAACTTCTAAAAAACATATGCTTGTCAGATAAATATATTTTGATAATGTATTAATACATGTAACACTTTTATACACACAGGTATTATTACTTTTATATGAATTTGAGCTTTTAATAGTAAACAACATCGACATAGACTGATTATAATAACTTGATGCTTGATGCTGTTGTATATGTCAACATGTTGCATTTAAGCCCTTCCACAGATTTCCTACTTGTCCATACCGCCCGAGAAGCTCTATGAAAGTGTTCACATCAGTCCACCTCCGTGGTCAAGTGGTTACGGTCGCTGACTTGAATACCACTGTAACCTATCATCACTGATGGTCACAGGTTCGAGCCCCGCTCAGACTGTGTCCCATTTATATGAAAAAGTTGGTAGTTTCTTGCGGAGGTTGGTGCACCAAGTACTGGTTAACCGCTGGAGCCTGTCCAGGAAAGGTGTTGTTAGGTAAACTGCCAGTCTCACAAATGGGCAACTGGTAGCGACGTTAAATAAACTTAAATTTAAGGAAATGGTTTTCTTGCACAATGTCTACATTCCTCTTTGTTCATTCATAACCAATATGGTGAACCCAATAACGTAAGAATTATTTTCCTTTGAACACATTCTGCTAATCACCGTAATTTACCGTATTCTCGTAGGCTTACTGGTCGTTAATATTCCAAATGAATCATGTTAAAAGTCGTCAAAGTATGTCTGTTTATTCCATTAATACAACGTGCAGTAAAATATAAATTCTCCTGTTTCTGCATCATCCACCTGAAGAAATTTCCTTTTCAGAGCATTCTCACAGCAAACAAATTAAAACTAAAATCAAATTCGAATCTACGTTACCCAGTTATCAGGAATAAATCACAATTACTGAATTAGATACACGAAAATGATTGAAATATTACATCGAAACTACAAACATCTGCTATCTGTAAACTTTGACATATATAGAGACGCTATAGGAAGTAACCAAACTAGCACTGAGTGCGCATGTGTTATTTTCTCGGGAGCTGGTTAATACGGGCATCAGGCGTATCAAACAAGAAAACATTTAGCTTTCATTTAAATCCACTTGTATTTATTGTGTACATAATTATTTGTAGTAAATTATGCTATATAATGTCGAATAAATATGTTTAATCCAAACAATAAAAAGGGGTTTTATACCAGCACATGTGATATCCTACTGGAAAACACAGCGTATCAACATGAGTGGTATACAGTATTGTGGTAGGCAAATAACGGCGTAAAATATAATAATGTGATATAGTTATAATAATATGGTTAGCTGCCAGTGATACAATTATAAAGCGAGTAAACCTTATTTTCAATTCATACTATGTCTGTTTATGCCATTAATACAACGTTAAATAAAATACACATTTTTGTAGTTTCTTGTATAAGAACATTTCATTGGGACGGGCTGACCTTTCTGAAAACTGACGTGTGGACGATTTGACTTGTGGACGATTTGCTCAATTACTGTCTCGTTGAATCTCGTCGAGCTTGCTGATGTATGGCTAATATACGCATTGGATATGCAATGGGCGCAATGGAGGTCAAAGTGTCCATTTACTTATTAAATAAGCATAAAATGCCACACCACAACCAAGAGAAACCTCACCAAGTTACACTACAACATCCATAACTCAACACTGAAAACAACAGATGGAGCAAACTACTTGGGAGTTACCACCACATCCGATGTATCTTGTATTAAGCATAAATACAAATATAATTAACAACATCACAAAAAAGGCAAACTCCACCATCACCTCCATCAGGAGCTCCAACCGCCAAGCGCCAAATCCACAACATTCAAAACATATGTTCAGTCCACCATCGAATAGACATGTACCAAAACAGTATTCCCCCCACACACATTCACTTATCAATCAACTAGAGATGGTCCAAAGCCGAGCGTCCCCATTTGTAGAGAATGACTACATCAGGACAAATGTCATCACAGAAGGACACACTACAACACAGGCGGAACTTGCATAAAACCACAATGCTCTTCAAAATCATGCACAGCTGTGTCAACATTTCACCTGATCCACAACTATGCACATGTGTCATATGTAAGATTTTAAATCATTCAAGTTAAAACCACATTTTTCATTTCAATTATATTACTATTGTCATTGCATGGGTGAAGAGCATGCGTGGAATGGAGATTCTCACTCAAATCAAGCACATCAATGTATCTGGAATAATATATCAACACGTCTATTTTAGAATACATGTAGCTAACAAATCATTCTATTATATTGTTCATAACTACATTTGCAACTGCTTTTACAGCTATTTTATGCTTAATGATTTTTAATCAGCAAATTACCTGTGTTTTACATCCATTGCGCAGTATTATGTCCATTGCGTATTTTAGGAGGCACATACCCATCCTGCTAAGCATACGCATGCGCAATTGTATTATACTTTTCGAGACAAAATATACTTCGTGTGGTTTAAAAAGACGGATTTCTAGCATTTTCTCTGCTCTAACTTAGAATTGTGCTATCTTATTCATTAAGGTATCCATGATGTTTGTTGTTGATATTAGCCTAAACTTTCCAAACCTAACCAGTTTTCATAACATGATCACTTTTTGGACAAATGTCACCGAAACGCCTGAACAAACATGGCGGTCGTTGATAAATTATTACTGAATAATTAGCAATATATTATGTTGTGTTGATTCTGTGTACTTACAATAGTTTGGTTGACATTTCTTTGTTATTATCATAGTTTTGAAGTTCTTTTGTCAATTCATGTATGTTGATTATTTGCAATTTGTTCAAGGTATACCAGATTACCAAACGTAAGAAATTATTTTGTCAAGTTTCATCATCAAGTATGTGTACGGTAATGTTTATAGTTTAGCTTATGACTGTTATCAGAACATCTTGGTGAATGCTCCAAATAATATAGTTATTTCAGGGTTCCCACTTTCGCAACTAATTCAAATATCGAGACCAAAAATTCACAGTGGCAGAAAAGTTATTTGTCTAATTCAGTTTGTAAATGACATTTACATCTACATTCAGTGTTGTAACCAGTCCAATACCATAATTACAATACATGACGAACGGATCAATCAGACACATTGCATCTTCGCAAAGCAAAATGAAAACATACGTCTGTCACTCTGTCTATCTTCCTCTATTGTCGAACCCCTCGCGGGATGTAGACATGTCTACTCTATTGCACTGTTAAAGGTGACAAACCCAAAAAAACTGCCGGCTGCATAAGCTGTGGTGGCAACGATCTGCACGTAATATATTTAACATTAAAAGGCTTTTATGACAAATCAAAGCCCAATCTTATTTGTATCCCCATTGACCCTAATATCGGTGAATTTACTAATTAACGATGATAGATAATATTAATAAGTCAAAATGAACAACACATGCTCAATTCGCATTTACAATTTCCGAGTTCCGCAACTGTCGTTTAGCAAAAGCAAGCCGAAATGTCATTTCTACGGGTGAATTTACCATCATTTATTCAAAGCTTGTTTTTCATTACTATCGAATAATTTTGTTAAATAATCGCACTATTTCTAAAGTGCCTGTCCCATTTTTTGCACAAGCTCTTTTTGAAGTACAAATACACAGGTTATTGCTTATGTGACCGGTAATCGGTATACCCAGGATACTGGTCAGCAACAAATTTGTTTAAATTAGGGATGTCATCGTGCCATATTCGAATACAATCAGTAGCATTTTTCGGACCTGCCAATTAACAAAGGCAGGTGATGGCACATTTGCTAATATATAATTATATATGATACAATTCATTTGGTTTTGGTATTATGGAATTGATACAATTCATTTAGTTTTGGTACCACAGGGGTATGGAGTTGATACAATTCATTTTGTACCACATAGGTATGGAATTGATACAATTCATTTGGCTTTGGTATCACAGGGGTATGGAATTGATACAATTCATTTAGTTTTGGTACCACAGGGGTATGGAGTTGATACAATTCATTTTGTACCACATAGGTATGGAATTGATACAATTCATTTGGTACCATTTCGTATAAATTCTATACCTCTGTCGCACCAAATGAATTGTATCAATTCCATACCTCTGTCGCACCAAATGAATTGTATCAATTCCATACCTCTGTCGCACCAAATGAATTGTATCAATTCCATACCTCTGTCGCACCAAATGAATTGTATCAATTCCATACCTCTGTCGCACCAAATGAATTGTATCAATTCTATACCTCTGTCGTACCAAATGAATTGTATCAATTCCATACCTCTGTCGCACCAAATGAATTGTATCAATTCTATACCTCTGTCGTACCAAATGAATTGTATCAATTCTATACCTCTGTCGTACCAAATGAATTGTATCAATTCCATACCTCTGTCGTACCAAATGAAAAATTGGTGGAATTCCATACCTCTGTGGTACCAAATGAAAATTTCGTGGAATTCCATTTAGAAATTCCACCGAAGTAGATGAATTATCCTCGGAGATTTGTTGGTTTTCCGTGTTTCTGCTATATGTGAATGATAATCTGCCAGTCTGCCTTATTTGTGTTTTCCACATGCTGTAACTGCTGAGTTAGGGTTTATTCTAGAGTGGAAAAAATGGGAGGGTGGGCCAGAAAATAGGAAGGCTGCATTTTGATCCATGAAGAGGGTAGGTGCAGGGTTCCCGCTGTCGGTCGCATTTGGCGACAAATTAAATCGGGCTCCAAAAATCTTCAGTTGGCGAAAATCCATGGCGCATGCCATAAATATCGGCAAATTAACATTGTTCAATAAACATAATCGGCCGAAAATCGACGAACGTGAAGGTCGCAGGTGCGGTCACGCTTGCGATGATGACAAGCGTTCGTTTATTGGAAATCAGCTGTTTGGCACTATTGCATGGGGTGTTGAGAAGTTGAACTTGGTGACATTTTAATTATGGATAATTGGATTAAATGGCGGTCTTTAATCTTACAACTGATTAGCACAGATATTTCTGTACACCAGAATTTGATAATGCAGTGTTTTCTCCAGAGTGCGTTTCTTGAGGTTTTGATGCAATGAAATGGCCAGAGATGCTATGAGAATCATTGAATGCGTTTCTGTGATGCAACAATATTTTGACAGCAGTTACACAGTATTTATTTATTCATAAGTACACGTAGACTTGTTTAACATCAATACAACCAGATGTCCGATTGAATATGGCACTATGACTGCTAGCTCCAACATTGGAATCATTGGCGCAAACTTGTTCTGATTGGCGAATTTGCTGGCGCAAACTAAAATTGACCCAGAGGAAACCCTGTAGGTGCTGGAGAACTTACGGTGATTGACTAATTATGCTAGATCAAAGAGGCTGTATGGCAGTACATACTGGTGAAATAGGCGGACAAGTGCTAGTTTATATACATGTTGGTGTGCCCGCTCGAAGGCACTCACTTGTTACTCGTATAAGAAAATGTTTATCAAATTTTGTTTACAAAAAAGGGCAATGAGGCTGGGTGCCTTGTCATTCTCCTTAGAAAAAAGCCAACACATTTTGAAACGGAGACAACCATTTCAATAATTGCATCTGGCCAACAACATCGATTGGTTCTCGAAATTAATGTAACAAACGTATTTCAATCAATACAGTGTTGCGAAGAATTTGTGATGCTTGGGAATGTTTGTCTACAATGCCAGGTATTGATGAGAGGATTATGTCTCTACATGTAGGTACAGGGTTTCCGCCAGGAATTTGAAGAAGGGGGGTACAAATACATACCAGTGGTCGCGCCAACGGGGGGTCCTGTTTCATGATGATGTATTGAATTATATAAATTAAAGTGGTCAAAAATGTATGTAGAGATATGTCCTAGAGTATTACCTAACAATCCACACATTACTACTATTAGAAAAGCCTTTCCTTCAATAAAACACCCTTTTCAAAAAAAGAAGGGGGTACATACCCATCGTTCTTCAGGTCAATGGGGGGGGGATTTGTACCCCCCCTGTCCCCCCACACTGGCAGAAACCCTGATGTATGTCGCTGTCATAAATCAAATGTTCAATTTTCGAAATAAGAAAGAAAATAAAAAGTTGTTGGCACTTTGCATGCAGTAACTGTACAATTATAAAACAAATGGCTAAACGGATCAGTATTTTCCTGCTCAGTTACCCCCCCCCCCCCCTCAAAGTAACATTTTCAAGATACCGATATATGTTTGACATTGGCATGATTACCCTGATCTACATGTGCATAATATTATATGGTATGACTGTATATGAGTAGAGTCAATTAATACAAACAGAATAGAACTGTTAAATATTACAATGTCGGTACATAATTATTGTACAATTCCTGCAACAAGGAACCAGACATGTGTAGGCAGTGTGGCATGATAAATCTGAACAAGAATAACTTAAAATCAATACTAGGAATGTCTGCTGAATCGTTTATACACGCATCTACAACTTCTAAGCAGTCGGTCAAGGGAGTGAGATGATGTGGCTGCTTAATAGAGGTTAAGAAATGTTGTCTGGAAATTGTAGGCTGCTGAACTTGGGTTATATATATATATATACATACACATATATGTATAGCCAGACTTGGTGTCCAGAAATTGGTTGCTTCATGTGTGTTTTTACGTTTATTTATCGTCGCTACCGGTTGCCCATATGAGCGACGCCTCCTGAAGAGATTATTTATTTTAGATTTTGGAGGATAGTGCATGATACAGACCCATTCCAGAATCTCTTCTTGTTCTTTTACGTGCACAGTGTAAAGCACCGACACGAGACCTCGGTTTAACGTCCCATCTGAAAGACTGTTAATTTTATTAGGGTCAGACGGGGGATCGAACCTGCGATCCCTGAATTACCAGTCCAGCGTGTTGCCACTGGACTACAGATCCGTCTGGTTGCTTCATACTACATGCACTGCATTTACAGGGTTCGACACTAACTTTTTTAAGAGGTAGCCTGCAGGACTATCATCTTGGAAATTAATGTGACCAGCCCCGTAACCAAATCTCCGTGATTTAGAAAGAAATGTTCCCGATTGCCTGGTAATGTAATTAAGGACTAGATTAATTTAGTGGAGATATGAAATGGTAAGTTTCAGAGTTCAGAGTACCAAGTTAAGCAACCTATATACTGGTAATGAGAAAAATGTGTATTTTGATGATTTTTCAGTGGCGCTGAGGTATGTACATGATACATGTGAAATAGTCTTAAACTTCATTTTTTAGTGATGTCTATCTACTTTTTGATTCAGGGGAAATTGGGTAGAGCATTGATAAGTCTGGAGGGGGTAGAGCATTGATAAGTCTGGAGGGAGTACCGTAGAGCATTGATGAGTTTGGAGGGAGTACCGTAGAGCATTGATAAGTCTGGAGGGAGTACTGTAGAGCATTGATAAGTCTGGAGGGAGTACCGTAGAGCATTGATAAGTCTGGAGGGAGTACCGTAGAGCATTGATAAGTCTGGAGGGAGTACCGTAGAGCATTGATAAGTCTGGAGGGAGTACCGTAGAGCATTGATAAGTCTGGATGGAGTACCGTAGAGCATTGATAAGTCTGGAGGGAGTACCGTAGAGCATTGATAAGTCTGGAGGGAGTACCGTAGAGCATTGATAAGTCTGGAGGGAGTACCGTAGAGCATTGATAAGTTTGGAGGGGTACGTAGAGCATTGATAAGTCTGGAGGGAGTACCGTAGAGCATTGATATGTATGGATGGGGGTGAGGGCATTGATAAGTCTGGAGGGAGTACCATAGAGCATTGATACGTCTGGAGGGAGTAGAGCATTGATATGTCTGGATGGGGGTAGAGCATTGGTCTGGAGGGAGTAGAGCATTGATACGTCTGGAGGGGGTAGTTCATTGATATGTCTGGAGGGGGTAGAGCATTAGTCTGGAGGGAGTAGAGCATTGATACGTCTGGAGGGGGTAGTGCATTGATACGTCTGGAGGGGGTAGTGCATTGATATGTCTGGAGGGGTAGTGCATTGATACGTCTGGAGGGGGTAGTGCATATATACTATACACTATAGTGCCATATTCAATCAGACATCTGGTATGTGCTGATGTTAAACACGTTGTCAACTTGTGTGCATGTACTACTGCTAATTACTTGTACTTCTGCTGTAGTTGTCTACATGTACATATGAATAAATAAATACTGTGTAACTTTCTATCTACCAATCATAAAAAATCAGGTTTGGGAAATTGGAAAGTGCACTAAGACTAACCATGCATGTTCTTGCACCCACTACATTCTAAATTCATGTTTTGATACAGTTTTATCGTTTGTAGGGACTATTAGTCATATCACTAAACTGAAGGTGTTTCAGTACTTTCATGGTTGGAAATTGTTTGGGCCGAATCATATTCTGGGGTTTCAAGATTAGCAGAATTATTCTGCTTGGAAACTAAACCTATTTCAGTAGCGGGCATTTCCCGACATATGACGTACTTACTTATCTGTATCATCTGAACGCTTTTCGTTGTACATAATTGTAACAAGTAAAAGTGTCTCGTCAATGAACAAGTACTTAGTGATCTTGTACATTTTATCCCTGCAGAAAGGTCCATATAATCTGCTGTCAAAATATTGTTGCGTCACAGAAAACGCATTCAATGATTCTCATTGCGTCTCTGGCCATTTCATTGCATCAAAGCCGCAAGAAACGCACTCTGGAGAAAACACTGCATTATCAAATTCTGGGGTACAGAAATATCTGTGCTAATCAGTTGTAAGATTAAAGGCCGCCATTTAATCCAATTATCCGTAATTAAAATGTCACCAAGTTCAACTTCTCAACACCCCATGCAATAGTGCCAAACAACTGATTTCCAATAAACAAACGCTTGTCATCATTGCGACCTTCACTTTCATGGATTTTTACGTTTCTTGAACAATGTTATTTTGCCGATATTTATGGTATGCGTCAAGTATTTTCGCCAACTGAAGATTTTTGGAGCCAGATTTAATTTGTATGCGCATTTGGCGACAAATTCGACCGACAGCTGGAACCCTGCATTAGTCTGGAGGGAGTAAATAGGGTTTATTCTAGAGTGGGAAAAAGGACATTGTGGGTCAGAAAATAGCCAGGGTGCGTTTTGAGCTGCGAAGGGGGTGTATTTGGGGGCTACCCCTTACAAAATCTTGCTAACTTACGGTGATTGACAGTTAATTATGCTTGATCAAACAGGCAGTATGCAGTACATATTGGTCAAACGGGCGGACATATTATAGTTTAATATGGTCTGCCCGTCCGAAGGCACTTGCCTGTTGAGGCTTATACATTGTATAAATAAAAAAGAGCGGGGGCAGGGCGAGCCACCCTGTCATTCCGCTCTATAAAAAACCTAAGTAGAGCATTAGTCTGGAGGGAGTAGAGCATTAGTCTGGAGGGAGTAGAGAATTAATCTGTAGTCTGGAGGGAGTAGATAATTAGTCTGGAGGGAGTAGAGCATTCGGCAATTTCTACTGGCCCAAAATGAAATAGACTAGCCCTGGACTGGGGCTAGTGGCTAGCCCTGGACTGGGGCTAATGGCTAGCCTGGACTGGGGCTAATGGCTAGCCTGGACTGGGGCTAATGGCTAGCCTGGACTGGGGCTAATGGCTAGCCCTGGACTGGGGCTAATGGCTAGCCCTGGACTGGGGCTAATGGCTAGCCCTGGACTGGGGCTAATGGCTAGCGTGGACTGGGGCTAGAGGCTGGGCTAGGGCTAGTGGGTTTTGGTGAAGACTGATATTCACTATGCTTGCAGTGTTTCATTGTACATGTATCAACAGTTCAGAGGAAAGAAAATTTGTAGTACGAGATTGCTTTAATTGATTAATAGGTACTCGCACTAATTGAATACAATTGAGAAAATGCCATTATGTGTGCAGTATCATCATAGATATTGATTTATTATGATGTATTGGTCACTTGTTCAGATAAGTGATTAGCCAGTGACAATGGTCTATGGAATGTCCTTAGAGACCTGCAGATCAATATTCGGGTATTGTGGCAGGTTATAGGGGGAAAATGCAATCTAGTCTAGTAGACAGTCAGGGCTCTAGTGCTCCAGCTAGGCCATTATATTAGAATGGCACCACACCCTGCCCGTAATCCTGAGCTCCCTGCTCATATTTTGAAATATAATTTATAAAAAAACATTTTTATACATGTACATTTGTACGTTACATGTATATGTTAATTTCGGAATCTACATTTTCGTTATCAAAGTGATTTGATTTGTTACAATTCTTTTTTCTGTCTGATACATACTTTCAAGTCAAGTCAAAGTTTTTATTGACATAAACATGTCCATCGCCAAGAAACATGATGAACATGATGTGCACTGGATGCGCAGTTCGCTTCATGTGCGAATGGTCAGTAGTTCAAGCCCCGCTGGAGCCGTTACGATTATGCCCTTAGGCAAGGCATTTAAATTCCATGTTGCCTCTTCTCTCTCCCTCGTGGTGATGGATTACATCAGGAATGATGTCTCGAGAGTGATTAATATAAGTTGTAAGAACTTGTTTCGCAATCGAGCTGAAATAAATTTGTATAAACTAAGAAACATGCTTGGCGGTTACATACAAAGTTACAGAATAGCATGATGTTATATAAGGTGTGAGTAAGCATAGCAGTAACATTTACGAAATATATTGTTGTTTAGCGATATACCGTCATTTGCTATGTATAACGCGCACTTTTATTACTGAAATCCTTGAAATTTCGCATTATACATGGGTACAGCCTTCACAGCATTTTTTTCCAGTCGAAATTTCGACCCACATCTTTTTCAATAAGTAGGTACGTTTGGCAAACGTTATAAAATAACTGTTCTAACAATGTACCGATGATATAATATATAATGGCATTGATTTAGACCAACTATGAACTTGGATAGCATTTATTTGCTTTGAATTTGGGAAATTTCATCAAAAACGTAAATAACAACAATGGCGGATGTTGAATGATTTTATTGATTGTCTATTTCCCGTACATTTTCGTACTATATCGTATAAAGCGATTCTTCTCTATTGAGCTCTAGGTCTAGGTAGGTAAGATAACAGAACATTGGAATTTATAGTTTATCTGAGATATTGAGGTCATATATCATATGTTTTAAATATATTTATTTGTTTCTTTATTAGAAATATTAAAATGTTATTCTTGTAAACAAATACAAATAATGCGTTAGCTTTTAACAAATTGTTTGTAACACTGTTTATGAACCCAATACAATGGGGCCCCTGTTAATTAGTTTGACACATTTTGAAGTTTGCATGGACATATTTGAGGTGTTAAGAAATATATGCAGGTGTTGAGAATTTTGAGAAAATAATTATCGCTTGATGCATATTTAATTCAATGTCATAGAAGCTGTCATTAGACAAGCAGTACACTCCGTTGATTGATATCTATCACTCAAAATACAACTGAGAATTGTCAAATCTCAGTTATTGTCACAGTACTTAAAATTCAGAAACCCCACTGCTAGAGATAAGCTCTCCATTATCAAGTATGCAGAGGCTCATGGCAATCGGAAGGCATGAACACAGTATGGCGTCCGGGATTTATCAAAACCATGCACTTCCGGACGTAGGCCGCACAGTTTTTTCTTTTTGTACGGAAATATAAAAATCATAGAGTATGATTATATTTCAGAACTCTGCACGTAAGGTCCCACAATTTCATCTTTTTTTTCTCGAAATATATCATATCTTGAGAAATTTTGGCTTGTGAAAATGATATTTTACGGTGCGTGGTATACACCAGAACTACGTTTTCCCCCCGATTTTCGTGCCAAAAGGTGGATGCGCGTTATACATGATAGCGCGTTATACATAGCAAATTACGGTAGTTGGTATTCAGTGTCTCACAAATCAATATTTTACAAGTAGTAACATTCATTTAGTTAATTTCATTTCTTTTACATGTTGCTAAATAAATATATTTAGCTAAATTGATACGTTTGCTTTTTGGTGTTGAATTCATGAGTCTTCTAAACTTATTAATGTACATTGGTACTTTATGTGAAAGTGAAATATGCCTACTGGAGAGCGTACATGTACATGATGTATATACAGCGCTAATTATCCAAATCTGGAAATGCAATTGACCTTTCTGCCGATTTTGATTGACAGCTGGCGTTAGCCAATCGCATCGCACCATTCGCGCACACCCCCGGCAACGGTTTATCGCCGCCATCTTGTTAGACAAACAATGCATATTAGACACACTAGTAACGAGTAGACAAATTTGAAAAGGCGTGAATTTGATCGAAAATACGGGTTTAAAATTGTTTTAATGACAAAATTAGTCGATATCCTGGTGATCGACGTTAAATTCAACCCATTTCAAAATCCTTGGACAAATCTAAGTGTGTATATGAACCACAAAATACCAGACAGCTGCTTTAAAAACAATGCATCTATAAAAACACCGACTGACCCCATATAGTCATTCTTTTCTCACAAACACAGCAATCAAATTTAAGCGTGTCACACTGTTTATTGGGAGCAATCAACCACTAACGGTACATCACAGAGACCGCCGAGTTATAATACCCGATAGGGGCCACTGCTATCAAGATCAAAGTATTTCACATCGGAATTTAGCACTGATTGTGCTAATTGGTCAATTATAAAATGTGTGCACATAATTATATAATTGATTACTACACCGAGTCATTGTTTTATCGTTCTGTTAGATAAACGAGTTATGTAGTAACATTTTAATCAAATATGATAACGAGTGATCGTGATCTGAAATTATTTTTTGAAAAATATTTAAAATTAATTAATACTGTCTGTCATTGACAATGGTGAAAAGATGTAGTTACGGGCTGTGTGACAGTGATGTAGATATCCAGATCGATTGATAGGTGACGTTAAATTCGTGCCATTTTCAAAACCTAAGACAAATCTTGAAAACATGTCTAAGGTGGATTAAGTTGTGTGAACGACCAAACGACCAGCTGAATACATCCAAAATTAATGCAAACAGATATATTTGCACAAAAGTAAGTTGAAATTAATTTATTTATGCATAATAAAATATTTCGAAAAAATATATTCTGCATTAATAGATCTACCGTTCACAAGAGATATGTGAGTATAGTGGTGATTATACATGTGGTTCATACATATTGTCGTGGATGGTGGACTAGGGATCAGATAGTAGTAATAGTACCCATGCATGTGCAGAGCTGTGGGATTCCCATATTAGCTCAGTGAACGTACTGGTGTTCAGTTTTTGGGCCTAATGTTCGAGTCTTCTAGGAGGCATAGGGTCGAGTCTCTCAAGACGGTGGCATATTTCATTTCTTTTGATGTCAAAGTTGACACGATGTGGTTGTTCACTCTTCCGTTGACTGCGCAAGCATTTACCACGAACACTTAACACGTCCTCATCCGTATATCTGTACTTTAGAGAAATAACCTTCACACCTACGTCTATTATGAGATGGGCTGTTGACTGGAGAATATATTATTTTTCACACCTTGATTGGTCGGCTCAAACATTTGTGATGCTGGCTTGTATGCCCGTGTTTTATCAGCTTTAGAGCTGAGCCGTGCCATATGTCCAAGCCCTTGAATCATGTATAAATATCATGCTCTTCACATCAATTTCATTACAACCATGGCGTCTATTTTTCCATGCGTTTTTTGCTCTCGTTACGTTTCCAGCCGTATGCATGCTCTTAGTTGGAATCATCGAAAATGCGGAAAGATTTATTTATTCTCCCCCATTCACTTTAATTAATCTTGATTAGTGGCCTGAAACCTAGATAGATAATCACTCCTGGTATGGCAAACACACGGCTACATAGTCCCATTCATAATTGTGTCTAATTACCTAAATAGCTAATAATAGCATTATTATAATGGGCCTGTATAGTGCAGTACTATATATATATAAAATACGAACCTGTGATTATACGAATGCACTAGTATACGAAACTACCATTAGACGAACAAGGGATTATACGAAATCACCTGAATTCACCTAAAACCCTTGCCTTCTTGCTTTCAACGAGATATTCTTATCTGGGTGAAATAAAACCGAGAAATTCAACGGAATTTTATCTAGATTAACTCGATGCAGGTCTGCGTTAGACGCCATTTTGTTAGATAGCTTGTCTCGCGTGGTTACAGCGACCACCTGTAACTATGGGGGGCGTGCCTAAGTAGCGTTTGCAGAAAGGTCAATTGAAAGGAAACTAACTGATTTCTTCCCGTTGGGATGTTTAACCCATTTCATTCTGGATACATTTAAAGGCTTTTGCAAACAACATAGATCCAGATCAGCCGCAGCGTAACGCTGCATGCTGATCAGGATCTATGTTGTTTGCTACATAGCCAAGTGTCTTAGCAAGATCATCTGAATAGCAAAAACAGCATAGAGCCTGATCAGACGGAATGTTCCGTGGCGGTTGATCTGGCTCTACGTTCTGTGCAAATACCGTTTGAATGAAATGGGTTATAAGACATAACGGTCAATCTATTCTAGTAATCAGAATGGTCCCGCACACCCTAGAAGTGCCCTGATTTCCATCAGACCCCTAGTCATTTTAAAATCCTAGCTGGAACACTGCTGGATATACTTGAAGCATTCAATAAGGCAATACTCCACATACAAATCCTTGTAGCTCAGTGAGATTACTAAATTATGTATTACATGTATTGTATATGGGTACATGTATGCGCGAGTATGTGGAGTAAGTTGCTTCTTCTAATCTCTGCTTATCTACATGTAATAAAACACTTTGGTAAAAGTTTGTATTATTTCTGTAATAAATGTTTGATAAAAAAAAAATGAGAGACATCTGTAATTTTCTATTATCTCCCTTGGCAGATAAAGTCTGATTTATTCCAAAATGTGAATAGGTCCTTTTAGTTTGAATCCTTTGTTTGTACTGTTGTACTTTCTAGGAAAAATAAGAAAAATATACGAGTAACACATTTGTTATCTGCTTATTTCACCTAGCCTGGGTCAGTCTGTCGATTTTTCACTTTAGCTTCTGGCAAAATGACATATTATCAGAAATATTATCAGAAACTCAATACGGCACAATTAATAGTCTCGGGTGTTAAAATATATTTATTCGACTGACGAGGCAAAATATATCGACGCCTGTTCCCCCCCTGGCTACATTCCACCTACAATGTACAGTGCGCTAAACGTTCAAAAGTGTTGTGCTTTAACCCCTTTCATTCTGGAGACATTTAAAGGATTTTGCAAACAACATAGATCCAGGTCAGCCGCAGCGTGACGCTGCATGCTGATCAGGATCTATGTTGTTTGCTACATAGCCAAGTGTCTTAGCAAGATCATCTGAATAGCAAACAGCATAGAGCCTGATCAGACTGCACGTTCCATGGCGGCTGATATGGCTCTATGTTCTTTACAAATACAGTTTGAACTGTATCCAGAATCAAATGGGTTAAGCACACAATTTCTCAAAATAATGTTGTATTGTACTAAACATTTGCAAATATTGACCTTTGTTCAAGAATCTTTGATAAGAACCTGATTATTGTTGAATCTATTTATGGCCAAGAATCATCCAAGGTATTTTATTTCCTGTTCACTAGCATTTACAAAGCATTACTTGTTGCATTGAGCTTTTTATTAGCAGAAAGTTCTCCTGGAATTCAGATCAATAAAGAGATATAGCAGACAGGCAGCATGTGTTCACTACAGCTGCAAGTTGCAACCATGTACTTGTAACATGCAATGGCCTCTGTGGCCATTTTATGATTCATACGGTCCGCCTCCATGGTCGAGTGGTTACGGTCGCTGACTTGTATACCACTGTAACCTATCATCACTGATGGTCACTGGTTCGAGCCCCGCTCAGGCCGTGTCTCATTTATATGAAAAAGTTGGCAGTTTCTTACGGAGGTTGGTGCACCCAAGTACTGGTTAACTGCTGGAGCCTGCCCAGGAAAGGTGTTGTTAGGTAAACTGCCCGCCGGCGATATAGCCCAAATTAGTGCTGATGCAGGCGTAAAACCCGAAATATAACATAATAATGATTCATAAGTGTTATATGTGTATAGTTCATATCTCCAGCCCCATTCAATCATAAACAGTTGATACCAGATAACTCCACTCAATCATAAAATTAAATATGTAGTCGATACCAGAATACTGATGACCGAGGCCTCCGTGGTCGAATGGTTACACCTTAAGGTCACTGACTTGTATACCACTGTAACCTATCATCACTGATAGTCACTGGTTCGAGCCCCGCTCAGGCTGTGTCGGTTTATTAAAAATATTGGCAGTTTCTTACCGAGGTTGGTGCACCAAGTACTGGTTAACTGCTGGAGCCTGCCCCTGCCCAGGAAAGGTGTTTTTAGGTAAACTTGCCCGCCGGCGATATAGCCCAACATGATGCTGATGAAGGAGTAAAACCCGAACAAAACCGATATCTGCAACCCCTCTTAATCACAAAATTATATATCCCTACATGTATGTACAGTTGATACCAGATTACTGCAGCCTGTCTCTAGCCAATGATAAACATTATATGTACAATCAATAAAAAACAAAAATGTATACATGTACATGTATAGTTGAACTGTTCAAATTAAGCAGCTAACTATGTGATCCCCATATCTGAATGTTATTGTACATGGATCACTTGTGATGTCTTAGATACAGGTACTAACCGTGATTCTGTGTAATGGATACGGTATTTTCTGTGTAATCAAGCGGTTGAGTTCAAACTCAAGGTGGTGTCCTTGGGCAAGACTGGTAATCCAGGGATAGCAGGTTCGATCCCCCGTCTGACCCTAATAAAAATAAGTCTTTCAGATGGGACGTTAAACCAAGGTCTTGTGTCCGTGCTTTACACAACGTGCACGTAAAAGAACCAGAGGAGACTCTGGAATGGGTCTCTGTCTGTATCATTGCACTATCCTCCAAAAATCTAAAATGACTAATCTCTTCAGGAGGCTCATATGGGCAACCGGTAGCGACGATAAATAAACGTAAAACACACACACAAGACATTTCAATCCACATTGCTTCTCTCTCCCTCATGACAGTGAATTCCATTAGGGCATTAATGCAGTCTCCAGAGTGATTAATCTAATGGTGTAAGAACTGTTTTGCAATTGAGACAAATGTAATGTGTATAAACTACATGTACAGTCAAACCTGTTTTAAACAGCCAGCCAAGATAATCACAGAAAGTGGCTGCTTTGCACAGGTTGCTGATTAATAGAGGGCAAATATATACTAAACATATTGGGAACCTGGATACTGGCTGCTTAATAGAGGTGACCGCTAACACAGGTTTAACTGTACCTGCAAAATAATGGAAATATGTCAAATTGTTGTAAAAAGTCTGAATTTCTCATATACAGTCAAACCTGTCTTAAGCAGCCAGCCAAGGGAATTACAGAAAGGGGCTGCTTAGCACAGGTGGCTGCTTAATATATGTCAAATGTATAACAAAACAACATTTTGGGAATCTGGAAATTGGCTGCCTAATACAGGTTGGCTGCTTAATGGAGGTGACCACTAACACAGGTTTGACTGTATATATATATTTTGTATATACAAAAGTGAATAGCATAAGCTGTAAACGTTTACTGCTACTACTCAATTTTGGACCATATTTATTGTTTCATTCCATGAGGAATGGTGTGTATAGATCTTTGTCAATATTCTCTCCTCTTTGAATACATCATAAACAACTTACACATGTATGTACATGTATCATGATTTTGTTGCAATGGTGTACTGTTCTTGATGCATTCACGGAAGTGATTTCATCCGTAACTATTTGCATGCTGGGTAAAATAAAGGCAATAATAATTCAAATAATTGTAGCAGATAATTCATTAATTTGTTTTCTTATTTATGACTGAAAACCCTGCAAATATGCCATGTAACATGTCGTAATGACACAATTCTAATGAAATTTCATGACATATTTGACTGTTTATTTTCGCCGCTAGCTTGAAAATAAATAATTAAATTTTATTATAATACTTATTAATGTTCTGTTGGTTAAAAAATGTTTGGTAAACATGTACAAACATAGCTATATTTTGGGCCGTGTTTCATTTGTCAGATGAACAAGCTACATTGTATGTTTTGTTGGCCTAAGTTATTTATTAATTGTTCTCGGAGTACAAGGCATGATTATTATCTGACATTTTGTTGTTTCCTGCAATGTTTTATGTTAGATTATCGTATGATTTGCTATAAATGACAGGTCGATGCATTATTGAAGCTTCATGTGAGATATGATTTGTTGTTATGCCTCACGTAACTTACTCCCTGCAAAATTTCCCAAACCCAAGCGGGCGACATTTTCAACGTCTCGTGGCAATGTCTCACCTCTGAATAGCCTCATTCGGAACAAAATCACGCTACTCAGACTTAATTTCAATATGAGTTTATTTTTTATGCCGCCATCTTGTTTTCATGTAGTCTCGAAGAATGTTTTGTCAACAGTCAACAGTCAACATAGTTTGTACACCGTTTGGCTGTAGGGTACAGTAGCGGTTTTTGTTAAAGATTACACATTACGGTCAAGTCCGCCTCCGTGGTCGAGTGGTTACGGTCGCTGACTTGTATAACACTGTAGCCTATCATCACTGATGGTCACGGGTTCGAGCCCCTTTATATGAAAAAGTTGGCAGTTTCTTACGGAGGTTGGTGTACCCAAGTACTGGTTAACCGCTGGAGTCTGCCCAGGAAAGGTGTTGTTAGGTAAACTGCCCGCTGGCGATATAGCCCGAAATGGTGCTGATGCAGGCGTAAAACCAGAAATATAACACATTACGGTCAAGGTTGCTGTCGAATCTCATCTGCGGAAAGTAAACAATCACTGCAATGTCAGCTAGGTTCGCAAATGTATCTGAGGAACAGCCGATTGTTCGGTATAACAAAGTAAATATTTCATCTCTGCACCTGAAAATAATGTTTGCCTCGGTCGACAATATCCACTGTCACACTCACCGACATGAAATATTTATACAAATGTATATTATTGGTATTGAAACATTAGTTTTAGAGAGCAGACATTAGGGAAGGCTATTGTACTTAAACAGATGCATGACATTCGCTGTGTATTCTAGCGATGACATGGCAGATGCAGGATGTTCGCTGTGTATTCTAGTGATGACATGGCAGATGCGGGATGTTCGCTGTGTATTCTAGCGATGACATGGCAGATGCGGGATGTTCGCTGTGTATTCTAGCGATGACATGGCAGATGCGGGATGTTCGCTGTGTATTCTAGCGATGACATGGCAGATGCGAGCGATGACGTGGCAGATGCGGGATGTTCTCTGTGTATTCTAGCGATGACATGGCAGATGCGGGATGTTCGCTGTGTATTCTAGCGATGACATGGCAGATGCGGGATGTTCGCTGTGTATTCTAGCGATGACATGGCAGATGCGGGATGTTCTCTGTGTATTCTAGCGATGACATGGCAGATGCGGGATGTTCGCTGTGTATTCTAGCGATGACATGGCAGATGCGGGATGTTCGCTGTGTATTCTAGCGATGACATGGCAGATGCGGGATGTTCGCTTTGTATTCTAGCTATGATTAGGATATGGCAGATGCACAACGTTTACTGTGTATGGCACGTGCACAACATTTACTGTGTATGGCAGGTGCACAACGTTTACTGTGTATGGCAGGTGCACAACGTTTACTGTGTATGGCAGGTGCACAACGTTTACTGTGT
Organism: Archivesica marissinica; assembly: GCA_014843695.1. Taxonomy (NCBI): domain Eukaryota; kingdom Metazoa; phylum Mollusca; class Bivalvia; order Venerida; family Vesicomyidae; genus Archivesica; species Archivesica marissinica. The sequence continues at coordinate 54,863,646 of CM026395.1, forward strand.
ATGGCAGGTGCACAACGTTTACTGTGTATGACAGGTGCACAACGTTTACTGTTTATGGCAGGTGCACAGCGTTTACTATTTATGGCAGGTGCACAACGTGTACTGTTTATGGCAGGTGCACAACGTTTACTGTGTATGGCAGGTGCACAACGTTTACTGTTTATGGCAGGTGCACAACGTTTACTGTTTATGGCAGGTGCACAGCGTTTACTGTTTATTCTACTGTTTATGATAATTGACAGATACATGTATAATGGACACAATTAGTACACAATCTTAATATATTTGTAGTTACCTTAATAGACTTACAATGCACGATGTACATGTATGTCCATTATACTATGTACTGTTGATTTGCAATATGATATGATTAACCCGTTCAACACCACACACCTAAATAGGCTTACAAAAAATGTAGATCCAGATAGTAACGAGCCGTCCTATCAGGATCTGCACTTTTTGCCAGTAATATTACTATTTTTAGACACTTACCCATTTTGATAAATGAACTGGTCCAAATGTAATTTTCTTATTAATTTATTGGTCTAAAAATATCATGGATCAGTCCATGTCAATTACTTGGTGTTGAATGGGTTAAACAAACATTGAACGTATGTGCTCTCGCCATCACGAGTGTGAGAATGAATATTTGAACCCCTCTTAAGTTCTGTACTTGTTGCTTTCAGACATGGCAGTGCACAGGTTATTCTAGCCGCGTGAGAAGACAACTCGGACATCTCCAATCATGGTTTTGTCACAGAGACAGAAAGATGAATTGTAAGTTTGCCACAAAGTTGGAGTAGGGTAGGCATATAATGTATTCTAGTCAATTTGTAACAGATAATTAATATGTGGGGGTGGGGGTATTGTCCGTACACCAATATGTATACCAGTAATGGTGGTTCTTCAATTAAGTCTCAAATAGTTATTTATAACCTGGGTTCCTGTCTGTCTATTTTTCACTAATTTACTTCTGGCAAAATGACAGCCTGGGGAAACTCGATTTACGAGCATAGCGCCGCCTACATTACACCTGTGTTTTCTAGGGTGTTGATTGAAGAACGACAACTCTTATCTGCAAGATACGATAGCTAAAATAGAAACAGAATAGGCACGGTAATTTCCAAAAATACACGAATGCTCTCGTAGTCTCATTTACATTGCAAACATATAATGTCCCGTTTCTGTGTTATATCGACGAGATGGCAGATTTTAACTATTACGTTTAAGTGGTAACAGGTCGATTTGGCGTAATTGAAGTAAGGACGACTTAAATCTTGAGTAAATATGTCAAATCAGACGCACATTGTACTTTTTAAAGCTATTTATCATTCCGTTGACCCGTAAACAATGACGGCCAATTACAAAGTTTTTATCAACATTGCTTTCAATTAAAGCACATTATTAATTAAGTCACATGCTAATAGGCCTATTAATAGGATAAATGATAATCAATGTTTACACGGAATACCCCTCGAGTTTCCCCAGGCTTTGATATTATCAGAAACTCAATACAGCCCAATTAATGATCTCGGTATTAAAATATATTTATTTCACTGACCAGATAAAATATATTAATGCCTGTTCCCAGACTAAGTTATTTACAGCATAACCCACAAGCATTGTTTCTTTCTTGACTTTGAGAGTTGCACCAACAACTGCTCGTGTATCAACTACATTCTGGATTGATGGAGGCACGGAACATGCCCATTAGACATTATTTCAGGGTTTACGGTCGTTGACTTCAAATAACTTGCACCTCAACTCTATAGGTTCGAATCCCATTTGCGGTATCAAATTATTTCATGCAGCTGGCCTGCGGTAGGACAGTGGTTCTACCCGCCAGTACCCGGGTACCCGTCCATGCCTACAATACTGCTCGGAGAGTCGCCCAATGTCTTCATCCATCAATAATAGCTTGACAGTCGTCGTATGACCTAAGCTGTTAGTGCAACTTTAACCCTTTCAACCCCACAGGCCTCTAAATAGGCTTATGAAAAGTGTAGATCCAGATGAGACGGCTCGTGACGAGCCGTCTCATCAGGATCTGCACTTTTTTGCCAGTAATAATTATTACTATTTTTAGATAAAATTACCCATTTTGATAAATGAACTGGTCCAACGGTAATTTTCTTATTAATTTATTGGTCTGAAAATATCACGGACCAGTCCATGTCAGTTACTTGGGGTTGAATGGGTTAAACCTCAGAAACAAAAACAATTATTATTTAGTGTATGGGTGGACTCAGTAATACAATTTGGCATCATCAGCACACACCACACAATAGGTCTCCAACCCAGTCGTATAGGGGCAAGTGATTGTGAACCTACAGTTGAGTTTCAGTGCTTTCGATCGATTCTCATGTGTCATTGTATCGACTCTTGTGATATAAAGAGATATAACTGTGTGTGAGGTTGGCACAAAGGCTAGCAGTAATATGATCTATAAGGTTAGCAGTAATACCGTATGATCTAGAACGCTAGCAGTAATACTGTACGATCTATAAGCTGCTGTTTAATCCATAACAAACAAACAATGTTCCAGACATCTCAACAGCTGTTTTATGTATGTAAGAATTTAGAGTTATTTCAAGCTTATAAACAAACATGCAGTACACACAGAGTTTTCGCTTGTTGTTTTTCTGTGTCTGCTCTGTAGCCGAACAAATGATGCAAGTACCAGAATAATAGATTATATTAGATAATAGGTGAATAATAGACCATGTAAATGAGAAGATTGTTTGCATGTTAACATCTTGTTTAACTGTATAGAATAGACCATGTAAATGAGAAGATTGTTTGCATGTTAACATCTTGTTTAACTGTATAGAATAGACCATGTAAATGAGAAGATTGTTTGCATGTTAACATCTTGTTTAACTGTATAGAATAGACCATGTAAATGAGAAGATTGTTTGCATGTTAACATCTTGTTTAACTGTATAGAATAGACCATGTAAATGAGAAGATTGTTTGCATGTTAACATCTTGTTTAACTGTATAGAATAGACCATGTAAATGAGAAGATTGTTTGCATGTTAACATCTTGTTTAACTGTATAGAATAGAGCATGTAAATGAGAAGATTGTTTGCATGTTAACATCTTGTTTAACTGTATAGAATAGACCATGTAAATGAGAAGATTGTTTGCATGTTAACATCTTGTTTAACTGTATAGAATAGACCATGTAAATGAGAAGATTGTTTGCATGTTAACATCTTGTTTAACTGTATAGAATAGAGCATGTAAATGAGAAGATTGTTTGCATGTTAACATCTTGTTTAACTGTATAGAATAGACCATGTAAATGAGAAGATTGTTTGCATGTTAACATCTTGTTTAACTGTATAGAATAGAGCATGTAAATGAGAAGATTGTTTGCATGTTAACATCTTGTTTAACTGTATAGCAAAGTTGTTTTGGGTGGGATTTCTTGCATGTTTAGAAAAATGTACATCATGTTAACTTTATAATTTGGGTAATTTCGAGATTGCTTGCATATTCTACAGCTGTGATTTTCTATGAAATTGATGTACCGTGTTTGTCTGTATTTTCATGTGTTAATCTTTTACGGAAGTGATAAATTATCATGTTGTTGATATATCACGAATCTGATATTTTGTTATATTTTTGAGAAGCTTGTATGTTTTGTCACTTTTGTGTACCAGTATTATCACGAAGCTGATAGATTGGTATGTTCTTGAAGATTGTATGTTTGGTGTATTATCAACAAGCTGATATATACATGTAGGTATGTTCTTGAAGCTTGTATGTTTGGTGTATTATCACGAAGCTGATAGATTGGTATGTTCTTGAAGATTGTATGTTTGGTGTATTATCAACAAGCTGATATATACATGTAGGTATGTTCTTGAAGCTTGTATGTTTGGTGTATTATCACCAAGTTGATATGTAGGTATGTTCTTGAAGCTTGTATGTTTGGTGTATTATCACCAAGCTGATATATACATGTACCGGTAGGTATGTTCTTGAAGCTTGTATGTTTGGTGTATTATCACCAAGCTGATATATACATGTACCGGTAGGTATGTTCTTGAAGCTTGTATGTTTGGTGTATTATCACCAAGTTGATATGTAGGTATGTTCTTCATGCTTGAATGTTTGGTGTATTATCACCAAGCTGATATATACATGTACCAGTAGGTATGTTCTTGAAGCTTGTATGTTTGGTGTATTATCAACCAAGCTGATATATACATGTACCAGTAGGTATGTTCTTGAAGCTTGTATGTTTGGTGTGTTATCACCAAGTTGATATATACATGTATGTATGTTCTTGAGTTCTTGAAGCTTGAATGTTTGGTGTATTATCACCAAGCTGATATATACATGTACCAGTAGGTATGTTCTTGAAGCTTGTATGTTTGGTGTGTTATCACCAAGTTGATATATACATGTATGTATGTTCTTGAGTTCTTGAAGCTTGAATGTTTGGTGTATTATCACCAAGCTGATATATACATGTACCAGTAGGTATGTTCTTGAAGCTTGTATGTTTGGTGTATTATCACCAAGTTGATAGGTAGGTATGTTCTTGAAGCTTGTATGTTTGGTGTGTTATCAACAAGCTGATATATACATGTAGGTATGTTCTTGAGTTCTGGAAGCTTGTATGTTGGTGTGTTATCACCAAGCTGATATATACATGTAGGTATGTTCTTGAGTTCTGGAAGCTTGTATGTTTGGTGTGTTATCACCAAGTTGATATATACATGTAGGTATGTTCTTGAAGCTTGTATGTTTGGTATATTATCACCAAGTTGATATATACATGTAGGTATGTTCTTGAAGCTTGTATGTTTGGTGTATTATCACCAAGCTGATATATACATGTAGGTATGTTCTTGAAGCTTGTATGTTTGTTGTATTATCACCATGTATGTTTGGTGTATTATCACCAAGTTGATATATACATGTAGGTATGTTCTTGAGTTCTTGAAGCTTGTATGTTTGGTGTGTTATCACCAAGTTGATATATACATGTATGTATGTTCTTGAGTTCTTGAAGCTTGTATGTTTGGTGTGTTATCACCAAGTTGATATATACATGTATGTATGTTCTTGAAGCTTGTATGTTTGGTGTATTATCACCAAGCTGATATATACATGTATGTATGTTCTTGAAGCTTGTATGTTTGGTGTATTATCACCAAGCTGATATATACATGTAGGTATGTTCTTGAAGCTTGTATGTTTGTTGTATTATCACCATGTATGTTTGGTGTATTATCACCAAGTTGATATATACATGTAGGTATGTTCTTGAGTTCTTGAAGCTTGTATGTTTGGTGTGTTATCACCAAGTTGATATATACATGTATGTATGTTCTTGAGTTCTTGAAGCTTGTATGTTTGGTGTGTTATCACCAAGTTGATATATACATGTATGTATGTTCTTGAAGCTTGTATGTTTGGTGTATTATCACCAAGCTGATATATACATGTATGTATGTTCTTGAAGCTTGTATGTTTGGTGTATTATCACCAAGCTGATATATACATGTAGGTATGTTCTTGAAGCTTGTATGTTTGGTCTATTATCAACAAGCTGATATATACATGTAGGTATGTTCTTGAGTTCTTGAAGCTTGTATGTTTGGTGTATTATCACCAAATTGATATATACAGTGGAACCTCCACTAACGGTCACCTCTGGTGAGCGGTCACCTCCGATAACCGGTCACTTTTATTCCCCCCAAGCGATTTTCCTATATATTACACCTCTGTTGAGCAGTCACCTCTCATCTCCGGCCAGTGGCCACCAAAGTGACCGTTTTGGGACAACATTTCCTACCTTAAACGGTCAAAATCCACCAAAAATCGGCAAAATATTTACAGAGATATCAAATGATATTTTGGCCTTAAAAACAATATTGATTAGTTTTTCACACGTTTTTACAGAAGTCTCCAATCATACGTGATTATCCGCCATTATACGGGAAATTGATGAGTCATCCTGGTTTTCCACACAATAGGTTGTTAAATCATAAACAAACTTGGAGTGATCACACAAGGCGCTGAAAACCATTGTTTTGATCGGATTACTGGGATATCAAAGGCCGATTATTCGATTGCATTGTTTGATGAAAGTTAATCTAAAATTAGTGATTTTTTTGAAAAGAACAAATGTATGTACATACGTTTAATTTGAAAAATAAATAAAATGTTAATAAAAATAAAAGTTTAAATTTCAGATTCTGTTGTCTCATTTCTTGTTGTTATCACACTATAAGGCAATCCCATTGACAGATTATTGTTATCACAGCTTTTCCAGGCATGCTTGCTTTGAAAATAATTTCTAGTTGTCCAGCAGTCTCCCTCCATTAAGCAGCCACCTCCCTTAAGCAGCCAATGTGTGCCCTTCCCAAGAGTGGCTGCTTAAGAGAGGTTCCACTGTACATGTATGTATGTTCTTGAAGCTTGTATGTTTGGTGTATTATCACCAAGCTGATATATACATGTAGGTATGTTCTTGAAGCTTGTATGTTTGGTGTATTATCACCAAGCTGATATATACATGTAGCTATGTTCTTGAAGCTTGTATGTTTGGTGTATTATCACCATGTATGTTTGGTGTATTATCACCATGTATGTTTGGTGTATTATCACCATGTATGTTTGGTGTATTATCACCATGTATGTTTGGTGTATTATCACCATGTATGTTTGGTGTATTATCACCATGTATGTTTGGTGTATTATCACCATGTATGTTTGGTGTATTATCACCAAGCTGATATGCAGTGCACGTATATCTGTCTTGGATTTAATCCTATTGTTATGGTTTGTTATCCACAAATACCATTTACTCCAAGCAGAACCTAGAATTACAAAACATTTTGTGCCACAAACCTATCGTGTTGTACGGTACACGTTTCCACCCACAAACATCCCCGAGCGTCACCAACACCTTGAGAGATGTCAAGAGCCAGATATAGATTTTCAAGCGAATGAAAATCAATACCCTTGAAGCTAGACAGAGATAAATTATTTCTCGGAAGATAACAAATCGGCAAGCCAAATGACATGTTTATTATATATTGAATCCTTGCATGTCCTTGTGGCATTAATTTCTAATTGTAGAAACAATGAATTGTTAATAGGTCTATGATGTTAGGTTGATATGATTTTTCCAATGCACACAATGTTGGTCGATGGCTGCGTACCTGTTCTCATTGTTCTCAAGGGTTTGCTGTACATGTATATCCTTGTGAACATGTTCGCCGATGCCGGTTACGAGTCACGATATAGCGTTAAATCGATGTATTGCAATATGAATCGAGTTGGTATTGTACATGGTACGGGGTCACGATATAGCGTTAAAAAGATGTATTGCCATATGAATCGAGTTTGTATTGTACATGGTACTAGTCACGATATAGCGATAAATTGATGTATTGCAATATGAATCGAGTGTATTGTACATGGTACTAGTCACGATATAGCGTTAAATCGATGTATTGCAATATGAATCAAGTTTGTATTGTACATGGTACGGGTCACGATATAGCGTTAAATCGATGTATTGCAATATGAATCGAGTTTGTATTGTACATGGTACGGGTCACGATATAGCGTTAAATCGATGTATTGCAATATGAATCGAGTTTGTATTGTACATGGTACGGGTCACGATATAGCGTTAAATCGATATATTGCCATATGAATCGAGTTTGTATTGTACATGGTACGAGTCACGATATAGCGTTAAATCGATGTATTGCAATATGAATCGAGTTTGTATTGTACATGGTACGAGTCACGATATAGCGATAAATCGATGTATTGCAATATGAATCGAGTTTGTATTGTACATGGTACTAGTCACAATATAGCGTTAAATCGATGTATTGCAATATGGATCAAGTGTGTATTGTACATGGTACGGTCACGATATAGCGTTATATTGCAATATGAATCGAGTTTGTATTGTACATGTACCACAATATGAAATAACGGTATCGATTTTTCTCTCTTGTGTGTTTTACGTTTATTTATCGACGCTACTGGTTGCCCATATGAGCAACGCCTCCTGAAGAGATTAGTCATTTTAGATTTTTGGAGGATAGTGCAATGATACAGACAGAGACCCATTCCAGAGTCTCCTCTGGTTCTTTTACTGGCACGGTGTACAGCACCGACATGAGACCTCAGTTTAATGTCCCATCTGAAAGACTGTTAATTTTATTAGGGTCAAGGGGGGATCGAACTTGCGATCCCTAGATTACCAGTCCAGCGTGTTACCACTGGATTACAGATCCGTCTCTCGATACTTACATATCTGTTTGGGACATTGTATGATTCTTTCATCGACTTAATTGTCTTTATGATTGATCAATTACACTCGCAGGAATTCAATCAAAGATTGGATCTATAATGGTCGCGGGGGTGTTTATTTATTGTGACAGTCCTGTGCTATAAGCGTTCCAACAGATACGACTAATTGTAAAAAAAAATTGGTTATCAGTCATAGTAGGAAATTGTGTAAGAAAGCTTAATGTGTAGTCTGGAAACATTTTGGAAATGAATAGAACTAGAATAAAACTAGAAAACAAAGAAATATGTGGGGACTAAGGCAAAACACAGTTAGTGGTTAGTTTCTCACGCTCTGCTGCATCTGAGATTTTCGCCCCACATTTGTATTGATACAATTTGGCGATTTGTTTTCATTTTGTGTACGAATCATGCAAAGTTCGAATATTTTTTAAGGGCGAATCTTATCTGTTGTGATTATGCTCTTGGGCAAGCAAGGCACTTAAATTCCACATTTCCTCTTCTAACTCTGTCAATTTATGGGTTCCATTAGGAATGAGGTTTTGAGAGCAATTCAACTATAATGTTGTAAGAACTTGTTACGCAATCTAGCTAAAATATATTACATTTTGTAGTATTAACTAACTAACTATGTATGTGTTCAAATGACTATTTTTCATAACATTTTGTGTCTGGTCCATATCTTCTATTCCACTGGACGGATTTTCATATCAAACAAACACTTGACATTTTAAAATGCATCTTTCCTGTATCACAGTAGCTTTTGGGAGTAGGTCTACCGTACTTACTCACATATAACACCGGATTTTATCTCCAGATTATGGCCTCAAAGTGGCTTCCAGTCTAATAAACGAGCTATTCATTTAACAAAAAATCAATTTGTTCCATAATTGATGAGGTTATATTGAAATAACTAAAAGGGTGTAATAAAAGGATAGACTCATAGCTCTGTCTGTAAGCTAAACTTGTCAACAGCATTTTACCAAAACAAATTTATTGTTGTGCATCATGGCACTTTTTGGATATAATTTAAAGTGTTTAATTAATTTTGTTTTGTCTTTACTTCCGAGTGGTTTCCATTTTTCTTAACCCGTCTTATAAGCGGTCGTTGCAAAATACCACTGATTTAAGACCAACGTTGGTGTGCCATCTTATAGTCAAGATTGTCTTATTATATACATGTAGGTGAATATGTACACTATGCATATCATCTTTCGTAATAACTCCAGTTTAATATAGAATCTTCTGGTCATTGATTGGTCACTCACTTCCTTGGTGGTTTCTTGTTATTGATTGGTCACTCACTTCCTTGGTGGTTTCTTGTTATTGATTGGTCACTCACTTCCTTGGTGGTTTCTGGTTATTGATTGGTTACTCACTTCCTTGGTGGTTTCTTGTCATTGATTGGTCACTCACTTCCTTGGTGGTTTCTGGTTATTGATTGGTCACTTACTTCCTTGTTGGTTTCTTGTTATTGATTGGTCACTCACTTCCTTGGTGGTTTCTTGTTATTGATTGGTCACTTACTTCCTTGTTGGTTTCTGGTCATTGATTGGTCGCATTGTTATTGGTTTCTGGTTATTGATTGGTCACTCACTTGCTTGTTGGTTTCTTGTTATTGATTGGTCATTGCCATGTTTGTTTCTGGTCATTGATTGGTTGTTGTTGGTTTCTGGTTATTGATTGGTCACTTCCTTGTTGGTTACTGGTTATTGGTTGGTCACTGCCTTGTTGGTTTCTGGTTATTGATTGGTCACTTCCTTGTTGGTTACTGGTTATTGGTTGGTCACTTCCTTGTTGGTTACTGGTTATTGGTTGGTCACTGCCTTGTTGGTTTCTGGTCATTGATTGGTCACGTTGTTGTTTGTTTCTGGTTATTGAATAGTCACTGCCTTGTTGGTTTCTGGTTATTGATTGGTCACTTCCTTTTGTTTTGTGAATCATTGAGACCAGAAATGGACAGAGAATAGTTAGTGCAGATTGACATGTCATTTTTTAGAGGTCATGGGAATATTCATATAGCCTAACCTTATTGTCAAAACCAAGTTACTGTTGAGTAATGGCACATTTCATATACTCTTATTTATCAAATGTCCACGATTCTGTTGTACCATTACATTTAAAGTGCACTATTTATGATTGCATGCGTTTAAGTAATAGGAAACAGAGAGATGGAATCCACACCAACTATTATACAGTTTAGTTTATACAAATTTATTTTAGCTCGATTGCGAAACAAGTTATTTCAACTTATATAAATCACTCTCGAGACCTCATTCCTGATGGAATCCATCGCCACGAGGGAGAGAGAAGAGGCAATGTGGAATTTAAATGCCTTGCCTAAGGGCACAATCGTAACGACTAATTATACAGTTTGAGAATATACATGTAATACTATACTGCTTGGAGATGAATGGAGACGCATTAAACATACATTTACAGCCTTTCAAACAATAAAGACACACAGGACGTGACGTAATTTCTTTTGTACACATTAGAATTTTAGTTTTGATGTGTCATACTTGTTTGTATCAAGTTGTTTGTTTTCAGAAATATGATGATAAATAATATGATTATTGGTTTATCTTTAAAATGTAGCCATAATTTGTTTGCATGTTTTCAGAAATGTAGCCACAAATACATGTACAGCCAGTGTTTTCATTTTTTAAAGTAAACAAGTCACCTTGTGACAATTTGTTTGTTCTTAACAATAAAACCATGTCGTGTTTGTATTTAGAATGAATTTGTTTATTTGTTTATTTTCAGAAACAAAGCGATTGCTGATTATCTGAGCTCCAGTGGCTACATCAGTGCACTGACAGAATTCCAAAAAGAGGCTTCTATGGTATGTACCTTACCTCTTATATGAGTGGTGTATTCAGGTAACCCGTAACCTGCTAATCACATGTCTACATCCCCGCGAGGGGTTCGACATTAAAGGAAGATAGATAAATAATCACAACTGAAGTCACTTTTGCAAATAGCATAGAGCCAGATCAGACGGCACAGAACGTGCCGTCTGATCAGGCTCTATACTGTTTGCTATTTGGATAGTGGAGCTAACACACTTGCCTGTATAGATATTAACCCTTTCAACCCCACAGGCCTCTAAATAGGCTTATGAAAAGTGTAGATCCAGGATCTGCACTTTTTTGCCAGTAATAATTATTACTATTTTTAGATAAAATTACCCATTTTGATAAATGAACTGGTCCAACGGTAATTTTCTTATTAATTTATTGGTCTGAAAATATCATGGACCAGTCCATGTCAGTTACTTGGGGTTGAATGGGTTAAACAACGTAGATCCTGATCAGATGCGGCATAGTCTGGATCTATGTTGTTTAATTGCACATTCCTTCCAATTTATTAGGTATTTTAAGGGTTAAAATTGCAGCCATACATGCGTGTCACAACTAAGACATGGTGGTTGTTGGTGTTTTTATAAAAATACAACTGCCTTGGAGCACTTGGGGATTTAACCCCAACTGCCATGTGAGCTCCGCACAATGTGGGAAACAGTTGTACTTAGGACTGCATGTTATACAAATGTATAACACATTTCCATGTGAGCTCCGCACAATGTGGGAAACAGTTGTACTTAGGACTGCATGTTATACAAATGTATAACACATTTCCATGTGAGCTCCGCACAATGTGGGAAACAGTTGTACTTAGGACTGCATGTTATACAAATGTATAACACATTTCCATGTGAGCTCCGCACAATGTGGGAAACAGTTGTACTTAGGACTGCATGTTATACAAATGTATAACACATTTCCATGTGAGCTCCGCACAATGTGGGAAACAGCTGTACTTAGGACTGCATGTTATACAAATGTATAACACATTTCCATGTGAGCTCCGCACAATGTGGGAAATAGTTGTACTTAGGACTGCATGTTATACATTTCCATGTGAGCTCCGCACAATGTGGGAAACAGTTGTACTTAGGACTGCATGTTATACAAATGTATAACACATTTCTTAGATCTCAAAGCTCGAGTAATTTGATCTGGCTTGTGGAAGGTTGGTGGTTCTACACAAGTCCTGCCCACGCCTGAAATACTGCTCTGAGGGGCACGCAGAGTCTACTTTCACCAATACTAGCGAGAAAGTCGCCATATGACCTGCTAAGGCTGTTGGTGCAATGTTACACCCCAAAAACAAACAAAATCGAGCAATTTGAGTTTTGTACTTTTGTGACATTTGAGAATAATGTGTACTTTTTGTGCTTTTCGACAAATGGTTATAAATATGCTCATGAACTGTAGCGAGATTTTGTGCAACAACACTATTGATGTTGCCATGACTAAATAAATAGCGCTGGCAAAAATGTTAATGGATTTTGCTTGCTTTATTAGAATGTCTAGTCTTTTATTGAAAAATAGTAACTACAGTCGAACTTTGTTGCCTAGAACTTGACGTGTGTGAGTCGTGGGTGATTTGAGTCGAGGATAGTCAGTCTGGAGTGACCCATGCTATTTATAAATTAGGGGCTTACTGTTGTACATGTATATGTCAGGTAGAGTTATGCATTCTAAAAATAGAATGTGTCAATTAGTAGATTAATAATGTACAGCGATTGAACACATGGACATGTTACATACAAGTGTTATTTGCTTACTTAAAGCAGTCACGGATTGTCGTCTGCTTTTCCGTATTATGTTTATTAAAGTCAGATTTGAGCAATGACTTGTATAAGGAGCGCATCTTTAACTCAATAAGTGTGTAATATGTTTGTTCTGTACATAATTATGATTAATACCAACTTAAAATATGTATAAAAAAGCCACTGAGCAAAATTAATTAATGATAGAATATGGCCAATTTAACGACGTGTAAATTACGCACGTGTACCGATGAAAAGAGACAGGGGAAACAAGTTTTGTGTACATTTTCTGAGACCTGGGCACTTGGCCGATTGTGTGCGAGCGACCCAAGGGTGTTAATTGAAGAGGTAATTAATTGCTTTCGTAGGACCAGTGATCTGGTTCGAGAGTTGAAGGTAGAACAATAATGAATGTGCATTATATACATGTAGAGAGATTCGAATCATTGAAGGTAGAACAATATGCATTATATAAAGATTATTGCCGGTACCAGATGACTTGTTCGAGCAAACGGGTATGTTCTAGTTAACCGAGTTTGAGGCAACGAAGTTCGACATTATTACTACATGTAAATTAGGAAATAATATTGTATTTTTCCGTTATTTATCGTCGAATGAAACACTATGTTGAGTTCTCATGCATAAGAATTAAGCACTCGTGCTGTAAAGCCTATGTGGTTAATTCCTACATGTATGCATGAGAACGACAAACAGTTTTATTCTATGATGAATAATGAAAAGACAAATATTATTTCCATTCTAACATGACCCAATAATAAATCAACAAATACATATTTTTTCATGCACGTCACTTTTTTTTTTTAATTACTCTTCTTGCTGTTATTTATTTGACTGTTATTTATTTGACTGTTATTTATTTGAATGTTATTTATTTGACTGTTATTTATTTGACTGTTATTTATTTGACTGTTATTTATTTGACTGTTATTTATTTGACTGTTATTTATTTGACTGTTATTTATTTGACTGTTATTTATTTGACTGTTATTTATTACCTCCCTGAAAAAAGCTAATAATACGATATTCAAAAGTAATCAGAATTTGTTAATTTTTCATTCAAGCAGACAGACAGACAGACAGACAGACATATACTTTTATTCTCTCAGGTACATGTGTACAACATGAGGGTATATAACAGAAACAAATATTTAGCCACGTGGTGCTTCCGGGAATGACCTGAAATGAAAGCAGTTGTATAAACAATCATATCATGCATAATAATGTATAGAAATATGCTGGGGGATTCTTCTTCATGTATCCAAATTTTACATACAAATACAATATTATTCACGACATAGTTCCACTATTACGTCTAAATGATATAAAACGAAAGACAAATATAATATTTAAAGAGTGTGGGATATAATAGTTAATATACTTATTCTCTGTCGGATTGTTTGTCATTTTGGGATATAGCAATAACAATAAATGTATACATGTATTAGTTAAATTCAGCAGAATAATGAAACAACTTTATTTGTTTTTCAGCCTATGGAAATAGACAAAAAATATTCTGGCATTCTAGAGAAAAAATGGACATCGGTGATCAGATTACAAAAAAAGGTGAGCGTTGTGCAATACACAGATCAATGGATTAGTTGACAATACTGATTGAGGGCCACAGTTATATGCAATGGCCTGGCCGAGTAATTTACACAGAACATTGTTTTGATCTATGACACTTATCCAAATACTTAGTATTTACAACAGTATATTTAGGTGAAACTGTGAGTGGCCAGGGTTCATTCTGGAGGGCGATGTGGGCAAAATAGTTGCCCTAGGGACCCTGACTTCGCCCTGGGGGGGGGGGGGGCACTTCGCCCTATTTTTATTTTTACAATTTTCATACACAAAAGGTGTTGTGTAATATGATTTACACAGGAAGGTACAGGTTGGTGTTGCACCCGGGTCACCAGTCTCTCTGGGGCGGCTACATGAAACACCCGGGTTACTCATTCCTTGTTCCCTGTCTCTCTGGGGCGGCTACATGAAACAATACAACCATAATAGTGTGGGCTGTAGAAGTTATTGAACAAATATCGTTATCCAAGTTAGCAAACTAAATGATATTCTGTTTGCTCGCTGTAAAGTCTCATCACCAGCTTAGACGATAGGACAAGC
This sequence comes from Archivesica marissinica, assembly GCA_014843695.1. Classification (NCBI taxonomy): domain Eukaryota; kingdom Metazoa; phylum Mollusca; class Bivalvia; order Venerida; family Vesicomyidae; genus Archivesica; species Archivesica marissinica. The sequence continues at coordinate 54,878,699 of CM026395.1, forward strand.
TATGTTCTTTGTTAAAGAATACCCCAGATGCGTGTCTGAGTAGCATTTGAGGCGCAGGAAACTAGCTTGTGCTTCTTCCTGCCATTAACCCATTTCATTCTGGATACATTTAAAGGCTTTTGCAACAACATAAATCCAGATCAGCCGCTGCATGCTGATCAGGATCTATGTTGTTTGCTACATAGGCAAGTGTCTTAGCAAGATCATCTGAATGCAAACAGCATAGAGCCTGATCAGATGGAACGTTCCATGGTGGTTGATCTGGCTCTATGTTCTTTGCAAGTACTGTTTGAACGGTATCCAGAATGAAATGGGTTAATAAAGTTGACAGCCCTATTCTGATTCAAAAATACACTCTTATGTTTGAGTGATAACGTAGTCAGCTGCGTTAATTATTCAGTCACGGAGCCCCCCCCCCCCCCCCACCCCTCTCATAATGTATGTTACATAACATGTTTAGAGAAACACATTTGAATTTACAGTACATGAAGTAATGTTCCAGTATGTATGAAGTGTAATATATTTACATGTATTTATGCCAGTTTACATATTATGATATATATAATATGAAGTTTTACACAAGTACAGTCAAATCTGTCTTAAGCAGCCAGGCAATGGAGTCTGAGAAAGTGGCTGCTTAGCACACGTGGCTGTTTATTATAATAGAGGTCAAATATATAGTAAAACAAAATATAGGGAATCTTGAAACTGGCTGCTTAATACAGGTTGGCTGCTTATGCTTAATGGAGGTGACCACTAACACAGGTTTGACTGTACATGTATTAATGTTTGTCTGTGTGTTGCACACAGGTCATGGACCTAGAAGCCAAACTTTCGGAAGCAGAGAAAGAGTTCAACCAGGGAGGCCCCACCCGTGATAAAAGAGATCCGTCGGAATGGATTCCTCGACCCCCAGAACGCTATTCCCTTAGCGGACACAGAAGCCCTGTTACGAGGGTTATATTCCATCCCACGTTTAGTGTCATGGTCTCTGCCAGCGAGGATGCTACGATCAGAGTGAGTTCAATGATGTCATTCCTTTACTCTCTTTACACACCTTTCATTACAGTGTGTGTGTGTCCCTCAATGCCATAATCCATTCCCACAAAGAATTGCATCTCAATACCACTTTTCCAATATCATGGTCAGAACAAGGTGATGATGATTGAGCGTATTTACCCTCACTTATTTACCCTCGCTTATTTACCCTTGCTTATTTACTCTCTTGCCGCCGCCGAACCATGTGCTCGAGAATACTAAGATGTTTAGTTAACGCTACTTACTGTTTTATATAAACAAAATAATTGTTGTCCAGGCCTCAAGTTAGCTGTGGTAGAACATATCATATTATTCTATGTATTTTTCCTGTACTGCAAGCAATGCTCTCTTATCTGTATATGTATGGTAGTTGTTCCTTCCTCTCTTCTATTACAGTTACCGTATGTGTGCCCAGTCTCTTGTGTTATCTACTGTTGTGTAACGTCGTATATTTATGTCCGAGTTATAGTACGGGAGAATGACGTATGAGGTGTCAAATTCCTAACCCACTTCAACCCCAACTAGACCCAATTTGCCGACCTTTCGACTTGGACACGTATACGAATGAAATATAAATTGTGTAACATCTTCTTTGTTACATCTATCTGTGATCTCTGAACTAAATATTTGTAAGCGCGAATATACGTTCGATTCTGATCTTTTTTTACGATATACCAGTAAAATATATTGAATCTTGGTTTTTATACTTTGCGAAGCATGTTTTTTAACAACTTATATTAATCACTCTTGTTGGCGCTGATGAAAGTGTAAATGTGATCTCATACGTGTGGGAGGAAACCGGAGTACCCGGAGAAAACCGATCTGGCGACCATCGTACCATCTCACATTCTTCCCAGTCAGAGGATCGAACCCGGGTTGCATTGGTGAGAAGCAAGTGCGCTAACCACTGCACTAATCGGACAGCCAATCTTGGTTACGGGTTGTGGTAACTTAATAACATCTCCAGACCCGGTATAGTGGTGAGTATCTCCACCAATCATGCGGGAGACCGGGGGTTCAATTCCCTGTGACGGATAGCCATTATGGATTGACTTGGAATGTGCTGCACACTACTACACACTAAAAGAATGATTTTAAATTGTAATTATTGATTTTAATTCCATTTCCCCATAATAATTTATTTAACACACAAAGTAACTGTTGCTTGTGATGGTTGTAATTTTGCTTGTGAAAGTAGAGCATTATGGATAGTGTTTTACTTTTACAGCTTAGCAATAGATTTTGTGATTATGCTCACCAAAAGTGAAAGCATATAGTTGCCATGTCGTCCATCTGTCCCACTATTCTTATCCTCGCTCATCTCGGCAAGCATTGGCCAGGAATCGATGAAACTTCTCAGGAGTGATTAGTACCGAGCCTATATCATCATATGGAAGTCGTGATAGCGCAGTGGTGTTCGTTTCTGGTGCGAAAGGCCTGTAGTTTGCTCCCCGTTGTAGCAATTACGATTTTGTCCATCCTTAGGTAAGGCATTTAAATTACATTAAATCTACAGTTCCTCTGCTCTCTCCCTCATGGCGATGGATTCCATCAGGAATGAGGTCTCAATAGTGATTAATATAACGTTAAAATAAATAAATTGCCGAGTCTGGTTTATGCATATTAACGGCGCTTCTCACTCTGTCGATTTTTCATTGAGTTATGGCCCTTTGATTCTGTCCGTCCAGTCATTCCATTAAGTATAATGTATACTTCGATGAGCATCCATCTGTTATTCCGATCTTTTCCTTGTTGAGAATGTTATGTAAATTTACATTATATAAATGATTTACTAATATTATTTAAATGTTGAAGGTATGGGATTATGAGACGGGGGACTATGAGAGGACATTAAAAGGCCACACAGACTCCGTGCAGGATGTTGCATTTGACCACACCGGCAAATACCTAGGTATGTACTATTGATGGCTTTTCTTTCCAGGTGACTACCAATTCTGCTAACCATAGGGATTAGGGTATTTTAATTTTCCATGCTCCCATTTTGTTGCAGTAATTTCAGTACACATGTTTTGTATCTCACTCAAAGTACTGTAGGCATGTAAGAAAGTAATGGTCTTGTATCTAACTATCTCTTTGCAGCACATTGCGGCCTCCACAACCGAGGGGTTTACCGTTATTTGGGTTATTGACCGTAAACCACTTGCCCCAACAGCTGTACGTTCAAATATTGTTGTCAAATCCTTTCATGCGAGGAAGCTGGCCCTTCGGTGGGTCTATCCGTATGCCCACCTGCCTAACTTACTATGATTTTCCTCCATCAATAAAGCTGCAAGATTGCCATTTGATCGTTAGAAGCTAACAAAATAATACATAACGTAATGTTCACAATATATTTTACATTTCAGTATCGTGTTCAGCAGATATGACAATAAAGTTATGGGATTTCCAAGGATTTGAATGTATTAAGACGATGTATGGTAAGTGTGATAGTTATATCTCCGCTACAACACAAGCCTGTCATCCAAACGTTTTATTTCCCAGCCTTATCTCCGCTACAAAACAAGCCTGCCAACCAAACGTTTTATTTCCCAGCCGTATCTCTGCTACAAAACAAGCCTGCCAACCAAACGTTTTATTTCCCAGCCTTATTTCCGCTACAAAACAAGCCTGCCAACCAAACGGTTTATTTCCCAGCCGTATCTCCGCTACAAAACAAGCCTGCCAACCAAACGTTTTATTTCCCAGCCATATCTCCACTACAAAACAAGCCTGCCAACCAAACGTTTTATTTCCCAGCCTTATTTCCGCTACAAAACAAGCCTTCCAACCAAACGTTTTATTTCCCAGCCTTATTTCCGCTACAAAACAAGCCTGCCAACCAAACGTTTTATTTCCCAGCCTTATACGTCTTTCACATGAGACTATAATTGGACGTT
>CM026395.1:54883633-54930609 GCA_014843695.1 Archivesica marissinica
CCACTGGGCGCAACATCTTTATATCACTTATTGTCCCACCCACTGGGTGCAACATCTTTATATCACTTATTGTCCCACCCACTGGGTGCAACATCTTTATATCACTTATTGTCCCACCCACTGGGTGCAACATCTTTATATCACTTATTGTCCCACCCACTGGGTGCAACATCTTTATATCACTTATTGTCCCACCCACTGGGTGGGCGCAACATCTTTATATCACTTATTGTCCCACCCACTGGGTGCAACATCTTTATATCACTTATTGTCCCACCCACTGGGTGCAACATCTTTATATCACTTATTGTCCCACCCACTGGGTGGGCAAACATCTTTATATCACTTATTGTCCCACCCACTGGGCGCAACATCTTTATATCACTTATTGTCCCACCCACTGGGTGGGCACAACATCTTTATATCACTTATTGTCCCACCCACTGGGTGCAACATCTTTATATCACTTATTGTCCCACCCACTGGGTGCAACATCTTTATATCACTTATTGTCCCACCCACTGGGCGCAACATCTTTATATCACTTATTGTCCCACCCACTGGGCGCAACATCTTTATATCACTTATTGTCCCACCCACTGGGCGCAACATCTTTATATCACTTATTGTCCCACCCACTGGGTGGGCCAACATCTTTATATCACTTATTGTCCCACCCACTGGGTGCAACATCTTTATATCACTTATTGTCCCACCCACTGGGCGCAACATCTTTATATCACTTATTGTCCCACCCACTGGGTGCAACATCTTTATATCACTTATTGTCCCACCCACTGGGTGGGCACAACATCTTTATATCACTTATTGTCCCACCCACTGGGTGCAACATCTTTATATCACTTATTGTCCCACCCACTGGGTGCAACATCTTTATATCACTTATTGTCCCACCCACTGGGCGCAACATCTTTATATCACTTATTGTCCCACCCACTGGGCGCAACATCTTTATATCACTTATTGTCCCACCCACTGGGTGCAACATCTTTATATCACTTATTGTCCCACCCACTGGGCGCAACATCTTTATATCACTTATTGTCCCACCCACTGGGTGCAACATCTTTATATCACTTATTGTCCCACCCACTGGGTGCAACATCTTTATATCACTTATTGTCCCACCCACTTGTGGGCGAGCTGTGTCATTATTCGGGTGTGGCACAACATCTTTATATCACTTATTGTCCCACCCACTGGGTGCAACATCTTTATATCACTTATTGTCCCACCCACTTTTTGTGGAAAGCGAGACACTGTGTCATTATTCGGGTGATGGCACAACATCTTTATATCACTTATTGTCCCACCCACTGGGTGCAACATCTTTATATCACTTATTGTCCCACCCACTTTTTGTGGAAAGCGAGACACTGTGTCATTATTCGGGTGATGGCACAACATCTTTATATCACTTATTGTCCCACCCACTGGGTGCAACATCTTTATATCACTTATTGTCCCACCCACTGGGTGCAACATCTTTATATCACTTATTGTCCCACCCACTGGGTGCAACATCTTTATATCACTTATTGTCCCACCCACTTTTTGTGGAAAGCGAGACACTGTGTCATTATTCGGGTGATGGCACAACATCTTTATATCACTTATTGTCCCACCCACTTTTTGTGGAAAGCGAGACACTGCGTCACTATTCAGGTGATGGCACAACATCTTTATATCACTTATTGTCCCACCCACTGGGTGCAACATCTTTATATCACTTATTGTCCCACCCACTGGGTGCAACATCTTTATATCACTTATTGTCCCACCCACTTTTTGTGGAAAGCGAGACACTGTGTCATTATTCGTGATGGCACAACATCTTTATATCACTTATTGTCCCACCCACTTTTTGTGGAAAGCGAGACACTGCGTCATTATTCGGGTGATGGCACAACATCTTTATATCACTTATTGTCCCACCCACTTTTTGTGGAAAGCGAGACACTGCGTCACTATTCGGGTGATGGCACAACATCTTTATATCACTTATTGTCCCACCCACTGGGTGCAACATCTTTATATCACTTATTGTCCCACCCACTGGGTGCAACATCTTTATATCACTTATTGTCCCACCCACTTTTTGTGGAAAGCGTGACACTGTGTCACTATTCGGGTGATGGCACAACATCTTTATATCACTTATTGTCCCACCCACTTTTTGTGGAAAGCGAGACACTGCGTCATTATTCGGGTGATGGCACAACATCTTTATATCACTTATTGTCCCACCCACTTTTTGTGGAAAGCGAGACACTGTGTCACTATTCGGGTGATGGCACAACATCTTTATATCACTTATTGTCCCACCCACTGGGCGCAACATCTTTATATCACTTATTGTCCCACCCACTGGGCGCAACATCTTTATATCACTTATTGTCCCACCCACTGGGTGCAACCACTTTATATCACTTATTGTCCCACCCACTGGGTGCAACATCTTTATATCACTTATTGTCCCACCCACAACAACATCAGCAATTACATAGAATATAACTTTATATCACCCTCTTCCAAAGAAGTTCTACCTCACTAAGTGACCATGGACTTGAATATTGGTCAGAAACGTGGGATGGTTTTCAGAAATAAAATGTACCGCCAACAAATTCTCATGATTATATCGCTCTACTCGTCGGGAGATTTTATCGTTAGCTTCGTATAGACATCCTCGCATAGACATCTTCGCATAGACATCCTCGCATGGACATCCTCGCATAGACATCCTCGCATAGACATCCTCGCATAGACATCCTCGCATAGACATCCTCGCATAGACATCCTCGCATGGACATCCTCGCATAGACATCCTCGCATAGACATCCTCGCATAGACATCCTTGCATAGACATCCTCGCATAGACATCATCGCATAGACATCATCGCATAGACATCCTCGCATGGACATCCTCGCATAGACATCCTTGCATAGACATCCTCGCATGGACATCCTCGCATAGACATCCTCGCATAGACATCCTCGCATGGACATCCTCGCATGGACATCCTCGCATGGACATCCTCGCATAGACATCCTCGCATAGACATCTTCGCATAGACATCCTCGCATAGACATCCTCGCATGGACATCCTCGCATGGACATCCTCGCATGGACATCCTCGCATGGACATCCTCGCATGGACATCCTCGCATGGACATCCTCGCATGGACATCCTCGCATAGATATCCTCGCATAGATATCCTCGTGGACCTCGTACCAATTATGTACCACCTACACTAAATTGCCACCAATGCCAGTGACCTTGAATATTTGTAAAAAGTGGATACACATAAGAAATGTAACTATGTCATAGTATTGATTTCTATGGATGATATGTGATATACTGTCATATATACCATGTTGCTAGTTACTTCAACTAGGCCTATGCATGTTTCCATGCATCAGTAACCTTCAGCTTGATTTAAAATAAAGTTGTTTTTGCTTATAGAGGTCAAAAATCCATGGCGGGATGCCCCTGCGCCAGTGGCGTTATATTACAGGACCTGATCACAATGTTTCGAGTGTGTTCGGGGGGTAACCTGGCAACAATAATTCATAAATTATAAACAATATACTTACATTACAGGACCTGATCACAATGTTCCGAGTGTGTTCGGGGGTAACCTGGCAACAATAATTCATAAATTATAAACAATATACTTACATTACAGGACCTGATCACAATGTTTCGAGTGTGTTCGGGGGGTAACCTGGCAACAATAATTCATAAATTATAAACAATATACTTACATTACAGGACCTGATCACAATGTTTCGAGTGTGTTCGGGGGGTAACCTGGCAACAATAATTCATAAATTATAAACAATATACTTACATTACAGGACATGATCACAATGTTTCGAGTGTGTTCGGGGGGTAACCTGGCAACTATAAACCATAAATTATAAACAATATACTTACATTACAGGACATGATCACAATGTTTCGAGTGTGTTCGGGGGGTAACCTGGCAACTATAAACCATAAATTATAAACAATATACTTACATTACAGGACATGATCACAATGTTTCGAGTGTGTTCGGGGGGTAACCTGGCAACTATAAACCATAAATTATAAACAATATACTTACATTACAGGACATGATCACAATGTTTCGAGTGTGTTCGGGGGGTAACCTGGCAACTATAAACCATAAATTATAAACAATATACTTACATTACAGGACATGATCACAATGTTTCGAGTGTGTTCGGGGGGTAACCTGGCAACTATAAACCATAAATTATAAACAATATACTTACATTACAGGACATGATCACAATGTTTCGAGTGTGTTCGGGGGGTAACCTGGCAACTATAAACCATAAATTATAAACAATATACTTACATTACAGGACATGATCACAATGTTTCGAGTGTGTTCGGGGGGTAACCTGGCAACTATAAACCATAAATTATAAACAATATACTTACATTACAGGACATGATCACAATGTTTCGAGTGTAACATTCGTGCCAAGTGGAGATTTTATAGTATCTGCCTCCAGAGATAAAACCATCAAAATGTGGGAGGTAGCCACAGGGTATGTACACGTTGTGTAATATTTTGTTTATACAAATTTCTTTTACGACGGTCGCTATATGACCTCATGCTGCCTTGTGTCGGTGTGACTTATAAGCCACCAAACCAATATAAAATAATATCTTTTAGTCCGATTTCGAAAGTCTGATTTTGAAATCAGTTCTACAACATTAGTTTTATTTATTCTTGAGACCTAATTCCTGGTGTTATCCATTGCCGTTAGGGATAGAGAGGAGACATTGTGGGTTTTAAGTGTCTTGCCTAATGATATCCTTGTGTGGCCCCAAACTTGCAACCCCTCGATTATGAGACGGTCCCCGTATCTATCCATTATACCACGGATGCTCCATATACATGCAGGGAGTTTAAACTTTATTTTATTATTATAAGTATTAACAACTTATATTAATCACTATCGTTGGCGCGGATGAAAGCGTAAATGTGGTCATTCGTGTTGGAGGAAACCGGAGTACCCGGAGAAAACCGATCTGGCGACCACCGTACCATCTCATACTTCCCCGGTCAGAGGATCGAACCCAGTTTGCATTGGTGAGAAGCGAGCTCGCTAACCACTGTGCTAATCGGACAGCCATGCAGGGATCATCCTAGGCCAAAGTGTTAGGGAGAAGTAACTTCCTCCTCCGGAATTACGGTGAATTGGATGCGTAACAGTACTGTCTTGTTTTATTGTATGCAACGGAAATCCTTCTAATGCTGCCAGTTCATCACACCTAACTGTGTTAACTAGCACTGTTAACCAATTCACTAATTGAAAACGATCACGGGTTCGAGCCCCGCTCAGGCCGTGTCTCATTTATATGAAAAAGTTGGCAGTTTCTTACGGAGGTTGGTGTACCCAAGTACTGGTTAACCGCTGAAGCCTGCCCAGGAAAGGTGTTAGGTAAACTGCCTGCTGGCGATATAGCCCAAAATGGTGCTGATGCAGGCGTAAAACCCAAAATATAACATAACTAATTGAAAACCAATTGTAATTGATGAGATAAACATTTATAACTAGTAATTCGGTGGCCGAGTTGTTGACATCAAATCATTGGCCCCTCAGGGTGTAGATTCATAATCCATCGGGGTGTCAAATTATTTCATGTGAGGAAGCTACCTCAGCTGGCTGGAAAGGTAGGTGGTTCAACCTGTGCCGTGTCTGCAATACTGCTCAGAATCTTCCTCCACCAATAGTCGCCATATGGTGCGACTTTAAACCTCCCCAAAAAAACTAATAATTTCGAGTGACATATGTCCGTGTTCTACCTAATAATAAATATTAGTAGGAATTTTTCGCAAATTGACAATGTAGTAGCCAAATCAATGTTCATAATAAAGGCCAACATCTCATATAGTCCCAGTAATATCTATGGAGGTGGGATAGATATGGTGACTACATATCCACTGCATGATAGCTAAATGGATGTCGTTTGTCTGGAGATATAATAGTATATTAACCTATATCTCTATGTAGTCCCAGTAATATCTGCGGAGGTGGGATATATATGGCGACTACTTATCCACTGCATGATAGCTAAATGGCTGTCGTTTGTATGGAGATATAATAGTATATTAACCTAAATCTCTATGTAGGCCCAGTAATATCTATGGATGTGGGATAGATATGGCGACTACTTATCCACTTCATGATAGCTAAATGGCTGTCGTTTGTATGTAGATATAATCGTATATTAACCTAAATCTCTATGGAGGTGGGATAGATATGGTGACTACTTATCCACTGCATGATAGCTAAATGGCTGTCGTTTGTATGGAGATATAACAGTATATTAACCTAAATCTCTATGTAGGCCCAGTAATATCTATGGAGGTGGGATAGATATGGCGACTACTTATCCACTGCTAAATGGCTGCCATTTGTATGGAGATATAATAGTATATTAACCTAAATCTCTATGTAGGCCCAGTTATATCTATGGAGGTGCGATAGATATGGTGACTATTTATCCACTGCATGATAGCTAAATGGCTGTCGTTTGTATGGAGATATAATAGTATATTAATCTAAATCTCTATGTAGGCCCAGTAATATCTACGGAGGTGGGATAGATATGGTGACTACTTATCCACTGCATGATAGCTAAATGGCTGTTGTTTGTATGGAGATATAATAGTATATTAATCTAAATCTCTATGTAGGCCCAGTAATATCTACGGAGGTGGGATAGATATGGTGACTACTTATCCACTGCATGATAGCTAAATGGATGTCGTTTGTATGGAGATATAATAGTATATTAACCTAAATCTCTATGAAGGGAAGTGTTAAGAAATAGTATCGTGTTTTATAATAAACTATTCACTGGTATTGATGTACTTCGAGTCAAGTCTAGATCTGCACGAAGGTGATATTGAAGTTGCAAACATACTTGCTCTATACAAAACCAGTAACATGCCACCAGTCACCAGTGGTAGAGGTCATTGATTTCAAATGTAATTTTAAGATTGATTTATTGATCTAAGAATACAGACCAGTCCATGTTGATTACTTAATGAATTAACTGGTCCAGAATGATAACCAGCTCTTGTTCTTATTATTGTAAAAGAAAATTAATTTGCCTAATTTGTGTTTCAGGTATTGCGTAAAAACATTTACCGGTCACCGCGAGTGGGTGAGAATGGTTCGAGTGAACCAAGATGGTTCTCTTTTAGCTAGTTGTTCCAATGATCAGACACTACGCGTTTGGGTCGTAGCGACAAAGGAATGTAAAGCAGAGTTACGAGAACACGAACACGTTGTGGAATGTCTAGCCTGGGCACCAGAGGCGAGCGTTCCAGCGATCAATGAAGCTGCTGGTATAGCTGTGAGTATTTATACAGTCAAACCTTTGTCAAGGCGTGAATAGCAATAGGGATTTATTTATTTGACATGTGGTCTCTCGTACACCTGGGTGCCCATCCGTGCCTGAAATACTGCTCGGAGGGGCATCCGTGGTCTTCCTCTCACCAAAAACAGCTGGAGAGTGGCCATCTCACCTAAGCTGTTGCAGCGACTTTAACCCTTTTAACACCACAAGCCTCTCAATAGGTTTACAAAAAGTGTAGATCCAGATGAGCCGGCTCGTGATAGCCGTCTCATCAGGATCTGCACTTTTTGCCAATAATATTACTATTTTTAGACATAAATTACCCATTTTGATAAATGAACTTGTCCAAATGTCATTTTCTTATTAATTTATTGGTCTGATAATATCATGCACCAGTCCATGTCAGTTACTTGGTGTTGAATGCACCAGTCCATGTCAGTTACTTGGTGTTGAATTCACCAGTCCATGTCAGTTACTTGGTGTTGAATGCACCAGTCCATGTCAGTTACTTGGTGTTGAATGCACCAGTCCATGTCAGTTACTTGGTGTTGAATGCACCAGTCCATGTCAGTTACTTGGTGTTGAATGCACCAGTCCATGTCAGTTACTTGGTGTTGAATGCACCAGTCCATGTCAGTTACTTGATGTTGAATGCACCAGTCCATGTCAGTTACTTGGTGTTGAATGCACCAGTCCATGTCAGTTACTTGGTGTTGAATGCACCAGTCCATGTCAGTTACTTGGTGTTGAATGCACCAGTCCATGTCAGTTACTTGGTGTTGAATGCACCAGTCCATGTCAGTTACTTGGTGTTGAATGCACCAGTCCATGTCAGTTACTTGGTGTTGAATGCACCAGTCCATGTCAGTTACTTGGTGTTGAATGCACCAGTCCATGTCAGTTACTTGGTGTTGAATGCACCAGTCCATGTCAGTTACTTGGTGTTGAATTCACCAGTCCATGTCAGTTACTTGGTGTTGAATTCACCAGTCCATGTCAGTTACTTGGTGTTGAATGCACCAGTCCATGTCAGTTACTTGGTGTTGAATGCACCAGTCCATGTCAGTTACTGGTGTTGAATGCACCAGTCCATGTCAGTTACTGGTGTTGAATGCACCAGTCCATGTCAGTTACTGGTGTTGAATGCACCAGTCCATGTCAGTTACTTGGGTTGAATGCACCAGTCCATGTCAGTTACTGGTGTTGAATGCACCAGTCCATGTCAGTTACTGGTGTTGAATGCACCAGTCCATGTCAGTTATTGGTGTTGAATGCACCAGTCCATGTCAGTTACTTGGTGTTGAATGCACCAGTCCATGTCAGTTACTTGGTGTTGAATGCACCAGTCCATGTCAGTTACTTGGTGTTGAATGCACCAGTCCATGTCAGTTACTTGGTGTTGAATGCACCAGTCCATGTCAGTTACTTGGTGTTGAATGCACCAGTCCATGTCAGTTACTTGGTGTTGAATGCACCAGTCCATGTCAGTTACTTGGTGTTGAATGCACCAGTCCATGTCAGTTACTTGGTGTTGAATGCACCAGTCCATGTCAGTTACTTGGTGTTGAATGCACCAGTCCATGTCAGTTACTTGGTGTTGAATGCACCAGTCCATGTCAGTTACTTGGTGTTGAATGCACCAGTCCATGTCAGTTACTTGGTGTTGAATGCACCAGTCCATGTCAGTTACTTGGTGTTGAATGCACCAGTCCATGTCAGTTACTTGGTGTTGAATGCACCAGTCCATGTCAGTTACTTGGTGTTGAATGCACCAGTCCATGTCAGTTACTTGGTGTTGAATGCACCAGTCCATGTCAGTTACTTGGTGTTGAATGCACCAGTCCATGTCAGTTACTTGGTGTTGAATTCACCAGTCCATGTCAGTTACTTGGTGTTGAATTCACCAGTCCATGTCAGTTACTTGATGTTGAATGCACCAGTCCATGTCAGTTACTTGGTGTTGAATTCACCAGTCCATGTCAGTTACTTGGTGTTGAATGCACCAGTCCATGTCAGTTACTTGGTGTTGAATTCACCAGTCCATGTCAGTTACTTGGTGTTGAATTCACCAGTCCATGTCAGTTACTTGATGTTGAATGCACCAGTCCATGTCAGTTACTTGGTGTTGAATTCACCAGTCCATGTCAGTTACTTGGTGTTGAATTCACCAGTCCATGTCAGTTACTTGGTGTTGAATGGGTTAAACCCCAAAAACAAACAACATGTACTTGAGAATACTTCTAATGTCACACCAAAATAACAACAGAATACAAAGTCATGTAGGATTACAATTTCTGATAAATCAATTGCAATTTTCTTTAGATGCAGTTTTCCTTCGGAAAATACTACCAAAATGTCACTAATAAAACAACACACAATGAATAGAAAACACACAGTGAGTCGCACTACAACCACAACTTGTCATGTTCCTCCTTCCGCCATTATTTGACTAGTTTACTAGCGAATTTGTGTTGTATTAATATTTGAATTCAATAACTCGTGTCCGCCTCCGTGGTCGAGTGGTTAAGGTCGCTGACTTGTATACCACTGTAACCTATCATCACTGATGGTCTCAGGCCGTGTCTCATTTATATGAAAAAGTTGGCAGTTTCTTATGGAGGTTGGTGCACCCAAGTACTGGTTAACCGCTGGAGCCTGCCCAGGAAAGTTGTTAGGTAAACTGCCCGTCGGCGATATAGCCCAAAATGGTGCTGATGCAGGCGTAAAACCCGAAATATAACATAACATCAATAACTCGTACCTATTTTTCGGTAATTTAATATGTTACTGGCTGTCGAGTACAAAGCAGTCAAAAATCGAACATATATTTGCTCTTGTTCCTGTCACGTGTATTTGCAATTGTTGTACTTTTTTCTATTCGCAGAACAAGAAAGGACGTAGTGGGCCATTCTTGGTGTCTGGTTCCCGGGACAAGACAATCAAAATGTGGGATATCAGCACAGGACTGTGTCTCTTTACCCTTGTATGTATAATGCACTGTTTATTTGTAACCCTGGATCTAGGAGTGCCGGGAACCGGTTGGATGGAATAGAGAGGCTAATAATATTCATTTGAGTTTTTAACTCTGTAGCTGTCCTACAGTGCGTGAAACAGTGGCAACATTATATAGTAATTTTTTTTAATTCAAATTTATTTTAGCTCGATTGTGAAACAAGTTATTACAACTTATATTTATCACTCTCGAGACCTCATTCCTGATGGAATCCATCGCCATGAGGGAGAGAGAAGATGCAATGTGGAATTTAAATGCCTTGCCTAAGGGCATAATCGTAACGGCTCCAGCGGGGCTCGAACTCCAGACCTTTCGCACCTGAAGCGAACGTGCATCCACTGCGCTATCACGACTTATATAGTAATTGCTCTCAAGACCTCATTCCTGATAGAATCCATCGCCATGAGGGAGAGAGTAAGAGGCAATGTGGTTTTAAGTGTCTTGCCTACGGACACTGTGGTTCTGACGGGGCTTAAACTCACAATCTATCAGTTGTGTTGTTATTTATTGTTTTCTCAGAATTAAATGAATGATTTTGAGCGAAGCAAGTTTTTAGCAACTTATATTAATCACTGTCGTTGGCGCGGATGAAAGCGTAAATGTGGTCATTCGTGTGGGATGAAACCGGAGTACACGGAGAACACCCACTTGTCCGATCTGGCGACCACCGTATCATCTCACATACTTCCCAGTCCGAGGATCGAACCAGGGTTGCATTGGTGAGAAGCGCGCGCGCTAACCACTGCACTAATCGGACAGCCTGAATGAATGATTCTTGCTTATACTAGGTCGTTTGTGTTGTTATTTATTGTTTCTCAGAATTAAATGAATGATTCTTATATCAGGTTGGACATGATAACTGGGTACGAGGACTCGTGTTTCACCCAGGAGGGAAATTTGTAATCAGTGCTTCTGATGACAAAACTATACGAGTATGGGACATGAAAAATAGAAGAAACCAGAAAACGCTAGATGCACACCAACACTTTGTAACGTCTCTAGGTAAGGTGCTCATTTACTGAATTACTCCGTGTTTACAGACGGCTCTCACTTGCCCCACACTGCTGTACGTTATAAACATGTGTTGATGTCATAGACCCATAATCAATTGCCCACACTGCTGTACGTTATAAACATGTGTTAATGTCGTAGACCCATAATCAATTGCCCACACTGCTGTACATTATAAACATGTGTTGATGTCATAGACCCATAATCAATTGCCCACACTGCTGTACGTTATAAACATGTGTTAATGTCGTAGACCCATAATCAATTACCCACACAGCTGTACGTTATAAACATGTGTTAATGTCGTAGACCCATAATCAATTGCCCGCACTGCTGTAAGTTATAAACATGTGTTAATGTCGTAGACCCATAATCAATTGCCCGCACTGCTGTACGTTATAAACATGTGACCGAGGTGTTAATGTCGTAGACCCATAATCAATTGCCCGCACTGCTGTAAGTTTATATCTCTCGACCAATCGGTTAATGTTTGATCACCTGCCATATTACATTAACAGAATTCACTGCAGTTGCTTACTTTCATTGATTTACTGTTGCGTCTAATTATAACTATTGATCCACGTCAGTGCAATGATATCATGCTGTAATTACCATTATTCTCATTGACGAAGGTTGATCACTGAAGAGTAGCAAAATGTTATTAACATCCGACTGTAGTAGCGGTAATCTTGTACGTTATTATAACTTGTATTTCAGACATGCATCGGAACTCACCGTATGTGATATCGGGAAGTGTAGATCAAACGGTCAAAGTGTGGGAATGTCGTTAACGTCGGTAAAACTTTCTGAGGAACAGTAGACATGTATACAAGCAGGGAAATGCTGTTACTGCAATGAACATGGTGTTGTCTGTCCTTGTTTTGACTATAGCTTAAGAATAATGACACAACAACTGAGAAAATAGAAGAGGAAATGACAGTTACTGGTTCCCTGTAGTTTGTATAATGTATAATTTGGTTCCCGACAGAGCTGGTAATGTACCGACCGCGTGTGCAAGGGAGGGTTCAAGCACAGATTAAATCGGCAAATGGCTTTCCCTATATAGAAGAGAATTTGAATGGGGCGTGGTGTGTAGAATTTTGTATTCACTTTTGACAGATTGGTCTTAAAAGGCTTCATAGGTAATCGTAAAGTGCTATATATTAGTAACAACAACAAACATATACTGCGGAATTACTGTATGTTCCACGGCTTGAGTTTTAGAGTGTTTTGCTTGCCTGTTCTATGAGGCTGCATGTTTTTATTAATCTCTTCTCTGATGTGAGCACTGAGTGAACGTTTGTGGTTTTAGTAAATGGCTGTCATCATGTACCCCTGCTTAATCATACGCTGAACAAAAATGTATGCTAAATGTTGAAACATATTTCCATATACGAAAGGTTGCCCGACAAGACGTCGCCATGGCGTTGCAGGTTTGAATCCTGACTTAGCCTATGCAATTACGATTACTAGATTTTAATAATAAGGTACATGACTAATTGCCTAAGACGTGAAAGGTGCTATTTATTTTTTGCTTGTGAAGGGTCATTTTATGATTACCCAATTCTAAGATGAAAAATGTATCCGTTATTTCATACAGATTTCTTTAGAATTTAGGGGTGACTTCATTTATACTACAGTTCACAGCAGGCAATGTAGCATTATTAACAAATAATACTTCAATGTTTGCATTATTATATAACAACACTTCCGGAAAAACGTTAGGGGATTGAAAAACATCAGCCCGAGATAATTGCAACCACGACTGCGTCTCCCAGAACTGTCATGCCTCTAACTAGTATTGAGTTCTGGGTCGAGTGTTTACATATAGAATGTATAGCAGACACTGGGTCGAGTGTTTACATATAGAATGTATAGCAGACACTGGGTCGAGTGTTTACATATAGAATGTATAGCAGACACTGGGTAGAATGTATAGCAGACACTGGGTCGAGTGTTTACATATGGAATGTATAGCAGACACTGGGTAGAATGTATAGCAGACACTGGGTCGAGTGTTTACATATAGAATGTATAGCAGACACTGGGTCGAGTGTTTACATATAGAATGTATAGCAGACACTGGGTCGAGTGTTTACATATAGAATGTATAGCAGACACTGGGTCGAGGCAACTGAAACCTCTCACTGATATTACAGGTCAACCTTTCACCCATCTAGCATTCATTTATTAAAGAATATTGAATAGCCATGCATGAATGCCTCAGAATGATGGCATAGGGAGAACTAGTAGATAAGTAGCAAAAATAGGTTGCATAAGATGTAAGGCATTGACTGTCGCAATGTTCACGTTTTTACTCTAATATTACGTTATTGTGTTTGATACTACAGACCAAAGTACTGTATAGACGTGCCTAGTAGCATGTATGCAGATTGAATGGACGGATAGCTTGCACCTTGTCACAAAATGTAGCAAAATCATGCAAAAGAATATGGCATTTTTAGCAAAATAATTCTTAAATGTTCACAAACTATACAATCACTTCTGTATGAAGCTTAAAATATGCCTTCTTATGTTTTCGAACATTTTTGTGCCTTGTATAAAACGTTTATGGTGGAATTTCAGTTTTGTATTTAAATATTTTTGGTAAAATGTTTTCGGTTTAATTTTGTTTAGTCATATTTTATTTCCAAATCAATAGTAAATGTTACATACAAATAATGATAAAACAAACTTTAGATAACATACCCATATAGGCATCTGCCCTTTAGAACTTTCATTGCTTGGAATAGTCTGGTGTTTGTGTGTGGAATTTGGTTCATGTTCTTAACCCATTTCATTCTGGATACATTTAAAGGCTTTTGCAAACAACATAGATCCAGATCAGCCGCAGCGTGACGCTGCGTGCTGATCAGGATCTATGTTGTTTGCTACATAGCCAAGTGTCTTAGCAAGATTATCTGAATAGCAAACAGCATAGAGCCTGATCAGACGGCACGTTCCGTGCTGGTTGATCTGGCTCTTATATTCTTTGCAAATACTGTTTGAACGGTATCCAGAATGAAATGGGTTAATATGCGGCAAAGCTAAAAAAATGGATATTTTGCTTGCTTAAAAATGTGCAGAGAGGATATTGTCCATTCAAGCTACACCCATGGCATTAGTAGTCACAATAGAAGTATGTGTAACTGAATTACATGTAGATGTACATGTATACTGGTTCAGTGTTCATGTATCATATACAACTGATAATTGGACAGTTATATATTGTGTGTCAAGAGTTTGTGCTAGAGGGAGACCTGGGAGATATAATCTCCCTAAACTGCCTTCTCCCCTGTTTGCAGCTGAGGGTGAAGTGTTTTCATATTCACTATGTTGTCTATAAATAGCACTTGACTGGGGAGCATCGTATGTAATATATCAACATTGTCTGTCTATTTCAAAGATATAGCTCTGTTGGAAATCTGGAGAATTTGTACTTGCAGAAATCATAAAATTGGATTAGCTAAACTGCACTTAATAATCTATTCACGTTTCTTTTAAGATAGATTCCGAAACAAGTTCTTACAACATTAATCTATTGGCTCTCGAGATCTCATATCTAATGGAATCCATCGCCATGAGGGAGACGGATTTAATTGTCTTGCCTTAGGACTGTGATTGTTGCGTGGCTCAAGCTTGGTGCCCTCCGTAACGCAGGGACCAACATATCTATTACACTTGGTATACTGAGCTCATTCTAGTGGGCGAAATAATCGCCCTAGGGACCCTGACTTCACCCTCTAGGGGTCCCACTTCTCCCTAAAAAAATGTAATAATGGTTTCAATTTTTAAATTCTTCTTACAATTTTCATACAAAATTTTGTCCTGACCTTATTCTGACCTAGAATGACCCTTGTATATCACCATCTTAACAATACTGCCCGATGTTTGGATATACTGCCAGTTACCATATATAACAACTGTGGGGTCTGTACAGTAGGTACTACATTGTAGTTTTAAATTCGGGAACCTTTGTGTAAATATTCCTGCAGATTTGTGCTTCTACAATATATAGCCTTGTCCGAATCGACATTATTCCCCCTTGTATGCTATAAGCTTCTCCATAATTTGATGATGCCTCTTGAGACGGGTACAAGCTTCTGCAGGAGAAGGAAGATGTATTCTTATAAGCAATTAAAATTGTACAGATGTATTTAAGAAATGTGTATATAAGAGAAAATACGAATGTTTCTGTCCAATATGTCATCGTTTTGAGGTAGGTACGGTACGGTCTGGATGCAATATTTCATGTTTAGTTTAACCCTTTCAACACCACAGACCTCTAAATAGGCTTACAAAAAGTGTAGATCCAGATGAGCCGGCTCGTGACGAGCCGTCTCATCAGGATCTGCACTTTTTGCCAGTGATATGACTATTTTTAGACATAATTACCCATTTTGATAAATGAACTTGTCCAAATGTGATTTTCTGATTCATTTATTGGTTTATGAATATCATGGACCAGTCCATGTGAGTTACTTGGTGTTGAATGGGTTAAGCACTATTTTTATTTCTACAATATCACATATTTATATACATATAAAAAAAATAGACGGATTGAAAATGAGTCTCCGGTCTTTGTTGCTAGGCTACGTTGTCATGGCACTGCGAGTTTAACACGTGGCTGATATTCAAATAATTCAAAGGGGGACACGTGTTAAATGCGAGCAGAGTCGGTGACGTCATCTATAACATCTTTTATGATGTCATATATGGTCGTCTTAAACGCGACGTTCTAGCGTCGTTTAGCGCACAGTTGCATCGTTTTCCATCATAAAAACACTTCAGCCTAAAATAAAAAGAAAATTTGTTTAAGTGATTGAATAATATTTTCACTCACGAACATAGAAACTATTATTATCACTCGTGGCTAGCGCCTCATGATAATATAAACAATGTTTTCGACGTTCATTCGGTGAAACATAATTCTATCATTCCCTGAAACAAACAAATATCCTCGTATTATTTTAGATTTCATGGAAATACTATTAACATTTTCTTCTGTTAGGTTTAAATGTGTGGAGATCAGCATAGTACTTTAGTAAAACTTTAGTGAAAGAAGTTTGTACATCTGACGTGTTTGCCATTCTTTCTGCACAATAACATATAATAAATTTGTCGTCCACATTTTTCCGCATACACGGTGAAAGCTATTCTTCGGTAGACTTTCGAAATGGTCAGTATGAGAATCACTTTGTAAGTTTCAAGCCGGGTGGGGTGTATTTGTCAGCAAAGTACTTTGATATGCCAGGATCTGTGTACGGTATATATATATCCACCAAAGTATATGTATTTTGTTGACAGTAACTAACTATAAGGGTGATTCTGACATCTGTTGTTGTGTATTACCATTGCTATAGCTGTGATGTTTTATCATAAGCTTCATTAATAGGAAAACAAGGGAAGTAGGTACATTTTGCCTTTAATTGACTCCCCCCATATCCAACGGAGCTGTGTAAAAATGAAAAACAGTGTGAAACATTGTATCAAGCTAGATAAATTATGCCTGTAGACGTCCTTCCAAAGCAAATGTAAACTTACAAGAAAGCAGTATAACAGTCAGATTAATATGTATCTGTTAAAATGTCATTTCGTGTACAGTGGAGGAAATTTACCATCCGGTGAATTCACAAGATTGCTTTCCATTTGGGATGTAGAATTTGGTTTGCAATTTTATGTTGATGTGGGGGATTGCCCCCAATTTCCCAAATGGAAATTTTCCACCCTAGTTGTATATGGTAAAAGAATGGTGGACTATGAACCCATATATCGGTGCTGTACACAGCATGTAAAAGAACTGGTGGGATGCTTCTGAAATTGGGGCGTTTTCTGTATTTGTACTATCTAAAAAAATAAAATGATTTTTAAAAGGTGGAGGGTTACGGTTGCAGAGGCAACGGTAAATATACGTTTAAATGTAAAGGATATTTACCTGTAAAATTGTCCAGGATTAGAGGTTATAACATTTGATTGATCTTGAGCTCAAGTGATTTGATTGGATTAATCTTGAGCATTGCATTCAGCTCAACCAATCAGAAAGCTTGAGGTTAAGTTTGAAATTAGAAGAATGATTTATATCCTACAGTTGAAGCAGCCCGCCTCCATGGTCGAGTTGTTACGTTCGCTGACTTGTATACCGCTGTAATCACTGATTAACATCTTCTGTTTTCCATATTGACCACAGAACGATTACTGAAAATGTGATAATTATTATCCACTGCATTTTCATCTTATTTGAATGATTTCTTCCTCATTTACCATTCTTGTTGAGCAGTTCACTTCTATGGTAGCAGGGTTTATGTTTATTTTAGCTTCATTGTTCAACAAGTTCTTACAACTAGTCCCATTAACCTTCATCATTTCTCCCTAAGTTTCTGCACTTCTCCCCAATTTCTGCACTTCTCCCCAAGTTTCTGCACTTCTCCCCAAGTTTCTGCATTTCTCCCCAAGTTTCTGCACTTCTCCCTAAGTGTCTGCATTTCTCCCCAAGTTTCTGCACTTCTCCCATATCTCGCTAAGCTGAATCACTGATCCTTATTTCTCCCTTAGTTTCTTAAGTTTCCCTATTTCTCCCTAAACTTTCTCACATCTCCCTATGCAATGTCTGCCTCGTAATGGAGAGGTTGCAAGTTTGAACCCACATCAGAACCAGTGGTATCCTTAGGCAGGAAACGCGTATCCACGTTGAAACGTGGTCTTACAACAGTACTGTTAATTTAAACACTCGATAGTTCTGATGGAATCCATTTTCATGGGAGAGAGAAAAGGCAGTGTATATTTAAATGTCTTGCCTAATGACACCGCCACTGGCAGGGTTCACGTTCGCAACCTCTCATTTACAAGGCGAACATCGTATCCATGACGCCACAGAGGCTCCATTTAAAGTCGTTGACTGCACTCTTTGTTCTTGTATTGGAACATGTTCCACTATTAGGCATGTTTGATTGGATCATATAAATATAATATACTTTATTGGCTTTAAAACAATCTATTCATTACCACATTATTTGGAAACTAAACAGTTTTAATTAAAACGATATTTACAAAAAAATCAAATTTGTCATGGTTTGCCATGAAGTAGACTGAATAGCCGTTACTTGGACTAATTAAAACTATCGAACTGAGCGAAAGCTTCATGCTCGAATGAAGCAGAAGCTACGTAGAATTGAACTGCCTAACTAAGCCTACGATTTCCTGATCATATCAATATGTGCAAGATGTTGCAGTATGTACACGAGCTGCGTACCTGAACGAGAGATTTTCTTAGATGTTTCTTGTTAAACGTAGATGATTTTATTCTCTGTTGTTGCCAGGTGTGTTTTAACTATGTAGTTATTATTTAAATATATATAACATGTAATAGGTATGCTTACAAAAGATGTTTCAAGTATGTTCGTGTACTCATGTACAGCTCTAGTGGGTGTGAGAGTGATTGATTCAAAGATATAGCAGGAAGTTTAGCTAGGAATTGTGGGAAATATGTTGCCTGGAATTATGGGAAATATATAACCAGGAATTATGGAAAATTTGTAGCCTAGAACATGGGCGGGTGGGTGGGGGTGGTTGTCTGGTATTGGGAGAAATATGCAACTTAGAATTGTAGGAATTCAATAGCCTGGAAGTCTGCGACGACATGTGTGGCTTGGTTTTCTGGGAAATGTGCTGCCTAGTATTGTGGGAAGTAATCTACTGTGTGTATGTAGCCTGGAATTCTGAGAAATATATAGCCTTGGATCTGTGTAATTGGTTTAACCTCAGATCTGTGTAATTGGTTTAACCTCTGATCTGTGTAATTGGTTTAACCTCGGATCTGTGTAATTGGTTCAACCTCGGATCTGTGTAATTGGTTGAACCTCGGATCTGTGTAATTGGTTGAACCTCGGATCTATGTAATTGGTTTAACCTCGGATCTGTGTAATTGGTTGAACCTCGATCTGTAATTGGTTTTGTCCTATGTGTAATGTGCACACAATCTTTGACAAATATAGAAGAACTAGATTGAAAGCAAACTGTAATACTGTGATATTAATATTATTAAAGAGTGTTGAAAGTGGAGCCAGATTGTCTGAAGCCTTGTTTTTGTAGTAAAATTAAATGTACACAAATAGAGTTTTCCTGTTGTAGCATAGTACTGTATGAAGATTAGTGTTTCTATAGCATCACCTTCATGTAACAATCCAGGAGGTTTTGTACTGAGGTGATTACCCATTTCATTCTGGATACCGTTCAAACAGTATTTGGAAAGAACATAGAGCCAGATCAGCCGCCACGAAACGTGCCGTCTGGTCAGGCTCTATGCTGTTTGCTATTCAGATGATCTTGCTAAGACATCTGGCTATGTAGCAAACAGCATAGATCCTGATCAGCATGCAGCGTCACGCGAAAACCTTTAAATGTATTCAGAATGAAATGGGGTTAAAATATCATTTAATTTTGAATCTCTCGATAGCCACCACAGAAGCTTTCAAATTGTTTGTCTTTACATGTCAGATAGCCACCTGTTGCACTGTATTGATATGTGTTTTACATCCGTCCATTCTACTTAAAAGTTGCAGAGATAAGCTAATAAATTAAGTTGGCCAGTGATGTTGCCGTTTATGCCAGTGAAATGTATTTAATAAATACATTTATGATTGTATGTTTCAATTTGATGTAAAATTACCCATGTGCAATATATTTATTATTTTATTCATGCGGTTTAATTCAGACTGTAGAAACATTTTTAAAGCATTTGAGTTCATGCGTGATATTCCCCGCCGGCGATATAGCCCGAAATGCTGGCGTAAAACCCGAAATATAACATAACATAACATCATACGTGATACAGTCATTTACGTGTGTTTGTATCGTATCCAATAATAGAATTGATTACCATCCGCTTGGGGGCATTATACAAGTACATCCCGCTGGTCAATCTAGGTCAATAACATCCGCTTGGGGGGGCATTATACAAGTACATCCCGCTGGTCAATCTAGGTCAATAACATCCGCTTGGGGGGGCATTATACAAGTACATCCCGCTGGTCAATCTAGGTCAATACCATCCGGTTGGGGGCATTATACATGTACATCCCGCTGGTCAATCTAGGTCAATACCATCCGGTTGGGGGCATTATACATGTACATCCCACTGGTCAATCTAGGTCAGTCTTACAATCACACTAGCAGTGGTTATGGTTGTTGGCATCAAATCACTTGCCCCTCACTGATGTAGGTTTGAATCCCACTGGCGGTGTCGAATTCTTTCTTGCGAGGAAGCTATCCAGCTGGCTTGCGGAAGGTCGGTTGTTCTACCTGGGTTCTGTATTTTATGGCCCTCTGTGATCGTATAGTAAGAAACTTTTAATTAGTTATTAATTTCAAAATGCATCGGCCCTGCCTACATGAATTAACCGGTCAACGAAACACGGTGTCTCGTTAGATAATAACCAGCCACGCCTCTATTTCCTCCCAATATTTGCTGGAGAGTCACCATGTGACCCAAGCTGTTTGCGCGACTTTAAACCCTAAAAAACAAACTATAGCACTTACAGTTTGTACGACTAATCCAGTAAACTTAATGCTCAACGCAAATATATATGAAAAATCATGTTACAAGCTCGTGTTTAACTGCACTGACGTAGTAGCAGATGTGTGAGACGGACAGATCATACCAAAGATTATGTAAAACAGTCTACATTAATACTTAATGATGCATAACATGCAGTAACTGTCGTATAGCTTCAGAACAAGTTATGCCCTCGCAGAACGAGCTATACCCCCGTAGTTTTCTTGTATTACTTTAATATATGAAGGCAGCTTTTGACAAATAAACTGTGATACCTTATTGTACTACTGAATGTTATTACAATTGAATATTTAAATAAATTGCTCGTGTTCTACCGGTAGTTTTGAGTACCAATCTGTACTCGGAATAGGAGAAATTATAATCATTTTGTTTTTAATATCTAAAACATAAACATGTAGTATATTTGCATATTAGGGTATTTTACACAAGTGTCCATATTTTCATACTTGTGCAATTAAACATTATGGCATGGCTATGCATCTCTGTTAAGATTGTACTTTTTAATGTGAGTGTATACTATTGAGCGGAATTTGCAGGTTGCATGCTCGTCTATTGGATGGTACGTAACATGCCTGTCATTACTGCTGAGTATGTATCGGCGGGAATACACAATGCCTGCCTAGGTCAGTGGAAACACTGGTGCATCGATCAGTGGGTACATGTATACGACAATCCCTGAACGTGGACAGAACGTAAAATATTGACAGTATCTGCACAGTGTGTGACATGTACAACATAAGATGGTCATTTGTACTAGTGATTCAAAACACATCTACCTGGGTTGGTGTAAGAACATTATTTTATGTGTCCGTTATACAGCACATAATAACGCAATGCAGCGATATCGCGATGGTACGCTACATACTCTTTGATCAATGATCGTACATTACATTTGTCTATAAAATATTTTGCGTTTGTAACGATGTTATCTTAAGTTTGTAATATCTATGTTGGAGAGTTTATTCTAGTGCAATACAAGCGGTATATATCTTTGTTGTATTGCACACAAAATAGTCGGAAGAAAACAAGTGTTGAAATCTCGTTTGTTTGTTTTCCTCAACCAGTCCACTGGTCATGTTTCTTTTGTACCAGTCTAACCAGTCGTATTATGGTTGCCTTTCGTTCTGGATTTACCGACAGCATGTTAATTCATATGTGCCAAATTTGTTATAACGGAGAAACTTTGATTTATTATTAATACCGTATATATTATAAATATTAATACTATACATATTATAAATATTAATATCGTACATATTATACATTTGTGAAGTATGTTCAATTTTATTGTTCCAGAAGACATTTTGATGGAAACTAAATATTTCTTGTCGCATTAAATTTCAATAATAGTCTAAAATAAACTAATGAAAATACATCGAAATAAGCGAGATTTTGACAAATGTTTAGTTTGCAGTTGATTGAACCCTTTGCACGTTAGCGGCAGATAAAATCACTTTCGCATAGAGCCAGATCAGATGGTACAGAATTTGCTGTCTGATCAGGCTCTATGCTGTTTGCTATTGGGATAGTGGATTTAAAACATTTGGCTGAATAGCAAACAACATAGATCTGGATCAGACAGATCTGGATCTATGTTGTTTGCAAATGTGATTTTACTTACTCAGTAGGCAAAGGGTTAAATCTGTCCATAAATTGACTTAAATTACTGTAAACAAAAGATGCTATTACTTTACAATAGTCCGGTTTCCCTTGCATGTAGTTAAGAAATCTCAGTGGTGAGGGAATACGTCGGGGAGAAATTCACCTATCGTGTAGTGTAGGAGGAAAATTGTAATTGTTGATTATTGTTTGTATGATATATATCTTGTTTTCTATATATTGCAAAATGTAATTTATTATTTTTGCGTCTTATATGTCCACCTTACAGCTAACTCTGTATGCGCTGTGGATAGATGTGATTATAGTGGGATAGTTATGCACGAGATACGTTGGCTTTGATCGGGGGAAAATGTTCTTCGACTAGTCTGAAGTTTTCAGATATAAAATCAAGAAAACAAAAATCTGTAGCAATAAAAACAAACATGCCTTTTGTTAAGACTGCCATGTGTATATTTATATATAGGCTATTAATAGAGTTTTACTGTACGTAGAACGGTATCTATGTACGCGACATCTGTAATACCATTCTAGTACAGATGTACTTGATTGGAAAGACCCTTCCTTCTGCAATACCTATTTGGGATTGTACTGCTGATTTCGTTGTCAGTTTTCAATCCTGTTTTGTCAAATAGGAGAGAAAGAGGGGGACTTTCTCTTCAATATTGTAACAGATTTATATGCAAGAGGTTTAGGAAAGACCTGGTATAGGAAAAAGAACATGATGATGTGCTTGTAAAGTACTGGAAATTGGAACCATTTCAGTGTAATCATATGTATCTTTAGTCAATAAATGGCTATAAATAACTATTGTTTTCATTATTAATTATGTCGGAAGAATTGTTTAGGATTCTTTGATTAATGATTTGTCTGTCCTTCCGTATATATCTCGCATTCTTGTAGCTTCAAGATCAAAGGTTGTATCATGTATATCTCGCATTCTTGTAGCTTCAAGGTCAAAGGTTGTATCATGTATGTGTATACCTCGCATTCTTGTAGCTTCAAGGTCAATGGTTGTATCATGTATGTGTATATCTCGCATTCTTGTAGCTTCAAGGTCAACGGTTGTATCATGTATGTGTATATCTCGCATTCTTGTAGCTTCATGGTCAAAGGTTGTATCATGTATGTGTATATCTCGCATTCTTGTAGCTTCAAGGTCAAAGGTTGTATCATGTATGTGTATATCTCGCATTCTTGTAGCTTCAAGGTCAATGGTTGTATCATGTATGTGTATATCTCGCATTCTTGTAGCTTCAAGGTCAACGGTTGTATCATGTATGTGTATATCTCGCATTCTTGTAGCTTCATGGTCAATGGTTGTATCATGTATGTGTATATCTCGCATTCTTGTAGCTTCAAGGTCAATGGTATCATGTATGTGTTTATCTCGCATTCTTGTAGCTTTAAGGTCAAAGGTTTTATCATGTAGCTTTAAGGTCAAAGGTTTTATCATGTATGTGTATATCTCGCATTCTTGGCTTCAAGGTCAAATCATGTATGTGTATATCTCGCATTCTTGTAGCTTCATGGTCAATGGTTGCATCATGTATGTGTATATCTCGCATTCTTGTAGCTTCATGGTCAAAGGTTGTATCATGTATGTGTATATCTCGCATTCTTGTAGCTTCATGGTCAATGGTTGCATCATGTATGTGTATATCTCGCAGCTTCAAGGTCAATGGTTGTATCATGTATGTGTATATCTCGCATTCTTGTAGCTTCAAGGTCAAAGGTTGTATCATGTATGTGTATATCTCGCATTCTTGTAGCTTCAAGGTCAAAGGTTGTATCATGTATGTGTATATCTCGCATTCTTGTAGCTTCAAGGTCAAAGGTTGTATCATGTATGTGTATATCTCGCATTCTTGTAGCTTCAAGGTCAAAGGTTGTATCATGTATGTGTATATCTCGCATTCTTGTAGCTTCAAGGTCAAAGGTTGTATCATGTATGTGTATATCTCGCATTCTTGTAGCTTCAAGGTCAAAGGTTGTATCATGTATGTGTATATCTCGCATTCTTGTAGCTTCAAGGTCAAAGGTTGTATCATGTATGTGTATATCTCGCATTCTTGTAGCTTCAAGGTCAAAGGTTGTATCATGTATGTGTATATCTCGCATTCTTGTAGCTTCAAGGTCAATGGTTGTATCATATATGTTACCCTAACTTTGAATAGAAGTTGTTTTGTCATCTACAACTTAGATATGGAGGAGACCTGCTCGGATACGGTTGCTCCCAAATTGCTAGTTACAGCCTTGACTACACACAGAACTGATCAGTTAACCACGTCTGCAGTGATGTATAGGGACAGTTAAAGCAGGTCTGTCGTGATGTATAGGGACAGTTAAAGCAGGTCTGTCGTGATGTATAGGGACAGTTAAAGCAGGTCTGTCATGATGTATAGTGACAGTTAAGCAGGTCTGCCGTGATGTATAGGGACAGTTAAGCAGGTCTGCCGTAATGTATAGGGACAGTTAAAGCACGTCCATTGTGATGTATAGTGACAGTTAAGCATGTCCGTCACGATATATAGTGATCAAAACCGGGTCAATGTATAGTTCTACAAGAGAAATGGTGACCCAGGATCAAAAATGAGCGTGGCCCGGTAGGTCAAATGGGAGTAAAATTATATTTTTGAGGGAATATGGTCACGTCATATATCATTGCGACTGCTCTGATGCAATTGTCAAAATCAGATGATTTTGTGATCTAAGATGACCGCCAAAACATTGTTGTTTTATTATATTTATAAAAATTCATTTCTTCACCCAAACTTCTTGGCCAATGGTAGCCAAATTTCAGTTATGGTCCATGGGCAAATCATTTCCGATTTTTTTTAAATGGAGGTTGTTGCGAATAAAAATAGTAAATGTTCTTCAAATATCTCACAAACCACCGGTTGGATTTTGGCCACATTTGGTAGGAATGATCGAGGTACAATGCTCTTTCAGTTGTTAAAATGGTGATCCCGGTGTAAAAAATGAGTAAGGCGAGTGAACTGATGGCCCTCTTGTTACAATATAGCCATATTTGCCTCAAGATCAGTTTGACAAGGTTTTTCCATCTAACTGGATGAACGGCTACAAATTTCGGATAAAGTTGTCCTTGAAGAGGTTGTTGATGCATATTTTATGCCACCAGCAATATTAGATTTAGGAGATTCAAGATGCCATTCACCATGGTTCAGCGACAGGATTAGTTGCCATTATATTCTACTGCAGGTTCGCTCACCAATGATCGCTGTGTGCTTCTGTAAATGTCAATATACCCCTGGTCCCAACACAATCCCTGTAGTAGTATTTATTTACACGATCCCTGTAGTAG
Organism: Archivesica marissinica; assembly: GCA_014843695.1. NCBI lineage: Eukaryota > Metazoa > Mollusca > Bivalvia > Venerida > Vesicomyidae > Archivesica > Archivesica marissinica. The sequence continues at coordinate 54,909,583 of CM026395.1, forward strand.
TATTTATTTACACGATCCCTGTAGTATTTACACGATCCCTGTAGTATTTATTTACACGATCCATGTAGTAGTATTTACACAATCCCTGTAGTAGTATTTATTTACACGATCCCTGTAGTAGTATTTACAATCCCTGTAGTATTTATTTACACGATCCCTGTAGTAGTATTTATTTACACGATCCCTGTAGTATTTACGCGATCCCTGTAGTAGTATTTACGCGATCCATGTAGTAGTATTTACGCGATCCATGTAGTAGTATTTACGCGATCCATGTAGTAGTATTTACACGATCCCTGTAGTAGTATTTACACGATCCCTGTAGTAGTATTTACACGATCCCTGTAGTAGTATTTACACGATCCCTGTAGTAGTATTTATTTACACAATCCATGTAGTAGTAGTATTTACACGATCCCTGTTAGTAGTATTTACACGATCCCTGTAGTAGTAGTATTTACACGATCCCTGTAGTAGTAGTAGTATTTACACGATCCATGTAGTAGTAGTATTTACACGATCCTGTGTAGTAGTATTTACACGATCCCTGTAGTAGTATTTACACGATCCCTGTAGTAGTTTTACACGATCCCTGTAGTAGTATTTACACGATCCCTGTAGTAGTATTTATTTACACGATCCCTGTAGTAGTATTTACACGATCCCTGTAGTAGTATTATTTACACGATCCTGTAGTAGTATTTACACGATCCCTGTAGTAGTATTTATTTACACGATCCATGTAGTAGTATTTACACGATCCCTGTAGTAGTATTTATTTACACGATCCCTGTAGTGATATTATTTACACGATCCATGTAGTAGTATTTACACGATCCATGTAGTAGTATTTACACGATCCCTGTAGTAGTATTATTTACACGATCCATGTAGTAGTATTTACACGATCCCTGTAGTAGTATTTATTTACACGATCCCTGTAGTAGTATTTATTTACACGATCCCTGTAGTGATATTTATTTACACGATCCATGTAGTAGTATTTACACGATCCATGTAGTAGTATTTACACGATCCCTGTAGTAGTATTTACACGATCCCTGTAGTAGTATTTACACGATCCCTGTAGTAGTATTTATTTACACGATCCCTGTAGTAGTATTTACATGATCCGTGTAGTAGTTTTTACACGATCCCTGTAGTATTTATTTACATGATCCATGTAGTAGTATTTATTTACACGATCCCTGTAGTATTTATTTACACGATCCATGTAGTAGTAGTATTTACACGATCCATGTAGTAGTAGTATTTACACGATCCATGTTGTAGTAGTATTTACACGATCCATGTAGTAGTAGTATTTACACGATCCATGTTGTAGTAGTATTTACACGATCCATGTAGTAGTAGTATTTACACGATCCATGTTGTAGTAGTATTTACACGATCCCTGTAGTAGTATTTACACGATCCCTGTAGTAGTATTTACACGATCCCTGTAGTAGTATTTACACAATCCCTGTAGTAGTATTTACACGATCCCTGTAGTAGTATTTACACGATCCCTGTAGTAGTATTTACACGATCCCTGTAGTAGTATTTACACGATCCCTGTAGTAGTATTTACACGATCCATGTAGTAGTATTTACACAATCCCTGTAGTAGTATTTACACGATCCATGTAGTAGTATTTACACAATCCCTGTAGTAGTATTTACACGATCCATGTAGTATTTACAAACTAAGCATCTGTGGGCGACATGGCTGTAGAACATCCCTTGTAAAAGACTCATTGGCCACCATGACGGTGTCTATAAGCAATCTAGACAGCTTGCTCTTCCATACCAAGTCAAGAAAACTAAATAAACAAAATGTTTATGAAAGACAAAATGTTTTATTTGCAAATCCAGAAGTGACTATTAAATTAATAATAAGTTTTGCGTGGACATATTCAATTTATCTCATTTCATTATTTGCTACAAAAAACAACATATCTGGTATGGATATACCACGAACACGACACAATAATAGTTTAGTTTATCCCACCTAGACGTGGAACCTCAGTTTCAAACTTGATACATACGTAAAAAACCAAAACATTATACCTCATAACCAGAAAAAAAAATTACCACCAGGAATTCTTTATTTCCAAAGTAGATAAATTGGAAAAATAAAACTGGACCTCATTAGGTCATCTCTAAATAGGCATACAAAAAGTGTAGATTCAGATGAGCCGTCTCGTCAGAGTCTGCACTTTTTGCCAGTAATTTTACTATTTTTAGACAACATTACCCATTTTGATAAATGAACTGATCCAAATTCTATTTTCTGATTAATTTAGTGGTCTAAAAATATCATGGACTAGTCCATGTCGGTTACTTGGTGTTGAATGGGTTAATTTATACAAATTTATTTTAGCTCTATTGCGAAACTAGTTCTTACAAAGATAGTTTAATCGCTCTCGAGACCTCATTCCTGATGGAATCCATTGCCACGAGGGAGAGAGAAGAGGCAATGTGGAATTTAAATGCCTGGCTTAAGGGCATACTCGTAAAGATTACAGCCGAGAGTGAACTTCAGGCCATTCACACCTGAAGCTACCACTGCGCCATCACGACTAATGTTAACTGGTCTCGTGAATAGTCGGGACAAGCTAGAAATCAATCGTCCATTTCTACAAGTACCTTAACTCTCATAAACTGATCCAGCCTCACATATGATGGACTGATCCAGCCTCACACATATGGACTGATCCGTTTTAATGGGTTTGTTCACCAAGGAAACGCAGCATAAGAAATGTTAATATAATACCATATTTACATAATAAAATGGGTCAAGGTACTAAAATTGTCATGGGGGATATTTTCAGCAAGTAACCAATGTTTTTGTAGCACTATGTAGTGGTAAATTCAATCAAAAAACGTGTTTTATTAACAAAATTATTTGGCAGACATTACACCAGTTATATATAATATAAAGTAACAGTAGTACACTTGTATTCTATATGATACTATTAAACCATTCCATAACAATAAAACATGTATCTGGTCACAACTAAATTATCACTTCAAACCAAATATTACACACGAAACAACAATCTTCATATATATAGCTGTTTAATAAACAATATGGTGGTCTAAACGATCCATCATACATCAACAAGATAAGACAATGAATTTCCCGATATTAACCAACATTTTGTACATTTCTATTACCTCCCTTGTTAGATTCATCGTGAAATATATATTGGTCCTTTTAGTTGAAATCCCTTGTTTTACAGTTTGGTAAATGATCTGATCCAAATTTTATTTTCCGATTAATTTAGTGGTCTGAAAATATCATGGACCAGTCCATGTCGGTTGCATGGGTTAATTTATTTTAGCTCTATTTCGAAACAAGTTCTTACAACATTAGTTTAATCGCTCTCGAGACCTCATTCCTGATGGAATCCATTGCCATGAGGGAGAAAGAGGCAATGTGAATTAAGTGCCTGGCTTAACCCTTTCCCTCATAGAAGCACCTCTTGACACCATTACGACATACATTAACCCTTTCCCTCATAGAAGCACCTCTTGACACCATTACCAATACGACATACATTGACAATGTAGTAGCCAAACCAATGTTCTTAATAAAGGCCTGAATATCATGTAGGCCCAGTAATATCTATGGAGGTGGGATAGATATGGAGACTACTTATCCACTGCATGATAGCTAAATGGCTGTCGTTTGTATGGAGATATAATAGTATATTAACCTAAATCTTCATGGAGGAAAGGGTTATGGGCACACTGGTAAAGATTAGTCGAGAGTGATCTTCGAGCTGTTCACACCTGAAGCTCACTGCGCCATCACGACCATCAACTAACTAACTAAATTTTGAGGTAAGATAAAGGTGATTATATCAAAATCCTGTTAATTGACAACACATATTTATAGTAAATTATCCATTGGATAGATATACTGCAAGGTCATCGGTCAAGATTTATTGTTATATGTTATATTTCGGGTTTTACGCCTGCATCAGCACCATTTTGGGCTATATCGCCGGCGGGCAGTTTACCTAACAACACCTTTCCTGGGCAGGCTCCAGCGGTTAACCAGTACTTGGGTGCACCAACCTCCGTAAGAAACTGCCAACTTTTTCATATAAATGAGACACGGTCTGAGCGGGGCTCGAACCCGTGACCATCAGTGATGATAGGTTACAGTGGTATACAAGTCAGCGACATTAACCACCCGACCACGGAGGCGGACTTCGGTCGAGATTTAATAATTTAACCCATTTGATTCTGAATACCGTTCAAATAGTATTTGCCAAGAACATCAACGTGCCGTCTGATCAGGCTCTATGCTGTTTGCTATTCAGATGATCTTGCTCAAGACACTTGGCTATGTAGCAAACAACATAGATCCTGATCATCATGCAGCGGCTGATCTAGATCTATGTCGTTTGCAAAAGCCTTTAAATGTATCCAGAATGAAATGGGTTAATAATTATAAGATGAGAAAACGTACGATAATTTATGTCCTGTGGTGCAAAGTAAACAACGATAAAAACAGAGGAAACCTTAAAAAAGAGAAGAGTACCCGGTGCCGTATCTGACCAATGACTCGTCGTTTTTACAGTACACGACTACATTGTGCTAAAATTTGAACAGATTTGACATGCTACGGGTACATAGTGCGATATGGGCTCTGACTATATATGTATTTGCAAAGGATTAAAATAAATATAACCTCCGTACTTCAGAGAAATATTAATGTATTCTGAATTCAGCACATAATACAGTACATTCCACACAAACTAAACACAATGCAATTTTATTTAGAATTAAGGTATCTAATAGAGAAAAGACTTTTGGATTAAACGGAAGGTAAACTGTTTGCACGCTGTGGGGTGAAAAGGACATTCAAATATGTTATGGAATTTCAGTAGAATTGTGTCTTAATAACATAATTCTAATGAAATTTCATGACATATTTCAAGTTTAAAATAATTATTATAAATTATATTTCGGGTTTTACGCCTGCATCAGCATCATTTTTGGGCTATATCGCCGGTGGGCAGTTGACCTAACAACACCTTTCCTGGGCAGGCTCCAGCGGTTAACCAGTACTTGGGTGCACCAACCTCCGTAAGAAACTGCCAACTTATTCATATAAATGAGACACGGCCTGAGCGGGGCTAGAACCTGTGACCATCAGTGATGATAGGTTACAGTGGTATACAAGTCAGCGACCTTAACCACTCGACCACGGAGGCGGACTTAAAATAATAAAAACTCATTAATGAATTGTTTTTGTCGCTATTGGAACTATTTATAGCCTTTAATTTACCCAGAATGCAGAGTTATTATGCACAAGGTGATCACCATTAAAACAGTTTTCTTCAAGTAAGGGTTGGTATGTTTTTCACCATGACATAATTAAACATAATGGTGCATTTAATATGGATAAATGTTGCATTGTTTTGTTAGAAAAAATGCTGTTTTTAAGTCAATTCCAGCAATAGCAGAACACCATTTGAGCAATATGAAACTTAAACATTTTGAGTTTATCCCCGTTATAAACATTTCGAGTTTATCCCCGTTATAATGCAAACAGTATTCACATGTCTTTGATTTGTAAGACAGTTGCAAGAGTTTCAAGTAGGATATGGATTTCGCCTTATTACGATAACGATGTCGCTACTCGTGCGAGATATACCGTGGCTTAGTGGTCAAGGCGTCTGCCTGGAGCGGGCAATCAAAGGTTTGAACCCTAGTCAGGGGTTCATTCTGATATGGCCGATTGGTGAGCTGACAGCTAGCTAAATAGTGGTTACCGATTGCCTATCAGCCTGGCCTTCAAGGAAGCATATTCGGGAAGTACCGATGTCCATAAGAGGTGTCTCACAAGTCAGAAATGGCTGGCCCTTTAAATAGGGATGACACTATAATAAACAAACACTTTCCTTTTATATCAATTAGTATGGGTTTCACAATGCCTCACGACGACTCCTAGCCGTAAATGATATAGCAGACGTATGGATTTCCATGTATTACCACAATGACCCTACTTGTGTGGGATTTAACAGAAGTATTTATACGTATGCATGATTTACTACAATTCATTCTTGCTAAAGCTGAAGCAAGTACTGTCCTGTTTTACAGCTGAAGCAAGTACTGTCCTGTTTCACAGCTGAAGCAAGTACTGTCCTGTTTTACAGCTGAAGCAAGTACTGTCCTGTTTCACAGCTGAAGCAAGTACTGTCCTGTTTCACAGCTGAAGCAAGTACTGTCCTGTTTCACAGCTGAAGCAAGTACTGTCCTGTTTTACAGCTGAAGCAAGTACTGTCCTGTTTTACAGCTGAAGCAAGTACTGTCCTGTTTTACAGCTGAAGCAAGTACTGTCCTGTTTTACAGCTGAAGCAAGTACTGTCCTGTTTCACAGCTGAAGCAAGTACTGTCCTGTTTTACAGCTGAAGCAAGTACTGTCCTGTTTTACAGCTGAAGCAAGTACTGTCCTGTTTTACAGCTGAAGCAAGTACTGTCCTGTTTTACAGCTGAAGCAAGTACTGTCCTGTTTTACAGCTGAAGCAAGTACTGTCCTGTTTCACAGCTGAAGCAAGTACTGTCCTGTTTTACAGCTGAAGCAAGTACTGTCCTGTTTTACAGCTGAAGCAAGTACTGTCCTGTTTTACAGCTGAAGCAAGTACTGTCCTGTTTTACAGCTGAAGCAAGTACTGTCCTGTTTTAGTGAAGAAGTACTGTCTGGGAAAACAAAATACATGTACTCAAGAATAAATATAGCTTGTTAATATATCAATTTCACACGGCTGTATAATTAGCTTATATGTCGCGAATTTGTGAATAGGCAATCGTCATACAACTCAACTTGGCATATCTTCATTTCCAAAGCAGTCTACGTCCGCAACTGATGACTGAACGGCATATATCGCGAGCTGGTGAAGCAGTCTACGTCCGCAACTAATAACTGAACGGCATATATCGTGAGCTGGTGAAGCAGTCTACGTCCGCAACTGATGACTGAACGGCATATATCGCGAGCTGGTGAAGCAGTCTACATCCGCAACTGAACGGCATATATTGCGAGCTGGTGAAGCAGTCTACGTCTGCAACTGATGACTGAACGGCATATATCGCGAGCTGGTGAAGCAGTCTACGTCTGCAACTGATAACTGAACGGCATATATCGAGAGCTGCTGAAGCAGTCTACATTCGCAACTGATAACTTAACGGCATATATCGCGAGCTGGTGAGAGTTCAGGAAATCGCAAAAACCTACGACGCTCGTGAAAATAACTGCATCTACAGCACTTTTAAATGAGGTTTATGTATCACAGCAAACGTATATTGAGCTACGACCGGCTAACGTCCAAATACCATATAATGAACCAGTTTAGATACTACATTGTAGACAACATAACATCTGGGTGTTTATGTATAACTTTATAAAATTGGAAACAAAAACAAATTTATGTAAAAGTCATATTCATTATTTTACATAAAATTGAAAAACAAACAAAATTACATGCAAAAAAACTCGAAAACAATAATATTTTAATTAATACATACATCACTGAAATGTTCATATATTCACTAGTATTTCTAAGACAACTGGACCATAAACTAAATGTGTTTGTTATACTAAGTGGTTTTTTGGGGAGCTATGTCATTTCACTGAATAGTTTTCTGGGTTTTTTAAAATATTTTTTCTGTATTTTATGATATTCCATATTCATCTTCAACATCTTTGTCCAATTTCAAAACATGCAATTTGAAAAGGAGCAACTACAACACAACTACAACGCTTGAAATATATATCAATTATATCCATACATTCATACGTTCATAGTTCAACTCTGGAATGGTTATTTACAAGATGGAAACTCTATTCCCCTACATGCAACCACTAGTCCCATTTCCTAGCAAAACTTGCTAATAAAAGTACCTTCAAAACTTAGTAATAAAAGTACCTTCAAAACTTAGTAATAAAAGTACCTTCGAAACTTAGTAATAAAAGTACCTTCGAAACTTAGTAATAAAAGTACCTTCTAAACTTAGTAATAAAAGTACCTCCTAAACTTAGTAATAAAAGTACCTCCTAAACTTAGTAATAAAAGTACCTCCTAAACTTAGTAATAAAAGTACCTTCGAAACTTAGTAATAAAAGTACCTCCGAAACTTAGTAATAAAAGTACCTTCGAAACTTAGTAATAAAAGTACCTTCGAAACTTAGTAATAAAAGTACCTTCGAAACTTAGTAATAAAAGTACCTTCGAAACTTAGTAATAAAAGTACCTTCAAACTTAGTAATAAAAGTACCTCCTAAACTTAGTAATAAAAGTACCCTAAACTTAGTAATAAAAGTACCTCCTAAACTTAGTAATAAAAGTACCTCCTAAACTTAGTAATAAAAGTACCTCCTAAACTTAGTAATAAAAGTACCTCCTAAACTTAGTAATAAAAGTACCTCCTAAACTTAGTAATAAAAGTACCTCCTAAACTTAGTAATAAAAGTACCTCCTAAACTTGGTAATAAAAGTACCTCCTAAACTTGGTAATAAAAGTACCTTCTAAACTTGGTAATAAAAGTACCTCCTAAACTTAGTAATAAAAGTACCTCCTAAACTTAGTAATAAAAGTACCTTCGAAACTTAGTAATAAAAGTACCTTCGAAACTTAGTAATAAAAGTACCTTCTAAACTTAGTAATAAAAGTACCTCCTAAACTTAGTAATAAAAGTACCTCCTAAACTTAGTAATAAAAGTACCTCCGAAACTTAGTAATAAAAGTACCTCCGAAACTTAGTAATAAAAGTACCTTCGAAACTTAGTAATAAAAGTACCTTCTAAACTTAGTAATAAAAGTACCTTCTAAACTTAGTAATAAAAGTACCTCCTAAACTTAGTAATAAAAGTACCTTCTAAACTTAGTAATAAAAGTACCTCCTAAACTTAGTAATAAAAGTACCTCCTAAACTTAGTAATAAAAGTACCTTCTAAACTTAGTAATAAAAGTACCTTCGAAACTTAGTAATAAAAGTACCTCCTAAACTTAGTAATAAAAGTACCTCCGAAACTTAGTAATAAAAGTACCTTCTAAACTTAGTAATAAAAGTACCTTCGAAACTTAGTAATAAAAGTACCTTCTAAACTTAGTAATAAAAGTACCTCCTAAACTTAGTAATAAAAGTACCTTCTAAACTTAGTAATAAAAGTACCTTCGAAACTTAGTAATAAAAGTACCTTCGAAACTTAGTAATAAAAGTACCTTCGAAACTTAGTAATAAAAGTACCTTCGAAACTTAGTAATAAAAGTACAAATAATCAAAATTAAATTAAATGGAGAAACACAATTTTCCTCGTAGAATTAATTATGTTTAAATATTTCACACATGCTGGACTCGTAGATGCAGCAAATCTTTGAGTGTACGAACCTCGTTAATCACCTCTTGTCATCACGATACGATTAGATAAGAAATAAATGCAACATGATACAAGAGTGACTGCGTACACAGCCTACGACTGATGGTATATAACTATCACCTTTGATGTACATTTCTAAGTGCAACAATACAGCACATGGCAAGTAATCATATGAACATTTCAACCCATATTCGTCTTATATTCCTACATGTATACCGACCGTTCATTTGCAACTCGTGAATATTTACATTTAAACATATCTTCCTGTTCAAACTGATTGTCGTAATTGCCAAGAAAGTAGCTATCATACAATTGTATACGTTGGAAAATCAGCATTATCAGGGTTCCATCTGTCTGAATGTTTTGTCTGCGCCACTTCTGTCGCCAATTTAAAAACACTGGAGCCAACTAAGAGCCATATAGTTCACAAATAAATATTTGAAGCCATGTATTTGTAAAAAAAATTTAAATGCTACGACAAATATTTTCGCCAATTCACAAAAGTTAGCGCCAATATTTGTTGGTTTTTTGCAAATGGCGACCAACAGCGGGAACCCTGATTATAAATGCAACGTGATATTGAGGACGATACCATTACACTAAGATATAGTGAAACATGCTTTTATTTCGACTAAGTGATTGTATCTCATTATACCTGGTTGATACCAACTACCTGGATCACCTATATCGTGTTTATTTTATTGGTTTTCTGTTTATATACATATTTCACATATCGCGTTGGACCAGTAGACAAGTTTTTCAGCATCGTTTTTAACTTTTTACGAACTTTTTAATTGAAAATAAATAATCAAATTTTGATTAGGTTCTCGTTTGGTTCTCTTTGTAACTCCAGTCTCTCTGTAAAAAACCTTAACAGCAAGGAAATTAATCACTGTACATCACATCACGTCTTGGTAATTAATATTGCCGGTATAAAAAATGGGGCCATTCGCGTTCTATGCAATTTCAATTTTTTAAACAGGAATATATTTTTAATAGATGAAATACAGTCTAGTTGTATCTATTGGGGGTATGAATAACATGTTGTATGTAGGTCAAAGGTCTCTATGCATACATTTACACACACGGACATTATTCATTTCCCAGTGATTGTTACTTGGCCGCACTTTATTCTTTATATTTACAGTTATGTTTCCTCATTAATGCGTAATGCATTACTACTACCCTAGCGAGACATGTCAAGTTATCAATCTCGAAATGGGCGTTATTGTACTTTTACGACAGCTGTAGGAACAGTGAACAATTTATGTCGCATCACAATGCACACTTTCCATGTCATATATTACAATGTAATTGGACTGTCATATAGTACTACGTAATTGGACTGATATAGTACAATGTAATTGGACTATCATATAGTACTACGTAATTGGACTAATATAGTACAATGTAATTGGACTGTAATATAGTACTATGTAATTGGACTGTAATATAGTACTATGTAATTGGACTGTCATATAGTACTATGTAATTGGACTGTCATATAGTACTATGTAATTGGACTGTAATATAGTACTATGTAATTGGACTGTCATATAGTACTATGTAATTGGACTGTCATATAGTACTATGTAATTGGACTGTAATATAGTACTATGTAATTGGACTGTAATATAGTACTATGTAATTGGACTGTAATATAGTACAATGAATGCCTAGGATGTGCAGGACATCAAAAATAAATGCAAAGTGGATTGACGAGCAAGTAAAAAGTTTTGGATAAAACAAATGTGTAATATATTATATACCGAGTAATGTTTACATACCATGAACACCGCAGCAATACAAATCTATAGAATATAATATGTGGGTCCACTATTAACACCATAACATGTATGCACTCTACAATAATATCATATGCACACACTATAAACACCATTTTCGATTTGCCGACTTCTCAAATCTTAGCATTTTTCTCTTTAATGCGACGGGGTCACGATATTTTAAAATAACGTCTCGCGATTACTTACTAATAATGTTCTACCAGCAGTAGATGATCGAGGAAGTGCTTACAGGGGAAATTATTGCTCCACTACATCACATTTCACCACGTTCATATCTCGTTTCTCAATTACTGTAGCAACATCTCGGCACAACAATACCCCGTTTCAGTGCAATGTTTTGCATCGGATTGCTTGTTCCGTCGGCCGAGGAAGGGCCGCCACACCCTATACAGGGTCTAACCGACATCCCATGTATTTTAAATCTAAAACAAACCATTGTTTGCACAGCACATTTAACCTCATAGACGAGCGAGCGAGATGCCAGAAGCACCCACCATCTCTCCGTCCTGCTTCAAGTCTGGTTATTTCAGGCAGTCAATCCTCTCAATCTACAGCGATCTCTTCTATCACTTTCTCCTTCTCAACATTTATCATCGTCTTCTCCGGCTTCGCTAGTTCATCTTTCTCTGGTGAGCTCACATTGTCAGACTCATTGCCGCTATCACTAGATTTACTCTCAATGTCTCTCTCGTGCACCTTCTCATCTTGCTTCTTGCCCATTTGTTTCCTCAATCTTTCAATTTCATCGGGGCTGAAAATTTATTTTATACCGGTACATGGCTTATGTTAGATATTATTGCTAAAAATTAACTTAAAGCGACATTACATCGCAAAAAGCAAATAAAATGCATTTTTTCACGTATAAATGCATTGTTACAACAAATGCTCAATACATTCGAACACTAACATTTTGAATCAATAAACAGTGTTTTTGTGGTCTACAAACTTCAAAGTGAAAGTCGGATTTCATATAACGGTCATCCACGCTCCTGAATTGACGGTTCTTTGTCATTGGAATCAATACTAAACGCGCGATACTTTCGCTTAGAGATAATTTAACTAATATTAGTCTACAAATAAATATGCATAGGCACAAATGCGAGATATAACGATAAATCTGTAACATAAATCATGTTATTCCGGATACACGCATTGTATTACGCATGGATGTTTACATTATTTTGTTAGGTCAACAAAACGCGTATACGACGTTTGTTTATTTGTTGAAATACTCAGTTTTTGAGGTAAATATTTGGAAAAACAACATTATACCATGTAATAGGAAATTACATACTGCAGACATTTGCGTTTTCACTGATGTAGTGTCGTTTTAACAAATGATACAGCAGTCATTCAAAGGGAAGCAATCCACTGTACCAATGAGAAAAAGCCCACTTTTTACACCAATATTCTGTAACAGCTTCGAGCCCCGCTGGAGCCGTTACGATTGTACCCGTAGGCAAGGCATTTAAATTCCATGTTGCCCCTCTCTCCATCGTGGCGATGGATTCCATCAGGAATGAGGTCTCGAGAGTGATTAATATAAGCTGTAAAAACTTGTTTCGCAATCGAGCTAAAACAGTTTTGTGTCATTGTTTGGGATGGGTATAGTTATATGTTATATTTCAGGTTTTACGCCTGCATCAGCACCATTTCGGGCTATATCGCCGGCGGGCAGTTTACCTAACAACACCTTTCCTGGGCAGGCTCCAACGGTTAACCAGTACTTGGGTGCACCAACCTCCGTAAGAAACTGCCAACTTTTTCATATAAATGAGACACGGTCTGAGCGGGACTCGGACCCGTGACCTGAGTATAGCGATATTTTGAGGGTTGATATTATATTAAAATGGTGGTCTCTATAGATTTCCAATGTCTGCTCTTTATTCCGATGTGGTATGAAGCACAGGTTTACCCAGCATGATGACAGGTTTTGTTTATGTGTTGGGGCTTAGGTGATATGGTGGAGGAAGACCTTCGAGCAGCATTTTAGGCACACGTGGGTGGACACATGGGTATAACCACCAACTGCCGCAAGCTGACTGGATAGCTTCCTCGCATAGAATAATTCCACACCTGCACCGGTAAGGGGCAAGTGAATAGAAGTGGACAACACTAACCACTCGGTCACAGAGCTACATGAAGATAGGACACGACAACGGAGAAACCACGACAATAACCACTCGGACACGGAGCTACATGAAGATAGGACACGACAACGGGGAAACCAAGACAATAACCACTCGGTCACGGAGCTATATGAAGATAGAACAGGACAACGGGGAAACCAAGACAATAACCAACTGCTTACCTTATCTGCACAAAGACGATACCATTAATTACATTCAACATCTCCAACACGCTGTGCATGGACGGAGTCTGAATCTGAAAATAAAGCTATGAACATTTAATAACTGTGTTAAATCGATGAGAAAACTCCAAACATAATGTATCAACAAACAAACAATTCACAAGACATTAATCGCAAACAGTTATGCAATGAAAGGACCATGTGACCTCGGGGATCACCAACTGATCAGCATCAATGTTCCTAGAAATGCGTACCAAATCAGAATTTACTGAGCAGAATCAGTTTTAGAATTGAGTTTTATGCACACTTTGATCAGTTTATTGTAAATTCAGGTGATCTATATATGCAAGTTGAAAAATAATATGCTTTAACCCATTTGATTTTGGATACCGTTCAAACAGTATTTGCAAAGAACATAGAGCCAGATCAGCCACCACGGAATGTGCCGTCTGATCAGGCTCTATGCTGTTTGCTATTCAGATGATCTTGCTAAGACACATGGCTATGTAGCAAACAACATAGATCCTGATCAGCATGCATCGTCACGCTGCAGCTGATCTGGATCTATGTTGTTTGCAAGTCTTTAAAATGTATCCAGAATGAAATGGGTTATGGAACGTATGACTGGTCACACTGACCCCAAAATCAATAGGGCTATCTACTAACAACGACCTATTCGTCTACAATTCTACCGAGTCATCTACTAATACTGATCGATTTACCTACCAAGTTCGAGCCCCCCCCCCCCCGAGTCATACAACCCAATAAGGTAGGAACAAAGTAATAAGCAAGAACAGTGAGACAGAACAAACGTGGATGTAGGATAGAGAAGTTGTGTACCTGTAGATCAGCTAAGGAGGTGATCTAGAGAAATTGTGTACCTGTAGACCAGCTAAGGAGGTGATCTAGAGAAATTGTGTACCTGTAGATCAGCTAAGGAGGTGATCTAGAGAAATTGTGTACCTGTAGACCAGCTAAGGAGGTGATCTAGAGAAATTGTGTACCTGTAGATCAGCTAAGGAGGTGATCTAGAGAAATTGTGTAACTGTAGATCAGCTAAGGAGGTGACCTGGAGAAATTGTGTACCTGTAGATCAGCTAAGGAGGTGATCTAGAGAAATTGTGTACCTGTAGACCAGCTAAGGAGGTGATCTAGAGAAATTGTGTACCTGTAGACCAGCTAAGGAGGTGATCTAGAGAAATTGTGTACCTGTAGACCAGCTAAGGAGGTGATCTTTTCTCCTTTAACAATTTCATTCATTTTCTTCTGGAAGACGACGGCTTGCTGCGTGAGGTGTTTCAGACATTCTCCACTTTCCTTTGTTCTATCATGTTCCTCTCCAAGCTATAAAAATCATACAGATTGTAAACATCGATTCTTTTTGGTTTAACCCTTTCAACACTACAGACCTCTAAATAGGCTAACAAAAAGTGTAGATCCAGATGAGCCGGCTCATGACGAGCCGTCTCATCAGGATCTGCACTTTTTGCAAGTGATATGATTATTTTTAGACATAATTACCCATTTTGATAAATGAACTTGTCCAAATGTGATTTTCTGATTCATTTATTGGTTTATGAATATCATGGACCAGTCCATGTGAGTTACTTGGTGTTGAATGGGTTAAACAGATTTATTCATTCATAATGTACAGTACATATCTGTTGTATACAGAATGAAAATGGATTTAATCGAAAGCGTAAAGCTTATTGAGATTATCTACATTGATTCACAGATGGATATGTAGTCCAGTGGTAACACGCCGGACTGGTAATCCAGGGATCGCAGGTTCGTTCCCCCGTCTGACACTAATAAAATTAACAGTCTTTCAGATGGGACGTTAAACCGAGGTCTCGTGTCGGTGCTTTACACCGTGCACGTAAATGAACCAGAGGAGACTCTGGAATGGGTCTCTGTCTGTATCATTGCACTATCCTCCAAAAATCTATGACTAATCTCTTCAGGAGGCGTCGCTCATATGGGCAACCGGTAGCGACGATAAATAAACGTAAAACACACACTCCATTGATTCTTATTAAATTGACTGTCACAATTTCCAAACATGTTTCTATCAATTGTATTCTCCGTAAAACCAGAATTACTCAAGTTTTGCAGTAATAACATCCATCCTTTTTAACATTTTTACTGTAGTTGAACATTGTTGAGTTACAATATTATACTCGACTCTTAGTAGCTCCATTTCTCCGTAACAAATAATAGCCAAAAAATAATGTGCATTCGTACATATATACAGCACTTTTCGCACGTTTTAGTTTAGTCTATACAAATATATTTGAGCTTGATTGCGAAACAAGTTCTTTCAACATCTATGTTCTACGTCTATGTTCATTACAATTTATTTTGGCTCGATGAAACAAGTTCTTACAACAATAGTTCAATCTACCAACTGTAACCTCAACACTAATCATAATAATAACCCTAACCCTTAGTTTATACAAATTTATTTTAGCTCGATTGCGAAACAAGTTCTTTCAATTTTAATTAATCACTCTCGAGACCTCATTCCTGATGGAATCCATCGCCATGAAGGAGAGAGAAGAGGTAATGTGGAATTTAAATGCCTCCGGGCCATTCACACATGAAGCGAACAAGCATCCACTGCGCTATCGCATTACGACTTCCCACGTTTTATTAAAATAGCTGACATAAAATACACTGCAATTTCCGTTTTTCAATACAGGACTATTACTGCGGGTATAATTTGCGAGACATCTAGGTTCAACTAGGCAAATATTATATTTATAATAAAGAAGTCCTTGATGAGATACATTGGTGATCACTAACATCAACATTTATTTGTGGAAGTCGTGATAGCGCAGTGGATGCGAAAAGTCCGGAGTTCGAGCCCCGCTGGAGCCATTACGATTGTGCCCATTTAAATTCCACATTGCCTCTTCTCTGTCCCTCGTGGCGATGGATTCCATCAGGAATGAGGTCTCGAGAGTGATTAATATAAGTTTTAAGAATTTGTTTCGCAATCGAGCTAAAATAAATTTGTATAAACTATATTTTTAAAGTACTCGATAACCTGAGGATTTTACTATATAGTATATAGGGAGAGTTGTATAGTGTTCCCCTAAGCAGGAATAGGAGGGTGGCCCGCCCTACCCCCTTTTGGGGCTGCCCTTGTGCCCGAAATTCCGAAAATGCCCGCCCTTGTGTGCCTAAATTCTCAATAAAACTTGATTATAAGTATTGCAGTATTGCCTGAAATCCCTCAACAAACACCAGTCCTGTGTTAGACTGATGCTATAATCTGGAATACACAGGTTTACAATCAATATGCTGTGAAATGTCCATCTATGCACTGTGTAGCTAGCCTAGAGCAACATGGACTTTGCTCAAGATAATGAACATGTGTTTTAACTGACTACGTCATATCTTTCCCGCCAATGCAATGTGGCATGCAAGGGGTCCTAGCAAGAAATACGTTACTTGTCGTAGTATTCATATTGATTTAATAGAAATTCAAAACATAAATCAAGAGACTATTAAATGTGTCGTCTGCTGGTTATGTATATTGAAGAGGCAATAAATTTGACAAGTAATCATGATACGTGCCCAATCAGTCAATGTTCGCACATTTATGCCCCAATTTTCGTTCCGAGTTGTTGTAAAAACAAACGTAGGGGATTATCGGCGCGCGATGTCCAGTTACGAGTTCTTTATAGTGAAGTCACAGACATATTGTCCAATGTGTGCAAATCTCTAAATTTGTGCTAATTGATTCAAATAGTCCACAATTTGTTCTTATAGTCTCACATTTTTAGTTTTACTTGGTCACGGCATATGGATTGTCCCATTGCACCAGTCGGAAATTCCGCCAACGGATGTCAATTTTATATGTACATTTTGATTTAAATGAATGTAAATGCATTATTGTTGTAATTTTCTGGCTTACATTTTTGTTTAGATAATTGATAATCTCTGATATCACACCATTGTCACGCCTTATAATATATTTTGAATCTAAATACGCAATAGGTTACAAAATCGATTCGTCCTCAAAATATTTCGTACTCGAAAATTGATTCATCCTCAAAATGTTTCATACTCGTACTAATAATTTCATACTAATAACATAAATAAGACCATGTCAATTCTGCCCTTTTGAGTACAGGCAACATGAAAAAATGCCCTTTTTGTACATGCGCCCTGCCCTTTTTTCAGTCTGGGGGAAACACTAGTTGGAGTATTGCAGAACTCATTTCCTATTCATCATGGAGTGATGCAAAAACTCATTTCCTATTCATCAAGTGAGCTTGCTAAAAGGCACTACACAAATGCACTTGCAACCTTGGCTTGTACACTGACTTACCATCTGTCGGTATATGGTGTAAGCCTCTTTCTCGCTACCCAGTGCAGCCCTGAAGTCTCCACGGCATGAGTGTGTCCTAGCAACCAGGTGGAAACTCATAGCAACCTTCAGAGTCTTAGAACCATAAAATCTGCGAAAGAATAATTGTTTAAAATTAATCTTGTCCAACAGCATTCAATCTTGAAAAAGAATAATGAAATTTCCAATGTCGATTTCCAAGAAAACAATATTTACGATCTTAAATATGTACATTACCTATATGTAAGGAAAGTAAAACGGTTGAAAGAACAATATATTTTGATTTCTTCGTGCAATAGATCAAACCCAAAACATTTATACTGGTCTCAGAGAAGAACTTGGGCCGTTCTATGGTCTACAGCACAGAACTTTTTTAATGTCAATACTTCCTGTGTACAGAGAATGTCAGACAGTCCATCGACTACATGTGCATGCTGTACACCACCCGGAATAATCGACCACCATTTAGGTCTTGCATCATTGTCATTGCATTTAGTGAGTCAACTACAGTCAAGTATCGACTGTATGTGGTGGGAGAATGCTAGTACGTACCATTGGTAGACCATGTTCAACGCGAGAGAACCATCGTACTCTTCTACCGCGATACATCGTACTCTTCTACCGCGATACATCGTACTCTTCTACCGCGATACATCTGGTAATGGTGGTACTTACCTTTGGTACAGCTGTCGACCATGTTCAAGCAATGCTAGAGAACCATCCTACTATTCTACTGTGATATATCAGATAACGGTGGTACGTACCTTTGGTACAGCTGTCGACCATGTTCAAGCAATGCTAGAGAACCATCCTACTATTCTACTGTGATATATCAGATAACGGTGGTACGTACCTTTGGTACAGCTGTCGACCATGTTCAAGCAATGCTAGAGAACCATCCTACTATTCTACTGTGATATATCAGATAACGGTGGTACGTACCTTTGGTACAGCTGTCGACCATGTTCAAGCAATGCTAGAGAACCATCCTACTATTCTACTGTGATATATCAGATAACGGTGGTACGTACCTTTGGTACAGCTGTCGACCATGTTCAAGCAATGCTAGAGAACCATCCTACTATTCTACTGTGATATATCAGATAACGGTGGTACGTACCTTTGGTACAGCTGTCGACCATGTTCAAGCAATGCTAGAGAACCATCCTACTATTCTACTGTGATATATCAGATAACGGTGGTACGTACCTTTGGTACAGCTGTCGACCATGTTCAAGCAATGCTAGAGAACCATCCTACTATTCTACTGTGATATATCAGATAACGGTGGTACGTACTTTGGTGTGTGTGTTGTGTGGTTTTTTTGTGTTGTCTTTGGTACAGCTGTCGACCATGTTCAAGCAATGCTAGAGAACCATCCTACTATTCTACTGTGATATATCAGATAACGGTGGTACGTACCTTTGGTACAGCTGTAGACCATGTTCAAGCAATGCTAGAGAACCATCCTACTATTCTACTGTGATATATCAGATAACGGTGGTACGTACCTTTGGTACAGCTGTCGACCATGTTCAAGCAATGCTAGAGAACCATCCTACTATTCTACTGTGATATATCAGATAACGGTGGTACGTACCTTTGGTACAGCTGTAGACCATGTTCAAGCAATGCTAGAGAACCATCCTACTATTCTACTGTGATATATCAGATAACGGTGGTACGTACCTTTGGTACAGCTGTAGACCATGTTCAAGCAACACTAGATAACCATTGTACTCTTTGATATATCAGATAATGGTGGTACGTACCTTTGGTACAGCTGTAGACCATGTTCCAAGAAAACGAGAGAACCATTGTACTCTTTGATATATCAGATAATGGTGGTACGTACCTTTGGTACAGCTGTAGACCATGTTCCAAGAACACGAGAGAACGATCATACTCTTCTACCGCATGCAGCAGCAGACCTATATTACTCTGAAAGTGCACATACAACATATTTGTAACACTCACAGGATTCTGTAATATCAGTGTTAACCTTGACCTTAAACCATATGAGGGGTAACATGTTTATGTCTATATGCTGCATAGTATTGATTACAGTAAATTAGATGTATTGCAAGTAATTATGCACCCAAATACAAATAGATATTAGGTTACAGTAATTAATATTTGTGGTTATTAAGCATTTTAATGGTCGCCATTTTGAATTGACCTTTTCAAGGTCAAGGACACATATTTCAGCTTGGTAAACACCTGCATCGCATTCAGCATACCCAAATTATGTTATATATGACATCAAATTGCTTGTACTACAATTTGCCCCTAGCATGCACAATTTTGAAAAATTGGTCTAGTCTATATATGCTACAGAAATTTGTTTTACCGGTAGTAATTTATAAAAAGGACAGTCGAGACTTATTTAGATTTATTTAGCTATACAAATTTATATTAGCTATATTGCGAAACAAGTTGTTACAACATTATATTAATCGCTCTTGATTCCATCGCCATGAGGGAATATGGAATTTAAAGTGCCTTGCCTAAGGGCACAATCGTAATGGCTACAGCTGGGCGCAAACACCGGGCCTTTTACACCCGAAACGATTGCACTATCACAACTTATTTAGATTGTCTGTATCTAACAAATGTCAACTACTAATCTTAATTCTGTCCTGTTACTGTGTTACCTAAGTATATTAACCTAACACTGACTTTAATAGCATTCACTCTATAAAGTATAGACAAAACATAAATAGTGAACATACATCTATAAGACCAATTTCTGGGTGGTTCTCTCCGTGGCAGAGCAAGGCCAGGTACCGGGTCCTATACATGAGTCGCAGGGCACTGGAAACTTGATTGTTGGCGAAGCAATACAAAGCCAGATGTGCCTGAAATTATAAATACATGTAGTAGTAAAATAGGGGCCAAGTAAAATGGTGCACAAGTAAAATAGTGCACAAGTAAAATAGTGCACAAGTAAAATAGGGGACAAGTAAAATAGTGCACAAGTAAAATAGTGCACAAGTAAAATAGTGCACAAGTAAAATAGTGGACAAGTAAAATAGTGGACAAGTAAAATAGTGCACAAGTAAAATAGTGCACAAGTAAAATAGGGGACAAGTAAAATAGTGCACAAGTAAAATAGTGCACAAGTAAAATAGGGGACAAGTAAAATGGTGCACAAGT
>CM026395.1:54931609-54960461 GCA_014843695.1 Archivesica marissinica
AGAGAACCATCCTACTATTCTACTGTGATATATCAGATAACGGTGGTACGTACCTTTGGTACAGCTGTCGACCATGTTCAAGCAATGCTAGAGAACCATCCTACTATTCTACTGTGATATATCAGATAACGGTGGTACGTACCTTTGGTACAGCTGTAGACCATGTTCAAGCAATGCTAGAGAACCATCCTACTATTCTACTGTGATATATCAGATAACGGTGGTACGTACCTTTGGTACAGCTGTCGACCATGTTCAAGCAATGCTAGAGAACCATCCTACTATTCTACTGTGATATATCAGATAACGGTGGTACGTACCTTTGGTACAGCTGTAGACCATGTTCAAGCAATGCTAGAGAACCATCCTACTATTCTACTGTGATATATCAGATAACGGTGGTACGTACCTTTGGTACAGCTGTAGACCATGTTCAAGCAACACTAGATAACCATTGTACTCTTTGATATATCAGATAATGGTGGTACGTACCTTTGGTACAGCTGTAGACCATGTTCCAAGAAAACGAGAGAACCATTGTACTCTTTGATATATCAGATAATGGTGGTACGTACCTTTGGTACAGCTGTAGACCATGTTCCAAGAACACGAGAGAACGATCATACTCTTCTACCGCATGCAGCAGCAGACCTATATTACTCTGAAAGTGCACATACAACATATTTGTAACACTCACAGGATTCTGTAATATCAGTGTTAACCTTGACCTTAAACCATATGAGGGGTAACATGTTTATGTCTATATGCTGCATAGTATTGATTACAGTAAATTAGATGTATTGCAAGTAATTATGCACCCAAATACAAATAGATATTAGGTTACAGTAATTAATATTTGTGGTTATTAAGCATTTTAATGGTCGCCATTTTGAATTGACCTTTTCAAGGTCAAGGACACATATTTCAGCTTGGTAAACACCTGCATCGCATTCAGCATACCCAAATTATGTTATATATGACATCAAATTGCTTGTACTACAATTTGCCCCTAGCATGCACAATTTTGAAAAATTGGTCTAGTCTATATATGCTACAGAAATTTGTTTTACCGGTAGTAATTTATAAAAAGGACAGTCGAGACTTATTTAGATTTATTTAGCTATACAAATTTATATTAGCTATATTGCGAAACAAGTTGTTACAACATTATATTAATCGCTCTTGATTCCATCGCCATGAGGGAATATGGAATTTAAAGTGCCTTGCCTAAGGGCACAATCGTAATGGCTACAGCTGGGCGCAAACACCGGGCCTTTTACACCCGAAACGATTGCACTATCACAACTTATTTAGATTGTCTGTATCTAACAAATGTCAACTACTAATCTTAATTCTGTCCTGTTACTGTGTTACCTAAGTATATTAACCTAACACTGACTTTAATAGCATTCACTCTATAAAGTATAGACAAAACATAAATAGTGAACATACATCTATAAGACCAATTTCTGGGTGGTTCTCTCCGTGGCAGAGCAAGGCCAGGTACCGGGTCCTATACATGAGTCGCAGGGCACTGGAAACTTGATTGTTGGCGAAGCAATACAAAGCCAGATGTGCCTGAAATTATAAATACATGTAGTAGTAAAATAGGGGCCAAGTAAAATGGTGCACAAGTAAAATAGTGCACAAGTAAAATAGTGCACAAGTAAAATAGGGGACAAGTAAAATAGTGCACAAGTAAAATAGTGCACAAGTAAAATAGTGCACAAGTAAAATAGGGGACAAGTAAAATAGTGCACAAGTAAAATAGTGCACAAGTAAAATAGTGCACAAGTAAAATAGGGGACAAGTAAAATAGTGCACAAGTAAAATAGTGCACAAGTAAAATAGGGGACAAGTAAAATAGTGCACAAGTAAAATAGTGCACAAGTAAAATAGGGGACAAGTAAAATAGTGCACAAGTAAAATAGTGCACAAGTAAAATAGGGGACAAGTAAAATAGGGGACAAGTAAAATAGTGCACAAGTAAAATAGTGCACAAGTAAAATAGTGCACAAGTAAAATAGGGGACAAGTAAAATAGTGCACAAGTAAAATAGTGCACAAGTAAAATAGGGGACAAGTAAAATAGTGCACAAGTAAAATAGGGGACAAGTAAAATAGGGGACAAGTAAAATAGTGCACAAGTAAAATAGTGCACAAGTAAAATAGGGGACAAGTAAAATAGGGGACAAGTAAAATGGTGCACAAGTAAAATAGTGCACAAGTAAAATAGTGCACAAGTAAAATAGGGGACAAGTAAAATAGTGCACAAGTAAAATAGTGCACAAGTAAAATAGGGGACAAGTAAAATAGGGGACAAGTAAAATAGGGGACAAGTAAAATAGGGGACAAGTAAAATAGTGCACAAGTAAAATAGGGGACAAGTAAAATAGGGGACAAGTAAAATAGGGGACAAGTAAAATAGTGCACAAGTAAAATAGTGCACAAGTAAAATAGGGGACAAGTAAAATAGGGGACAAGTAAAATAGTGCACAAGTAAAATAGGGGACAAGTAAAATAGGGGACAAGTAAAATAGTGCACAAGTAAAATAGGGGACAATTAAAATAGTTAAAATAGTGCACAAGTAAAATAGTGCACAAGTAAAATAGGGGACAAAGTTCTAAAATTACTGCCTGATGGACTGAAAGACATTCAAAGAATGGGGGTGGGGTATTTGTCAGCGATATTCTTTTTTATTTTATTATTACTTTTTTATGCAAATTTTGTCAAAGATTCATTGATACCTGAACAGTTACTAGAATTACTTTGATACGTAAATAAAGAAATAAAGTTGTTTTAAAGGAATATTATTAGTATGTATTTCACGACATTTCGAAACATTTTTAGATGATTTTCATGAAACGGAGGTTTTGCATTAGGAGCACTGATGTGACCAGTGGCCAACTTATACAGTTAAACCTCTTGTTAGTGGTCACCTCTAACAAGCAGCCAGCTTCCCCAACTGGTATTGTATTACATTTATGACAATTTATTAAGCAGTCACTTGCTAAGCAACTACTTCCTGTACTGGCTGCTACAGACAGTTTGGCTGTACAAGGATTTTATTTAACTGACTGATTAAATTTATTTAAAGTCGCCACCACATAAATGCATTATGTTTTTATTTAACTGATTGATTAAATTTATTTAAAGTCTCCACCACATAAATGCATTGTGTTTTTATTAACTGACTGAATAAATTTATTTAAAGTCGCCACCGCATAAATGCATTATGTTTTTATTTATTCATTAGTAGTAGCTTTCTATAGCCTGCTTGTCCCTTTTAATTCCCCCGAATTTTATCTCTGAATTTTCCATTTCTGGAGATAATTTTAATAAATTTAGAAAATACTGTCATTTTACCCAAGATAAATGGGGCTACTTCCATCAGCCAGAACAACCCTGTTATAGCAATCATACCATGAAACCTGTAATATCACAGGCGGATCTGTAGTCCAGTGCTAACACGCTGGACTGGTAATCCAGGGATCGCAGGTTCGATCCCCGTCCGACTCTAATAAAATTAACAGTCTTTCAGATGGGACTTTAAACCGAGGTCTCATGTCGGTGCTGTACACAAGTAAAAGAACAAGAGGAGACTCTGGAATGGGTCTCTGTCTGTATCATTGCACTATCCTCCAAAAATCTAAAATGACTAATCTCTTCAGGAGGCGTCGCTCATATGGGCAACCGGTAGCAACGATAAATAAACGTAAACCACACCTGTATTATGAAAAGCTGCTAATAATTCAAGACACTTACATATTCTGTTATAGTGTTAGGATGGTCAATTCCTAGAACACGCTCGCTCATCAACACCGCCCGCTGCTGGTAACTCATTGCCTCGCCATAATCTCCCATGATGTAGTTCAGTCTGGCGAGGAGACGCAGACACGCAGCGATCTCCGGATGCATGGCCCCATATACATTGTTGAGAAGATTTAGGGCCTCGCATATCAGATCATAGCCCTCTTTCAGCTGGCCCTGCTGTATCTTTGCTTGACCACTCGAGAAAAAGTGATATGCATCTGATGCCTAGAACGAGACAAGCTTGTAACTTATATATAGTTAGCCTAGAACGAGACAAGCTTGTAACTTATATATAGTTATCCTAGAACGAGACAAGCTTGTAACTTATATATAGTTAGCCTAGAACGAGACAAGCTTGTAACTTATATATAATTAGCCTAGAACGAGACAAGCTTGTAACTTATATATAGTTATCCTAGAACGCGACAAGCTTGTAACTTATATATAGTTAGCCTAGAACGAGACAAGCTTGTAACTTATATATAGTTAGCCTAGAACGAGACAAGCTTGTAACTTATATATAGTTATACTAGAACGAGACAAGCTTGTAACTTATATATAGTTATACTAGAACGAGACAAGCTTGTAACTTATATATAGTTATCCTAGAACGGGACAAGCTTGTAACTTATATATAGTTAGCATAGAACGAGACAAGCTTGTAACTTATATATAGTTATACACGTGTTTTGGGTTTTATTTCAGCTGTAAAACAAACTTGTCAAACATTCCACAGAAAATCTAAGATTGTACAGTAGTTGCGACTTACCCTGGGATATATGACTTACCCTGGGATGTACGACTTACCCTGGGATGTACGACTTACCCTGGGATGTATGACTTACCCTGGGATGTATGACTTACCCTGGATTTACACTGGGATGTATGACTTACCCTAGGATGTGTGACTTACCCTGGGATGTGTGACTTACCCTGGGATGTACGACTTACACTGGGATGTATGACTTACCCTGGGATGTACGACTTACCCTGGATTTACACTGGGATGTATGACTTACCCTAGGATGTATGACTTACCCTAGGATGTGTGACTTACCCTGGATTTACACTGGGATGTATGACTTACCCTGGTATGTGTGACTTACCCTAGGATGTACGACTTACCCTGGGATGTACGACTTACCCTGGGATATATGACTTACCCTGGGATGTACGACTTACCCTGGGATGTACGACTTACCCTGGGATGTATGACTTACCCTGGGATATACGACTTACCCTGGGATGTACGACTTACCCTGGGATATACGACTTACCCTAGGATGTACGACTTACCCTGGTATGTACGACTTACCCTAGGATGTGTGACTTACCCTGGGATGTACGACTTACCCTGGGATGTACACTTACCCTGGGATGTACGACTTACCCTGGGATGTACGACTTACCCTGGGATGTATTACACTGGGTACGACTTACCCTGGGATGTACGACTTACCCTGGATGTATTACACTGGGTACGACTTACCCTGGGATGTATGACTTACCCTGGGATGTATGACTTACCCTGGATTTACACTGGGATGTATGACTTACCCTGGATTTACACTGGGATGTATGACTTACCCTGGGATGTACGACTTACCCTGGGACGTACGACTTACCCTAGGATATATGACTTACCCTGGTATGTATGACTTACCCTGGGACGTACGACTTACCCTGGGATGTACGACTTACCCTGGGATATATGACTTGCCCTGGTATGTATGACTTACCCTAGGATGTGTGACTTACCCTAGGATGTATGACTTGCCCTGGGATGTATGACTTACCCTGGGATGTACGACTTACCCTGGGATGTACGACTTACCCTGGGATGTACGACTTACCCTAGGATGTATGACTTACCCTAGGATGTATGACTTACCCTAGGATGTATGACTTGCCCTGGGATGTATGACTTACCCTGGGATGTACGACTTACCCTAGGATGTATGACTTACCCTAGGATGTATGACTTGCCCTGGGATGTACGACTTACCCTGGGATGTATGACTTACCCTGGGATGTATGACTTACCCTAGGATGTATGACTTACCCTGGGATGTACGACTTACCCTAGGATGTATGACTTACCCTAGGATGTATGACTTGCCCTGGGATGTATGACTTACCCTGGGATGTACGACTTACCCTGGGATGTATGACTTACCCTGGGATGTATGACTTACCCTGGGATGTATGACTTACCCTGGGATGTACGACTTACCCTGGGATGTATGACTTACCCTGGGATGTATGACTTACCCTGGATGTATGACTTACCCTGGGATATAGACTTACCCTGGGATGTACGACTTACCCTGGGATGTGTGACTTACCCTGGGATGTATGACTTACCCTGGGATGCCCTGGATGTATGACTTACCCTGGATGTATGACTTACCCTGGGATGTAGACTTACCCTGGGATGTATGACTTACCCTGGGATATACGACTTACCCTGGGATGGTTGCCTGGTATGTGACTTACCCTGGATGTGTCTTACCCTGGGATGTAGACTTACCCTGGGAGTAGACTTACCCTGGATGTAGACTTACCCTGGGATGTGCCCTGGGATGTTGGTGTATGACTTCCCTGGGATGTATGACTTATGTTGACTTACCCTGGGATGTGACTTACCCTGGGAGTCTGGATTATGACTTACCCTGGGATGTGCCCTGGATTAGCCCTGGGATGTATGACTTACCCTGGGATGTGTGACTTACCCTAGGATGTATGACTTGCCCTGGGATGTATGACTTACCCTGGGATGTATGACTTACCCTGGGATGTAGTTCCCTGGGATGTACGACTTACCCTAGGATGTATGACTTACCCTGGTCTGGATGTATGACTTGCCCTGGGATGTATGTTCCCTGGATGTGCTTCCTGGATGTGCCTGGATGTATGACTTGCCCTGGGATGTGTTCCCTGGGATGTATGACTTACCCTGGGATGTGTCCCTGGATGTATGACTTACCCTGGGATGTACGACTTACCCTGGATGTATGACTTACCCTGGATGTATGACTTCCCTGGGATGTATGACTTACCCTGGGATGTACGACTTACCTGGGATGTATGACTTCCCTGGGATTAGACTTACCCTAGGATGTATGACTACCCTGGATGTATGACTACCTGGATCCCTGGATGTATGACTTACCCTGGGATGTATGACTTACCCTGGGATGTGACTTACCCTGGGATGTATGACTTACCCTGGGATGTGCCCTGGGATGTATGACTTGCCCTAGGATGTATGACTTGCCCTAGGATGTATGACTTACCCTGGGATGTGTGACTTACCCTGGGATGTACGACTTACCCTAGGATGTACGACTTACCCTGGGATGTACGACATACCCTAGGATGTACGACCTACTCTGGGATCTATGACTTACCCTAGGATGTATGACTTACCCTAGGATGTATGACTTACCCTAAGATGTACGACTTACCCTATGATGTATGACTTACCCTGGGATGTGTGACTTACCCTGGTATGTGTGACTTACCCTAGGATGTATGACTTACCCTGGGATGTATCACTTACCCGAGGATATATGACTTACCCTGGGATGTATGACTTACCCGAGGATGTATATGTTTGACAATTGGAAAGACATTGATGATATCATCTTCCGCGAAGATTGCTTTGGTTCTACATTCCAGATTGTATTCTCGTATCAAGATCTGTATGCCGACACACTGACAGAACGAGCGTAGCAGCGATACTCTCTGTATGCCATACTTCTCCACAGCCCAGTCAATAGAATCACTGTAACATAGCAACCACAGCCCAGTCAATAGAATCACAGTAACATAGCAACCACAGCCCAGTAAATAGAATCACTAACATATCAAGTACAGTCTAGTCAATAGAATCACTGTAACATAGCAACCACAGCCCAGTCAATAGAATCACTGTAACATAGCAACCACAGCCCAGTCAATAGAATCACAGTAACATAGCAACCACAGCCCAGTAAATAGAATCACTGTAACATAGCAACCACAGCCCAGTCAATAGAGTCACTGTAACATAGCAACCACAGCCCAGTCAATAGAATCACTGTAACATAGCAACCACAGCCCAGTCAATAGAATCACTGTAACATAGCAACCACAGCCCAGTCAATAGAATCACTGTAACATAGCAACCACAGCCCAGTCAATAGAATCACTGTAACATAGCAACCACATCCCAGTCAACATAATCACTGTAACATAGCAACCACAGCCCAGTCAATAGAATCACTGTAACATAGCAACCACAGCCCAGTCAATAGAATCACTGTAACATAGCAACCACAGCCCAGTCAATAGAATCACTGTAACATAGCAACCACATCCCAGTCAACATAATCACTGTAACATAGCAACCACAGCCCAGTCAATAGAATCACTGTAACATAGCAACCACAGTTCAGTCAATATAATCACTGTAACATAGCAACCACAGTCCAGTCAATAGAATCACTGTAACATAGCAACCACAGTCCAGTCAATATAATCACTGTAACATAGCAAGTACAGTCCAGTCAATAGAATCACTGTAACATAGCAACCACATCCCAGTCAACATAATCACTGTATCATAGCAAGTACAGTCCAGTCAATATAATCACTGTAACATAGCAACCACAGTCCAGTCAATAGAATCACTGTAACATAGCAACCACAGTCCAGTCAATAGAATCACTGTAACATAGCAACCACAGTCCAGTCAATAGAAGCACTGTAACATAGCAACCACATCCCAGTCAATATAATCACTGTAACATAGCAAGTACAGTCCAGTCAATAGAATCACTGTAACATAGCAACCACATCCCAGTCAACATAATCACTGTAACATAGCAACCACAGTCCAGTCAATATAATCACTGTAACATAGCAAGTACAGTCCAGTCAATATAGTCACTGTAACATAGCAACCACATCCCAGTCAACATAATCACTGTAACATAGCAACCACAGCCATGTCAATATAATCACTAACATAGCAACCAGTCCAGTCAATAGAATCACTGTAACATAGCAAGTACAGTCCAGTCAATAGAATCACTGTAACATAGCAACCACAGTCCATTCAATAGAATCACTAACATAGCAACCACAGTCCAGTCAATATAATCACTGTAACATAGCAACCACAGTCCAGTCAATAGAATCACTGTAACATAGCAACCACATCCCAGTCAATAGAATCACTGTAACATAGCAACCACATCCCAGTCAATAGAATCACTAACATAGCAACCACAGCCCAGTCAATAGAATCACTAACATAGCAACCACAGCCCAGTCAATATAATCACTGTAACATAGCAACCACAGCCCAGTCAATAGAATCACTGTAACATAGCAACCACAGCCCAGTCAATAGAATCACTGTAACATAGCAAGTACAGCACAGTCAATATAATCACTGTAACATAGCAAGTACAGTCCAGTCAATAGAATCACTGTAACATAGCAACCACATCCCAGTCAATAGAATCACTGTAACATAGCAACCACAGCCCAGTCAATATAATCACTAACATAGCAACCACAGCCCAGTCAATATAATCACTGTAACATAGCAACCACATTCCAGTCAATATAATCACTGTAACATAGCAACCACAGCCCAGTCAATAGAGTCACTGTAACATAGCAACCACAGCCCAGTCAATAGAGTCACTGTAACATAGCAACCACAGCCCAGTCAATATACTCACTGTAACATAGCAACCACAGCCCAGTCAATATAATCACTGTAACATAGCATCCACAGCCCAGTCAATATAATCACTGTAACATAGCATCCACAGTCCAGTCAATATAATCACTGTAACATAGCATCCACAGCCCAGTCAATATAATCACTGTAACATAGCATCCACAGTCCAGTCAATATAATCACTGTAACATAGCAACCACATTCCAGTCAATATAATCACTGTAACATAGCAACCACAGCCCAGTCAATAGAGTCACTGTAACATAGCAACCACAGCCCAGTCAATAGAGTCACTGTAACATAGCAACCACAGCCCAGTCAATATACTCACTGTAACATAGCAACCACAGCCCAGTCAATATAATCACTGTAACATAGCATCCACAGCCCAGTCAATATAATCACTGTAACATAGCATCCACAGTCCAGTCAATATAATCACTGTAACATAGCATCCACAGCCCAGTCAATATAATCACTGTAACATAGCATCCACAGTCCAGTCAATATAATCACTGTAACATAGCAACCACAGTCCAGTCAATATAATCACTGTAACATAGCAACCACAGCCCAGTCAATAGAGTCACTGTAACATAGCAACCACAGCCCAGTCAATATAATCACTGTAACATAGCAACCACAGTACAATCAATAGAATCACTGTAACATAGCATCCACAGTCCAGTCAATATAATCACTGTAACATAGCAACCACAGTACAATCAATATAATCACTGTAACATAGCAACCACAGCCCAGTCAATATAATCACTGTAACATAGCAACCACAGTACAATCAATAGAATCACTGTAACATAGCATCCACAGTCCAGTCAATATAATCACTGTAACATAGCAACCACAGTACAATCAATATAATCACTGTAACATAGCAACCACAGCCCAGTCAATATAATCACTGTAACATAGCAACCACAGTACAATCAATAGAATCACTGTAACATAGCATCCACAGTCCAGTCAATATAATCACTGTAACATAGCAACCACAGTACAATCAATATAATCACTGTAACATAGCAACCACAGTACAATCAATATAATCACTGTAACATATCAAGTACAGTACAATCAATATAATCACTGTAACATATCAAGTACAGTACAGTCAATAGAATCACTGTAACATATCAAGTACAGTACAGTCAATAGAATCACTGTAACATATCAAGTACAGTACAATCAATATAATCACTGTAACATATCAAGTACAGTACAGTCAATATAATCACTGTAACATATCAAGTACAGTACAGTCAATAGAATCACTGTAACATATCAAGTACAGTACAGTCAATAGAATCACTAACATATCAACTCAGGATATGGGCAACTGGTAGTGCCATTAAATAAAACACATTTCAGAAAAAATACAATTGCAGTTAGACACTTCCAGCTTCAAATAGAAGTCCTACTTACAGTTTGAAGTAGAAGTCTACTGACTTACCATTCGAGCGTATAATGAAAGTATTCGTCCACCTCGTCAATTATTTTCTTCCACAGCGTCTTCGGCGTTTCATTCACCCACTCTGTGTTATCAATGCTGATCGCAATTCCCTTATTTCTTCGTTTATTCTTCTTTCTTGCACCCTTACCCTAAAATAAAAGGTGGCGGTCGTGTTGTAGAACAACCAAACTTTTGTAGAACAACCAAACATTATGGACATTATTATTGGTGGAGGTAGACCCTGGTTTCCCCTCCGAGCAGTATTTCAGGCATGGACAGGCATGCAGGTAGAACCACCGACCTACCACAAGCCAGCTGGATAGCTTCCTCTCTTGAAAGAATTCAACACCCCTAGTAGATTTCGAACCTACAGCTGTGAGGGGCAAGTGATTTGGAGTAAACGACACATTATGGACGAGTAATCGTGTAACTTGTGAACTGGCAACGATACATTGGTAATCATGTAACTTGTGAACTGGCAATGATACAATGGTAATCTAGTAACTTGTGAACTGGCAACGATACAATGGTAATCGTGTAACTTGTGAACTGGCAACGATACAATGGTAATCTAGTAACTTGTGAACTGGCAACGATACAATGGTAATCTAGTAACTTGTGAACTGGCAACTATACAATGGTAATCGTGTAACTTGTGAACTGGCAACGATACAATGGTAATCTAGTAACTTGAGAACTGGCAACGATACAATGGTAATCTAGTAACTTGTGAACTGGCAACGATACAATGGTAATCGAGTAACTTGTGAACTGGCAACGATACAATGGTAATCTAGTAACTTGTGAACTGGCAACTATACAATGGTAATCTAGTAACTTGTGAACTGGCAACAATACGATGGTAATCTAGTAACTTGTGAACTGGCAACGATACAATGGTAATCTAGTAACTTGTGAACTGGCAACGATACAATGGTAATCTAGTAACTTGTGAACTGGCAACGATACAATGGTAATCTAGTAACTTGTGAACTGGCAACGATACAATGGTAATCGAGTAACTTGTGAACTGGTGAACTGGCAACGATACAATGGTAATCTAGTAACTTGTGAACTGGTGAACTGGCAACGATACAATGGTAATCGAGTAACTTGTGAACTGGTGAACTGGCAACGATACAATGGTAATCTAGTAACTGGTGAACTGGCAACGATACATTGGTAATCGAGTAACTTGTGAACTGGTGAACTGGCAACGATACAATGGTAATCGAGTAACTTGTGAACTGGTGAACTGGCAACGATACAATGGTAATCTAGTAACTTGTGAACTGGCAACGATACAATGGTAATCGAGTAACTTGTGAACTGGTGAACTGGCAACGATACAATGGTAATCTAGTAACTGGTGAACTGGCAACGATACAATGGTAATCTAGTAACTTGTGAACTGGCAACAATACAATGGTAATCGAGTAACTTGTGAACTGGCAATGATACAATGGTAATCTAGTAACTTGTGAACTGGCAACAATACAATGGTAATCGAGTAACTTGTGAACTGGCAATGATACAATGGTAATCTAGTAACTTGTGAACTGGCCAACGATACAATGGTAATCGAGTAACTTGTGAACTGGTGAACTGGCCAACGATACAATGGTAATCGAGTAACTTGTGAACTGGTGAACTGGCAACGATACAATGGTAATCTAGTAACTTGTGAACTGGCAACAATACAACGGTAATCGAGTAACTTGTGAACTGGCCAACGATACAATGGTAATCGAGTAACTTGTGAACTGGTGAACTGGCAACGATACAATGGTAATCTAGTAACTTGTGAACTGGCAACGATACAATGGTAATCGAGTAACTTGTGAACTGGTGAACTGGCAACGATACAATGGTAATCGAGTAACTTGTGAACTGGCAACGATACAATGGTAATCGAGTAACTTGTGAACTGGTGAACTGGCAACGATACAATGGTAATCTAGTAACTGGTGAACTGGCAACGATACAATGGTAATCGAGTAACTTGTGAACTGGTGAACTGGCAACGATACAATGGTAATCGAGTAACTTGTGAACTGGTAACGATACAATGGTAATCTAGTAACTTGTGAACTGGCAACGATACAATGGTAATCGAGTAACTTGTGAACTGGTGAACTGGCAACGATACAATGGTAATCTAGTAACTGGTGAACTGGCAACGATACAATGGTAATCTAGTAACTTGTGAACTGGCAACAATACAATGGTAATCGAGTAACTTGTGAACTGGCAACGATACAATGGTAATCGAGTAACTTGTGAACTGGTGAACTGCAACAATACAATGGTAATCGAGTAACTTGTGAACTGGCAACGATACAATGGTAATCTAGTAACTTGTGAACTGGCAACAATACAATGGTAATCGAGTAACTTGTGAACTGGCAACGATACAATGGTAATCTAGTAACTTGTGAACTGGCAACAATACAATGGTAATCGAGTAACTTGTGAACTGGCCAACGATACAATGGTAATCGAGTAACTTGTGAACTGGTGAACTGGCAACGATACAATGGTAATCTAGTAACTTGTGAACTGGCAACAATACAACGGTAATCGAGTAACTTGTGAACTGGCCAACGATACAATGGTAATCTAGTAACTTGTGAACTGGTGAACTGGCAACGATACAATGGTAATCTAGTAACTTGTGAACTGGTGAACTGGCAATGATACAATGGTAATCGAGTAACTTGTGAACTGGCAACGATACAATGGTAATCGAGTAACTTGTGAACTGGCAACAATACAATGGTAATCGAGTAACTTGTTAACTGGTGAACTGGCAACGATACAATGGTAATCTAGTAACTGGTGAACTGGCAACGATACAATGGTAATCTAGTAACTTGTGAACTGGCAACAATACAATGGTAATCGAGTAACTTGTGAACTGGCAACAATACAATGGTAATCATGTGAACTGGCAACGATACAATGGTAATCTAGTAACTTGTGAACTGGCAACGATACAATGGTAATCTAGTAACTTGTGAACTGGCAACGATACAATGGTAATCTAGTAACTTGTGAACTGGCAACAATACAATGGTAATCGAGTAACGTGTGAACTGGCCAACGATACAATGGTAATCGAGTAACTTGTGAACTGGTGAACTGGCAACGATACAATGGTAATCTAGTAACTTGTGAACTGGCAACAATACAACGGTAATCGAGTAACTTGTGAACTGGCAACGATACAATGGTAATCTAGTAACTTGTGAACTGGCAACGATACAATGGTAATCGAGTAACTTGTGAACTGGTGAACTGGCAACGATACAATGGTAATCGAGTAACTTGTGAACTGGCAACGATACAATGGTAATCGAGTAACTTGTGAACTGGCAACAATACAATGGTAATCGAGTAACTTGTGAACTGGTGAACTGGCAACGATACAATGGTAATCTAGTAACTGGTGAACTGGCAACAATACAATGGTAATCGAGTAACTTGTGAACTGGCAACAATACAATGGTAATCGTGTGAACTGGCAACGATACAATGGTAATCTAGTAACTTGTGAACTGGCAACGATACAATGGTAATCTAATAACTTGTGAACTGGCAACGATACAATGGTAATCTAGTAACTTGTGAACTGGCAACGATACAATGGTAATCTAGTAACTTGTGAACCGGCAACGATACAATGGTAATCTAGTAACTTGTGAACTGGCAACGATACAATGGTAATCTAGTAACTTGTGAACTGGCAACGATACAATGGTAATCGAGTAACTTGTGAACTGGCAACGATACAATGGTAATCTAGTAACTTGTGAACTAGTAACGATACAATGGTAACACTGGCATCCATCTCAGAATCATATGAGCAATGCTGTGGGAAAACAAACAGCGATTGAGAAAGAATATAACCTGTGAACAAGGGATTTAGAGTGGTAGCTAAGGTCATATATCAGCTTCCTGCCCTCATCTAATGGAGGACGACGCATCAGTCGCTCCAAAGTTCCAAATAGTCTCCGATACCAGTTGGAACAAGATATGACCATCGTCCTTGTACAAACCCGATGTAACCAATCAGTTGCAGTAAGGCGATCAATACATGGCTGTGCTGGCCCCTAAATGTTTAGGGCCAGTGTTTCATGTTATTATTATGAAGCAGAATAGAAAATTTTTCCCCATAGTCGAATAAATGTCGTTTTATGATTGGTACCTTGTCTACAGTGACTCCAGTGACTGAAGGAAATGGATTCGAATAAATTACTATACAACTTTTTCCCCAATCATAACTATGCTGTTGCAACTATTCCTATGTTATGTACCATTCTTGAATAAAAATATTGTTCAACTCTTTCAGCGCCGAATAAATCCAGAGCATGTGCAAACAACATAGATCCAGATCAGCCGCAGCGTAACGCCGCGTCTGATCAGGATCTATGTTGTTTGCTATTCGGACAGGTGCTTCAGCTCCACTGTCTGAAGAGCAATCAGCATATAGCCTGATCAGACGGCATGTTCTGTTCTGTCCGATCGGGTTCTCTACTTTTTTACAAGTCGCTTTTATGCGACATTGGCGGTGAAAGAGTTAAACTGTAAAATGTGGTTTTATGATTGGTACCTCGTCTACAGTGACTCCAGGGTGTGGGTTTGATAAGGAGCCCACAAGACAATTGAGGAAGTGACTAATGGCGGCCGACAGACTCATCTGGTCTATTCCCTGCATGTGGATCTTGTACAGATGTTTGGCTGCTCTTGTGATCATCTCAGCTATACAGATCGTCTGCAATAGAAAATTAAACCAGATTTATGTAAAGTACATGATAACCAGAAGTAGCTCAAGTGGAACTGTCGTCCACAAGGAGACGTTTCATTCAATGACATTATCCTACCACTCCCAAACTGTGTATTGGTTGTTCACCACGAATGAGGCCTTACACAAGACCTGTCCACTGACTATAATTTAGATGCTTTCTCACCACGAATAAGGCTTTACACATGACCTGTCCACTGACTATAATTTAGGTGCATTCTCACCACGAATGAGGCTTTACACAAGACCTGTCCACTGACTATAATTTAGGTGCTTTCTCACCACGAATGAGGCTTTACACATGACCTGTCCACTGACTATAATTTAGGTGCTTTCTCACCACGAATGAGCCTTTACACATGACCTGTCCACTGACTATAATTTAGGTGCTTTCTCACCACGAATGAGGCTTTACACAAGACCTGTCCACCGACTATAATTTAGGTGCTTTCTCACCACGAATGAGGCTTTACACATGACCTGTCCACTGACTATAATTTAGGTGCTTTCTCACCATGAATGAGGCTTTACACATGACCTGTCCACTGACTATAATTTAGGTGCTTTCTCAACATGTTACATAGTATACTAAAAGCAAACAATGTCCAACTTATTGCATGTATGTTGAATTTTAGTCGCAAGTCACCGGCGCCTACTATAACTTTGATATGTTTGTTTGTTTTGGGAGTCGCACCAACAGCTTAGGTCATACAGCGACTCCTGCTATTATTGGTAGACTACGACCCCGAGTGTCCCTCCGAGCAGTATTGCAGGCACGGACGGATGGACATCTCTGTATAATCACCGACCTATCACAAGCCAGCTTTCTCACATGAAATAATTCGCCACCACCAAATGTACAGCAGTGAGTGGCAAGTGATGTGAAGTTACCGAACTTGAGCACTCGGCAATGGAGGCCCCATTATAACCATTTTGAAGCCAGTAGACATTTAACAACATGGGCTACCTTGTCGACATTATTAGCAACGACCTATTTAGTAATCAATATTTCTATACATCATCTCGGTTTGTTAAATTTCGCATACAGGCATAAATATTTTAGTACGATTATATACTAGCAGTACTTAGGCTGTCCGATTAGAGCAGTTGTTAGCACGATATGTGCGAGATGGTACGGTGGTCACCAAATAGGAACAGGTGTGTTATCTCCGAGTACTCCGGTTTCCTCCCACACAAATGACCACATATACGCATTCATCATCACGAGAGTGTTAAACATTTATGTTATTTCTGTTATATTTCGGGTTTTACGCCTGCATCAGCACCATTTTGGGCTATATCGCCGGCGGGCAGTTTACCTAACAACACCTTTCCTGGTGATAAACATAAGTTGTTAAAGCTTGCTTCGCAATCGTAACATAAATCGTATACATTATCGGCACATTATATTTATCCAATTCCAATGAAATCTCTCCTACAGACAAACACTAGAAGCCTATTTTCACTTTCAATATCGTAATTTAAGAGTGATGTACAATTTATCTGCTGAACTTACATAAACGTACGACACAGACTTGTATTTGGACACCGTCTCCGCTAGCTTGCCGAGATAGCGCATATTGACCCCACGCGTATGCATCGCCTCTGTCAATGTAGCGCCATCTATCGGAGAAGACGAGTGATCTAGACAATCGTTCACCTGTAATGTAATGTTTATTTATTTATCATATACTAGTAGTGTTGTGTATTGGAAGATCCCGCCATTTCTGACTTACGAGGCACAAATTGTGAACACCAATATATTACATATCCTACCTATCCTTAATGCTTGGCGCACGGCTGATATATATGATGTGCAATCCGTAGGACAGGGTTCATTTTAGGTCAGAATATTTGGGAGAAGTGAGAAAGCGCGTGATCGCTTCCTTAAATGGTGTTCTTTAATATACTTCTGCAAAATAGGGTTAAAATGCACAGTACAACCATTAAATACAACATTTAAATAGAAGGAGTGCTTTATAATGGGCCAGTGTATCTTACTAGACAACATTTTGTTTGAAAATCGTAAAAACCAAAATATAATTTATTTTTTTAGGGAGAAGTGGGGCCAGGCCCCCAGAGGGCAAAGTCAAGGTCCCTAGGGCGACAATTTCGCCACATCGCCCTCTAGAATGATCCCTGCGTAAGATGAATCACAATACTATTATTGCTTCTACAGTCACACTAATTTCTACGGTCATGCAGTGACTTCCAGCTTTGCATGGCGGAGGGTTGCCTAGGGGACGCCACCTCCCGACATATCTGGTGGGCACAACGGTAACATCCTACATTCTGCACGTCAGTTAGATAGCTTTCTCACATATCTGATATAGGTCTTTAAGCGATACCAGGTCATAGCCTGCAGTGGCACAAACATGCCCTAGACAAAGTATATAAATATTCTACATGTAGTGACAGTGGTAACACGCTGGATTGGTAATCCAGGGATCGATCCCCCGTCTGACCCTAATAAAATTAACAGTCTTTTAGATGGGACTTTAAACCGAGGTCTCGTGTCGGTGCTGTACACTGTGCAAGAACCAGAGGAGACTCTAGAACGGGTCTCTGTCTGTATCATTGCACTATCCTCCAAGAATCTAAAATGACTATAATCTCTTCAGAAGGCTTCGCTCATATGGGCAACCGATAGAGACGATAAATAAACGTAAAACACACACAATCACACATAACAGTTCATATCTGCATGCATCTCGAAGCTGTGCAGGTGTAATAAAACAAGGGAACTAACCAGTGTAGGTATCTGATGCAGCACAAGGAACTCGGCCGCCTCCTGTACCACCTGTTTCTCCTTCTGTAGCACTGTTGACTGAAACAAATGTACAAGAATGTCAGCAAATGTACAAGAATGTCAGCAAATGTACAAGAATGTCAGCAAACGTACAAGAATGTCAGCAAACGTACAAGAATGTCAGCAAACGTACAAGAATGTCAGCAAACGTACAAGAATGTCAGCAAACGTACAAGAATGTCAGCAAACGTACAAGAATGTCAGCAAACGTACAAGAATGTCAGCAAACGTACAAGAATGTCAACAAATGTACAAGAATGTCAGCAAACGTACAAGAATGTCAGCAAACGTACAAGAATGTCAGCAAATGTACAAGAATGTCAGCAAATGTACAAGAATGTCAGCAAACGTACAAGAATGTCAACAAACGTACAAGAATGTCAGCAAACTTATAAGAATGTCAGCAAACGTACAATAATGTCAGCAAATGTACAAGAATGTCAGCAAATGTACAAGAATGTCGGCAAACGTACAAGAATGTCAACAAATGTACAAGAATGTCAGCAAACGTACAAGAATGTCAGCAAATGTACAAGAATGTCAGCAAATGTACAAGAATGTCAGCAAATGTACAAGAATGTCAGCAAATGTACAAGAATGTCAGCAAATGTACAAGAATGTCAGCAAACGTACAAGAATGTCAACAAACGTACAAGAATGTCAGCAAACTTATAAGAATGTCAGCAAACGTACAAAAATGTCAACAAACGT
This sequence comes from Archivesica marissinica, assembly GCA_014843695.1. Taxonomy (NCBI): domain Eukaryota; kingdom Metazoa; phylum Mollusca; class Bivalvia; order Venerida; family Vesicomyidae; genus Archivesica; species Archivesica marissinica. The sequence continues at coordinate 54,950,955 of CM026395.1, forward strand.
ACAAGAATGTCAGCAAATGTACATCAGCAAATGTACAAGAATGTCAGCAAATGTACAAGAATGTCAGCAAATGTACAAGAATGTCAGCAAATGTACTAGAATGTCAGCAAATGTACAAGAATGTCAGCAAACGTACAAGAATGTCAACAAACGTACAAGAATGTCAGCAAACTTATAAGAATGTCAGCAAACGTACAATAATGTCAGCAAACTGCTACATATATTTTGGTTTAATTATACAGCCCTTCCACACTATTGGTTTGTTTTTGATCGCAGCGACATATTGGGCAATATGGTGACTCTCCAGCTGTTATTAGTGGAGGCGGGCCCCACAGACAGCCATGCGAGCAGATGTTCATGCACATCCGGATAGAACAAATGATATTCCACAAGCCAGCGGGAATAGCTACCTCACATTAACAAAATCTGATACCCCTTAGTGGAATTCGAATCCATAGTGGTGAGGGATGAGTGATTCAAAGTGGACGACATTAACCACTTGGCCTAAGAGGGGACTCAAACCTAATGTTATGTTATTTTATATTTCGGGTTTTACGCCTGCATCAGCACCATTTCGGGCTATATCGCCGACAGGCAGTTTACTTAACAACACCTTTCCTGGGCAGGCTCCAGCGGTTAACCAGTACTTGGGTGCATCAACCTCCGTAAGAAACTGCCAACTTTTTCATATAAATGAGACACAGCCTGAGCGGGGCTCGAACCCGTGACCATAAGTGATGATAGGTTACAGTGGTATACAAGTCAGCGACCTTAACCACAGAGGCGGACACAAACCTAATGTTGATTAGATTCTCCAATTCTTTTCTACACTGGAGCTTGGTTTATAGTCGCACAAGAGATTCAACGGATAAGACAACATTTTTGATATCTCACTAAAATATCTCAATTATATGCATCTTAATAAATATCCACTTAAATCTACATGTAGATAGATTCCACTAACAAGATAAACAGATTTGGTTAAAACATATTTTATACATTCACAAACAATACATGTACACAAAATTAAAGAATAGGAAAGGATTAAAATGGAAGCAGAGCTTAAATAGTTTCTCTCCTTTAAAATACAGATTTAACATTTATATGCAGACTGCAACATGCACAGCATTAATTATGATGCAATACCATAGACTCCACCAGAACCGAGGTGGGATAGCAGAGCTAGTGTCCTGTCAATACCATAGACTCCACCAGAAGCGAGGTGGGATAGCATAGCTAGTGTCCTGTCAATACCATATACTCCACCAGAACCGAGGTGGGAAAGCATAGCTAGTGTCCAGTCAATACCATAGACTCCACCAGAACCGAGGTGGGATAGCAGAGCTAGTGTCCAGTCAATACCATAGACTCCACCAGAACCAAGGTAGGATAGCATAGCTAGTGTCCTGTCAATACCATAGACTCCACCAGAACCGAGGTGGGATAGCATAGCTAGTGTCCAGTCAATACCATAGACTCCACCAGAACCGAGGTGGGATAGCATAGCTAGTGTCCAGTCAATACCATAGACTCCACCAGAACTGAGGTGGGATAGCATAGCTAGTGTCCAGTCAATACCATAGACTCCACCAGAACCAAGGTAGGATAGCATAGCTAGTGTCCTATCAATACCATAGACTCCACCAGAACCGAGGTGGGATAGCATAGCTAGTGTCCTGTCAATACCATAGACTCCACCAGAACCGAGGTGGGATAGCATAGCTAGTGTCCAGTCAATACCATAGACTCCACCAGAACCGAGGTGGGATAGCATAGCTAGTGTCCAGTCAATACCATAGACTCCACCAGAACTGAGGTGGGATAGCATAGCTAGTGTCCAGTCAATACCATAGACTCCACCAGAACCAAGGTAGGATAGCATAGCTAGTGTCCTATCAATACCATAGACTCCACCAGAACCGAGGTGGGATAGCATAGCTAGTGTCCTGTCAATACCATAGACTCCACCAGAACCGAGGTGGGATAGCATAGCTAGTGTCCAGTCAATACCATAGACTCCACCAGAACCGAGGTGGGATAGCATAGCTAGTGTCCAGTCAATACCATAGACTCCACCAGAACTGAGGTGGGATAGCATAGCTAGTGTCCAGTCAATACCATAGACTCCACCAGAACCAAGGTAGGATAGCATAGCTAGTGTCCTGTCAATACCATAGACTCACCAGAACCGAGGTGGGATAGCATAGCTAGTGTCCTGTCAATACCATAGACTCCACCAGAACCGAGGTGGGATAGCATAGCTAGTGTCCAGTCAATACCATAGACTCCACCAGAACCGAGGTGGGATAGCATAGCTAGTGTCCAGTCAATACCATAGACTCCACCAGAACCGAGGTGGATAGCATAGCTAGTGTCCTGTCAATACCATAGACTCCACCAGAACCGAGGTGGGATAGCATAGCTAGTGTCCTGTCAATACCATAGACTCCACCAGAACCGAGGTGGGATAGCATAGCTAGTGTCCTGTCAATACCATAGACTCCACCAGAACGGAGGTGGAATAGCATAGTTGGTGTCCTGTCAATACCATAGACTCCACCAGAACGGAGGTGGGATAGCATAGCTAGTGTCCTGTCAATACCATAGACTCCACCAGAACGGAGGTGGAATAGCATAGTTGGTGTCCTGTCAATACCATAGACTCCACCAGAACGGAGGTGGGATAGCATAGCTAGTGTCCTGTCAATACCATAGACTCCACCAGAACGGAGGTGGAATAGCATAGTTGGTGTCCTGTCAATACCATAGACTCCACCAGAACGGAGGTGGGATAGCATAGCTAGTGTCCTGTCAATACCATAGACTCCACCAGAACGGAGGTGGAATAGCATAGTTGGTGTCCTGTCAATACCATAGACTCCACCAGAACGGAGGTGGGATAGCATAGCTAGTGTCCTGTCAATACCACAGACTCCACCAGAACAATTGTTAAAAACACATATTTTGAAACCAGAGTTGGGTTGGGGATTTGTGTTACTGGTGTGTATAAAAGGTAGATACCTGAGGGTCTGAATGCTTAACATGTTCCTGAAAGACGTCTGGATTAAACGTTAGGCTAAACTCGGAATCACTGAGCGAGCCTACAGCCTTAGCAGCCTTCTTCACTATATCCCTGCTGCTCTCCTCTGCTGCAAGAATACATCAAAGCACACAGGATGTAAACATACAATCAAACCTGTGTTAGTGGTCACCTCCATTAAGCAGCCAACCTGTATTAAGCAGCCAGTTTCCAGATTCCCAATATGTTTTTATTATACATTTGACCTCTATTAAGCAGCCACCTGTGTTAAGCAGCCAGTTTCCAGATTCCCAATATGTTTTTATTATACATTTGACCTCTATTAAGCAGCCACCTGTGTTAAGCAGCCACTTTCTGTGATTCCCTTGGCTGGCTGCTTAACACAGGTTTGACTGTACACAATACAAGTACATGCAGTTTTAAACTGGCACAACATTATAAGCTTGTCGTTCATGGATAAAATGAATACAGATTAATTCTATAGCAATGCACAGGTTCAATCCAATTAGCGTAGTGGCTAGTACACACACTTCTAAGCAATGCACAGGTTCGACCCCTTGGAGTGGGAAGTGTGAGAGATGGTACAGTTGGTTTCATCATGTTCATATGGGCAACCGGTAGCGACGATAAATAAACGTAAAACACACTCGATTGCAACAAAATTATCAAGCTGTAAAAATGCAATGACAAAAAAAGAGTCAGTTGTAAAACTGTATATATCCTTGAATACCGAGTCCCGAAATTATGCTGAAATTATGCCTTGCTGTTGTCCTTATAGCACTCCCAGTAGTCCGTACATGCATAAAAACAGTGGCCATAGAAGTTGGTGAATACTGTTTATTCTTGCGTTTGGGAGCCTGCACAGATATTGGTTGGGCTCTCTATTTTACTATCGCAGAGGGATCACAGCAATAACGTATATAACGCATACACCTTTCCTAACAGTGAATCAAGTGCCACGTGATCTACCGATACGCAGAGCTTAGCCGAGCAGACGGACCAATAATTGTTATGTTTGCAGTAGCATGTTGCAAAATATAGGCTATTTAATGTAATGCACAAAGTTGCATTTGAATTTTGTTGTTAAAACAGACTGCTTGCAATAACATTGCTATAAAAATTATCTTGTAATCTCTCACTTTCCACATTTAGTCTGGGGAATCCCGTATCATGTTTACAACCACTGCAGATGAAAATAACGTCACCGGATATTGTGAATATTGAAAACGAGGTCAAAACATAATTCGCGTCGTTTCATGTGAGCGTCGTTATAAGGAGTCGGACGATAAGCCAGTAAAGGGTTATGGAAATTTATGGAAAAGATACGATTAAAATTGCAATGATGTATTTAAAATCGACTGTGTCGAAAAGCTCCTTAATGGTCATAACTGTATAATATTTTTGATAAATGGAGTGCTAAATCTACACAGTGAATTAAGATGTGTTCAACATTTATAGAGGAATGGCGGTGTAGTCCTATTGTTCCCACTTATATATAAAATTAGGTAAAAACGGGTGTGGGAATAAGAGGATTTGTGTTGCAGTGTGTTTAAGAGTGTTTAAGATCAAATACAATCAAACGGACGGACAGACACGCAGACAGACAGCAACTATATATATACATACCATGAACCTGTAACCACCAACAACAAGACTTTGTCCACCGTGTTTGTTGCGGACAAACTCGATTTGAACTTGTGCATTCGCCAAAAATTTGGAATGGTCATTTACCTATGAAGTGGGAATAAGAGTACTACTGGACAACAGCAAGTGGGAATAAAAGGATTAAACCGGAATGTCATGGTATATATCCACCATGGTGGATCCTCTTTTCAATAAAAATGAGCGTGTAAAACGGGTATGTCCCCAGTCTCAGCCTTGACATTACTGTTTCATCTCTACGGTTGGAGTGATAAACAGAAGATGATTTACCAATGTTTGGTTTAATTAATTGCAGTTTGAAAACAATGAAAGATAGCAATTTCTTTCACTGAGAAAAAACTCATTCATTGGAAAGCATAAAAGGAAAAGGCTCATAATGGTTGTCTTTAGAGACAGGTGATGGATTTTGTTTGTTTTTGGGGCTCAACGTCGCACAAACAGCTTAGGTCTTATGGCGATTCTCCAGTTATTATTTGGTGGAGGAAGACCCAGAGTGTCCCTCCGAGACGTATTCCAGGCACAGCTAGGTACATGGGTAGAACCACCAACCTTCGGCAAGCTGGATAGCTTCCTCGCATGAAAGAATGCGATACCACAAGTAGGATTCGAGCCTACAGCAGTGAGGGTAAAGTGATTTGAAGTTTTAACGACCTTAACGACTCGGCAATGGAGGCCCAACAGGTGATGAAGATAAACACTGTATGTGATCAATGTAAATAACTCTATTCAACATTATGTACACAATTGCTTTTACCGTATGCGGGTTATTTACGGGGAAAATTCTAAAACGGACACGCGTGCAAATCATGGAAAATATGAATAATTGACATTACCAGTTTCATTTTCTTTGTCTGTTAGAGCCTCAACAATCTTTTTGGCCTCCTCTGTCTCGGCTTCGGCCGCATCTTCACATTTTTCCTTTTCTCCCGGTATTACAGTTTTGGTATCTGAGATTGCCTGATGAGATAAGAAACATACATAGTAGTTTTGGTTTCTTCCTGCTTAATTGGGCCTCCTGGTTAATCGGGCGATGCCTCCTGGTTAATCGTTGCGATGCCTCCTGGTTAATCGTTGCGACGCCTCCTGGTTAATCGGAGTGACATCATAATGGTATTATTTAAATAAATTTCAACATAATAGCGTTAAAATACACAATATAACCAATAATACAACATTTGAATAGAAGGAGTGCTCTACAATGGCCAGTGTATCTTACTGGACAATATTTTGTCTGAAAATTGTAAAAAAAAATTATATTTTTAGGGAGAAGTGGTTCAAAAGTACCAAGGGCAACTACTTTGTCCAAGTCACCCTCTAGAATGAGCCCTGCTGACAGTCACCCTCTAGAATGAGCCCTGCTGACAGTCACCTTCTAGAATGAGCCCTGCTGACAGTCACCCTCTAGAATGAGCCCTGCTGACAGTCACCGTCTAGAATGAGCCCTGCTGACAGTCACCCTCTAGAATGAGCCCTGCTGACAGTAACCATCTAGAATGAGCCCTGCTGACAGTCACCCTCTAGAATGAGCCCTGCTGACAGTCACCCTCTAGAATGAGCCCTGCTGACAGTCACCCTCTAGAATGAGCCCTGCTGACAGTCACCCTCTAGAATGAGCCCTGCTGACAGTCACCATCTAGAATGAGCCCTGCTGACAGTCACCATCTAGAATGAGCCCTGCTGACAGTCACCATCTAGAATGAGCCCTGCTGACAGTCACCATCTAGAATGAGCCCTGCTGACAGTCACCCTCTAGAATGAGCCCTGCTGACAGTCACCCTCTAGAATGAGCCCTGCTGACAGTCACCCTCTAGAATGAGCCCTGCTGACAGTCACCCTCTAGAATGAGCCCTGCTGACAGTCACCCTCTAGAATGAGCCCTGCTGACAGTCACCCTCTAGAATGAGCCCTGCTGACAGTCACCCTCTAGAATGAGCCCTGCTGACAGTCACCCTCTAGAATGAGCCCTGCTGACAGTCACCCTCTAGAATGAGCCCTGCTGACAGTCACCCTCTAGAATGAGCCCTGCTGACAGTCACCCTCTAGAATGAGCCCTGCTGACATTCACCCTCTAGAATGAGCCCTGCTGACATTCGCCCTCTAGAATGAGCCCTGCTGACAGTCGCCCTCTAGAATGAGCCCTGCTGACAGTCGCCCTCTAGAATGAGCCCTGCTGACAGTCGCCCTCTAGAATGAGCCCTGCTGACAGTCGCCCTCTAGAATGAGCCCTGCTGACAGTCGCCCTCTAGAATGAGCCCTGCTGACAGTCGCCCTCTAGAATGAGCCCTGCTGACAGTCGCCCTCTAGAATGAGCCCTGCTGACAGTCGCCCTCTAGAATGAGCCCTGCTGACAGTCGCCCTCTAGAATGAGCCCTGCTGACAGTCGCCCTCTAGAATGAGCCCTGCTGACAGTCGCCCTCTAGAATGAGCCCTGCTGACAGTCGCCCTCTAGAATGAGCCCTGCTGACAGTCGCCCTCTAGAATGAGCCCTGCTGACAGTCGCCCTCTAGAATGAGCCCTGCTGACAGTCACCCTCTAGAATGAGCCCTGCTGACAGTCACCCTCTAGAATGAGCCCTGCTGACAGTCACCCTCTAGAATGAGCCCTGCTGACAGTCACCCTCTAGAATGAGCCCTGCTGACAGTCACCCTCTAGAATGAGCCCTGCTGACAGTCACCCTCTAGAATGAGCCCTGCTGACAGTCACCCTCTAGAATGAGCCCTGCTGACAGTCACCCTCTAGAATGAGCCCTGCTGACAGTCACCCTCTAGAATGAGCCCTGCTGACAGTCACCATCTAGAATGAGCCCTGCTGACAGTCACCATCTAGAATGAGCCCTGCTGACAGTCACCCTCTAGAATGAGCCCTGCTGACAGTCACCTTCTAGAATGAGCCCTGCTGACAGTCACCCTCTAGAATGAGCCCTGCTGACAGTCACCCTCTAGAATGAGCCCTGCTGACAGTCACCCTCTAGAATGAGCCCTGCTGACAGTCACCCTCTAGAATGAGCCCTGCTGACAGTCACCCTCTAGAATGAGCCCTGCTGACAGTCACCCTCTAGAATGAGCCCTGCTGACAGTCACCCTCTAGAATGAGCCCTGCTGACAGTCACCCTCTAGAATGAGCCCTGCTGACAGTCACCCTCTAGAATGAGCCCTGCTGACATTCACCCTCTAGAATGAGCCCTGCTGACAGTCACCCTCTAGAATGAGCCCTGCTGACAGTCACCCTCTAGAATGAGCCCTGCTGACAGTCACCCTCTAGAATGAGCCCTGCTGACAGTCGCCCTCTAGAATGAGCCCTGCTGACAGTCGCCCTCTAGAATGAGCCCTGCTGACAGTCGCCCTCTAGAATGAGCCCTGCTGACAGTCGCCCTCTAGAATGAGCCCTGCTGACAGTCGCCCTCTAGAATGAGCCCTGCTGACAGTCACCCTCTAGAATGAGCCCTGCTGACAGTCACCCTCTAGAATGAGCCCTGCTGACAGTCACCCTCTAGAATGAGCCCTGCTGACAGTCACCCTCTAGAATGAGCCCTGCTGACAGTCACCCTCTAGAATGAGCCTGCTGACAGTCACCCTCTAGAATGAGCCCTGCTGACAGTCACCCTCTAGAATGAGCCCTGCTGACAGTCACCCTCTAGAATGAGCCCTGCTGACAGTCACCCTCTAGAATGAGCCCTGCTGACAGTCACCTCTAGAATGAGCCCTGCTGACAGTCACCTCTAGAATGAGCCCTGCTGACAGTCACCCTCTAGAATGAGCCCTGCTGACAGTCACCCTCTAGAATGAGCCCTGCTGACAGTCACCCTCTAGAATGAGCCCTGCTGACAGTCACCCTCTAGAATGAGCCCTGCTGACAGTCACCCTCTAGAATGAGCCTGCTGACAGTCACTCTCTAGAATGAGCCCTGCTGACAGTCACCCTCTAGAATGAGCCCTGCTGACAGTCACCCTCTAGAATGAGCCCTGCTGACATACATCAGGGATCATTCTAGAGGGTGATGAGGGCAAAATTGTCGCCCTAGGGACCCCGACTTCGCTCCCTCTTTAGGCCCCACTTCTCCCTAAAATAAAAATTATTATTTGGTTTTTACGATTTTCAAAATTGTGTCTAGTAAGATACACTGGTCCATTATAAAGCACTCCTTCTATTCAAATGTTGTATTTAATGGTTGTACTGTGTGCGTTTTAACCCTATTTTGCAGAAGTATATTAAAGAACACCATTTAAGGAAGCGATCACGCGCTTTCTCACGTCTCCCAAAAATTCTGACATAGAATGAACCCTGATACATTGTTCGCTATAGAAGGAGGCTGAGACATGTTCATTGTTTGGCAGTTAGTAAGGAACTGATTCATTTTAAGTGCGTTATGCATTGTTCTGAAACAAATAGCTGAAACTAGTTTGTTTAAAAGACTAGTGAGATAAACTGATAGTCAGTTTTATATTTGATGAAGATTAGTTGTTGTTAAATATACAGATGTAATTTTTTTCTCTAAAAATCTGTTGGGTATTCGGAAAAGAGGGGTTCCGGTTTGCAGAGGTTCGTTTTACAATGATCACAGGGGGCAATTGGGGACCAAGAAATGTGTTCCATTATGAGGGATTTCCAGTTTAGAGGGGTTCCAGTTTAGAGGGGTCCAGTTTTGAGGTGATTATTATGGAAGAAATAAAGCACAGTTATAATACCTTAAGTTTTGATTCTTTTGTTTCAAGATCTTGTGATGCCTTTTTATGTATCTGCATCTGTTGGAAGTAGTATGCCGCTGTTCGTACAAACGCTACGTAACGATTCCTGCAACAAAATATA
>CM026395.1:54961461-55020126 GCA_014843695.1 Archivesica marissinica
CTAGAATGAGCCCTGCTGACAGTCACCATCTAGAATGAGCCCTGCTGACAGTCACCATCTAGAATGAGCCCTGCTGACAGTCACCCTCTAGAATGAGCCCTGCTGACAGTCACCCTCTAGAATGAGCCCTGCTGACAGTCACCCTCTAGAATGAGCCCTGCTGACAGTCACCCTCTAGAATGAGCCCTGCTGACAGTCACCCTCTAGAATGAGCCCTGCTGACAGTCACCCTCTAGAATGAGCCCTGCTGACAGTCACCATCTAGAATGAGCCCTGCTGACAGTCACCATCTAGAATGAGCCCTGCTGACAGTCACCTCTAGAATGAGCCCTGCTGACAGTCACCTTCTAGAATGAGCCCTGCTGACGTTCACCCTCTAGAATGAGCCCTGCTGACAGTCACCCTCTAGAATGAGCCCTGCTGACAGTCACCCTCTAGAATGAGCCCTGCTGACAGTCACCCTCTAGAATGAGCCCTGCTGACAGTCACCCTCTAGAATGAGCCCTGCTGACAGTCACCCTCTAGAATGAGCCCTGCTGACAGTCACCCTCTAGAATGAGCCCTGCTGACAGTCACCCTCTAGAATGAGCCCTGCTGACAGTCACCCTCTAGAATGAGCCCTGCTGACATTCACCCTCTAGAATGAGCCCTGCTGACAGTCACCCTCTAGAATGAGCCCTGCTGACAGTCACCCTCTAGAATGAGCCCTGCTGACAGTCACCCTCTAGAATGAGCCCTGCTGACAGTCACCCTCTAGAATGAGCCCTGCTGACAGTCGCCCTCTAGAATGAGCCCTGCTGACAGTCGCCCTCTAGAATGAGCCCTGCTGACAGTCGCCCTCTAGAATGAGCCCTGCTGACAGTCGCCCTCTAGAATGAGCCCTGCTGACAGTCCCCTCTAGAATGAGCCCTGCTGACAGTCACCCTCTAGAATGAGCCCTGCTGACAGTCACCCTCTAGAATGAGCCCTGCTGACAGTCACCCTCTAGAATGAGCCCTGCTGACAGTCACCCTCTAGAATGAGCCCTGCTGACAGTCACCCTCTAGAATGAGCCCTGCTGACAGTCACCCTCTAGAATGAGCCCTGCTGACAGTCACCCTCTAGAATGACCCTGCTGACAGTCACCCTCTAGAATGAGCCCTGCTGACAGTCACCCTCTAGAATGAGCCCTGCTGACAGTCACCCTCTAGAATGAGCCCTGCTGACAGTCACCCTCTAGAATGAGCCCTGCTGACAGTCACCCTCTAGAATGAGCCCTGCTGACAGTCACCCTCTAGAATGAGCCCTGCTGACAGTCACCCTCTAGAATGAGCCTTGCTGACAGTCACTCTCTAGAATGAGCCCTGCTGACAGTCACCCTCTAGAATGAGCCCTGCTGACAGTCACCCTCTAGAATGAGCCCTGCTGACATACATCAGGGATCATTCTAGAGGGTGATGAGGGCAAAATTGTCGCCCTAGGGACCCCGACTTCGCTCCCTCTTTAGGCCCCACTTCTCCCTAAAATAAAAATTATTATTTGGTTTTTACGATTTTCAAAATTGTGTCTAGTAAGATACACTGGTCCATTATAAAGCACTCCTTCTATTCAAATGTTGTATTTAATGGTTGTACTGTGTGCGTTTTAACCCTATTTTGCAGAAGTATATTAAAGAACACCATTTAAGGAAGCGATCACGCGCTTTCTCACGTCTCCCAAAAATTCTGACATAGAATGAACCCTGATACATTGTTCGCTATAGAAGGAGGCTGAGACATGTTCATTGTTTGGCAGTTAGTAAGGAACTGATTCATTTTAAGTGCGTTATGCATTGTTCTGAAACAAATAGCTGAAACTAGTTTGTTTAAAAGACTAGTGAGATAAACTGATAGTCAGTTTTATATTTGATGAAGATTAGTTGTTGTTAAATATACAGATGTAATTTTTTTCTCTAAAAATCTGTTGGGTATTCGGAAAAGAGGGGTTCCGGTTTGCAGAGGTTCGTTTTACAATGATCACAGGGGGCAATTGGGGACCAAGAAATGTGTTCCATTATGAGGGATTTCCAGTTTAGAGGGGTTCCAGTTTAGAGGGGTCCAGTTTTGAGGTGATTATTATGGAAGAAATAAAGCACAGTTATAATACCTTAAGTTTTGATTCTTTTGTTTCAAGATCTTGTGATGCCTTTTTATGTATCTGCATCTGTTGGAAGTAGTATGCCGCTGTTCGTACAAACGCTACGTAACGATTCCTGCAACAAAATATATACTATGTAGACACTGCTGTTCGTACAAACGCTACGTAACGATTCCTGCAACAAAATATATACTATGTAGACACTGCTGTTCGTACAAATGCTACATAACGATTCCTGCAACAAAATATATACTATGTAGACACTGCTGTTCGTACAAACACTACGTAACGATTCCTGCAGCAAAATATATACTATGTAGACACTGTTGTTCGTACAAACACTACCTAACGATTCCTGCAACAAAATATATACTATGTAGACACTGTTGTTCGTACAAACACTACCTAACGATTCCTGCAACAAAATATATACTATGTAGACACTGCTGTTCGTACAAACACTACGTAACGATTCCTGCAGCAAAATATATACTATGTAGACACTGCTGTTCGTACAAACGCTACGTAACGATTCCTGCAACAAAATATATACTATGTAGACACTGCTGTTCGTACAAACGCTACGTAACGATTCCTGCAACAAAATATATACTATGTAGACACTGCTGTTCGTACAAACACTACGTAACGATTCCTGCAACAAAATATATACTATGTAGACATTGCTGTTCGTACAAACACTACGTAACGATTCCTGCAACAAAATATATACTATGTAGACACTGCTGTTCGTACAAACACTACGTAACGATTCCTGCAGCAAAATATATACTATGTAGACTGTTGTTTGTACAAACGCTACGTAACGATTCCTGCAGCAAAATATATACTATGTAGACTGTTGTTTGTACAAACACTACGTAACAATTCCTGCAGCAAAATATATACTATGTAGACTGTTGTTTGTACAAACACTACGCAACAATTCCTGCAGCAAAATATATACTATGTAGACTGTTGTTTGTACAAACGCTACGTAACAATTCCTGCAGCAAAATATATACTATGTAGACTGTTGTTTGTACAAACGCTACGTAACGATTCCTGCAGCAAAATATATACTATGTAGACTGTTGTTTGTACAAACACTACGTAACAATTCCTGCAGCAAAATATATACTATGTAGACTGTTGTTTGTACAAACACTACGTAACGATTCCTGCAGCAAAATATATACTATGTAGACTGTTGTTTGTACAAACGCTACGTAACGATTCCTGCAGCAAAATATATACTATGTAGACTGTTGTTTGTACAAACACTAAGTAACAATTCCTGCAGCAAAATATATACTATGTAGACTGTTGTTTGTACAAACACTATGTAACGATTCCTGCAGCAAAATATATACTATGTAGACTGTTGTTTGTACAAACGCTACGTAACGATTCCTGCAGCAAAATATATACTATGTAGACACTGTTGTTTGTACAAACACTACGTAACGATTCCTGCAGCAAAATATATACTATGTAGACTGTTGTTTGTACAAACGCTACGTAACGATTCCTGCAGCAAAATATATACTATGTAGACACTGTTGTTTGTACAAACACTACGTAACAATTCCTGCAGCAAAATATATACTATGTAGACACTGCTGTTTGTACAAACGCTACGTAACGATTCCTGCAACAAAATATATACTATGTAGACACTGTTGTTTGTACAAACGCTACGTAACGATTCCTGCAACAAAATATATACTATGTAGACACTGTTGTTTGTACAAACGCTACGTAACGATTCCTGCAGCAAAACGAGAGTACATAATACTATGTGGACACTGTTGTTTGTTGTAATGCTCGAGTTAATGATGCACCAATGACATACTGCTTGAGTTAATGATGCACCAATGACAGACATTTGTCTTGGGTAAGTCACACAATATACAATCTGTCTTGGGTTATGCAAACCTCTTACGATCATGCAGACACCCTTTACAGAGGTGAATAGAACGAGTCTACGAATAAAATAACATGTATTTTTGATGTTACTTACTCCACAAAAGCATCCACAAGTTCTTGTCTGAGACAGCATAGTTTGTGTCTGTGCTTGAGCGGGTAACCATGGTTTCTCATATCATTAGAAAGATCGTCTGCTTCAACTGAAAAAATACACACGTAAACAATGCACCTTGAACTGAAGATTTGTTAGTTTAGTTTATACAAATTTATTTTAGCTCGATTGCGAAACAAGTTCTTTCAACTTATATTAATCACTCTCGAGACCTCATTCCTGATGGAATCCATCGCCATGAAGGAGAAGAGGCATCGTGGAATTTAAATGCCTTGCCCAAGGGCACAATCGTAACGGCTCCAGCGGGGCTCGAACTAAGGACCTTTCACACCTGAAGCGAACATGCATCCACTGCGTTATCACGACGTCCAGTTAGTTTACAACTACATTAGTTGAATCGCTCTCGAGACCTCATTCCTGGCGGAATACATCACAATGAGGCGAGAGGAGGCAATGTAGATTCAAGTGTCTTGCTCACGGACTCGACCCAGTGGTTCTGGCAGGTTCGAACTTGACCTATAGACTAAACCTCTAGACTATACGGCAGACACCAAGATCGTCCGAGTGTGGTCCACGGTATTTGGTTTGTGGCCTAATGTCATCTGTGTGTGGTGCACTGTGAGATCACTGTGTAGTTTAATGTCAGTGAGTGATATACGGTCGGAGTGTGGTCCCTGTCCAAGGTCGGTTTGTGGACCCAGTACTACGGCTGGGAGTTTGGTCCCTGTCCAAGGTCGGTTTGTGGACCCAGTACTACGGCTGGGAGTTTGGTCCCAGTCCAAGATCAGTTTGTGGACCCAGTACTACGGCTGGGAGTTTGGTCCCAGTCCAAGGTCGGTGTGTGGACCCAGTACTACGTTGAGGTGTGTGTCCCAGTCCAAGATCGGTTTGTGGACCCAGTACTACGTTGAGGTGTGTGTCCCAGTCCAAGATCGGTTTGTGGACCCAGTACTACGGCTGGGAGTTTGGTCCGAGGTCGGTTTGTGGACCCAGTACTACGTTGAGGTGTGTGGCCCAGTCCAAGATCGGTTTGTGGACCCTGTACTACATTGAGGTGTGTGTCCCAGTCCAAGATCGGTTTGTGGACCCAGTACTACGTTGAGGTGCGTGTCCCAGTCCAAGATCGGTTTGTGGACCCAGTACTACGTTGAGGTGTGTGGCCCAGTCCAAGATCAGTTTGTGGACCCAGTACTACTTTGAGGTCTGTGTCCCAGTCCAAGGTCGGTTTGTGGACCCAGTACTACATTGAGGTGTGTGTCCAGTCCAAGGTCGGTTTGTGGACCCAGTACTACATCGCGGTCTGTGTCCCAGTCCAAGATCGGTTTGTGGTGTCCCAGTCCAGGGTCTGTTTGTGGACCCAGTACTACGTTGGGGTGTGTGTCCCAGTCCAAGGTCAGTTTGTGGTGTCCCAGTCCAGGGTCTGTTTGTGGACCCAGTACTACGTTGGGGTGTGTGTCCCAGTCCAAGGTCAGTTTGTGGTGTCCCAGTCCAGGGTCTGTTTGTGGACCCAGTACTACGTCTCAAAGGTCGGGTGTGGTCTATAGTCAGTATCACAAAATTGACATTCTAATAAGAAAAAACAAGAACTCTACTTCATTAGTTAACGATTCAACACAAACATATGTAGAACACAATACTTCATTAGACAAACCTTCAGTATAGTTGACATCTGGGGGAAAGGTTCTCAACAGATCCAGTACATAATGCCGTTGGTCATTGCCCACAATGCCCTTGCACTCGATCGACGAGTACAGCTCAACAGCCTCATCTTTCTCATTTAGTACCCTGTAAAATAAAAACAAAACTAAATCTTAGGCAGAAAAACAAACAACTAAACGATTGATCCAGTTGAAACCGAGTCGCTCACTTCAGATTAATATGCAAAATATGGCAGAGATTAATATGCAAATATGGCAGATTAATATGCAAATATGGCAAACATCTTTAATTTGATAAAGTGATTTAAGTGACCACGAAATGCAGCACATGGGTGGAATAACACCTCTTATTTCATTGATAAATTTCTATATTTCCTCGCAAAGCATAAAATTAATTTCTCGATTTAAACGATCTAGTTTTTTATTGTATGGAAATGGCCTTTAAAGCAACACTACATCAGTGAAAACACAAATTTCTACAGAATGTATTTTCCTATTATATGGTATAATTTTTTCCCAAATATTTGCTTCAAATACTGAGTATTTCAACTAATAAACAAACGTCGCATACGCTGTTTGTTGACATAAAAAAATAATGTAAACATCCATGCGTAATACAACTAGTGTATCCTGAATAACACGATTTATGGTAGATATTTACCGTTATATCTCACATTTGTGCCTATTTATTTGTAGACTATTCTTAGTTAAATTATCTCTAAGCGACTTTATCTCGCGTTTAGTATTGACTCCGATGACAAACAAACGTCAATTCAGGAGCATGGATGACCGCTATATGAAATCATACTTTCAATCCACAAAAACACTGTTTATTGATTCAATGTTAGTGTTCGAATATATTCGGAAGAATTTATAGTAGCAATGCATTTATACGTGAAAAATACATTATAGTTGCTTTTTGCGATGTAATGTCGCTTTAACTAAATGGAACCAAAGTTTCACCAAAATCTAACTTGTAAATAGCTTCAATACATATATGGTAAAAGAAAAACACATTGGGAAAAAATAACTTTAAATTAATTATTATAGATAGAATGGTGGAACACTTACTTATGAGAATTGTGGAACACTTACTTATGAGAATTGTGGAACACTTACTTATGAGAATCGTGGAACACTTACTTATGAGAATCATGGAACACTTACTTATGAGAATGGTGGAACACTTACTTATGAGAATCATGGAACACTTACTTATGAGAATTGTGGAACACTTACTTATGAGAATGGTGGAACACTTACTTATGAGAATCGTGGAACACTTACTTATGAGAATCATTGAACACTTACTTATGAGAATTGTGAAACACTTACTTATGAGAATTGTGGAACACTTACTTATGAGAATCATGGAACACTTACTTATGAGAATCGTGGAACACTTACTTATGAGGTCTAATTTTTAGTTGACTAGCTGATTTTTCCAACTGAAATAAAACATAAAATTTGACATAAATATTTGTTTGTTATGGGGGCTTTAAAGTCGCACGTCAGCTTACGTTAGTTAGTCACATGGCGACTCTTCAGCTATTATTGGTAGAGGAAGACCCTGTCTGCCCCTATTTATGATGTATTTCAGGCGCCGACAGGCACTCGGGTAGAACCACAGACCTTCCACAAGCCAGCTGGATAACTTCCTTGCACGAAAGAATTAGATCCCCAAGAGGATTCGAACCTAAGTGGCGAGAGGCGAGTGATTGGCCATATATTATGTTATATTTCGGGTTTTATGCCTGCATCAGCACCATTTTTGGGCTATATCGCCGGCGGGCAGTTTACTTAACACCTTTCCTGGACAGGCTCCAGCGGATAACCAGTACTTGGGTGCACAAACCTCTGTAAGAAACTGCCAACTTTGTCATATAAATGAGACATGGTCTGAGTGGGGCTCGAACCCGTGACCATCAGTGATGATAGGTTACAGTGGTATACAAGTCAGCGACCGTAACCACTCGACCATGGACAAGGATATAGATTTTTAAAAAAACAAACAAAAAAAACAAGCTAATATTGTTGCTGAACATGGTTAGTTGTGATTCTGGAGGGACTCAAACTCGCAACCACTCAGTTACAAGGCAGACACCATACCAAATGTAGCATGTACAAGGCAGACACCATACCAAATGCATCATGTACAAGGCAGACACCATACCAAATGCAGCATGTACAAGGCAGACACCATACCAAATGTAGTATGTACAAGGCAGACACCATACCAAATGCAGCATGTACAAGGCAGACACCATACCAAATGCAGCATGTACAAGGCAGACACCATACCAAATGTAGCATGTACAAGGCAGACACCATACCAAATGCAGCATGTACAAGGCAGACACCATACCAAATGCAGCATGTACAAGGCAGACACCATACCAAATGTAGCATGTACAAGGCAGACACCATACCAAATGTACAAGGCAGACACCATACCAAATGTACAAGGCAGACACCATACCAAATGTACAAGGCAGACACCATACCAAATGTAGCATGTACAAGGCAGACACCATACCAAATGTACAAGGCAGACATCATACCAAATGTACAAGGCAGACACCATACCAAATGCAGCATGTACAAGGCAGACACCATACCAAATGTAGCATGTACAAGGCAGACACCATACCAAATGTAGCATGTACAAGGCAAACACCATACCAAATGCAGCATGTACAAGGCAGACACCATACCAAATGTAGCATGTACAAGGCAGACACCATACCAAATGTAGCATGTACAAGGCAGACACCATACCAAATGTACAAGGCAGACACCATACCAAATGTAGCATGTACAAGGCAGACACCATACCAAATGCAGCATGTACAAGGCAGACACCATACCAAATGTAGCATGTACAAGGCAGACACCATACCAAATGCAGTATGTACAAGGCAGACACCATACCAAATGTAGCATGTACAAGGCAGACACCATACCAAATGTAGCATGTACAAGGCAGACACCATACCAAATGCAGCATGTACAAGGCAGACACCATACCAAATGTAGCATGTACAAGGCAGACACCATACCAAATGTAGCATGTACAAGGCAGACACCATACCAAATGCAGTATGTACAAGGCAGACACCATACCAAATGCAGTATGTACAAGGCAGACACCATACCAAATGCAACATGTACAAGGCAGACACCATACCAAATGCAGTATGTACAAGGCAGACACCATACCAAATGCAGTATGTACAAGGCAGACACCATACCAAATGCAACATGTACAAGGCAGACACCATACCAAATGCAGCATGTACAAGGCAGACACCATACCAAATGCAGTATGTACAAGGCAGACACCATACCAAATGCAGCATGTACAAGGCAGACACCATACCAAATGCAGCATTGGGGCTCCACCGAGTGTTCAAGAAGAGATACCACACAAATATAACCCGATATACAGTATATCTATTGAATATAAATTCATACCAATTCCTTGTATTTATCGTTGGTGACAACAGTCTTGCCGAAGTCTATTGACCCATACACAACCGATTGTTCCTGCTCGCGCTCCAAAATACCTGAAATAATGAAACGTCCCGGGATGAATAAATACACTTAGGCTACTCTAGCTTATTGGCTACTAAGTCCCATTCATAAACTCATTACAGCTCGTCTCGGTTTGCTTAGTGTGGTTCAATGGCTCACTATAGCTCATGTTACTAAGTTTACTGCAATCTATGCGAACTATTTCAAATTTACTGGGCAGCCAGTCTCCGTCTGGTAAACCTTAAACTTTTTGACAGATGGCAAGAAATATCACTTGACTGAGTACACAGTACTCTCTATAATCTACGACTACGGTACCCAGCGCACACATGCATAATTATCATACCTGGTATAATTGACTGTGCTGTGATTCTGTACTCCCCAATAATCTACGACTACGGTACCCAGCGCATACATGCATAATTATCATACCTGGTATAATTGACTGTGCTGTGATTCTGTACTCCCCAATAATCTACGACTACGGTACCCAGCGCATACATGCATAATTATCATACCTGGTATAATTGACTGTGCTGTGATTCTGTACCCCTATAATCTACGACTACGGTACCCAGCGCATACATGCATAACTATCATACCTGGTATAATTGACTGTGCTGCGATTCTGTACCACCCCTATAATCTACGACTACGGTACCCAGCGCATACATGCATAATTATCATACCTGGTATAATTGACTGTGCTGTGATTCTGTACCCCTATAATCTACGACTACAGTACCCAGCGCATACATGCATAATTATCATACCTGGTATAATTGACTGTGCTGTGATTCTGTATCCCCTATAATCTACGACTACGGTCCCCAGCGTATACATGCCCTCAATGTCGGTGTTGAAATATGCCTTTACTCCCTGCAGGTCATTTCCCTGGAAATAACAATAAAATAATATGAACATCTCGTGTTCAACAGTTACTAAGTACACTGCATTTAGACAACTAACCTTTTCTGAAGAAGAGTTAATGTTACTGTGGAATATATTTGTGAAGGTTGTATGGAATAAGGACATACATCGTGTTGTTTTTATGCCTACGATGTTTGGGGGAAGATCCCCCACAGAAATGAGGGACATTTGATCCAAGAGCAGTTATGAAAAACTGATACTCGATCCAAGAGCAGTTATGAAAACCTGATACTCGATCCAAGAGTAGTTATGAAAACCTGATACTCATTCCAAGAGCAGTTAGGGAAAAGTGATACATGCTATCGCACACTGATGAGGGACAAACAATACTACTACACCAGCGATGTCCACGGCCGTCCCAAAGTTGGATATTCATCTGTATCCATGGATATTCAACGGAATGCAACTTACGTCTTACAGGCGCTGCTCATAAACTCTATGCAACAGATTCATACATCAAAGCCCCCGGACAATAGAATACGCTATACGCGATGTAACTTACAGGCGCTGCTCATAAACTCTATGTAACGGATTCATACATCAAAGCCCCCGGACTATAGAATACGCAATGTAACTTACTGGGGCGGCGTAGGCAGCAGAATCTCCACCAAAATCTTTGTAATGGTCACGTACGTCAAAGCCCAGACTAAAGAATATGTTGTTCCAGATAAACATTTGGTTCCTGAAAATAAAGCAGGACATCGTATCAACGAGCAATGCAAAATATCCCAGTTTCATAATTTTTATATGGACCATAATGCAAAGCAACGTTCATGTTACATTACCGACTATATGATTCTTGCCTAAAAATATCAGTAGACTTCAAAATGAGATATAAAAAAGGCAACATCTCTATATATTTTATTCTTGCGATGATATTATTTTAACTTTTTTTGCATGCTGGGTAAAAATAGTTCAAATAATTATAGCAGACGACATTTCAATAAGGTCATTTTCTTATTTTGTTAACTGAAAACTTTGGAAATGTGTCCCAGAATTGCAGTAGAATTGTGGCACACTGCTTAGCGCAGTAGTTAGCACGCTCGCTTCTCACCAATGCAACCCAGGTTCGATCCTCGGACCGGGAAGTATGTGAGATGGTACGGTGGTCGCCAGATCGGACAGGTGGGTTTCCTCCGGGTACTCCCGGTTTCCTCCCACATGAATGACCACATATACGCTTTCATCCGCGACAACGAGAGTGATTAATATAAGTTGCTAAAACTTGCTTCGCAATCGTTGTAAAATAAAGCTTAAATAAAAAATTAAAAAATCTTTATTGTAATTCCACGACATACTTGACTGTAATTTTCATCCGTACCATGCAAAGAGCCAAAGACATTTGTTTACATTTATACTTCCATAATGAGGTTCACAGATAGGTGGGACAGCACATAGTTAAATGTAATGGAAGAAGAAAAACCTACTTGGCTTCATCTCCAGGATTAATAGCCATTACATTGCCGTCTATAACCGACTGAGCTCCCCTAGTAGCTGCGGCAACAAAATCACTGTGTACCTACAAAACATGTACACACATGATTATACCAAATACAGTTCATAAACGTACAGTCACAAAACATGTACACACATGATTATACCAAATACAGTTCATAAACGTACAGTCACAAAACATGTACACACATGATTATACCAAATACAGTTCATAAACGTACAGTCACAAAACATGTACACACATGATTATACCAAATACAGTTCATAAACGTACAGTCACAAAACATGTACACACATGATTATACCAAATACAGTTCATAAACGTACAGTCACAAAACATGTACACACATGATTATACCAAATACAGTTCATAAACGTACAGTCACAAAACATGTACACACATGATTATACCAAATACAGTTCATAAACGTACAGTCAGGTGTGTGTTGTTGTTTTGTGGTGTGTGTTGTTGTTTTGTTCATAAACGTACAGTCAGGTAGGTGCTAAATAAAACACAGTAATAAACACGACCACACTGTGCTAAACACGACCACACTGTGCTAAACACTACAACACTGTGCTAAACACTACAACACTGTGCTAAACACTACCACACTGTGCTAAACACTACAACACAGTAATAAACACGACCACACTGTGCTAAACACTACAACACTGTGCTAAACACTACCACACTGTGCTAAACACTACAACACTGTGCTAAACATGACCACACTGTGCTAAACATGACCACACTGTGCTAAACACTACCACACTGCTAAACACTACTAGTGCACTGTGCTAAACACTACTGCATTGTGCTAAACACTACTGCACTGTGCTAAACACTGCCACACTGTGCTAATCACTATCACACTGTGCTAATCACTACCACACTGTGCTAAACACTACCACACTGTGCTAAACACTACCACATTGTGCTAAATAATATTGCACTGTACTAAATGCTACCATACTGTGCTAAATAATATATTGTGCAAACTACTACATTGTGCTAAATACTACCACACTGTACTAAATCCTATCACACTGTGCTAAATCATATTGATGTCAATTATCAGTATGTGATTACCTGTATGACCATATTAGACTATATTTTATACAAGTTAAATTGTGTCAATCTTTCATATGCAAATACAGTTTAACTGCTTTGTGTGACAGATGTCACATTGTGCGACAGATGTCACAATGTATTTTACGATTTATTACTCCACAAGCCTTTCTGATGAAGTTCCCACCTGGTCAGTACTAGCCCTTAATTGTAGCCCTTTCCCTTATACCCCTTTCTCATTCATCAAGTCGTACAATGGTGGGTACTAACCTTACTTGCAGCCCTTTCCCTTATACGCCTTTCTCATTCATCAAGTTGTACAATGGTGGGTACTAACCTTAAATACAGCCCTTTCCCTGATGAGCCTTTCCGGCAGTGCTTTACGTGGCAGTTCTCTAGTAGTCTGTATTTCCTCATTCCAGTCACGTGTCTGACCGGGGATGTGTTCCTCATAGCCCAACCGTGTGGAAAATGCTGCAATATGTACACATGTGATAGATATATATATATATATATATGTATACATACTTGTCACCTGGACCTATGTGTATATATGCTGTGTGGAAATATATGTGTATATATGCTGTGTGGAAATATATGTGTATATATGCTGTGTGGAAATATATGTGTATATATGCTGTGTGGAAATATATGTGTATATATGCTGTGTGGAAATATATGTGTATATATGCTGTGTGGAAATATATGTGTATATATGCTGTGTGGAAATATATGTGTATATATGCTGTGTGGAAATATATGTGTATATATGCTGTGTGGAAATATTGTGTTTTGTGTGTGGTTGTGTATATATGCTGTGTGGAAATATATGTGTATATATGTTGTATGGAAATATATGTGTATATATGCTGTGTGGACTATCTCCAAATAAGGGCAGGTAACTGAACACTGGATGAGGGCTGGTTCAAAGTCAGGGTAGATACACAAACACTGGATGAGGGCTAGTTCAAAGTCAGGGTAGATACACAAACACTGGATGAGGGCTGGTTCAAAGTCAGGGTAGATACACGAGCACTGGATGAGGGCTGGTTCAAAGTCAGGGTAGATACACAAACACTGGATGAGGGCTAGTTCAAAGTCAGGGTAGATACACAAACACTGGATGAGGGCTAGTTCAAAGTCAGGGTAGATACACGAGCCATGGATTTGGGCTAGTTCAGTCAGGGTAGATACATGAGCCATGGATTGGGCTAGTTCAAAGTCAGGGTAGATACATGAGCCATGGATTGGGCTAGTTCAAAGTCAGGGTAGATACATGAGCCATAGATTGGGCTAGTTCAAAGTCAGGGTAGATACATGAGCCATGGATTGGGCTAGTTCAAAGTCAGGGTAGATACATGAGCCATGGATTGGGCTAGTTCAAAGTCAGGTAGATACACGAGCACTGGATGAGGGCTAGTTCAAAGTCTAAGTAGCTACCCGAACCATGGATTTAGGCTAGGTCCAAGTTGGGGTAATTACACGAGCCATGGATTGGGTTAGCTCAAAGTCTAAGTAGCTACCCGAACCATGGATTTAGGCTAGATACAAGTTGGGGTAGATACATGAGCCACGGATTTGGGATGGCTCCATGTCAAGGTATGTACATGTGATTCAGTTTGGCTTGCTGGGAATGGCATACCAGTCAGGTGGAGTAACTGTGTCATGGATCACTGCTAATATACCACCTGGGATATATGGATCATTGCTAATATACCACCTGAGATACAGTTCTACGATGCATATTTATGGATCACTGCTAATATACCACATGGGATACAGTTCTACGATGCATATTTATGGATTATTGCTAATATACCACCTGGGATACAGTTATACGATGCATATTTATGGATTATTGCTAATATACCACCTGGGATACAGTTATACGATGCATATTTATGGATCATTGCTAATATACCACCTGGGATACAGTTCTACGA
Source organism: Archivesica marissinica (assembly GCA_014843695.1). Classification (NCBI taxonomy): domain Eukaryota; kingdom Metazoa; phylum Mollusca; class Bivalvia; order Venerida; family Vesicomyidae; genus Archivesica; species Archivesica marissinica. The sequence goes on from CM026395.1 coordinate 54,976,210, forward strand.
TGCATATTTATGGATCATTGCTAATATACCACCTGGGATACAGTTCTACGATGCATATTTATGGATCATTGCTAATATACCACCTGGGATACAGTTCTACAATGCATATTCATGGATCATTGCTAATATACCACCTGGGATACAGTTCTACGATGCATATTTATGGATCATTGCTAATATACCACCTGGGATATATGGATCACTGCTAATATACCACCTTGGATACAGTTCTATGATGCATATTCATGGATCATTGCTAATATACCACCTGGGATACAGTTCTACGATGCATATTTATGGATTATTGCTAATATACCACCTGGGATACAGTTCTACAATGCATATTCATGGATCATTGCTAATATACCACCTGGGATACAGTTCTACGATGCATATTTATGGATCATTGCTAATATACCACCTGGGATACAGTTCTACGATGCATATTTATGGATTATTGCTAATATACCACCTGGGATACAGTTCTACGATGCATATTTATGGATTATTGCTAATATACCACCTGGGACACAGTTCGATGATGTATATTTATGGATCATTGCTAATATACCACCTGGGATATATGGATCATTGCTAATATACCACCTGGGATACAGTTCTACGATGCATATTTGACATGGTTTCAAGATGTACGTACCATCTTCTGCTCTGATATAATCTACTGTGTGCTCTTGTATTGGAGCCATCCACGTGAACAGTTGGTAAGGCGTGGGTACTCGCTCAAACGGGTGTTTCTGCCCACGTTTCTTCAGTAACATGGAGAAATTCCTCTTGAAAGATGCACTCAACTGAAAGGTAAACTTGATGATAAATTGTGCAACTAATAATCAAAGAGGATCTTTGAACTGGTCTAGTGTCGCTCACAAATTTGTGTTTTACCTTTATCGTCGCTACCGGTTACCCATATGAGCGACGCCTCCTGAAGATATTAATCATTTTAGATTGTTGTGGGATAGTGCAATGATACAGACAGAGAAGCCTCCTCTGGTTCTTTTACGTGCATGGTGTACAGCACCGACACGAGACCTCGGTTTAAAGTCCCATCTGAAAGACTGTTAATTTTATTAGGGTCAGACATCGAACCTGCGATCCCTGGATTACCACGTGTTACCACTGAACTACGTATCCGTCACAAAAATTAAATCCTACGGTTGAAGGCCATCATAATGGTCAATTTTGGTTTTTCAAATCGGCGAACTCGATTATTTTACACCTATTGTCGAAAAAATCTTCGATGGGAGAGTTTTAACAGTGAATAACATTATCAATAAAATGTGTTTCCACTAACGTGTAGGTTTATTCGGTAAAAAATTTGTTTTGAAAATTTCTCAAGCGGCGCAGTTCGCATTGAAACGAGCGTTCTGATTGGATTATGATTATTCTTCATATAAAAACAAACATCTTGTTACATTCTAATAATCCAATCAGAACGCTCGTTTCAACGCGAATTGCGCCGCTTTAGAAATTTTCAAAACAAATCAGTGATGATAGGTTACAGTGGTACACAAGTCAGCGACCGTAACCACTCGACCACGGAGGCAGACTAGACCAGCTTTGTGTTATAAAAATATTTAGTTGAAACGGGACCCAGTAATATGTTACAATTTCTATGCATAGCACGTGTCCAAGAGACTTCACCGTAGTGCACTATATATAGCCGTAATACATGTACTTACTTGATTAAGAAGTTCTATTAACGTGTGGGAGAGGAATTTCTGTACTGCTGCTCTAGGATTAAATACATCCTCTGTACATCTGAAAGCATACATGCAATATGTACCTATACTTGAAATAATCAACAAAGTAATGTAGAAATACCTTGGGTGTCCAGTATACCAGTTATGTTATATTTCGGGTTTTACGCCTGCATCAGCACCATTTTTGGGCTATATCGCCGGCGGGCAGTTTACCTAACAACACCTTTCCTGGGCAGGCTCCAGCGGTTAACCAGTACTTTGGTGCACGAACCTCCGTAAGAAACTGCCAACTTTTTCATATGAATGAGACACGGTTTGAGCGGGGCTCGAACCCTTGACCATCAGTGATGATAGGTTACAGTGGTATACAAGTCAGCGACCTTAACCACTCGACCACGGAGGCGGATTTAATCTCCTTCACATCGATACATTCAGTCAACATATGTTCGATTGTAAAATTTTCTACTAAACATACGCAATGAATACCTCTACTGTAGATTGAACATGAACTACGAAACGAAGTAAACAACATATCCAGACATGTAATCTGGTTCATGGGATAGGAAGAAATAGATATTCAAAGGTTCATGGGATAGGAAGAAATAGATATTCAAAGGTTCATGGGATAGGAAGAAATAGATATTCAAAGGTTCATGGGATAGGAAGAAATAGATATTCGAAGGTTCATGGGATAGGAAAAATAGATATTCAAAGGTAGCCAAATTTTTTACTTTCCATTTGACGGAATACTGAATTTTTTATGACTTGCTATGCTCAATTTCAAGTTTCTCAAACAGCCAATGTTATACATTATGACTTTCTAACTTCATTTGAGATGCTTGGTGGAGAAAGATCTTGTATACATTCTAAGCACTACCTAACACACAGGACAGTAGCAGATGCACTGGCTTTACATAAATCTGGTGGATATTGGAGAATGTGACATAAATCTGGTGGATATTGGAGAATGTGACATAAATCTGGTGGGTATTGGAGAATGTGACATAAATCTGGTGGGTATTGGAGAATGTGACATAAATCTGGTGGGTATTGGAGAATGTGACATAAATCTGGTGGATATTGGAGAAGGTGACATAAATCTGGTGGGTATTGGAGAATGTGACAATTTACTTACTGATTGACAAAGAATCCGCGGGTAGAGGCTGTGATGTGGTATTTCTTGTCCTCCAAGGTGACGGCATACAGGTATATGAGATCACCTGAAATCAACGTATGAATACATAATATAGACAGCAGTACAAACAAACGGATCTGTAGTCCAGTGGTTAGTTAACACGCTGGACTGGTAATCCAGGGATCGCAGGTTTGATCCCCCGTCTGACCCTAATAAAATTAACAGTCTTTCAGATGGGACGTTAAACCGAGGTCTCGTGTCGGTGCTTTACACCGTGCACGTAAAAGAACCATAGGAGATTATGGAATGGGTCTCTGTCCATCATTTCACTATCCTCCAAAAATATAAAATAACTAATCTCTTCAGGAGGCGTCGCTCATATGGGCAACCGGTAATGACGATAAATAAACGTAAAACACACACACAGCAGTACAAACGAAGCTTCAGTTATTTATAATTACACACTAAGAGCAACTAAGGTGGCATAGGTTACATGTAGAGGTCATAAAAGATGCATGTTTTATGTCGTATCCACTAGATAGAATCTGTTTGTACAAGTTATTATCTTGGTGTCCTAATAACTGCACTAACCATGACATATATATATATAATATGCACTAACCATGACATATATATATAATATGCACTAACCACGACATATATATATAATATGCACTAACCATGACATATATATATAATATGCACTAACCATGACATATATATATAATATGCACTAACCATGACATACATATATATAATATGCACTAACCATGACATATATATATAATATGCACTAACCATGACATATATATATATAATATGCACTAACCATGACATATATATATATAATATGCACTAACCATGACATATATATATATAATATGCACTAACCATGACATATATATATAATATGCACTAACCATGACATATATATAATATGCACTAACCAGGACATATATATAATATGCACTAACCATGACATATATATATATATATATAATATGCACTAACCATGACATATATATATATAATATGCACTAACCATGACATATATATATAATATGCACTAACCACGACATATATATATAATATGCACTAACCATGACATATATATATATATGCACTAACCATGACATATATATATAATATGCACTAACCATGACATACATATATATAATATGCACTAACCATGACATATATATATAATATGCACTAACCATGACATATATATATAATATGCACTAACCATGACATATATATATATAATATGCACTAACCATGACATATATATATAATAATATGCACTAACCATGACATATATATATATAATATGCACTAACCATGACATATATATATAATATGCACTAACCATGACATATATATATATGCACTAACCAGGACATATATATAATATGCACTAACCATGACATATATATATATATATATATATAATATGCACTAACCATGACAATATATATATAATATGCACTACCATGACATATATATTATAATATGCACTAACCAGGACATATATATAAATATGCACTAACCATGACACATATATATAATATGCACTAACCATGACATATATATATATAATATGCACTAACCATGACATATATATATAATATGCACTAACCAGGACATATATATATATATATATATATATATATATATGCACTAACCATGACATATATATATAATATGCACTAACCATGACATATATATATTAATTGCACTAACCATGACATATATATATATATATAATATGCACTAACCATGACATATATATATATAATATGCACTAACCATGACATATATATATATATATATATATATTGCACTAACCATGACATAATATATATGCACTAACCATGACATATATATATATATATATATATAATATGCACTAACCATGACATATAATATATATTATGCACTAACCATGACATATTATATAATATGCACTAACCAGGACATATATATATATTATATATAATATGCACTAACCATGACAATATATATAATATGCACTAACCAGGACATATATATATATATATATATATAATATGCACTAACCATGACATATATATATATATAATATGCACTAACCAGGACATATATATATATATAATATTCACTAACCATGACATATATATATATAATATGCACTAACCATGACATATATATATATAATATGCACTAACCATGACATATATATATATATAATATGCACTAACCAGGACATATATATATAATATGCACTAACCATGACATATATATATATAATATGCACTAACCATGACATATATATATACCATCCATACTCGCCTATAAGACGGGGATATTTCCCGCTGATTTAAGGCTCAAAGTCAGGGTCCCGTCTTATAAGCGGGTCACAAAACATGACCTAAAAGTTTTCAGTCATTATCAGTTGGTTTGGCATTTTCTAAATGTCAGCCAGCTATATTATATTTGGCCAATTTGATCCATTTTTATACTTTTTTTCACCGACTTTTTGACGGGTAATAATAACTGACATTAAATATATACATGCAATATTAATATTATTTTCATTAAATGAACAAAACACTAAAGTGTATAGTAAATTAATTCGAAATATGTGGAAAAGTTAGCAATGACACCAGTTGGTCACAGTTTTCAAAAAGTCAGTCATACAGAAGTGTTTATCTGGGTTTATTGTTTGGCAACATTAAACTGAGACAAATTAATCTCCGTCAACGCCTTCATAACTTTTCGTGCAAATCACAATAATTACCGAACCGTTTATAATCGCCGGGTGCACCAAATACAAAATTTGTATATGTGTATATAATTTGTTTTGACCAATTTGATCCCTTTTTATACATTTTTTCACCGACTTTGGGTATTAAATGAACACCTTGGTAAATTAAGATTAGATTCTAGCTCTGGACAATTCTTATTTCAATAATTACTATATACCCCCGTTTAAACAAATTATATGCAAAGTATATCTGGGACTCCTTTAAACGCCCCCCTTTTTTCATACCTCTTGAAACAGTCCCTATTATCCACTAGTATAGCGTATCCATAGCAACTAACCAACACGTGTGTAGTGTGAGTACCTGGAGAGAGTTTAACCTTACATCGATTTCCATATATGGACATGGGCTGAAGCAGGGAAAAACTTCAAAGTCATTCACCGGTGGGCAATGTGTCATAAAAATGGAAGCAGGGAACTAATTATCTTTGGTGTAACTTACATATGTCTTTGATATGTGCCGACAGCTCTGATACTGTGGGAACTAATGACATTTTGATATGTGCAGGCCAAGTAAATTTTAATTTTTTCTGAATTATGTACCAAACCTATACAGAATACAGGTTGAAAATATATTTTCCCTGGCTTTGATAACCCTACCATAACTATAAAATATTTCAATTCGCCGACGTCAGTTTGCAATATTTGTTTTAAAACTCACTTTGAATATTTGAATATATGAAGAAGAAGAATGCTTTATTAAGACTTAAACTTTACAGTTTCTCGTCTGTAACATTTAAACATATATTTACAATATATATAGTACAATATTATGATATATGCAATCATGATGAGGATGGACAAATGATGTAATGATTATGGACATACATGGAAAAATAACGACAATGTCATGAAGGATTATAGACTATGCAAAACATGATCATGACTGTATTAAGAGTGTAGGGAGTATTCAACTGGTAATTCATATATCCTAAACAAGTGAATTACGAAGGGATAAAGCTTCATGAATATATTTACTAAAGTTAACCAGCTCTGGGGAATTGTCACATTGAAATATTTGCAATAATTTGAACATACTTGGTCGATTAGTATATGAACGTTTAATATATTTTTTTCTTAATGTACTATACACCTCACATTTAAACATGAAATGAAACTCATCTTCCACGTTGTTTGTATTACACAATAAACATAACCTTTCGTTTTGATCAATACGGTTTCTACCATATCTGCCTGTTTCAATCCGTAAGTTGTGCGCTGATAGTCTCAATTTTGTAAATGCAATTCTTAATTTTCTGCTTAATATTATATCTAAGTACGATTCGTAACCAAAATTAATCTTTACATTTTTATATAATGTAAGTACCTTATTTATTCGAAGATCAGCTTGTGATATCTGCAGAAAATCATCTATAATCCTTTGTTTAAATTCAGAAATAAACTGAGTGTGGTCGATGACATGTGGGTTTTCCCATATATACAAAAAGCCAAATTTACTTAGCAATTCCTTAACTCTGGACAACCAATTACCTTTGCCAGTTACTAAATCATCTAGACACGTTTGTATCATCGACTTAATAATTATATTTTCCGTTGTAACTATTTTTAACCAATATTTTACAACTTTTACATATCTACATATATACAATGGGTATCTTCCAAGTTCATAATATACAGCTACATTACTAGTTGATTGCTTAACACCAAGAACTAACTTGCAGAATTTCAAGTGCAATGTCTCTAAATTTTTAGCTTTTGAAAATCCCCATATTTCACTTCCGTAATGTAAAATGGATGATACTAGAGCATCGAAGAGCTGAAGAGCGGTTTTTGGTTTTGTCTCGTGTTTACGTAGATTAGCTGTTAGTATGTTCATAGCTTTTAGGCCTTTGCCATGGAGTTTTTGTGAATTTAAATTAAAATTACCGGTATAGTTAAGTGTAACACCAACGTAGTTAAAGTAATTGACCACCTCGACGGCACCTCCCCTATAAAACCATTGCTCTCCTCTCTTTAGCCCACCCCGTTTACGGAACACCATTATCTTCGACTTTAAAACATTAACTTCAAGGCCCCATTTGTCACAATATATACTTAGATTATTTAATGTATTTTGCAGGTCAACTGGTGTTAAGCCAATTAGAACCATGTCATCCGCGAACAGTAATAAAATCAAACATATGTCATTAATATTAATGCCACTATTAATCGTGTCCTGTAAGTATAATTCAAGGTCTTCCACGAACAAAGACCACATTATTGGCGAAATGATTTCCCCTTGGCATAGTCCGATTGAGATATCGAAGAAGTCTGTGTATGTGTTACAGTTAAGCTTTATACACGATTTAACGGATTGATACATTGCACGTATTATCCTTAGGATTTTACCATTAATGCCTAGCTTATATAATTTTAGCCACAATGCATTACGGTATATACTGTCAAAACACTGTTTCATATCAATAAAGGAACAGTATAATCTATTGTTCTTGTTTAATATGTGTTCAATGAAAGAATGCAAAATAAAAATTGCATCTACTGTCGAACGACCCTTACGAAATCCAAATTGTGCATCGGAAATAATAGTATTGTTTTCACACCAGTTTGTAATGCGACTATTTAATATGCAAGTAAATAATTTACCAAAGTTACTTAATAGGGTAATGCCTCGATAATTGTTGGCGTCATCTTTGTCACCTTTTTTGTATACAGGTACAATAAAACCCTTTGTCCAGCTTTCTGGGAAATTGCCGGAGTTTAAAATAACATTAAAAATATCAACGATGTGGCTAGCTAAAATATCGCCCGTTTCTAAGAAATATTCATTTAACAAATTGTCATCAGACGTGGCTTTATTTAGCTTAAGAGATTTTATTGCATCTTTTACCTCAGTGTACGTAATAGGTAGATCTAAATCGTTAAATATGATATTTGATGCATTGAAATCGTTTGTTTCATTCAATTCTTCAGATTCTGTATGCTTAGACTGTTTTATATCGTCGAACATAGTAGCAAAATGTTTGAAGAAAGCATCAGACGAAATATTAGCACTTTTCTTATTAGTTGACTTCCTAAAATGCTTCCAGAATTCTCGAGGCTTACATAGTTTTAGGGATTCAAACTCCTGAGCCTGCTTTAATTTATAACGATGTCGTTTAGACTTAATGCATCTTTTATAGATGGCCTTTAGCCTCGTCAGTTCTGTCCTATTTTCCGTGGATCGACATCTATTAAACCGTACTAGAGCTTGCTTAAATAATTATGTTTGTGTAGTTTGCAATCATCGTCAAACCACTTGTTAGTATCATCAACTATGTTTAAAAATCGTGTCATTTTGAGTGATATCTTATGAAAAAGTGGGTCGCTCACTTCACGCATAATAGACGTAAATGATTTCACCAATGTATCAGTATCATTTAAACCATTGCTATGATAATCATGAATAATGCGATTAAAATATGGCAATTTACTTATTAAACCTGTACGGAATTCATTCCTATGAACATCGGACCAAGTAGTGTATTCGTGTTGCTCTACACAGTCTACTATTTCGTCAACGAGCGGACAGCAAATTAGTATATGCAACGGAGCGTGGTCGCTAAATTCATTAAAGACACCAACTTTAAATGTGTTCACACAATTGAAATCTTGTTCATGTAATAATAGATAATCTATGACTGAACTAGCTGAATTATTGAAATAAGTATAATTTCCGCAAATATCATCGTGCAGACGACCATTTGCTATACGTAGTGAGGTAGCCTTGCACAAGTCGAGTAATTTGTTACCATGTGAGTTACTCCCCTTGTCTTGATTAGCGCGCATTAACATATTATCAGGTAGATAGTTATCATCATCCAGATCAGCGATATACATGTCGGCATCAATGTAATCCTTTTTGCAGGAGACCCTAGCATTGCAATTGCCGGAGACCAGAACCTTTCCCATAGAGTCATACAGATAAATATCATTTTGCAATAGTTCAAACAGATCCGCATCGATAAGATTTGTAATTGGAGAAGTATCTCCCCACATATATACAGCAGCAAAATATACATCAGATTTGTATCCAAAAAATGTTTTATCAAATTTTAACCAGATTATTGTATCATGTACATTTTTCACTATGGAAATACCGTCTTTAAGAACATCTCTACAATAAATGACAATACCACCGCTATTGCGCCTGGCGTTGCGGTGTCTATACTTTCTATAGAAGTTAAAGCAGTGGTAGCCGTCTAATTCTATATCACTAGTTTTACATGTCCATGATTCTAGCAACACAATTATGTCATGTTCAGTCAATAATTTTACAAAGTCTGAATTTCCGCACTTACTAGAAGTAAGGCCATTACAGTTCCATACTAAACACTTTAGTTCACCCTCCACGTCTTCCTGCAGGTATATGTGTCACTTTCAAAAAAAACTACCCGACGCAGTAACCAAAAGTAATCATATCAATTATCCCGGCCTAACTGGACGAAACATCATAGTTTGTGACATTTCTAATTGTTTTTGTTTTTTTAATTTATGTTTATTTACCGTCGCGACCGGATTTCCATTTGAGCGACGGGCAGTTTACCTAACAACACCTGTGTATTGTCCCATGCCACTACTCAATTATATGTATTGTCCCATGCCACTACTCAATTATAAATGTGGCATGCATGGGACAATATGCAAATTGGTCGTGTCTAAGGTGATCTTATGCGGGCTAACCGTTTAATGATCGATCTGATTGGCTGTGTCTGTAAGAAAGGTTGTCCTTGTATAATTATGCCGTGGATTAATTTACATATGTCGGATTTTTTGAGTAATTAGCAGCATGCAATAAAACATTGTTATTGTTCACAAAAATCTTATGAATCAATTATTGAAAAATTTCTTCAACTCCTGATGTCAATTTTATCAACCCGTCTTATATGCGAGTGCATGCCAAAATCCACAGATTTCAGGACCAAAGTAGGGGGGTCGTCTTATAGGCGAGGTCGCCTTATAGTCGAGTATGTACGGTATATATAATATGCACTAACCATGACATATATATATAATAATATGCACTAACCATGACATATATATATAATATGCACTAACCATGACATATATATATATATATATATATAATATGCACTAACCATGACATATATATATAATAATATGCACTAACCATGACATATATATATAATATGCACTAACCATGACATATATCTATATATAATATGCACTAACCATGACATATATATATATATAATATGCACTAACCATGACATATATATATAATAATATGCACTAACCATGACATATATATATATAATAATATGCACTAACCATGACATATATATATATAATATGCACTAACCATGACATATATATATAATATGCACTAACCATGACATATATATATAATATCACATAACTTTGCTTGTATTCAGTGTATTACAGTCATCTCATAATTTGTTATATCTACACACGTGTAATAACACCTGGAATGATTCCAATTGGTTGAGGGAATAATCCTTATAATTTGTAAACTAAACTTCTAAAGTATGCATATTTCTATTTCAATTGGTACATAACGTTAATGGTAAGACAAACTACGATGTAAACGAAGTCTCGACACAATTATAGCGCTGTTTAAAACATAAATATAACTTTGCTTTGCGTAGCGATGCCATAACAATTTAGCAACGTCATGACAATTTGCGCAGACAGTTGACGCCAAAATGAAAGTAGCAGCGTTATTATGTGCAAAACTATGATTAAAACCCAATATGGTAATGTGATAAAAAGGGTCTTACACTCGCGATTTCATACCATAGTTTATTAAACCAGTTTTGGAATTTTGCTATTGAGCTCACCAAAAGGCTCACTTGACCCATTTCATTCTGGATACATTTAAAGGCAGCGTGACGCTGCGTACTGATCAGGATCTATGTTGTTTGCTACATAGCCAAGTGTCTTAGCAAGATCATCTGAATAGCAAACAGCATAGAGCCTGATCGGACGGCACGTTCCGTGGCGGTTGATCTGGCTCTATGTTCTTTGCAAATACTGTTTGAACGGTATCCAGAATGAAATGGGTTAATAGCAAAATTCCAAAACTAGTTTAATAAAATATGGTATAGTTTATACAAATTCATTTTAGCTCGATTGCGAAACAAGTTATTTCAACTTATATTAATCACTCTCGAGACCTCATTCCTGATGGAATCCATCGCCACGAGGGAGAGAGAAGAGACAACGTGGAATTTAAATGCCTTGCCTATGGGCACAATCGTAATGGCTCCAGCGGGGCTCGAACTTTCGCACCTGAAGCGAACGTGCATCCACTGCACTATCACGACTTCCACATAAAATATGGTATGAAATCACCACTTGTGTAAGATCCTATATCTATCTGGCGGCCACTAGGAGGCTTCGAGTTAATATCTGGTAATTCGAACTTAATTACTATTTAGTGGCTATATAATTAATTATTAAGTCATGAGATAGTAAGTCATATGAAGTTGTGGCCACATCTTGTTATTTGCTACCGTGTGACCGCCGATATACAGTCGTGGTTAAGAGATGGTCAGTCGCCGCTACACACAGGCAAGTGTTGAATTTGAATAAAGACGCAAATCCACTCACCGTGCATTTTTCTGTTGCCAGGCGGGGGATTCCATCCACTCAGGGTGAGAACCTTTAAGCAACTGGGAGTCTGAAAATATCATTTATATTGTAGGCATCTTTAAAGCAACACTACATCGGTGAAAACGTAAATGTCTGCAGAATGTAATTTCCTATTATAATGGTATAATTTCTCTCGCCAATATTTGCCTCAAAAACTGAGTATTTCAACAAATAAACAAACTTCGTATACGTGGTTTGTTGACATAACAAAATAATGTAAATTCATGCGTAATACAATGCGTGTATCCTGAATAGCACGATTTATCATACAGATTTACCGTTATATCTCACATTTGTGCCTATGCATATTTATTTGTAGACTAATAGTAGTTAAATTATCTCTAAACGAAAGTATGGCACATTTAGTATTGACTCCAATGACAAACCAACGTCATTTCAGGAGCGTGTATGATCGTTATATGAAATCCTAATTGCAAACGAGAGTGATTGATATAAGTGTTGATGCTTTTTTCGCAATCCTTGTAAGATAAAGTTTAACCCATTCAACACCAAGTAACTAACATAGACTGGTTCATGATATTTTTAGACCAATAAAAATAAATCCAGAAATTACATTTCGACCAGTTCATTTATCAAAATGGGTAATTGTCTAAAAATAGTAAGATTACTGGCAAAAAGCGTAGATTATGCTCGTCATGAGCCGGTTCATCTGGAGCCTACACTTTTTGTCAGCCTATTTAGAGGTCTGTGGTGTTGAAAGGATTAAGTATAATTTGCAATAATCAGTATATACTGTTTTGAGACCGTCATTTTATACATGACCGGAGATCGTTTTGTTTTTACTCATTTGCATCAACTTTGATTCTCTTAATTTTTGAGATTGTTGTTTCTTACATCGCCTTGTGATCGTCAGTTTTACATTACATGTATCTTTCAGTCACTCGTACCCTTCTCTGTTAATATTACATAATTATACACTCAATTCTCCAATATCCGAGATCGTCGGTTTTACATTACATGCATCTTTCAGTCACTAGTACCCTTCAATGTTGACATTACATAATTATACACTTAATTCTCTCATGTCCGAGATTGTCAAGTTTTATATCACAGGCAATCATTCAACATCACACAAATTTCTTTTTTTTTGCCCTATGGTCATATAGTAAGTAATGTTTACGACAACATTGCATTTCCTGCTGTTCACGATGGAACAATGTGCCGGTGTTATTTGACCGATCTCCATGAAATAAGAAGTATTTGTTGATAGATTAGATCAAGGTCTTCCAGTCAGGACAACAGGGGCATATCAGTAATCTGGTCATTTTTACCTAGTTTCTCGTCAATGTTTCTGCATGCATGTTTCATTTCCGTTGGTTGCCTTTAGTAAACATTACTTACTATATGACCATAGGGCTAAAAAGAATTTGTGTCTTGTGCCTATGTTTTACATTATATATATCTTTAGTTTAGTTTAGTATGTCATCTTTTCTCTCAGATCTCAGATGTTCGTATTTTACATTACATACACATTCAATTCAGGTATACCCCATTTTGGAATTTTGTAACTTGCCTTCAATTCATTGAGATTTGGGTGTAGCGGTAAAAGGGGTCGTTCTTTACTACCAGGCATGATGTAGTCCGGAGGCGTACAGTCTAGGGAGTCTGGTTTATGAGCCTTCATTTCTGAAAAATGACAAGTAAACAAAATTATTAACGTCAAATAATCTGTAACTGATTACACACGGTGAGAAATCTACTCTTCAAAGATGTTCTGAACAGGTCACACCAAATCTGACATTACTTTTCAAGATTTCAGTTAGACCCCCATCCCCCACCCCCACTAGAACATCTTTTACAAAGTTGGAAGAATCATATCCCTGCAATGAATAATTGATCCAAGTGACTGATCGAAGGAAGTATATGTATGTATATAACTCTTTGGATGCTACTAGCAGTGAAACGGAATCAAAATACGCCGTGGAATTTCATTAGAATTGTGTTGTGTTGAAAATTCCACGACATATTTCCAGTTTCCAGCTACCAATAAGAAAACACATTGATGAATTGTCATCTGCTACAATTATTTGAACTATTTATAGCCTTTTATTGTACCCAGTATGCAAAGAGATCATTTACCCAGCATGCAAAGACATCACTTACCCAGCATGCAAAGAGATAAATTACCCAGCATGCAGAGATAAATTACCCAGCATGCAAAGACATCACTTACCCAGCATGCAAAGAGATAAATTACCCAGCATGCAGAGATAAATTACCCAGCATGCAGAGATAAATTACCCAGCATGCAAAGACATCACTTACCCAGCATGCAAAGAGATAAATTACCCAGCATGCAAAGACATCACTTACCCAGCAGGCAAAGAGATAAATTACCCAGCATGCAGAGATAAATTACCCAGCATGCAAAGAGATAAAATTACCCAGCATGCAGAGATAAATTACCCAGCATGCAGTGATAAATTACCCAGCATGCAAAGTGATAACTTACCCAGTATATCTCCAGCCGTAATAATGTTGAGGAAGGACACAGAATTACAATCTACTCCTGCGTAGGAATCGCCAGGATCAACCGACTTCAGAAGGTCCCGAATATGTCTTAGATGTATACGGGCTTCACGTATCGTGTATGGTTCTGAAAGATATGTACATGGCACGTTTATTTATCCTCAACTTAACAATTTTCACTGCATGCAACAGGACACAAAAAATTGTTTGTACATAGAAACAATGAAATAACACTCGTAAATCAATTGAAAGAACTGCATCTGTAACAGTATTCGGTTATTCGTTGCCATCCCTAGTTATTTCCAATGATAAATGTGCGTTCTGTTGTATCACCTTTTCACAGTAAATTATAAATATAATTTCCAGCATCGGCTTGCATATTGTGATTATGTTCATTATTGGACACATGTGGGTTCAAAACATAGTGTATATCTAAATAATTGTTTTAATTTTTTGATATTTTGGTATTACGATATACCCAGTAACTGATGTTATGTTACTGCAACATTATATGTTATGTTATATTTCAGGTTTTACACCTGCATCAGCACCATTTTGGACTATATCCCCGGCGGGCAGTTTACCTAACACCTTTCCTGGGCAGGCTCCAGCGGTTAATCAGTACTTGGGTGCACCAACCTCTGTAAGAAACTGCCAACTTTTTCATATAAATGAGACACGGCCTGAGCGGGGCTCGAACCCGTGACCATCAGTGATGATAGATTACAGTGGTATACAAGTCAGCGACCGTAACCACTCAACCACGGACGCAGACTTTTTACTGCCACAAGTAAGAAACATAAAAATCGATTGAAATATCCGAAAGCGAGTTGCATTCGCTGGAATTTCATGTTTCGTTGTACCAACATGTTACAGTAAGTCATGATAGCGCAGTGGATGTGCATTCGCTTCAGGTGCGAAAGGTCCGGAGTTCGAGTCCCGCTGGAGCCGTTACGATTTTACGATTATGTCCTTATGTTTAAATTCCACGTTACCCTCTGGAGGGGTCCAGCTGCTAAGTACCATAGATGTTCAAGCTGGGTCTATACTGAACTTGTAAGGTAAGACTATTCCAAAGGTGTATACTTCTATGGAGGAAAGAGTTTAAAGAACAAGACTTCAAGATGGATATCTACAAGACTGAAAGGAAAGTGGAAGTCGTGATAGCGCAGTGGATGCACGTTCGCTTCAGGTGCGAAAGGTTCAGAGTTCGAGTCCCGCTGGAGCCGTTACGTTTGTGCCATTAGGCAAGGCATTTAAATTCCACGTTGCCTCTTCTCTCTCCCTCGTGGCAATGGCTTCCATCAGGAGGTCTTGAGAGTGATTAATATAAGTTGAAAGAACTTAGTTTCGCAATCGAGCTCAAATAAATTTGTATAAACTAACATGTTACAGTAGAGATGATTAGTATTATTGGGGTTGCAGAGCGTAAACTATTTACAGTAAAGATGCTATATATGCCACAGTGTGCGGTATGCGATGAATAAATGCTAGGCTACCTTCAACAACTCTGATTACCGATCCTTCTTTCAGTCCTTCAATAGTCTTCAACTCCGCGAAGTTATCAAGTGTCTGTCCGTCCAGCTGGATAGAGAAGCAGGTCCTGTGACAAGTGTCCTCTCTGTCCATCAGCACCTGATGTATTTCCTGCACAAGCTCCATAGAACTCACCTGAATAACAAATACTTGTTCTACTGTAGCTGTACACACAACACCATAGCTGTACACACAACACCGTAGCTGTACACACAACACCATAGCTTTACACACAACACCATAGCTGTACACACAACACCGTAGCTGTACACACAACACCATAGCTTTATACACAACACCATAGCTGTACACACAACACTGTAGCTGTACACACAACACTATAGCTGTACACACAACCCTGTAGCTGTACACACAACACCGTACCTGTACACACAACACCGTAGCTGTACACACAACACCGTAGCTGTACACACAACACCATAGCTGTACACACAACACCATAGCTTTATACACACACACAACACCATAGCTGTACACACAACACCATAGCTGTACACACAACACCATAGCTGTACACACAACACCATAACTTTATACACACACACAACACCATAGCTTTACACACAACACCATAGCTGTACACACAACACTATAGCTGTACACACAACACTGTAGCTGTACACACAACACCGTAGCTGTACACACAACACTATAGCTGTACACACAACACTGTAGCTGTACACACAACACTGTAGCTGTACACACAACACTGTAGCTGTACACACAACACCATAGCTGTACACACAACACCGTAGCTGTACACACAACACCGTAGCTGTACACACAACACCATAGCTGTACACACAACACCGTAGCTGTACACACAACACCATAGCTGTAATCACAACACTGTAGCTGTACACACAACACCATAGCTTTATACACACACACACAACACCATAGCTGTACACACAACACCGTAGCTTTATACACAACACCGTAGCTGTACACACATGCACAACACTGTAGCTGTATGCACAACCATAGCTTTATACACACTGTACACACAACCATAGCTTTATACTCACATGCACAACACTGTAGCTTTATTTATTTATTTATTTAATGGATATCTTGACGATATCTTATTTACCGACGCCTCAACCTAATAAGGTCATGTGGCGTCGAAAACATTTGTAAAAATAAAAATTGTTTAAAAACGTGATCTATGTTAAAAGGTTACATTTTAAATAATATATATACTCGATAATCACACTAAGTTGCATTATAATCTATTTATAAGGTGAGTTTCTTTTAAAAAACCTAATATTGTACTTGGCAGTACTGAATCGAATAATTCTTGTATACTATTTGTATTAAAGTATGCATTCCTTGTAAAGATGAGGTCGGCACAGTGGAGCAAAAAGTGCTTCACTGTGAATATCTCATCACAAGGAATACATATGGGTTGTTCTTATGCATTTAAAATATAAGAATGTGTAATCCAAGTGTGTCCAATACGACACCGAGTCAAACGAACTTGTTCTTTTCGGTTTAGTTTTGTACGATATGTACTTGAAAATATGGGTTTAATTTCATGTAACTTATTTCCAACTTGTTTGTCACAATTTATTTGACATTTACTATCGACATATTTCCTAATATTGGATTTTAAATCCGTATGCGGTATTTTAGAGTTTGTTATTGGCAAGTCTAAAGCAGACTTTGCTAGAAAATCAGCTTCATCATTTCCTCGTATGTTTATATGACTGGGAATCCAACAAAAAACAACAGTTTTTGAGGAGCTAATAGATATGTATCTTCTAAAAATGTGTTGAATTAGGGGGTTGGAATGGTTTGGTTGTTTGAGAGATGTTAAAACCGACAAAGAGTCGGAAAATATAATAAATTTGTCGTTTTCGTTAACAGTTATAAGGGAAAGAGCTAGGTCGATAGCTTGTGTTTCTGCAGAGAAAATTGAACTGTCATCAGGTAATCTTACAGTACTTGATTTAGTATGGGTAACTGCTGCACATGCAACCTTTTCAAGTCTTTTTGAGCCATCTGTGTAGATGGATATATAATCTTTATATTTAGATTTTATTTCTAAAAATTTTGTTTTAAAAATATCTGGACTAGTTTCACTTTTCTTATTCTCATACAAATGAAGATCTAAAATAATGTTTGGGGTAGTCAAAGTCCACGGTTCTTTATTTAACAACTTGTTTTCTTGTATAATTGTTGTATCTATTTTTGCTTCTACTAATAATGGGTTAATACGGAGACCTAGTGGTTTTATGGCGGATGGAGAGTTTCCGTAAACTATTTTGTTTTTAGGCTCGAAAACGCAATTGAATGCAGGATTTTTGGGATTTGCAGCTAGTTTGGTTGTATATTGTAACGAGAGTTTCTCTCTCAGTATGTATAAAGAGGGTTCATTTGTTTCAGCATATAAGCTTTCTACGGGAGATGTGCGAAAAGCTCCTAGAGCCAGTCGTAGACCTTGATGATGTATTGTATCTAACTTTTTCAAGTAGGATTTTCTCGCCGATCCATACACAATGGATCCGTAATCCAGTTTGGAACGGATAAGTGATCTGTATAGATTTATAAGAACTGGACAATCGCTTCCCCAATTTGTATTGGAGAGCACCTTCAAAATATTTAGAGCGTTTAGACATTTCGTCCGTAGATAATTTATATGAGGTATGAATGTTAATTTTTTGTCAAATATAAGTCCTAGGAATTTTACTTCTTCTACTACAGGAATTTGTGAACCGTAAATTGTTAAATTTGGATCTGGATGTAATCCTCTCAATTGACAGAAATGTACGCATTGAGTTTTAATTTTAGAGAATTTGAAACCATTTTCGTTTGCCCAATCTTCAAGTTTATTTAGACATTGTTGGAGTTTTTGTTCAATGGTTTCCATATTTTTAGATTTGTAGAACATTACAAAATCATCTACATATAAGGAGCAATCTGTTTCGTTTAAACATTTCACAATGCTATTAATTTTAATATTAAAAAGTGTTGGGGATAAAATACTACCTTGAGGCACCCCTTGCTCTTGTTTGTATGTATCGGAGAGCGTTGAGCCAATTCTTACTTTAAAATTTCTATTTGATAAAAAATTGGCAATAAAATTTGGCAAGTGGCCTTTCAGACCAAAATCGTGTAAATCTTTGAGAATACCATATTTCCATGTGGTATCATATGCCTTTTCTAAATCGAAAAAAACTGCTACCAAATGTTCTTTTTTGATGAAGGCATTACGAATATAAGTTTCTAGTCTTACTAGATGATCAGTTGTACATTTATTTTTCCGAAAACCCGTTTGGTAACTCGTAATCAAACTGTTTGATTCCAAGAACCAAACAAGTCTATCGTTAATCATTCTCTCCATGGTTTTACATAGACAACTAGTTAGTGCGATGGGACGATACTTTGTGGGATTTGTATGATCTTTTCCTGGTTTGGGAATAGGAATGATTATGGCTTCACTCCATTCTTTGGGAAAGTTCTCACTTTCCCACGTCATATTAAAAATATCTAAAAGAGTTTTCATTGCATTATTTGGTAAATGTTTTATAATTTGATAATGGATTTGATCTGGACCTGTGGCCGTTTCGTTTGTTCTTTGTAGAGCAGTTTCGAGTTCTGACATATTGAATGGTAGATTATATTTTTCTTCATTTCTAGAATGAAAATCAATTTTTTCTTTCTCTTTCTCAGTTTTAAATTTCTGAAACTTCTCATTATAGTTTAATGTTGAAAAGTTGTTTTGAAAGTTTTCACCTAAAACATTGGATATGTCTTTTTTTGTTAAATGGGTTCTATTATTAGATGTATTTAGATGAACAATTTTTGAGCTTTTCCTCTTGCCATTTATTTTTGCTACCATATTCCAAACACTTTTCATTGATGTATTAGAGTTTATAGTAGATACATATTTTTGCCATGAAGTGCGTTTTGCATTTTTTATAGTTCTTCGAGCTTTTGCTCGTGTAATTTGTGTGTTTAAGAGATTTGCTTTTGTGGGAGTTTTATTAAATTTACGCAATGCATTCTTTCGTTTATTTATAACATTTTTACAATCGTCATTAAACCATGGTCTAATTCTTTTAGAAGATGTAGAGGATTTCGGAATGCATTCCGTTGAAATTTTTAAAAGTGAATTCGAAAACGAGGTGATTGGATCCTCGTTCCCAATCTTTTCCAATATCAAATGTTCTCTGCATAAAATTTGGAATTTTTCCCAATTAGCTTTTTGTAGATTCCATTGTGGGTAAAATTCATCTTTTGATTTGGTTATTTCTGTGATTACAATTGGGAAGTGGTCACTTCCATGTAGGTCATCATGTACGGACCATTCAAAATCTAAGAAAATGTTTGGATGACATATACATAAATCTAAAGCAGAAAAATGTCCTGTGGCAGGATGAAGGTATGTCGATTTTTTATCATTTAATAGACAAAGATCATTTTCAGTTATAAAGTCTTCTATTATTTTTCCTTTATTATTGATATTTGTACATCCCCATAGTTTACTA
Organism: Archivesica marissinica; assembly: GCA_014843695.1. Taxonomy (NCBI): domain Eukaryota; kingdom Metazoa; phylum Mollusca; class Bivalvia; order Venerida; family Vesicomyidae; genus Archivesica; species Archivesica marissinica. The sequence continues at coordinate 54,997,039 of CM026395.1, forward strand.
TGTCCATTGAAATCTCCAACTAACATAAAAGGGTGAGGTAATTGTTCAACAAGATTCTCTAAATCATTTTGTTTTAATGGCGAGTTTGGAGGTATATAAATGGAACAAATTGTAAATGTTTTTGAAAGTGTAACCTTGGCAGCAATGGCCTGTAAATTTGTAGTCAAGTCTATTTTACTATGTGGAACAGTCTTGTTTATGAGAATGGATGATCCACCAGATGCCTTTTGACAATCATTATTTATAAAATTAATGATGATAAAATCTTTAAAATATATATTGTCAGTCGGTTTTAGGAAAGTTTCTTGCAAACAAAGGATATTTGGTGAAAGCAGAGATATAAGTATTAAAATCTCATTATAGTTTGCTTTTAGTCCCCGACAGTTCCATTGTATTATTGTATTATTCTTATCCATTATTTACGGAGAGAAGATTAAAAAATGGTACATAAAAAGATTACATTTTAGTGTTTGGAGGTGGATCTGGTACCAGCTCCATGTCTTCATGTTCTAATGAAGAGAATTTATTCGATTGTTTTATGGGATCCACTGATCCCTTCGGTGGTCTATCTGAGTTTTGTTTCAGGTTGCTAGGTCCATTTGGTTTATTTGGTTTTTTTTTGTTGGTTCGTTTTACTCTGTGACGAGTTTGATTTAATAACAGATGTTGATCGGGATTTACGAGATGTTGATTGGGATGAGGATTGAGAAGATAAGTGAGTTTTTGTTTTGTCATTGGAACTGTTTTTGGCTTCGGATTTTTCGGTAATAATTTCAGTAATAATTTCAGTTTGAGTGTATGCATTTTTCATTATTGGCTTATTTATTGCTGATTGAACTATTTTAGAGTATGATATATCTGGTTTATTTTCCTGAATTTTCCTTGCTTCGAAGTAAGAGATATTTTGTGAGCACTTTATTTTCATGATTTCTTTTTCTTTTATCCAAGTTTCGCATTTGTTCGATTTTGAGATGTGATCTTTTTTACAGTTTACGCATTTTGATTGATTGGGGCAATCTGCGGTAAGGTGATCGTTTTCACTCATACCACAATTTTCACAAATGGAGTATTTTGTAATTTTACAGTTGTCTTCATGGTGGCCAAATTTTTGGCAGTTGAAACATCGAAGTGGATTTGGTATATATAATTCGACATTTATATTTCTATAAAAGATTTTCAGATTTGGTGGAATAACTGTGTTGTTGAAGGTTAATAAAATTGTATTAGTTTCAAAAAATTGGCCGTCTTTTTTGTACATGAATCTTTTAGCTTGAGTGACGCCTTGTGGAGTTAAATTTTTAACAATATCTTCGTTCGAGACTCCTTTTAAAATGTGATCTTTGATTATACCTTTGAGAGAGGGCACCACCCGCCTCGGAGTCCTACCAGGGAACGCAGTTTAGAGGTGGTATTCCTACCTCTAGCGTTAATGCTACTCTTCTGTCATACTCTACTGATAGTAGAGGAAACTGTGATCCTGCCAGTAACTGGACAGTCACACAGATCCCCTATCTATCCATCGATTAACCCGTTAAGTCGCCGCTCATAAGAATCTACTTTAAGAAAGGAAAAAAGGTAGTCAACACACGGTTTGTATCTGACGATACATATATAGTAAGAAAGATAGGCAGATAAGTTTTTCGATTCCAGAGCAAGGCACGACTAGCCGATTGTCTAGGCCCGGGCCCAACCCAGACGCCACGTCTATCCGAAGCCAGGGTCGAAGTAGTGTGTTAGGAGCTGGAGATCCCTGAGCCCCCTCAACTACCAGAATCCCTATTTCCGGTTTACGGGTCGCCACCTACGGCAAACTGGTGGCGTCTGTTTTATCAGGGGATTTCACCCCAACCATCACAGACGTAAAATGATCTATATAGTGTATCCCTACAGACAAGGGGTTAATCGATTTGTTTCAAAATGTTTCGTAAGCTAGGTGAAGGCCTAAACATACTACTAGTTAGATGATACATTGGAGTACGGTTAGATGATACATTGGAGTACTGAACTATTTGGAAGATGTTATGTGGATATTCCATGTGAAAAATATTTCAAATAATCAAACAGTGGGATAAAATTTGTTCCCAATTTTGTATAAATTGTGCATAGTGATACGAGAATAGAAAATGTGAAACGTACACAACACAAATGGTGATAAATACAGATGAATGTTACAATCTTCGTCCCGTGCGCTACCCACAGGCACAAATGGTAAACAAATGAGCATGTTAATGTATGATATAGCAAGGATAGAGAGAAAAGACATACATGCAGGGTTTGGGAAGGGAAAAATATTTACCTAAAGAGATTTAATTTATTTAAAATCATTTATTTATATTTTTGTTAAACCTAGTTTGTTTTGTTCGTTTTGTTCATTTGTTTTTGTTTAGTTTTATTGTTCGCGTGTTTGAAATCCTAACAGTATAGTATTACGATATTTTAAACATAAGTTTAATAAATTAGAAAGTTTTGTTTTGTATTTAATTTCTCAGTTTTAATGGTTATATTTTTATATTTTCTAACGCGTTTTACATTTCAGTTCTGTGGTATATTTATTTTTCAAGACTTTATTTAGTTTTAGGATATGTATTTGAATTTAAATTTTAGAATATGTTTTTGGTGGAACGCGGTCGGCTGGTTTCGTGGGAGTTTTACCCAACCTGCACACCAGCCAGGCAGCAGTGAATTTCTTTTGCCCCCAGCCGCTGGGGCGGCTGTAGCTTTATACACACTATACACACAACCATAGCTTTATACACAATGTACACACAACCATAGCTTTATACACACTGTACACACAACCATAGCTTTATACACACTGTACACACCACCATAGCTGTATACACACATGCACAACACCATAGCTATATACACACATGCACAACACCATAGCTTTATACACACGGTACATACCACCATAGCTTTATACACACTGTACATACCACCATAGCTTTATACACACTGTACTCACTACCATAGCTTTATACACACTGTACATACCACCATAGCTTTATACACACACTGTACATACCACCATAGCTTTATACACACTGTACACACCACCATAGCTTTATACACACTGTACACACCACCATAGCTTTATACACACATGCACAACACCATAGCTTTATACACACATGCACAACACCATAGCTTTATACACACATGCACAACACCATAGCTTTATACACACTGTACATACCACCATAGCTTTATACACACTGTACACACCACCATAGCTTTATACACACTGTACACACCACCATAGCTGTATACACACTGTACATACCACCATAGCTTTATACACACTGTACACACAACCATAGCTTTATACACACATGAACAACACCATAGCTTTATACACACATGCACAACACCATAGCTTTATACACACTGTACATACCACCATAGCTTTATACACAATGTACATACCACCATAGCTTTATACACACATGCACAACACCATAGCTTTATACACACTGTACATACCACCATAGCGTTATACACACTGTACACACAACCATAGCTTTATACACACTGTACACACCACCATAGCTTTATACACACTGTACACACCACCATAGCTTTATACACACTGTACACACAACCATAGCTTTATACACAATGTACACACCACCATAGCTTTATACACACTGTACACACCACCATAGCTTTATACACACATGGTTTTGCACACAACAATAGCTTTATACACACTGTACACACCACCATAGCTTTATACACACTGTACACACCACCATAGCTTTATACACACTGTACACACCACCATAGCTTATACACACATGGTTTTGCACACAACAATAGCTTTATACACACTATACACACTATACACACCACCATAGCTTTATACACACTGTACACACCACCATAGCTTTATACACACTGTACACACCACCATAGCTTTATACACACTGTAAACACCACCATAGCTTTATACACACTGTACACACAACCATAGCTGTATACACACTGTACACACAACCATAGCTTTATACACACATGCACAACACCGTAGCTGTACACACATGCACAACATAGCTTTATACACACAACCATAGCTGTATACACACTGTACACACAACCATAGCTTTATACACACATGCACAACACCGTAGCTGTACACACATGCACAACACCATAGCTTTATACACACATGCACAACACCGTAGCTGTACACACATGCACAACACCATAGCTTTATACACACATGCACAACACCATAGCTGTACACACATGCACAACACCATAGCTTTATACACACATGCACAACACCGTAGCTGTACACACATGCACACAACCATAGCTTTATACACACATGCACAACACCATAGCTTTATACACACATGCACAACACCATAGCTTTATACACACATGTACACACAACCATAGCTTTATACACACATGCACAACACCATAGCTTTATACACACATGTACACACAACCATAGCTTTATACACACATGCACAACACCATAGCTTTATACACACATGCACACAACCATAGCTTTATACACACATGCACACACACCATAGCTTTATACACACATGCACACAACCATAGCTTTATACACACATGTACACACAACCATAGCTTTATACACACATGGTTTTGCACACAACCATAGCTTTATACACACATGGTTTTGCACACAACAATAGCTTTATACACACATGGTTTTGCACACAACAATAGCTTTATACACACATGGTTTTGCACACAACAATAGCTTTATACACACATGGTTTTGCACACAACAATAGCTTTATACACACATGGTTTTGCACACAACAATAGCTTTATACACACATGGTTTTGCACACAACAATAGCTTTATACACACATGGTTTTGCACACAACAATAGCTTTATACAGAGCCTCAGATATATGTATCAAGCAATCTTTGCGAAAACTAGCCTGACCAACCAGACATGTCTGGTAAAACTGTTCAAGGTCATGTAAACAATTTACTAAATAGGCCATTGCTTGGATACTTCAGATGAAATTCCCAGTGACCATTAGTTTCATAGATGCCTTTCAAAGCCCAATATTACACGATTTACTCTGAATGTGCTCAGTGTTCAATCTAGTTATGTTATATTTCGGGTTTTACGCCTGCATCAGCACCATTTCGGGCTATATCGCCGGCGGGCAGTTTACTTAACAACACCTTTCCTGGGCAGGCTCCAGCGGTTAACCAGTACTTGGGTGTACCAACCTCCGTAAGAAACTGCCAACTTTTTCATATAAATGAGACACGGTCTGAGCGGGGCTCGAACCCGTGACCATCAGTGATGATAGGTTACAGTGGTATGCAAGTCAGCGACCTTAACCACTCGACCACGGAGGTGGACTAGTCCCATGCGCTAATAAGACGCAATTACGCCTAAAGGGAACATACTTTGCAGACTGTGATCCGACCTATAAACTCGCCACGATGTTTACATAGTATTTGTAGTAATACTAGTATTACAAGACCGAAAAATTGCCGCAAACACGAGTAACTTTAGTTTCAAGATTAATTCAAATGAAGCGTACATGTATTTCTGAATATGTCTGCCAATGAAAAAGGCAAAATCCACGACAGCGAATTCTACCCCAATTGGAAATGTGACCCCTCCCGTGGTTGATATAATCCGCTACAACGTTTCCTCACAGACCCATCAAGTAACCTCCAGTTAAAATATATGTGTCAAGTACCAAAACTCAGATCTCAAACTCAAGCTCAAGTGATCTGATTGGTTGATTCTGAGTGTGACTGTCCGCTGAACCAATCAAACGATTGAGACCGAGTTTTGAGATTGGAGAAACGTTGTATAACCTCCAGGCCATGCGCCATACTCGTGTGGTTTATACGGCATAAAGATACTTTATTCTGAACCTCAATTTCTGAAATATGAATAACTTAAGTTATCAACTATTGAGGCATTACCTCACTGACCTTTTATTCGCCCCAAGGCTCCACAAATTTACAGTTTATTTGGGTTATATGCAGTGGTGTATATGTATACAGCATAAAAGCCCTGTGTAAGTTCAATTTATAACAATTCACCCCCCCCGTCTGACCTTAATAAAATTAACAGGCTTTCAGATGAGACATTAAACCGTGCACGTAAAATAACCAGAGGAGACTCTGGAATGTGTCTCTCTCTGTATCATTGCACTATCCTCCAAAAATCTAAAATGACTAATCTCTTCAGGAGGCGTCGCTCATATGGGCAACCGGTAGAGACCATGAACGTAAAACACACAAATAACACATACTTACCGGCAGTTCAAACTCCTCAACTCCTGGACACATGATGGTAACATTGAAACCTGTATCCTGAATCAACACAACCTCTTGTTCTTTGTTCTCTTCACTTTCTTTCTCTCCATCTTTCTCTATATTTTTTTCTTTCTCTTCATTGGTCTCTGTTAGTTTTTCTTTCTCTCCATCATTCTCTATCTGTTTGTCTTTATCTTTCTCCATTGGTTTTTCCTTCTCTTCATCTTTGAGAGCTTCTGCTTGTTCCGTTGCATCTTCAGTTGGTTCCATGTTACCGTTCATCTGAGAAGCATCGCCATTCATCCTTACAACCTCAACTGAAATCGGACACAATTATGCATTTAATTTTTATCTTTGCTTTCAGCAAAATTTACTAGTGTCCACAGTAGGGACATTCACATGTGGCTTAAAGCTGGCCTGCATGCATTTTAACAATTCAAATACAAGCATAATAAAAGCAGATAAAATGTAGTATTTAAAAGTGATAAACAGCTTTAAGCTCAACATGATCTTATCACAGCAAGCCATTCATTCTACCAGTCATAAAGTTCATGTCCAAACTGTCTGTGATAGGGAAAGAGGAAAAGCTGAAAGTAGTGGTCACAGAGATAACCCCTGGGAGATAAATTGTACATCACCACTGTTAAATCAAGGAATTCTACTACAAATGCCACATTTAATCAGCTTATATACAAGTATGATAATACAAGATTTAACTTTACAATATTCTCAAGGCCTTTGACTTCTCGTTGTCGTACTACACAGGGATTTGACTTCTCGATGTCATACTCCACAGGCCTTTGACTTCTCGATGTCATACTCCACAGGGATTTGACTTCACAATGTCATACTCCACAGGGATTTGACTTCACAATGTCATACTCCACAGGGATTTGACTTCACAATGTCATACTCCACAGGGATTTGACTTCACAATGTCATACTCCACAGGGCTTTGACTTCACAATGTCATACTCCACAGGGCTTTGACTTCACAATGTCATACTACACAGGGATTTGACTTCACAATGTCATACTCCACAGGGATTTGACTTCACAATGTCATACTCCACAGGGCTTTGACTTCACAATGTCATACTCCACAGGGCTTTGACTTTGTTTGGGTTTGTTTGTTGGGTTTGACTTCACAATGTCATACTCCACAGGGCTTTGACTTCACAATGTCATACTCCACAGGGCTTTGACATCACAATGTCATACTCCACAGGGCTTTGACTTCACAATGTCATACTCCACAGGGCTTTGATTTCACAATGTCATACTACACAGGGATTTGACTTCACAATGTCATACTCCACAGGGCTTTGACTTCACAATGTCATACTACACAGGGATTTGACTTCACAATGTTATACTACACAGGGCTTTGACTTCACAATGTCATACTCCACAGGGATTTGACTTCACAATGTCATACTACACAGGGATTTGACTTCACAATGTCATACTACACAGGGATTTGACTTCACAATGTTATACTACACAGGGATTTGACTTCAGTGTTATATACTCCACAGGACATTGTTCCTTATTTGTAGCGGTCTAATACAGGCCTCTCCTACTTCAATATAACAAACAGTTCTGTATCATAGAGAATACAATGTGATGAGTGTAATACGCGAGGAAACATTATTCATTTATTCTAACAATTAAGTAACATGGCTTGGCATTTTGTTTGTGTCTATACGCAAAGAAGATAATTTTATACCATGTTTATATCTGTAATAAACTATTGTTTGGCGAACGACATCAAACGTCATTCTACTAGCCTTTTTGTAACATTAATTTTACGCATGCTAAAAAAATAATACAAATTTAGCGGTTTTTTAAAAATATTTGGTCATGTTAGAATGGAAATAATATTTGTATATATAGTTATTTAATGTACTTAAACAAAGACAAATATTATTATTTCTTAATTAGATTACATATTATTAAAGCCAACATTACATCGCAAAAAGCCAACATTACATCGCAAAAAGCCAACAAAATGCATTGTTCACGTATAAATGCATTGCTACTACAAATTCTTCCGAATACATTCGAACACAAATATTGAATCAATAAACGGTGTGTTTGTGGTGGTCTACAAACTTTCAAAAGTGAATGTAGGATTTCATATACCAGTCATCCACGCTCCTGAATTGACATTTCTTTGTAGTCAATATTAAATCCGTGATACTGTCGCTTAGAGATAAGAAATTTAACTAAGATTAGTCTAAAAATAAATATGCATAGACACTAATGTGAGATATAATGGTAACTCTGTACCATAAATCGCTGTAATCGGGATACACATGTTGCATTATGCATGTATGTCAACCCTGTTTACATTATTTTGTATATCAACAAACTGCGTATACGACGCTTGTTTATTAGTTGAATTACCGGTTTTGAGGCAAATATTTCGAAAAATATTATACCATATAATAGGAAATTACATTCTGTATAAATTTGCGTTTTCACTGATGTAGTGTCGCTTTAAAGAATAAGGGGCTTCTTAATGAACATTATGATGATTAGAATAAATCTGCATATGGTTTTTGCTTTTCAATTATAATCATTGTAAAAATATTGTGTTTTGAATATTATTTTTCAAATAGTTTCCATTTTTCTTTTTTTATCATTTTCTTTCTCTTGCAATAGGCTTCTAGGCAAGTCAAACACATTACACATGACCAGTCAACACATTACACATGGCCAGTCAACACATTACACATGACCAGTTAACACATTACATATGGTCAGTCAACACATTACACATGGCCAGTCAACACATTACACATGGTCAGTCAACACATTATACATGGTCAGTCAACACATTACACATGGTCAGTCAACCAACACATTACACATGGTCAGTCAACCAACACATTACACATGGCCAGTCAACACATTACACATGGTCAGTCAACACATTACACATGGCCAGTCTATACAGTCGGCTGTATCTTTTTGTATATAACTTAAATACGGTCCCTGGATGAATTAGTTTATAGTAATATCCACCCAAGACATAGCTTTTTATACACATTTATTTTAGCTCAATTGCGAAACAAGTTCTTACAACTTATATTAATCACTCTCGAGACCTCATTCCTGATGGAATCCATTGCCACGAGGGAGAGAGAAGAGGTAACGTGGAATTCAAATGGGCACAATCGTAACGGCTCAAACGGGGCTCGAACTTCGGGCCTTGGAAAGCGCTACCACTGCGCTATCACAATTTCAACTAGCTTTTTAAGCGGGGGGGCAGATATAGTTAAACAAACACTCTTTTATGCCAATATCCCCAGTCAAATCAATGCGCTATTATATTTCAAATACTAGTATAATACTCATTGAAATCAAGCAGAAGACCTTGCCATGCAGATTCTACAGATAAATGTATGCAAGGTGTCTTGTTTCGTAAAATGTTCAATAGAACAGATTCGTGATTAAACAGTGTATAGTTGTAATACAGCAAACGGCCTATAATACAATTCACAATTCAAAATCTCGTCTCTTTCTAAGGGTCATAGTCTAGCAATCGTCAATGCGAGCTCAATGGGTCATGTGCTTTTTTGGGGACATGTTCTCTATTATATAAAGAACAAAAATATAATAGTTTCAAATTAACATGAATAAAGTTGCAACAGTTGTAAATTATGAAATTCAAGATGCTAAGTTACAAAATCAAGTGGATATCTGATAAACATAAATAATGCACGGTATTGGCACTCGATATAAGAAAATGACAATTTTGCACTAGAGCTAAAAACTATCGTGTAATAAATATTATTCAAAATAGAAAATGAGGTTAAATAACAATGCGATGCTGCTTTCACAAAAGTTTGTCAAACCTTAATATTAAAGCGACACAAAGTTTGTCAAATCATTAAAGCGACACAAAGTTTGTCAAATCTTAATATTAAAGCGACACAAAGTGTTGTCAAATCTTAATATTAAAGCGACCCAAAATATTTTAAAATTTGAAAGTTTTACTTAGAAGTTGAACTGTGACTACAAACGATTCCATTAAAAATTTGAATAATTATTTTCTGTCACTCAACTGGGTGTATTTGCAATATAAGAAACAAAGTAGTTGAGTTCCCTGAATCAGTTCACACACCCTGTATACATTCGGAACGCATCTCTCTCTATTGGTAATCAGAACAAACATCATGCATGTGCATTATGCAATGATTACCACATACGTTCATTGATCAACAATTCGTGAATCGGTCTATATTTATTTGATTGTTTTCCGTTTCTGTACGAAGATTGGTATTTTTCAAACATACACGTCATTGGATATAATAGCGTGTACCGTTTACCCAGAAACATCATTATTCAGATATATATTTATTTTGAGAATAAATAAAATATGCTTTGAACTCCAAAATTCAAACTGGAAATTTTTTTCCCTTCAACACTATAATATATATTTTAAAGCTAAAAAATTTCAATTTTTCCAGAATCCAAATGAAATCGAAGACGAATAAAAACATATTTGAACAAGCTGTATGAAAAACCAGTTCTCCAGCATAATCTCTCACTTGAAACCATTAATTATCTCAAAATTCTGCACAATGAATTTTGACACAATAGTTACCAGAACAATTCTATCTTGCAAACGAGATATTTTAACAAGGTACAGTAATCCATTATCTATGTCTACGATGAAGAAGATACATGGACATCTAGAGAATAACTCTTGGGATGACAGCCATGATCACATACATGCCTCAACCGATTGCTCCCAAAATCGAATCACAAAGTTTCACCAAAGTTTATCCACAACATTTTGAGTTATCCTGCTAGAACAGACATACAATAACCCCCTTTCCTAATGTGGGTGTTAACTAAAGAATAGCACTCGGATATCAGAATCTTTCAGTAATGTCACCTACTGTCATACCGTTTCAGATCAAGTTGGCCAATTATTCACAGGAAATAAGGGTTCATTGAACTCTATTTTGTGAATATAAAGTCGGAACAAAACGTTGGGCCAAAAATGCAGTAGCTACAGTGTCTACGTGGTTATTCTTTATAAATGCAGTAGCTAGTGTCTACATGGTTATTCTTTATAAATGCAGCAGCTACAGTGTCTACATGGTTATTCATTAAAAATGCAGTAGCTACAGTGTCTACATGGTTATTCTTTAATTTGACCTATTTACCTTATACTCCCGGCCATAAGTAAAGGGTCAAATTTTGGCTTGAATATGCTGATTTTAAACTGGACCATTCCATAGTTTATACAAATTTATTTCAGCTCGTTTGTTTGTTAGTTCGGGTTTTACGCATGCATGATTCAGCACCATTTTGGGCTATATCGCCGGCGGGCAGTTTAACCCCACAGGTTTCTAAATAGGCTTATGAAAAGTGTAGATCCAGATGAGCCGGCTCGTGACGAGATGTCTCATCAGGATCTGCACTTTTTTGCCAGTAATAATTATTACTATTTTTAGATAAAATTACCCATTTTGATAAATGAACTGGTCCAAACGTAATTTTCTTATTAATTTATTGGTCTAAAAATAGCATGCACCAGTCCATGTCAGTTACTTGGGGTTGAAAGGGTTAATATAAGTTGAAAGAACTTGTTTCGCAATCGAGCTAAAATAAATTTGTATAAAATAACACAGGTGTGACTGTATATCACTAGCAAGTTTGAACATAATTATTTTGGACTGAAAATATAGTAACTGGTTTACAATGTTTCTCTTTAATTTGACCTACTGAGCTAGTGTTATTTATTGAAGCAATACAGAGTTGTTTTATGGATGTGACCTAGTGTTATTTATTGAAGCAATACATAGTTGTTTTATGGATGTGTAAATTTAGACCAGGCTTCACTAAAATATATTGGCATGGACAGATTTATATATAGTCAATGAACAAAACTTGATAATAATACCAGGGTTGGTAATACTAGGGTTGGGTTTTTGCTGGCAAAAGTTTTTGTCGGTTATTACCGGTTTTACCGACAAAAACTCAATTTAATAAATATTAGTAAATTCAGAAATAAGACTGTTGAATTCCAGTATATATATTAGAATAAACATGTGCAATTGTAGAAATCTTAGAGAGAACTGATAACTGGATGTTGTTTATTTTTGGATATCAGAAGATAAGAGAATTATAGATATCCTACTTTGTGTGTTTTACGTTTATTTATCGTCGCTACCGGTTGCCCATATGAGCGACGCCTCCTGAAGATATTAAGTCATTTTAGATTTTGGAGGATAGTGCAATGATACAGATAGAGACCCATTACAGAGTCTCCTCTGGTTCTTTTACATGCAGTGTAAAGCACCGACACGAGACCTCGGTTTAACGTCCCATCTGAAAGACCAGATAGATATCCTACATGTAGATGAAGTCATATTTAATCATATTTGTGTAACAGGCTATTACCAGCTATTGTTACAGAACCAATCCCAAAGAATCCTAGCTGAGTGAAGTCATAAAAATGAACTATGAAGTCCTATTGGTGTTTGTTTAACAACCGTAATTGGTATATGCCACTGTCACTGGTGACAAACTGTCTGCTGATAATTATATGTGCAAGTCATTGAAGTCGATATGCAGCTAATACATATAACAGGATAATAGTAGACTGTTGTTATGAAGGGGGGTCAACTTTCATCTATATTTCCCATTCTGCCTGCATTGAATTAAGTAAACTAATACACAAGATCTAGACTACATGTTCATCCTATACTTGCTTACTAACATAATACATGTACATGTAAATTGTTATAATGAGAGACAAATTTACATTATAATCATGACTGCTCTATAAATCATTTGATAATGATCCTAACCAACCTCATTGACACAAGCATTAGTCATACCTCAAGTTATTCCTTAATTTAAAACTGTCTCAAAGTATAAAAAGAGGTATTTGCCATAACAATTCATACATTTACTAACAATTGGGTTTTTTTGCCCCGGGACAGTTTTTGTCGGTTTTTACCGCCTTTGGCAAAAACCTGCCAACCCTGAATAATACTTTGCCTTCTCATGGATAATTAGGGGAGAAAATGCCCTACTGTCCAAAATCATTGGGATTTTTTCCTTCAGGTAGAAATTTACAAATAAAAGGATCATAACAATTTAAAACCAGTGGGCTTCAACTTCTATTTCTGTGGTATGATCCACGTACATTGTAGGTAGATAATGTAAATAAGAAGTCTGTCTATTTTTACGTATGTCCGTCTAAGTCTATTTTTACGAAACGCTTACCGTACATAAATGTCCAATATTGTAAGCAGGTAAAACGATCTATATGTGCATTGCGGTACATTCAGTAATCTTGATCAACATTGAGACAAATCAAAATGTAGTTACATGTAAACTATTTTGGATACGTTCAGTTAAACTTCGGCAATCATCTATGCCATCTTTTCACCACAATTAATGAAATTGTATGTGATTTCTGGCAAAATTATCCATGCTTGTCAAATTTATTTATTTATATTTCGGGTTTTACGCCTGCATCAGCACCATTTTGGGCTATATCGCCGGCGGACAGTTTACCTAACAACACCTTTCCTGGGCAGGCTCCAGCCGTTAACCAGTACTTGGGTGCACCAACCTCCATAAGAAACTGCCAACTTTTTCATATATGAACCATTGAACCTGTGACCATCAGCGATGATAGGTTACAGTGGTATACAAGTCAGCGACCTTAACCACTCGACCACGGAGGCAACCACTCGACCACGGAGGCGGCCCAACTCTAGAAAAGCGATCATTAGATAACATTATTTGTTAGAACACATTAATATAGATTATTTGTTAGAACACATTAATATAGAGGACACGTACATATATGTGAATTCAGGACTTCCTACATGCCATTCATGTAAAACACATCCACTACATGCAATTCAAATTCACACAAAAAAATACGAATCTACAGTAGGAAATTGAGCTTCTAATGTTGAAGAAATTCGAAACACCCAAGAAAACATTTACACAGAATTGTGGAAGTCGTGATAGCACAGTGGATGCGATGCGCGTTCGATTCAGGTGCGAAAGGTCCGGAGTTCGAGCCCCGCTGGAGCTGTTACAATTGTGCCCTTAGGCAAGGCAATTAAATTCCACGTTGCCTCTTCTCTCTCCCTCGTGGCGGTGGATTCCATCAGGAATGAGGTATCGAGAGTGATTAATATAAGTTGTAAGAACTTGTTTCGCAATCGAGCTAAAATAAATTTGCATAAACTAAAGAAATCCACAGTTAAGTAAAACATGGGTGACGGCACTGCAGAGCCTGTTCAGCAGGAAACGCGTAGAATTTTACTTACTTTGCAGCTTAAATACAATGTGGTGCACCACATTTGGAGTATTTTGCCAGTTTGTCAATGAAATGTGACACTTTGCCAACATGTATTTAACATTTAGCATTTGACACTTTCAGATAACATAGACACATAAAATTATGATGCAAAGACTGCTGGTACATATCAAACACAAATGCCTAAAACGATATATATTTAAAAAAATAAGTAATTTTCCATGGGTAAGTCAGCTGGTCATTAGTAATACCATCCAAACTAACTGGGAGATGGATTTCATTCTTGGAATCCCCGTCATTTGCCATACACTCAAATAATACTACTGATGGGAAGACAAAGAATCTGATGGTGCGAAATAGGTTGGATCGTCATGTCGGCATGCTATACCATAATATTTTTTATACAAAATATTTATCATTCAACACACTGGCACATTTCAATATGCTGGTAAATTTCAACACAAGAATGATCCAGGAATTAGCATTAGTTGTGTGCAATTTGGCTATGGGGGGAAAAATAGTTGGGAGCATTGCGACGTGCATTTTCAGGATGTTTTGTTTGTGTGTGCCAAATAACAGTGAAATATAAATGATAATATCATGATAAAATATTACACAATCGTAATACCCGGAAACCGTACAGATAAAAATTGTTGTTTATTTATGTAATTAACGAGCGAGCTATGCAAGCAAGAAAACCTACATGTCTGCTCCAACACATTTTAGAGGGATTGTGAGCCAGGGGGGGTAGCTCCACCACAATGGATCCGCCAGTATACACATTATCTACAATGTTTGTACTGTTAATCAGGGTTCCCGCTGTCGGTCGTCAATTTTGTGAATTGGCGAAAATATTTGGCGCAACTTTTTATTTGACACGTTTGTCAAATACATTACACCAAATATTTATTTGTGAACTATATGGCAGTTTTTTAAATTGGCTCCAGTGTTTTTCAATTGGCGACAGAAGTGGTGGTGCAGACAAACATTCAGACAGAGGGAACCCTGGTTAATGGAAATTTGTGCATTGATTTACAGACTAAAATATGAACGCTGCATTGATTATTTAATGTGATGATACAATGACACTAGAGACAGAGAAATTTACATCTGTCTAGACAATATGCTACTGTTAACATGACCTTTATTTGGAGCTTTTAAAAAAAAAGCTTAGCCGACCTAAGTGGTTAACCAGTACTAAGCAATGTGTGTGAGGGGACTTGCTCAATGATACTACATACGTGGCCTGATTGAGTATCGAACCCAGGACCGATTGAGTGAATTTGATTCCAAATCAGATGCTCTACCACTGGACCACAGATGCCACATTCATATCTGCTTTGGCATACGTTTTTCCTGAATAAACCTGCATGCTAGTTGAAACACATAGTTATATTTTTGATCAACATGTACAATATTTTGAGGCGCCCAATAGTCCATTACTCCATAACCTATCCCTTGAGTGAAATTGGCATAATGGGGCAAACATTGTTTGGTGCAATTGTTTTGAAAGTAATTTAGTATACAAAGTAACATGACACATGTATGTATGTTCCATTAATGTCAAACCCCTTACGGGGTGGGGGGACCTAGACTTGTTTTCCTGGGCATGCTTAGCTGACCATAGCGGTACCAGTACTAAGCAATGTGTGTGAGGTGCCTTGCTCAATGACACTACATACGTGGCCTGACTAGTATCGAACCCGGACCGTTCCAATTCCAACACTCTACCATTGAACCACGGACGCCCCACGTATGCAGCTTAAAGTTGTACCTTTTTCAAGGGCATTATAAAAGCTCAAACTAGGTATTGTTTTTGGATAGAGTTGTTTAAAATTGTTTGAGATAGGGACACTTTGTTGTCCGGTGTGAAAATTTGACATTCTACGAAATAGAACGCTGTACCACCAAACGTGCAGAATCCCTGTGATCGATCATCAACATGTCACAATATATTCTTTCAAAAGAAGCAAGACATTTTCAATGGATGGATCGACTCTCATGCTAGGGTAAGTCACCAATCCGTGTATCAATTACTTTCTGACTGCCCATACATGCTATGGCTGATATAGCAGTGCATAAGAGTCCAGACACCATTCCAATATATTTTGAAATGAATGAAAACAATCTAAATCTTGACCTTGGTGACCTTGATTTAGCAGCACAAATGTGAACAGAATATGTCTTTCCGAGTTAAAACATGAGATAAACTTATGTTAACCAATTGCCACACTGCTTTACTCGATGCTGAAGTGCTTAGTAATGGTTGCATAATTCAATCATTTCCTAATTTACAGAACGAGACTGCCATGTTGGAAATGACCTTGCGGAAGCTCGTCAAATTCACAAGAAGTTAAACCACAAATAATCAGAAGATACCTTCGATTTTCAACTAAAGCTAATTTAGTTAACATGTTGTATGCAAATTGTGTCAATTATTATGCAGATTCCCAATTCAAACGCCAACTGTCATAGAAGCTGACATACGCAAAATAACAACTCAGCTGATTCCAAAATATAAACGACATGACCTTCGTGGTAAATATGACAAAATAGCTGAAATAAACAACTTACTTGTTCCGTTTGTGGTAGCTGCATTTTCTGGGTCCTTAACACACACGTTTTCAACCGTTTTTTGCACAGCTTTCTGTGCTGACTGCTGCTGTTCGTCGGGATCGGATCCGGGAATTCCTGCCATGACAGATTTTTCAAACAAACACGTGTGTTGTGTTGCGATTCCCGATTTCTATTTTTAGCATGAATATTCTCTATGCGCTCACGTGACCATTAAGCTAAGATACGGTTGAGAGAACACATTAAAACAGATTCATTTTATTTATCTATGTATCATCTGCAGAGACCGATTGCGCTTTTAATGCAATTATGCTATGACAACATTTTCAAACAGCGGATAGATCTAAATCAATTGACTTCTTAAAACAAAGACAGAGTCTGGTCAGAGAATATGTTTGAGTCCTGCGACTGCGCATGTCTGAGACAATATTTCTTTTGTCTATTTATAGATACGACTGATGCAAGAACATAGGTGACACGGATCATATGGAACACCAACTATATACAAATTCATAACATACTTTTTCAAAATCGAGCACATCTTCATCATAAGCACCGAACTATCGGATAAAATTGCAAGTTTTAAGAACTGATGACAGAAAGGGGGTCCTTGGTAAGAAACGACTCACTCGCATGTACATTCTTATTGTGCTTGCTTTTGACACGCAAACAAACACTGGTCCAACAACAAATTCTGAGTTAGATAAATCTGATATATGCGGCATTTGCACACATATTGTCGACGGGGACCCTGAAGACCGTGGTATATACTGTGAGAAATGGTATCACGCTTTAAATAGTGTCAGGACATGAACACTTTTACATAATTATGATTACCATAATGATCACAGTAGTGCACCTTGGCAATGCTTAAAATGTGGAAAACCTCATTTCAACACTTCTTTCTTTGATCATAGTAAGTCTCTGTATCTTGATCAATCATTTTCATCTGTCAATACAGACAACACCTCTATCAGATCACAGGGTGGTATACACCAAAACATACCCCTGTGCATTGCAGTACACCAAACACAAATATGTCGGCACAGCTCCAAACAAAGATCACAGCAGTGCTTATAGACCGGATATAGATTTTGATTGTATTGATGAACTAGAACCCACTTTATGTTTATGAGATCAAGTAAATAGCACAGTATTCATTGGTGGTAGCCTAAATCTGGGAGATATAGACTGGCAAACATACACTGTTGATCCAGTTTCCGCTCATGTAGAGGAAAATAATAAACTTCTGGATTTTGCTGACAATTATTGTTTAACCCAGTTAGTAGATGAACCTACTAGAATTACAGAGTCAACAAAAAACTGCATTGATGTAATGTTCATCTCAAACACACCCTTGGCTGAGACAGTAAAAGTTATACCTGGTTTCAGTGACCATAGCATTCCCGTTGTCAACCTATTAACTTCAGCTAGACTAAATCGCAAAGAGAAACGTAAAATGTTTCTATATAAGAAGGCAAATTGGACTGCCATCATAGAAGGGCTGAATAAATTTATTGAACAAGATCTTGTAAAACACCTAAATGTTCAGAATTTATGGGATGCTTTCAAAAGTAAACTCGAAGACCTAACAATTCAATCCATTCCAACTAAAATAGTATCTGGGAAACAAAATCTCCCCTGACTGTCTACTGAAATTTAAAAAACGCATGAAAAAGAGAGACAGGCTCTATAGCAAAATGAAAAAAATCCAAAAGCCCTCAGATCTTCTCAAAGTTCAAAAAACTGAAATCATTAATTCAAATGAAATCTAGAAATGCTTACTGGGATTATATGAACAACATTGCATGAGATACATCTGAGCACAAACATGGCACAACTAAAACATTCGGGGTTTTTATAGAGAGTCTAAGACTAATACTGGTGCGGGCCGTTGTCTAATGTTGTTAAAACTTGTGGTCCAAACCATTTGCATGTTCATAGTATGTATTATATATGTTTATGCATGACATATATAATAATTATTTGCAATAAAATATGATTAAACTAGAGTCTAAGAAATGACTCTTCAGGAGTAGCACCACTAGAAGATGATGGCAACCTAAAATCAAATCCATCTGATAAAGCAGAAATTCCCAACAAGCAGTTTTCTTCTGTAATTGTAAATGATGATGACACAAACTTCCCAGACCTTGGGCCTAGTAATTTTGCATCGATGCCGAATATACATGTCACACTAAACGGAGTTAGTAAACTGCTAAATAATATAAACCCTCATAAGGCTGCTGGCCCTGATGCCATTAAACCAGTTGTCTTAAAAGAATGTGCTAATGAGATCGCACAGGTCTATCTTCACTAAACTTTTCAACATGTCTTTAGAAACTGGTATTATTCCCTCAAACTGGTCCCAGGCTTTTGTAACACATATCTTCAAAAAAGGAGAAAAGTATAAAGCTAGTAATTACAGACCTGTATCCTTAACATGCATAGCATGTAAATTACTCGAACACATAGTACTACTTAGTAACTACTTAGTTAGTAACATACTAGATCAATTAGACTTAAAACATCCTAGTAGACAACCAACATGGCTTCCGTGCTAGGCGGTCTTGCGAAACTCAACTTGTTGGTTTCATACATGACCTATCACAATCTATACAGCGGGACCAAGTGGATGTCGCCATAATGGATTTTAGTAAATCGTGTGATGTATGTGGTCCATCATGGTAGATTACAGCATAAGCTAGCTCAATATGGCATCGGGAGTAGTGCTCTTTCTTGGGTGAAAGCTTTCTTAGGTCATAGAACGCAACAAGTTGTTGTTGATGGGGCGACATCTACTTCGGCACGTGTACTATCAGGAGTCCCACAAGGGTGTTGAGGCCTCTTCTGTTTCTGCTCTATATAAATGACCTTCAAGCAACTGTAAAGTCCCATGTCAGACTATTTGCTGATGACTGCGTTATTTATAGAGCCATTCATTCTGCCCAAGACTCCATGCAATTACAGTATGATCAGGACAACCTAGCAGAATGGGAGCAGAAATGGAAGATGAACCTCAACATCAGTAAATGCCATATCATGCATGTCACAAGATAAAAACAGTATATACCCTCCACAAACAAACATTATCTACCGTATCCCAAGCAACTTATCTTGGTCCAAATTTCATCCAATCTCTCATGGACTCCGCACATAAATAAAATAACCAGTAAATTCAGTCAGAGCTTATGCTTCTTAAAAAGGAATTTTCATTCAGCACGCAAAACAACTAAACAAGCTGCTTATAACTATATTGTCAGACCTACATTAGAATAGTGCTCATCGGTATGGGATCCACATACAGAGAAAGACAATGACAGAGTTGAAAATGAATTATCTGAAATGGAACTCCTTAGATAGTAGACGAAAAACAAACCGGCTTACTCTGTTCTATAAAATGGTAAATAATCATATGGCTGTCAATCCATCACAATATATAACACCTTACAACAGACAATCACGACATTACCACCATTTGGCATATCACATTCCATTCACAACAGTTAACTATTTCAAGTGCTCATACTTTCCAAGAACAGTTGTTCAATGGAACATACTGCTATCCCATATAGTCAGCGCTGCCTCTATCGCAGGATTTAAGTCAGTGCTGGCTGCATCGATGATGAAGCCATAACAGAACACACTTGTTTTTTATCTTGTTCCTAACAACTACTAACCTTTCTTTGCACACTTCTAATATGTGTACATATTGTAGGCTTAATGGCTTTTAAGGTTTAAGGGAACAGCTAATAAGGTACAATATATAATATGCTTTCAATAATCAACATCGGATCACATTTACAAATAAAATGAGCTTATAAATTATATTTGTGACAACCCTATTTAGAATCATAACGTAAGTAGAATAAGGGTATACAGGTTTGAAAATAACTTAAACTACGGATTTCTAAAATGTTCGCATGGCGGATTCCAATCTGAATGTTGTCGTTATTGACACAACCTCCGATCTTATTCAACCACATTTCGTTAAACTGATCGCTTCATCTCTTATTCTTCTTCTTCTCGTGTTCCGATTTGATATTTCATGTTCTTGAACTTTCTTCAAATATCCATTTAAATGTTAACCGTTTTCTTTTAATTTCCAAAATATTTTACTCATTAATACAATAATTTCTGAAATTCGTTAGCATATACCTAGAATATATTTCACGTATTTTCATTGTTAAATATATTATTCTCCTGCCTATTGTATAGCTGGTTAAACCATGCAAATGTAGACATCTATATTCATCTCACATATAGACAGGCTTTTTGTGCCGTTTTGGGATGTGAGTTAAATATGTCTAACCAGGTAGGCAAAGGAACTACTTTATGCTAATTACATATCACTAACGCAGTCATTTCAGCGTTTTATTGGATAACGGTAAATCCGGACACGGTCGTGAAGTTACGTCATTATAATAACAATGATATGTCATCGATGACACATTCATGACGTATCGCTACCATTCATGTGTTGTTCAAGTGCATACCATTATCATTTGACCCACACGGTACTTGCATTGATTGTAAGCATCCTGCATCTAATAACAGTGCGACTGATCTCCCTTTAAGTATTGTTATTCATTAGTTCCTTTTAGTATGATGGTTATAAAGTCATAGATTATTTGAATCTTTACACATGTTGAATGTGAAAAGTTAGTATTCAAGAAAATCAACCGTTAAACTTAACATGTACACGTTTACTTTTAAATGACAATCAACACGTCGCTAAGGCGTCGCTAATATGGGCAACCGGTAGCGACGATAAATAAACGTTAAGCACACAAGTGCATCAAATGGATAAAAAGGTGAGAAAATAAATCTAGCACCTCCATAGAGTCTCGTTCTTTGTATGCATCTTGGGCCCTCGATTTGGATTTCCTTATCTGCAACGTTTGGATTTGGAGGTGCTAGATTCACTTTGTCTCAATGTATTTGTACTCGTCGTGTGGCAATACATAGAGAATATTAGGTTACTGTCTTAAATTTAATTTATTAGGCGAGTTAGAGAACATATACAAGGCGAAGCTCTGTCGAGTGTAGCATAATAATTTAAAATTATAAGAGAGTAACCTAATATTCTATATATCCTATCTTCTGATAAAAAAGAGGTATTGGAGAGGGAATTAAGATTAACGAATATTCATGACCTGAAGATTAGCATACCATCTGGGAACATATAGCGTCATACACACAGCGTTGTAGCATCCATGAACGTGTGGTAGAGCGTATGATTTGGAATCGAACGATCCCGGATTCGATACTCGGTCAGACATGTGTAGCGGGTCGGTTCTGGGGGGATAAGTGCCCCATTACCAGTTAGCAGAAGAAATACACTCGGGGTAGGTTCTCTAGCCACGTTATTGCATGTTTCGTGTCATAATACTCTGTCTACTATACGGTTATTCAACAATTAACAACCAACCAATCGATGTGACCTGAAAATATATAACAAGCCAGCCTAAATATAAATAATAGTAATCTGGTCCTTCTTCTGAAAACAAATATATAAATACTTGTTTGCACTTCCAAAATGTATATGATATCTTGCATACACATAGCATATGTATAAAGTGTCATTGAACAAGGCACGCACGCACGCACGCACGCACGCACGCACGCACGCACGCACGCACGCACGCACGCACGCACGCACGCACGCACGCACGCACGCACGCACGCACGCACGCACGCACGCACGCACGCACGCACGCACGCACGCACGCACGCACGCACGCACGCACGCACGCACGCACGCACGCACGCACGCACGCACGCACGCACGCACGCACGCACGCACGCACGCACGCACGCACGCACGCACGCACGCACGCACGCACGCACGCACGCACGCACGCACGCACGCACGCACGCACGCACGCACGCACGCACGCACGCACGCACGCACGCACGCACG
>CM026395.1:55021126-55127796 GCA_014843695.1 Archivesica marissinica
TTGGTGGGGAGGGTGGGTGTATGTCACTGATTTAAGGACAACGGTTGGTGGGGAGGGTGGGTGTATGTCACTGATCTAAGGACAACAGTTGGGAGGGTGGGTGTATGTCACTGATTTAAGGACAACAGTTGGGAGGGTGGGTGTATGTCACTGATTATACAGGAGTAAAACATAGTGTTCAGACTCCATTGGCTGCCTGCTACAATCATGCCAGGATACATGTTCCTGTTCCTGAAGTTGTAAGAACTTGTTCTTAAAGTTATATAAGAACGTGTTCCTAAAGTTGTAAGAACTTGTTCTTAAAGTTATAAGAACGTATTCCTAAAGTTGTAAGAACTTGTTCCTAAAGTTGTAAGAACTTGTTCCTGTAAGAACTTGTTCCTAAAGTTGCAAGAACTTGTTCCTAAAGTTGTAAGAACTTGTTCTTTCAGTTACAAGAACTTGTTCTAAAGTTACAATAACTTGTTCTAAAGTTACAAGAACTTGTTCTAAAGTTACAAGAACTTGTTCCTATAAAGTTACAAGAACTTGTTCTAAAGTTACAAGAACTTGTTCCTATAAAGTTACAAGAACTTGTTCCTATAAAGTTACAAGAACTTGTTCTAAAGTTACAAGAACTTGTTCCTATAAAGTTACAAGAACTTGTTCCTAAAACATGTATGAACTTGCTCCCAATTTGTATGAACTAATATCCTACCTATCATGGTTCCCACAATAAGAGCAACGCCGGACAACAGACCCACTCCTTTCTTCATCTGTATATACTTCTTGTCCACGTGCGGCTCCGTCGACTGTCTCGAACTACTGCACGAGTCGCTAGACAAACTCGATTTCTCCGAGCCTTTACGTTGTAAAAGGAGCTGGTTCCCGCAATCTCCCTTGGACTCGCACGACACCTTCTCATATCCAACCTTGGCGATTTCTCGAAGCTCGATATTCTTGATTCCGTTTCGCACAGGATCCTCTTCCACCAAAACGTTGTGATTCATAACTGCAACAGTCATACATACCATAGTTTAGTCCACAAAGAAATTTTAGTACACAAAGAAATTTTAGTCCACAAAGAAATGTACTCAAATATGACAAGTAATTTCTTCGATGTTGATATTTTTGCAACAGAATTTGTTCAATATTCTAGCTTACAAAGTTATCATATTATAGTGTTGAAACACCTAAATCCACACTCTAGGACACATATTATAAAACAGATATTAATGTCAGCACATTTTGTTGGGCAAAATATATTCTTATCATAATAATCTCTGTAGAAATGTCACAAAATGATATTTCTATTTCCCTGAAGGTTTTCTATATGTAAAGATGTCACACAATCCTACTTTGGTCTTTCCAACTCCCCTGAATGTTGTTGCATTTGATCCTAAATTGATATTTCTATTCTCTTGGCAGCCTCCTCTGGAAAAAACAAAAACCAATGCCCTAACACAAATGCACTGATTTGTGTTCTTTCACTCTCATTTCACATAAACAGTTGCTAAGTTGTTATGTTATATGACAATCCTGCAGTTAACTTTTTTCTCTGTGGGAATGGCATCGCATGGGACACAGAACTGTAAATATGTTTAGGCAAAAAACAAAAAACAAAAACCTGTGCTTACTTGTTCATGCACAAAAAACCATAGAGCCGGTCGGTCGGGAATTTGTTTGTTTTTTTATTTTATTTTTACCATACTTTTTACCATACTTTTTCAAACATTCATAAACAAATTCAGGGATCAATGGGGGAGGGGTGTAAAAAAAGGGTGTAAAAAAACAAGTTGGTCGGAAAACCGTAAACACAGGTTGTTATTTTTTAAAGTGGATCCTTCCAGAAGTCGAGGGTACTTTTGGCGACTTACGACATTCGTTAAATGAAACTGGGCTTAATCTTAGATATCCGGTTGACTTTTATTTTGCAGTAGAAATCCCCAAAAAATTGTAACTTTCAAAAATGATTGTTTGCTTGTTTCTCAGCCACATGTCGACAATACTTTCATCACTTGTTATGTTATATGTTATATTTCGGGTTTTACGCCTGCATCAGCACCATTTTGGGCTATATCGCTGGCGGGCAGTTTACCTAACAACACCTTTCCTGGGCAGACTCCAGCGGTTAACCAGTACTTGGTTGCACCAACCTCCGTAAGAAACTGCCAACTTTTTCATATAAATGAGACACGGTCTGAGCGGGGCTCGAACCCGTGACCATCAGTGATGATAGGTTACAGTTGTATACAAGTCAGCGACCTTAACCACTCGACCACGGAGGCGGACCTTTCATCACTTGTCTGAATGAAAAAGTTTGACTTTTGGCAGTGAATATATGGTAGGGTTATTTGTTGCAAAAGCTTTCGAGAAACGAAACCATTAAAAAAATGTTTATGCTATTAGACAAAGCACACTTCTCTGCAAATATTATAGTAACAGGTACATCTACACCCCTTATTTACCCCCCCCCCACATAATTATACTCGGTGTCAAAAAATACAGAATATACATGTATATATTTATAGTGTTTTCCTTAACCCATTTCATTCTGTATATCGTTCAAACAGTATTTGCAAAGAACATAGAGCCAGATCAGCTGCCAGGGAACGTGCCGTCTGATCAGGCTCTCTGCTGTTTGCTATTCAGATGATCTTGCTAAGACACTTGGCTATGTAGCAAACAACATAGATCCTGATCAGCATGCAGCGTCACGCTGCGGCTGATCTGGATCTATGTTCTTTGCAAAAGCCTTTAAATGTATCCAGAATGAAATGGGTGCTTACACGAATGTCAATTTTATGTTCAATGATTTGATTTGAATGTATTAACATTATTATTGCAAATATATTTGAGAATGTTCTTTTATATATACCATTGACAATCATGTTTGTAAAATCTAAAATATTTCTTGAGCTCTTGGGCATACACTCAAACCTGTCTTAAGCAGCCAGCCAAGGGAGTCACAGAAAGTGGCTGCTTAGCACAGGTGGCTGCTTAATAGAGGTCAACTGTATAACAAAACAGCATATTGGGAATCTGGAAACTGGCTGCTTAATACAGGTTGGCTGCTTAATAGAAGTGACCACTAACACAGGTTTGACTGTATATTGCAGCCTTCTATTCCAATAAATCATCTACACACTATCTACTACAAACAACATGTGGCTTCTATCTTAACCGGGCATTCAACCATTTCATCATTTACAAGAAATTTACGAGCAGTTGAGTAAAACGGCCATAAAGATGAGTGAAACTAGGCTCAGTACTGATAATTTCTGGTAAGTTTCATGATATTCCGGCCAGGAAGCTTATCCGATTTTGTCCTGACAAAAGTGTGTTACCTAAAAATCATTGAAGGGCCATAACTGTGTGAAAAATGATTCATGAAAATCCGACAAAAGGTCTTGTTCAGGGATACTCTGCGATATACGGACAGACAGAGAGTACAAAATCACTATGTCTCCCCCCCTCCCTCCTCCTCAACACTTATTATCGATGTACGATTCAAACATAAAATGAAACTAGAGGAATAACACCCGGAGTGATGCAAACCACCGCGCTGGTATTTGACACAAGTGCTTGAATTTACAGTGGCATATAGTCAATTGGATTGGACACTTCATTGACTGCCCTGGCCACACAACTTGACCAATATCTCTAAAAGTCGCTTCCTTCTGGACCGACCCTCTATATATCCACGATGTTTCATCAAACACAGACACACATTAGTCGTGATAGCACAATGGTAGCGCGTTCACTTCAGGAGCGAAATGAGTTCGAGCCCAGCTGGAGCCATTACAATTGTGCCCTTATGCAAGGCACTTAAATTCCACATTACCTCTTCTCTCCCTCATGGCAATTGATTACATCAATTAGTAAATGGTTTACTACAGGCTTAGCAAGCTTTACATAGGAATTGCGACTATAGCTGGACATGGCTGTTGAAGAATCCAGGATTTGCAGTGTTAATAGCTCAGTGATGATTTTCAGTGATACAAGAATTGTGACGCCATGTTGGTTATTGTGCATACAGAGTGTACGATCATTTGCATAGTTATTACACTAGTGAATTACGAACATAGGCAATGGCGATATTACCCGTCTGCAGCACAAATTATGTTATAGAAAGATATAATCAAACAAACATATCTAGTGATGTTCATTTACATCACTAAGAAACTGATATGTGATGGGATGACTCCTGTAGCATAGTCAGGTATTTATTGGCCGCTTTCTACTTGTGATGTTGTGTTGTATGCGCCAGACTAGTGTAAGAAATTTAGCATGACAGTCATGGCTTCCTGTTGACATGAACATAAAACAGCTTCAACAATAGAATAAAGTGATATTATTTCTGTTTAAAAAAAAAAATGCAGTGTATGCAAGTATGTCAGCGTTTTAATAAAACATGTCAAAAGTGATTTATGTACTAAGTTGCACATTCATTTCATTGCTATTAACCCTTTTCAACACTACATACATCTAAATAGGCCTACAACATCAACTCATCTCGATCTACACTTTTGGCCCGAAATATTATTATTTTTAGACAAAATTACCCATTTTGATAAACGAACTGGACCAGTTCGAAATGTTATTATTTTATTACTGTACAACTCAAGTAATACTGGTTTTGTAAGGAAGCCACTAATTATTGTATGCTAGCAACTTTTGGAAATTGTAACTGTGAGTTTGAACTATTGACCTTAACCCTTTCAACACCACATACCTCTAAATAGGCTTACAAAAAGTGTAGATCCAGATGAGCCGGCTCGTGACGAGCCATCTCATCAGGATCTGCACTTTTTACCAGTAATATTACTATTTTTAGACACAATTACCCATTTTGATAAATGAACTGGTCCAAATGTAATTTTCTTATTAATTTATTGGTCTAAGAATAGCATGGACCAGTCCATGTCAGTTACTTGGTGTTGAATGGGTTAAATAAGAACAGAGTGGAAGCCTTACTTTTGAGCTTTAACCTGCTAATCACAAACTAAAGAGTAAAGTTGCTTTTATAGTTTATACAAATTTATTTTAACTCTGCGAAACAAGTTCTTACAACTTGTATTAATTACTCTCGAGACCGCATTCCTGATGGAATCCACCACCACAAGGGAGAGAGAAGAGGCAACGTGGAACTTAAATGCCTTGCCTAAGGGCACAAACGTAATGGCTCTAGCGGGGCTCGAACTCTGGGCATTTCACACCTGAAGCAAACGTGCTACAACTATGCTAGCTTGCTTTTTTGCTAGCTATTCTAATAGTGGAACTAAAACACTTGTTTGTGCTATGCAAGGTTAATTAGAAATAATTCCAAGTATGTTAATATTATGTAGCCTTGTGGGAGGTGGCATCTAACAAACACAAGGGACAGAGTCTTAATACAAGGGACATAGTCTTAATACAAGGGACAGAGTCTTAATACAAGGGACAGAGTCTTAATACAAGGGACAGAGTCTTAATACAAGGGACAGAGTCTTAATACAAGTGACAGAGTCTTAATACAAGGGACAGAGTCTTAATACAAGGGACAGAGTCTTAATACATGGGACAGAGTCTTAATACAAGGGACAGAGTCTTAATACAAGGGACAGAGTCTTAATACATGGGACAGAGTCTTAATACAAGGGACAGAGTCTTAATACAAGGGACAGAATCTTAATACAAGGGACAGAGTCTTAATACAAGGGACAGAGTCTTAATACATGGGACAGAGTCTTAATACAAGGGACAGAGTCTTAATACAAGGGACATAGTCTTAATACAAGGGACAGAGTCTTCATACAAGGGACAGAGTCTTCATACAAGGGACAGAGTCTTCATACAAGGGACAGAGTCTTAATACAAGGGACAGAGTCTTAATACTTAATACAAGGGACAGAGTCTTAATACAAGGGACAGAGTCTTCATACAAGGGACATAGTCTTAATACAAGGGACAGAGTCTTAATACAAGGGACAGAGTCTTAATACAAGGGACAGAGTCTTAATACAAGGGACAGAGTCTTAATACAAGGGACAGAGTCTTAATACAAGGGACAGAGTCTTAATACAAGGGACAGAGTCTTAATACAAGGGACAGAGTCTTAATGTCTTAATACATGGGACAGAGTCTTAATACAAGGGACAGAGTCTTAATACAAGGGACAGAGTCTTAATACAAGGGACAGAGTCTTAATACATGGGACAGAGTCTTAATACAAGGGACAGAGTCTTAATACAAGGGACAGAGTCTTAATACATGGGACAGAGTCTTAATACAAAGGACAGAATCTTAATACAAGGGACAGAGTCTTAATACAAGGGACAGAGTCTTAATACATGGGACAGAGTCTTAATACAAGGGACAGAGTCTTAATACAAGGGACATAGTCTTAATACAAGGGACAGAGTCTTCATACAAGGGACAGAGTCTTCATACAAGGGACAGAGTCTTCATACAAGGGACAGAGTCTTAATACAAGGGACAGAGTCTTAATACTTAATACAAGGGACAGAGTCTTAATACAAGGGACAGAGTCTTCATACAAGGGACATAGTCTTAATACTTAATACAAGGGATAGAGTCTTAATACTTAATACAAGGGACAGAGTCTTAATACTTAATACAAGGGACAGAGTCTTAATACAAGGGACATTGTCTTAATAAATATTTGAACTTTTATTATGATTATTATTGCATAGAGTCAAACCTGTGTTAAGCAGCCAGCCAAGGGAATTACAGAAAGTGGCTGCTGAGCACAGGTGGCTGCTTAATAGAGGTCAAATGTATAACAAAACAACATTTTGGGAATCTGGATGCTTAATACAGGTTGGCTGCTTAATGGAGATGACCATTAACACAGGTTTGATTGTATTTACACTTTTTCGCCAAAACAGTCATTTGCTAAATGTCTTTACACTTTTTCGCCAAAACAGTCATTTGCTAAATGTATTTACACTTTTTCGCCAAAACAGTCATTTGCTAAATGTATTTACACTTTTTCACCAAAACACATATAAATGATAGTTTCAAAATGTGATAAAGAAAAACGACTATAGAGACGTTAACAAACTTGGATGTATTTCTGCTGAATTTATTATTGTGTGCTAATGTTCCCACACCAACCTGAAAGTCACGTTTTCCCCGATATTCAGTAAAACTAACGAACCCGTATCGGAGGTCATAAACCCTTTCTCAAACTGGAGCTCAAGCTCAACCAATCAGAAAGCTCGAGACTGAGCTTGAAGTTGGAGATGAGTTTTATAAACCTCCAACCAAGCTGGATGAGCCAGAAGTTGCTAGACTCTCTCTTGAGAACGTCCTTTTACCATGAATGAATCGGTGTATTCATTGTTCATCATTTCACAGACATGAGGCAGAGAGCTACTGAATAAATTGATCAGAAATGCAAATCATTTCATTTCCCCGATTTTGATCTTATTGCTGGTAAAATTCCCAAATCCATGCAATCTGATGATAGAAATTCTAATACATATATAAAGCCTTTCCTTTTTGGCAACATCATAGCAATTAGAGAAATTATACCGGACCAAAAGTGTATCTGAACATACAAAAGTGCATCTGAACATACAATAAATTGGGATAAAGTTGGATCCTTTCACTCCATTGTATCTAAGATAGGAAGACTATTGCAGTGTTTGCATCAGCAACAAGAGAACCACGGAACAAGTATAAACATTATTTATTTCACAACGATTACGAAACAAGCCGTAACAGCTTATATTAATCACTGTGGAAGAAAGCGAATATCTGGTCATTCAAATGGGAGGAAACAAGTGTACCTGGATAAAACCCACCTCTCCATTCTGGTGGCCACCATACCATCTCGTATACTTCCAGGTTCGAGGATTGAACAATGTTGCTTTGGAGAAAAGCGAGCGAGTAAACGACTGCGCTAATCGGACAGCCAAATCAAGGCGGACCTTAGCTGAAGTAAATTTTGCGAAACTGTGACAGCAGAGTAAAACAAAGATGGTGAACAGAAACATCCACTCATTGATGGCGAGTTGTAAAAGTTTCAAAGTGATTTGTGTCATCACTTCACAATAATGAGTTTGTTTTAACGAGATTCATAAGGTTCTTTGCCTCTGAGAATGTGTTGTATCTGGATGTATATGGTTCTTTGCCTCTGAGAATGTGTTGTATCTGGATGTATACTATTCTTTGCCTCTGAGAATGTGTTGTATCTGAATGTATACTATTCTTTGCCTCTGAGAATGTGTTGTATTAGGATGTATATGGTTCTTTGCCTCTGAGAATGTGTTGTATCTGGATGTATACGGTCCTTTGCCTCTGAGAATGTGTTGTATCTGGATGTATACGGTTCTTTGCCTCTGAGAATGTGTTGTATCTGGATGTATACGGTTCTTTGCCTCTGAGAATGTGTTGTATCTGGATGTATACGGTTCTTTGCCTCTGAGAATGTGTTGTATCTGGATGTATATGGTTCTTTGCCTCTGAGAATGTGTTGTATCTGGATACATACTATTCTTTGCCTCTGAGAATGTGTTGTATCTGGATGTATATGGTCCTTTACCTCTGAGAATGTGTTGTATCTGGATGTATACTATTCTTTGCCTCTGAGAATGTGTTGTATCTGGATGTATATGGTTCTTTGCCTCTGAGAATGTGTTGTATCTGGATGCATTATTTTGCACCAACATGTAAATTAAGACATCCGACAGGTTGAGATACCCGACAGGTTGATATAGCTCAACCCGACAGTTTCTGCTGTGCATCGGCATTCTCTGGCAGCTATGGACTATTCACCTATATTTTGTCTGCAGGTAGAAAATATAATTAAAAAAAGGTTTCAATGTGGATTTGTCTCATCACTTCACAATAATGAGAGTGTTTATCGGTATGCATACGGTTCTTTGCCTCCAAGAATGTGTTGCGGCTGGATATATTATTTTGCACCAATATGTAAATTAAGACATCGGACAGGTTGATGCATCTCAACCTGACAGTTTCTGTTATGCATCGGCCATTTCACATTTCATATTCTCTGGCATTCTCTACTGTTCACCTATATTTTCTCTGAAAGGTAGAAAATGTATTTCTGCTTGTAGTAGGTCATTCACCTGTTGAGCATCCAATGCTTAGCTCATTTATTTCTTCCACAGCATGATCAATTGGTTCCTGGTTCGTGGATGGTCATAGTAGTGTGTGAGACTATTTGGAGTGACCTTTCAGTGCCCCGCCTATGATAAGCCCTCTCGGTATTGTACCAGGCCAGTTGTTCACTAAACGCAGGCGTAAGAGCTATTAACCCTTTCAACACCACAGACCTCTAAATTGGCTTACAAAAAAGTGTAGATCCAGATGAGCCGGCTCGTGACGAGCCGTCTCATCAGGATCTGCACTTTTTTCAAGTAACATAACTATTTTTAGAAAAAATATTACCCATTTTGATAAATGAACTGATCCAAATGTAATTTTGTTATTAATTTATTGGTCTAAAAATATCATGGACCAGTCCATGTCAGTTACTTGGTGTTGAATGGGTTAATGGGAATGTAAGCTGTAGTGAGAGGTAGTGGTTAAAAAAAGGGAAAAAGGAATATATACATATATACGGCACAAGAAGTTCCCTTTGCCTCTCCCTCTTTCAAGAGAATCGCTAATTTGACTCCATCACTATTCACTCATATAAGGGTCAGAAGGGGAACTGCAAATATATCACTGTTCTGCCTGTGTTACTGAGGGGGAGACGGTGTATACTGATCTAGGCAGAAGTCTCCACAGATTACACACAAACACACAATATATTCCAGATCTAGGCATAAGTCTCCACAGATTCCACACAAACACACAATATATTCCAGATCTAGGCAGAAGTCTCCACAGATTCCACACAAACACACAATATATTCCAGATCAGCATCAGCTCAGCTATGTTCCTTTGTTTTACCAAACAAAATTAGTAACTACACAGAGCCATGGCAAGAAGTTTAAAATAATCAATTTTCATCCGTTTTCTCATCTAATAAATTATTAAATTATTGAATCTCGACATTATATCCTGCAGTATATTCATTGCATACTTTACTGTCACAATTTGCTATCAATAAATTTACCGGATTTCACATTTGGTTAATGAACAACAGTAAAAACAAAGGATTCCAACGAGAAAGACCAATACACATTTCCGGATAAATCTGACTGCCAAGGGAGGTAATAGAAAAACAAGCGATGTCTCTCATTGCTGCTGTTAATTAAGACTTTAATGACGTTATTTCATGCAAAATGGATCAGTTCACTGGTACTAATCCAGGCTAGCTACCTGCTAAATCTCCTTAAGTTCTATACAAGACAAAACAGTCAACCTTTAATCATAAGGTTAGATGCAAATCTCACTGTTCTCCTATATAAAGTGGAAGATAAACAGCCCCCCCCCTTCTGCCCGCTCAGCCCATGTTTTGTATAAATTGATTGATACAAATCATGAAACTGTGCAATTGGCTGTGTTCTTTGAGGACATGATAAAACATGATCATAATTATAGATTGTTTGGCACAGGTAACTGTGTCAGTGATTTCGTCAGCTTGTTTGGACATAAACAATTGTGACCTACAATTATATGAATTTGGTTAATAGTATACAAACACTGCAATCAGACCCAGTTATTTGGTTAGTGTCGGATTTCCATTCAGAAAAACAAAATTGAAATTGTGTGTGAGAGTGTCCCATATCTTAATACAAGTAATCTTTAACAAAACATAAAAGTGATCTACACACATCATTGTATGCCGCTTATGGAGTGGAGTAACGTAGATGTGGAGAAAACCAAACAAAAAACAAAGATGATCGTGTGTTTTACGTTTATTTAACGTTGCTAAAGGTTGGGCCATATGATCCTAGTAAAAAATAAGTTTATAAGCAGTTCTCATGCTAGGTCAGAATGTTTGGGAGAAGTGAGAAAGCGCACGAATGTGTCCTTAAATGGTATTATTTAATCAATACACAAAGACAATTAAATACATTTGAATAGAAGGCGTGATTTACAATGGACAAAGTTTTGGAAGTTGTATATTAAAAAAAAAAAAAATCTTTTGGGGCTTAGGGAGCGAAGTGGCCTAGGGTGACTATTCTGCCCATGTCTCCCTCTAGAATGAGCCCTGATAATAGTTTTCAAGTACAGTCTACACCCGATATGTCAAAGTCGGTTATGTCGAATTCTCCGGTTATCTCGAAGTCGGATCAAAGTCCCGTTTCAGACACTATCATTTTACATATAACTGGCTCCGTTTATACCCAATTTCGTTACGTCAAACTATGGTTATGTCGAAATATTTTGTTCGGTCCGACAGATGTAGACTGTACTTAAAAAATGTCTTAGATTGGACACCGTTATTGAAACACCTGCTACAATTACATGGCAACAGTTCTAGAAATCATTACAGTGTGTGTGTTTTACGTTTATTTATCGTCGCTACTGGTTGCCCATATGAGCGACGCCTCCTGAAGAGATTAGTCATTGTAGATTTTGGAGGATAGTGCAATGATACAGACAGAAGACCCATTCCAGAGTCTCCTCTGGTTCTTTTACGTGCACAGTGTAAAGCACCGACACGAGACCTCGGTTTAACGTCCCATCTGAAAGACTGTTAATTTTATTAGGGTCAGACGGGGGATCGAACCTGCGATCACTGGATTACCAGTCCAGCGTGTTACCACTGGACTACATATCCATCTGTACCATTACAGTCATTTTGATCAAAGATATAACTTTAAACATCTATTGTGATGTATTGTTCAAATGATATATTATTAATGTTAGACCCATCATATCTGTGTATAAGGACATCTGTCAGGAATGACAAGTTGACAAGTGTATCAGGATGTATAAGGTACATGATGTCTTTGTTGACAGGTTAAAAATATGTTTATCCTTAACCTGCCGAATAAATTAGGATCTATGTTGATTGCTGTTCAGACAAGTGTTTTAGCTCCACTATCCGAATAGCAAACTGTTTGCAAAATCAACTTTAGTTGTGATTGGTAGGTTACGGGTTAATTGACAATGGCTCCATGGGATACCAATCTCGTGATCTGTACTGTAGACATAGATGGTCTCTATCTTGGGGTGATCACTGTACCTTATAACTATCACATCAATCAAAGTGCAATTTTATGAAAGTCATAATAAATAAATTGATACCATTTTATCTCATTATCATAACCATTATCTCCATTTTTTGTCACGTTTCAACGATAAATAATGCCAGCTGACTAATGCTACATATATCACATATTGGGTGCAAGAATATTTTTATCCACACAGCTATTATATCATCTTGTGGCTACATAATGTATGGTGTTCTAGATTATTCATCACATTATGCTACGAACAAGATATCTGTGGTGATAGTGGATGCTCTGTGGTGATAGTGTGGTGATAGTGGATGCTCTGTGGTGATAGTGGATGCTCTGTGGTGATAGTGGATGCTCTGTGGTGATAGTGGATGCTCTGTGGTGATAGTGGATGCTCTGTGGTGATAGTGGATGCTCTGTGGTGATAGTGTGGTGATAGTGGATGCTCTGTGGTGATAGTGGATGCTCTGTGGTGATAGTGGATGCTCTGTGGTGATAGTGGATGCTCTGTGGTGATAGTGGATGCTCTGTGGTGATAGTGGATGCTCTGTGGTGATAGTGTGGTGATAGTGGATGCTCTGTGGTGATAGTGGATGCTCTGTGGTGATAGTGGATGCTCTGTGGTGATAGTGGATGCTCTGTGGTGATAGTGGATGTTCTGTGGTGATAGTGGATGCTCTGTGGTGATAGTGGATGCTCTTTACTTTACTAAATAATGAACTAGTGGCATATTCATCCACCATATAATTATAGAATGAATGCATATAGGAACCAATTCTGTTCTATAAGATGATAATGAAAAAGCAAGGCGCAGGTGTGTTGCAACATAAAAACATTTACTTACCTGAACTGAGCGTCTCAATACTACATTCCATTCAGTATCTATAGGAACCAGCCTGGTATGTTAAGCAATGAATGCAGCAGACGTGTGCAATTGTGCATATTCTTCCTTATAATATACATTAGAAGGAACCAGTAGGGCACCAGCATGACTTACCGGTTTTTGTATTCATGCAAACTGCACAGTTGATACATTTAGAAGGAACCAGTAGGGCACCAGCATGACTTACCGGTTTTTGTATTCATGCAAACTGCACAGTTGATACATTTAGAAGGAACCAGTAGGGCACCAGCATGACTTACCGGTTTTTGTATTCATGCAAACTGCACAGTTGATACATTTAGAAGGAACCAGTAGGGCACCAGCATGACTTACCGGTTTTTGTATTCATGCAAACTGCACAGTTGATACATTTAGAAGGAACCAGTAGGGCACCAGCATGACTTACCGGTTTTTGTATTCATGCAAACTGCACAGTTGATACATTTAGAAGGAACCAGTAGGGCACCAGCAAGACTTACCGGTTTTTGTATTCATGCAAACTGCACAGTTGATACATTTAGAGTGGCACTATATTGCAATCAATGCTATTTTTTGGTAAAAAGTCAAAAAGATATTTAAAGAAGATAATTTCCAATGACTGTGTGTCTAAGCATATCCAAATATTCACAAATAAACAAAACAAATCAACTAAATATAGCACGGTCGTATATGCAAATTGTTTATCAAGAAACAAACAAAGTTTAATGCGCATGCTTGAAGCGACAACGGATGGTGAAACTGCTGTCACGTGTTTGTTCTGGTTGCCGATAGAGAGCAATGTGAAATGTACGCAGGTGAAAGTTCTACTTTACTTTCCGTTGATTATATTGAAACGAATGCTGTATTCCGACTGTAAATAATTATTCAAATTACAACGGATGAATGTGCAGTAGCCTCGCTACTTGTATGTGAAATAAAACGTTTTCCATACGATAAATTATAAATTTCAGCTTGTTCACAATTCAGAAGAAACACCACATGATAACTGTATCTCTAGTCCTACTTATGATTGCAGTGTAACAAAATGCATTAGTTACAATATATGTGTACAGTATTGGTAATGGTAATACAGTATGGTACAAGACATTATGCCAATTAATTATGTATGTAATTCAATAACCTATGATTTATGTAAAGTGTTTTTCTATGTATTATATTATCCTCTTAATGTACGTTAGCATTGTTTGAATTTAGCGATAGTTTTTGTTTTGTTTGTTTTGGCAATTAGTAGCTCCGACAGTGTTCGTGTTTATGCAGGTCCAGGGCTCAATGACTTGGGCAAAATATAATCACTCCGCCCTAGGAGGGACCCACACTTTGCCCCATTGGGCCATTTCTCCCTAAAACATTTTTTTTCTAACAATTTTCATACAAACTTTTGTCCAGCAAGATACACTGGCCCATTCATTATAAGGCACTCCATCTATTCAAATGTACTTAAAACACTGGCCCATTCATCATAAGGCACTCCATCTATTCAAATGTACTTAATAGTCATAATTTATTGTTTCTTTTAAGCTTAGTTTGTTCATGCGTTTTCTCATTTCTCCCAAACATTATGACCTTGAATGAGGACTGAGGTCTGCCAGCTCGAAGACACTATAGTATTTGTTTGTGTACCTGTTCGGACAGATACGGTTATACAGCATCTTTCAAGCTCTATACGATGGAGGAACACCAAGGTTGCCTCTCCGACCATGTCTCAATCAAGACAAGGTACCCGGGTAGCTCCACCACCGAAACTATAGCGACGAAGGAAATGTGACTGACAATCAACAACAATCGTAAATTCCGCTACACCGACAGTTTTTTATTGGCAAAATACACACATTCCCCAACTTTTCAAGAGCAAATCTTAGACTCAACAAATCATATCACTTGAGCTTGAGAAGCGATACGATTGATTGATTCTCAGACACTCAGCTGAACCAATCAGAAGCTTGAGATTTGAGCAGAGGTCATAACCTCTGACCCTGGTCTACTTGGATTTGTACAGTACTCCAATATTGGCTTCAACATTCAATTCTTGGCTAGTACAGTAAATTAACCCATTCAACACAATGTAACTGACTGGTGCATGATATTTTTAGACCAATACATTAATCCGAATACTACATTTGGACAAGTGTCATTTACCAAAATGGGTAATTTTGTCTAAAAACAGTAATATTACTGGCAAAAAGTGCAGCTCCTGATGAGACGGCTCATCACGAGCCAGCTCATCTGGATCTACACATTTTGTAAGCCTATTCAGAAGTCTGTTGTGTTGAAAGGGTTAGCTCTTCATGGGCGTTTTACAGCACTTAACCGGTCAAGTGCTTTAGGGGCGTGCCAACCTTGATAAAACAAATTCATTGAGATTTTTAAGTATATTTACACAATCCTGACCTGTACTGGTATGTGGGCAATGTACAATTTATTACACCTCTACTGTTGCCACACTTTAAATTGGCTCAAAGGTACTGCTATGTTCGGTTAGTCCAATATCCATAATAATAATTAGAATATATATATATTCATTATTCATAATTCATTAGGGAGATTTAAGGATTTTAATTGATCTGATACATTAATGATAGCTAAGCTTTGAGACTTACTTGAACAGCAAATGGTTTTAGTGTCAGCTTAAACAGAATTAAAACATTCTAGAACAGTAAGCCGACATACAGTCTAATAAACATTTTTTTTTAAAGAAACAGCAGCAGTGAGAAAGCGCGTGATCGCTTGCTTAAATGGTGTTCTTTAATATACTTCTGCAAAATAGTGTTAAAATGCACAGTACAACCATTAAATACAACATTTGAATAGAAGGAGTGCTTTATAATGGGCCAGTGTAATTTACTAGACAATTTTTTTTTTTTGAAAATCGTAAAAACCAAAATATATTTATTTTTTAAAAAAATGTTTTTTAGGGAGAAGTGGGGCCCCCAGAGGGCGAAGTCAGGGTTCCTAGGGCGACAATTTCGCCCACATCGCCCTCTAGAATGATCCCTGATATATATATAATATTTGCCATCTGTGACTGATTCAGTATTTCCAAACAATACAATGTGCTCACATGGAAGAAATCTAGACGACCAGCCAAAAAATATCATAATAATCCTATATTTATTCCCCGCTACGCGGCTAGAGGTTATTATATTTCGCTGCGTGTGTGGATGTGTCCGTATGCATTCAGGATGGAAACTCACAAAATGTTGTTGATGGATTTTGATGAAACTTTGTGGATAAATCAGGGTAGGGTTCCCTCTGTCTGAATGTTTGTCTGCGCCACTTCTGTCGCCAATTGAAAAACACTGGAGCCAATTGAAAATCTTGGAGCCAACTAAGAACCATATAGTTCACAAATAAATATTTGAAGCCATGTATTTGACAAAATATGTGCTCAAAAAAAAATATTCTAAAAAAAGTTATGCCAAATATTTTCGCCAATTCACAAAATTTAGCGCCAATATTTGTATTTTGTCGCAATTGGCGACCGACAGCGGGAACCCTGTAAATATTATAGTGTGTTTGTTGATCTAGGAGGAAGTGATTCAATTTTGGGAGAAATCGGTTACGGCCTGTAGTCAGGGCAATCAGCGAAGTGGTCCACTCCTATTGGTGCAGGGTTCATTCTAGGTCAGAATTTTTGGGAGAAGTGAGAAAGCGCGTGATCGCGTCCTTAAATGGTGTTATTTAATAAATTTCAACAAAATATGGTTAAAATGCACAGTATGACCATTAAATACAACATTATAATAGAAGGAGTGCTTTATAATGGGCCAGTGTATCTTACTGGCCAAAATTTTGATTGAAAATTGTAAAAAAAGGGAGAAGATGATCCCTGTTGACATATCTATACCACTGTAAAATCAGGGTTTGTTCTTATATCAAATACCAGAATGGGGGCTTACATCTATAGAGGTGCTATCCTCAGTCATAACTCAACTTTACACCCAATTTACGGGGCAGTGACAATATGACATGACATTTATAAACTCTTATTTCTTAAAATTAATGTCAACTAGGACATATTTCGGTGAATAAACACATTCTGATTTAAATAACAAAGATGTTGTTTCTCAAGTTTGACGCTAAACTAGGATATTGCCTACTTTATTGATATATGCACTACACTAGTTTTCCAATAAACGTATTATTGAAAGGAAGGTTGAAATACTCAAATAAACGGATATTAGAGACACTCCAATCAAGAATAAAAAGTACAATGGTCTTTGAAAGATTAACAAAAAAACATCTCAAGGCCAATATAAAATAATTGTTTTTTTGGTTGACATCCAACGTATTATCTTTACTACATTAATTAGGATGTTTTTGAACTTTTTATTTATATTTTATGAGATAATTCTGTACATCTATTGTATGCTATCAGTTTATTCACTGATGAAAGATTTTCTACTTCACCGGATGCAAACTCATTCAGCTATTAGTAGCCGAGGAATAGACCCCAGACAGGTAGAGCCACCGACCTTCCATTGATTCAACAAAGCGCTTGTGCAGCCTAGGTCTGTGGAAGTCGTGATAGCGCAGTGGATACACGTTCGCTTCAGGTGCGAAAGGTCCGGAGTTCGAGCCCCACTGGAGCCGTTACGATTGTGCCCTTAGGCAAGGCATTTAAATTCCACGTTGCCTCTTCTCTCTCCCTCGTGGCGATGGATTCCATCAGGAATGAGGTCTCGAGAGTGATTTATATAAGTTGAAATAACTAGTTTCGCAATCGAGCTAAAATAAATTTGTATAAACTAACCTTCCATAAGTCAGCTGGTAAACTTCCTCACATGAAAGAATTCAACATCCCACAGTGAGATTCGAACTTACAGCAGTGAGGGACTAGTGATTTGAAGACAACAACCGTAAGCACTCTGCCACTTCAACAAACTGTCTTTCTTGGGCAAAGTTAGTACAATAGAGAATACAAACATACTAACCAGGAAGAGAATTATTTTCTTCAGAAATAATTGAGTCAGTTGAAGTGTTTTCAAACTTAGTTTGTGGTTTCATTGTTCAATTTTTCATAGAAACTATAATTTGTTGTTTCAGATTGCATAATGTGAAGTGATCATCCAGGAATTACACAATCTTCCAAGAATTATCCAATCTTCCAGGAATTACACAATCTTCCATGAATTAGCCAATTTTCCAGGAATTACACGATTTTCCAGGAATTACCTACCCTTCCCCACCACAATACTTCTAGTATTTAATTATTAATCAGCTCTTTCTCTTATTTGTGTGGGAGGGGGTTTGTGGTTTTATTTTTAAATAACGTTTGTATTTCCATTTAATGCCATAACAATAGCAAAATACACTATTATAAAATATGTTGACCATGAAAGTTGTTTTTAAAGAATAAGATAGTTTTCAAAGAGTATCGATGCTAGACTAGGCATCAGCTATAACAAAATCGAGTGTTTCGCTTCTCCTGACGGAAAATTTGAGAGACTGTTAGAGATTGAATCAATGACATGTTGTCTTTCGGAGATTGAATCAATGACATGTTGTTGTTGTTGATATGAGTACATCATCAGAGTGAACTTTAACCTTTACTGTGCTGGAACGAGTATATTCGTTTATGCAAACAGCATAGAGCCAGATCAGATGTCATTGAACATGACATCTGATCAGGCTCTATGCTGTTTGCTATTCAGATATATTTGCTGAATAGCAAACAACATAGATCCTGATCAGATGCAGCGTTATGCCGACTGATCTGGATCTATGTTGTTTGCACATTCCATCCAATTTATTCAGCATTTTAAATACGCCAGATGATCTGGATCTATGTTGTATGCATATTCTGTCCAATTTATTCAGCATTTTAAGGGTTAAGAAAGCAAATTTTCCTGCCAAAACTGGGATCTGTTATTTAATTTTGATCCAGTGAGTGAGTGAGTGAGTGAGTGAGTGAGTGACAATAAGGCAATGAAACAATCCGACACCCATAGTGGGATTTGAACCTAAAGAAATATGAAGAAGGCTGATGATGAAGAACAACGATGATCACAGACCGTGTACTAACTACCAGCTATTTCTTCTTCTCACCGACCGGCTTCGAAATGAAATTTAATTTAAAAATCACTTACTTTCCTTTAATACAAGTAGATCTTTCATAGTGGCAGGGTCTTGATAACTGTACTGCTGGGTATGGTTGATATCTGAACAATCAGAACCTGAAAGTATAAAGAGGGAACTACTGGGTATGGTTGACATATCATCTGAACAATCAGAACCTGAAAGTATAAAGAGGGAACTGCTGGGTATGGTTGACATATCTGAACAATCAGAACTCGAAAGTATAAAGAGGGAACTGCTGGGTATGGTTGATATATATGAACAATCAGAACCTGAACATATAAAGAGGGAACTGTTGGGTATGGTTGATATATGAACAATCAGAACCTGAAAGTATAAAGAGGGAACTGCTGGGTATGGTTGATATATGAACAATCAGAACTCGAAAGTATAAAGAGGGAACTGCTGGGTATGGTTGATATATATGAACAATCAGAACCTGAACATATAAAGAGGGAACTGTTGGGTATGGTTGATATATGAACAATCAGAACCTGAAAGTATAAAGAGGGAACTGCTGGGTATGGTTGATATATGAACAATCAGAACTCGAAAGTATAAAGAGGGAACTGCTGGGTATGGTTGATATATATGAACAATCAGAACCTGAACATATAAAGAGGGAACTGTTGGGTATGGTTGATATATGAACAATCAGAACCTGAAAGTATAAAGAGGGAACTGCTGGGTATGGTTGATAATCTGAACAACCAGAACCTGAAAGTATAAAGAGGGAACTGCTGGGTATGGTTGACATATCTGAACAATCAGAATTTGAAAGTATAAAGAGGGAACTGCTTGGTATGGTTGATAATCTGAACAACCAGAACCTGAAAGTATAAAGAGGGAACTGCGGGTATGGTTGACATATCTGAACATGAAAGTATAAAGAGGGAACTACTGCATATGGTTGACATATCTGAACAATCAGAACCTGAAAGTATAAAGAGGAAACTACACAGGTGGTCCTTATAGACAGATCAAAATACAGGTGGTCGTATAGACAGATAAAAACACAGGTGGTCCTTATAGACAGATAAAAATACAGGTGGTCATTATAGACAGATAAAAACACAGGTGGTCCTTATAGACAGATAAAAATACAGGTGGTTCTTATAGACAGATAAAAATGCAGGTGGTCGTTACAGACAGATAAAAACACAGGTGGTCCTTATAGACAGATAAAAACACAGGTGGTCCTTATAAACAGATAAAAATACAGGTGGTCCTTATAGACAGATAAAAATACAGGTGGTTCTTAGACAGATAAAAATACAGGTGGTCATTATAGACAGATAAAAATACAGGTGGTCGTTATAGACAGATAAAAATACAGGTGGTTCTTATAGACAGATAAAAATACAGGTGGTTCTTATAGACAGATAAAAACACAACATTAATTCTGTAGCCTAATAGAAAAACACCTCCACTACTATATTTCAAAAGAACCTTGGGGCCAATTTACGTTGTTCCCAGGAGACAATCCCATATTATTACCACAAACTCAATGTACTTTATTTAGAAGGATTATTGATTCAAGGCTCCTAATGCATTTATTTTTCTTCAAATGAAAAATTGAGACCTCATTCTTATTTAGAACAATTAAGTACACACACAGAACAACTGAGTAGCAAGTCAAACGTCAGTCAGGGCACACACATATTTATAACTGACTAGCAAGTCAAACGTCAGTCAGGGCACACACATATTTATAACTGACTAGCAAGTCAAACGTCAGTCAGGGCACACACATATTTATAACTGACTAGCAAGTCAAACGTCAGTCAGGGCACACACATATTTATAACTGACTAGCAAGTCAAACGTCAGTCAGGGCACACACATATTTATAACTGACTAGCAAGTCAAACGTCAGTCAGGGCACACACATATTTATAACTGACTAGCAAGTCAAACGTCAGTCAGGGCACACACATATTTATAACAACTGACTAGCAAGTCAAACGTCAGTCAGGGCACACACATATTTATAACTGACTAGCAAGTCAAACGTCAGTCAGGGCACACACATATTTATAACAACTGACTAGCAAGTCAAACGTCAGTCAGGGCACACACATATTTATAACTGACTAGCAAGTCAAACGTCAGTCAGGGCACACACATATTTATAACTGACTAGCAA
The DNA here is from genome assembly GCA_014843695.1 of Archivesica marissinica. Lineage (NCBI taxonomy): Eukaryota > Metazoa > Mollusca > Bivalvia > Venerida > Vesicomyidae > Archivesica > Archivesica marissinica. The sequence continues at coordinate 55,042,321 of CM026395.1, forward strand.
GTCAAACGTCAGTCAGGGCACACACATATTTATAACAACTGACTAGCAAGTCAAACGTCAGTCAGGGCACACACATATTTATAACTGACTAGCAAGTCAAACGTCAGTCAGGGCACACACATATTTATAACAACTGACTAGCAAGTCAAACGTCAGTCAGGGCACACACATATTTATAACAACTGACTAGCAAGTCAAACGTCAGTCAGGGCACACACATATTTATAACTGACTAGCAAGTCAAACGTCAGTCAGGGCACACACATATTTATAACAACTGACTAGCAAGTCAAACGTCAGTCAGGGCACACACATATTTATAACTGACTAGCAAGTCAAACATCAGTCAGAGCACACACATATTTATAACTGACTAGCAAGTCAAACGTCAGTCAGGGCACACACATATTTATAACAACTGACTAGCAAGTCAAACGTCAGTCAGGGCACACACATATTTATAACAACTGACTAGCAAGTCAAACGTCAGTCAGGACTAGCAAGTCAAACATCAGTCAGGGCACACACATATTTATAACTGACTAGCAAGTCAAACGTCAGTCAGGGCACACACATATTTATAACTGACTAGCAAGTCAAACGTCAGTCAGGGCACACACATATTTATAACAACTGACTAGCAAGTCAAACGTCAGTCAGGGCACACACATATTTATAACAACTGACTAGCAAGTCAAACGTCAGTCAGGACTAGCAAGTCAAACGTCAGTCAGGGCACACACATATTTATAACAACTGACTAGCAAGTCAAACGTCAGTCAGGGCACACACATATTTATAACTGACTAGCAAGTCAAACGTCAGTCAGGGCACACACATATTTATAACAACTGACTAGCAAGTCAAACGTCAGTCAGGGCACACACATATTTATAACTGACTAGCAAGTCAAACGTCAGTCAGGCACACACATATTTATAACTGACTAGCAAGTCAAACGTCAGTCAGGGCACACACATATTTATAACAACTGACTAGCAAGTCAAACGTCAGTCAGGGCACACACATATTTATAACTGACTAGCAAGTCAAACGTCAGTCAGGGCACACACATATTTATAACTGACTAGCAAGTCAAACGTCAGTCAGGGCACACACATATTTATAACAACTGACTAGCAAGTCAAACGTCAGTCAGGGCACACACATATTTATAACTGACTAGCAAGTCAAACGTCAGTCAGGGCACACACATATTTATAACAACTGACTAGCAAGTCAAACGTCAGTCAGGGCACACACATATTTATGACTAGCAAGTCAAACATCAGTCAGGGCACACACATATTTATAACTGACTAGCAAGTCAAACGTCAGTCAGGGCACACACATATTTATAACAACTGACTAGCAAGTCAAACGTCAGTCAGGGCACACACATATTTATAACAACTGACTAGCAAGTCAAACGTCAGTCAGGGCACTGACTAGCAAGTCAAACATCAGTCAGGGCACACACATATTTATAACTGACTAGCAAGTCAAACGTCAGTCAGGGCACACACATATTTATAACACTAGCAAGTCAAACTATCAGGCACACACATATTTATAACAACTGACTAGCAAGTCAAACGTCAGTCAGGGCACACACATATTTATAACAACTGACTAGCAAGTCAAACGTCAGTCAGGACTAGCAAGTCAAACATCAGTCAGGGCACACACATATTTATAACTGACTAGCAAGTCAAACGTCAGTCAGGGCACACACATATTTATAACTGACTAGCAAGTCAAACGTCAGTCAGGGCACACACATATTTATAACAACTGACTAGCAAGTCAAACGTCAGTCAGGGCACACACATATTTATAACAACTGACTAGCAAGTCAAACGTCAGTCAGGGCACACACATATTTATAACTGACTAGCAAGTCAAACGTCAGTCAGGGCACACACACATTTAGAACAACTGACTAGCAAGTCAAACGTCAGTCAGAGCACACACATATTTATAACTGACTAGCAAGTCAAACGTCAGTCAGAGCACACACATATTTATAACTGACTAGCAAGTCAAACGTCAGTCAGAGCACACACATATTTATAACTAACTAGCAAGTCAAACGTCAGTCAGGGCACACACATATTTATAACAACTGACTAGCAAGTCAAATGTCAGTCAGAGCACACACATATTTATAACTGACTAGCAAGTCAAACGTCAGTCAGGGCACACACATATTTATAACAACTGACTAGCAAGTCAAACATCAGTCAGGGCACACACATATTTATAATGCAAGTCAAACATCAGTCAGGGCACACATACATTTATAACGCAAGTCAAACGTCAGTCAGGGCACACACACATTTATAACGCAAGTCAAACGTCAGTCAGGGCACACACATATTTATAACGCAAGTCAAACGTCAGTCAGGGCACACACATATTTATAACGCAAGTCAAACGTCAGTCAGGGCACACACACATTTATAACGCAAGTCAAACGTCAGTCAGAGCACACTCATATTTATAACGCAAGTCAAACGTCAGTCAGGGCACACACATATTAATAACAACTGACTAGCAAGTCAAACACATCAGTCAGGGCACACACATATTTATAACGCAAGTCAAACGTCAGTCAGGGCACACACACATTTATAACGCAAGTCAAACATCAGTCAGGGCACACACATATTTATAACACAAGTCAAACATCAGTCAGGGCACACACACATTTATAACGCAAGTCAAACGTCAGTCAGGGCACACACACATTTATAACGCAAGTCAAACGTCAGTCAGGGCACACACATATTAATAACAACTGACTAGCAAGTCAAACGTCAGTCAGGGCACACACATATTAATAACAACTGACTAGCAAGTCAAACGTCAGTCAGGGCACACACATATTAATAACAACTGACTAGCAAGTCAAACGTCAGTCAGGGCACACACATATTAATAACAACTGACTAGCAAGTCAAACGTCAGTCAGGGCACACACACATATTTATAACAACTGACTAGCAAGTCAAACATCAGTCAGGGCACACACATATTTATAACTGACTAGCAAGTCAAACGTCAGTCAGGGCACACACATATTTATAACTGACTAGCAAGTCAAACGTCAGTCAGAGCAAATTATCATTTAGAACAACTGACTAGCAAATAAAACCTGCATGCCCACAGCGGTGTTGCTAGTCTGTTATTTGTGACTGTAATTGAAAAAATGTGGCTAAAAATAAGCAAAATTCATAACTGATATTTTAATGTATGTCTAATCTCTCCTGATTACCATATTATATTCACGACCATAAGTCGATCTCGGCCATAAGTCTATCTTTACCATAAGTCTATCTCTGTCATAAGTCTATCTTGGCCATAAGTCTATCTCGGCCATAAGTCTATCTCGGTCATAAGTCTATCTCAGCCATAAGTCTATCTTGGCCATAAGTCTTACTCAGTCATAAGTCGATCTCGGCCATAAGTCTATCTCGGCCATAAGTCTATCTCAGCCATAAGTCTACCTTGGCCATAAGTCTATCTCGGCCATAAGTCGATCTCAGCCATAAGTCAAGTGTCAAACTTATGACATTCATTACGACAATGGTTTTCTCTCTCTCATTTTTGAATGAAACTTGGATCAATTTGAGATATCTGATTGCAATCACATAAAATATTCACTAGTGCACAACAACAATTCATGAAGAATGTGTATGGGTTTTGTCTGTGGTTTATAATGAAAATAATTGTCTAATCCAAGGTTATATCAAAACAAAATCAAATAAAGTTCCAACATATATTTATTTAACCCTTTCCTTCATATAGAATTAGGTTAATATACTATCATATCTCCATACAAACCACAGCCATTTAACCCTCTCCTTCATATAGAATTAGGTTAATATACTATCATATCTCCATACAAACCACAGCCATTTAACCCTCTCCTTCATATAGAATTAGGTTAATATACTATCATATCTCCATACAAACCACAGCCATTTAACCCTTTCCTTCATATAGAATTAGGTTAATATACTATCATATCTCCATACAAACAACAGCCATTTAACCCTTTCCTTCATAGAGATTTAGGTTAATATACTATCATATCTCCATACAAACGACAGCCATTTAGCTATCATGCAGTGGATAAGTAGTCGCCATATCTATCCCACCTCCATATATATTACTGGGCCTACATGAGATTCTGGCTTTAATTATGAGCATTGGTTTTGTTATATCAAAACAAAATCAAATAAAGTTCCAACATATATTTATTTAATAAGCATGTTATATCACTTTTTCTTAATATTTATTTCTTTAATTGTTTATTTATTCTTTATTTCTTAATATTTATTTAATAAGCATGTTATGTAGCATGTTATGTTACTTTTTCATCAAAATACTCTTTTCTTTGCTCGTTTCTCTGCCATGATTCGAAGTACTACTTTCATCACTTTTGTGGATGAGAGAAATGTCGACTAATGGCCAGGAATATACGGTACTCTGTTAAAAGGTTCAAGCATTTATCTTCATTAGTTTTTCAGCTACACAAGGTTGAAGATTTAGTTCATACAAATTTATTTTAGCTTGATTGTGAAACAAGTTCTAACAACTTATATTAATCACTCTCGAGACCTCATTCCTGATGGAATCCATTGCCACGAGGGAGATAGAAGATGCAATGTGGAATTTAAATGCCTTGCCTAAGGGCACAATCGTAATGGCTCCAGCCGGGTTTGAACTCCGAGCCTTTCGCACCTGAAGCGAATGTGCTACCATTGCACTATCACGGTTTCCACAAATTGAAGATTGAACCTTGTTGTGAATAATATATTTCACGTTAGGAATGCCACAACAAAAATGTTGACGTCAGAAAAACTTGGATGCAAACGTTAGACGCTAATTTTTGCAATATAATTATTTTTCATTACATTACTGTCTAATGTTGATATATCCAAAGTTTTGGAAGTCGTGATAGGGGAAGTGGTAGCACGTTCGATTCAGGTGCGAAAGGCCTGGAGTTCGAGCTGTTACGGTTGTACCCTGAAGCAGGCATTTAAATTCCGCATGCCTCTTCTTTCTCCCTCGTGGCGATGGATTCCATCAGGATTGAGGTCTCAAGAGTGATTAATATAAGTTGTAAGAACTTGCTTCGCAATACTGCTAAAATAACTTTGCATAAACTAACTACCATCCTTAAACATTTATAGTTTGGTTACATTTTGATTACCTTTGTAAATAACTACATAAAAATAAACATGAAAACTGTTGCGGAAGATCATCGAGCATGATATTTCATCATCATCGCGCGCCCCATCAGGTCCCTACAAAAGGCCAATATTACGCGGTAACTCAAGTCATTCTCATCAAATGTATTGATTTATTCATGCACTGCACATGTCATGTATTTATTGCGTTGCATAAATGGTAACATGTGCTTAGTATGGTTACAAGTTGGGTTTATATTGTTTATATTCATTGCAATTTTATAGAAATACAGTAATTGCTCCACACTGCATGTGTCCAATCAAATGTGCTCATGGTGGTGGAACAACTGGTAAAAAAAAAGTTGAGATATCTAATGTTGAGATATCTACTGTTGAGATATCTAATGTTGAGATATCTGCTGTTGGGATATCTAATGTTGATATATCTACTGTTGATATATCTAATGTTGCTATCCAATGTTGTGTGATATCTGCTGTTGATATATCCAATGTTGTGTGATATCTGCTGTTGATATATCCAATGTTGAGATATCTACTGTTGAGATATCTAATGTTGAGATATCTGCTGTTGGGATATCTAATCTTGCTATATCTAGTGTTGATATATCTAATGTAGCTCGATCTAGTGTTGCTATATCTAAAATGTTGCTAGATCTAATGTTGATATGGCTAGTGGAGATATATCTAATGTTGATATATCTATTATAATGTTGATATATCTATTTATAATGTTGATATATAATGTTGCTATATAATGTTGATATATCTAATGTGATATCCTGCTCGTAAAACATAAATTAAATAAAACAATAAAATGGATGTAACCCTCAATACCACAGGGATTCGGCACGTTTGGGGGTACTAGTATATATATTTAAGTACAGGGATTCTACTCTGTGGGATGTCAGATTTCGCATCGATCAGTAAAATGGCCCTATCTGAAACAATGTTATACAAATCTGTCCAAATACAACGCCTATCCCGAGTCTTTATATTGTTCTTCAAATAAAACACAACTTTAAGCTGCATGCATGTATACTTTGCAAACAATTGCCACATACATTGGCCATAGCAGGTCACATTTCCATACTAGGACACGGGTTCTGTCAGCAACAAAAAAAAATCTTCGACGGGAAAGTTTTAACTGTGAATAACATTATCAATAAAATGTGTTTACATTAACGTGTAGGTTTATTCGGCAATAATGTACGTCAAAAAGAGATTTCGTAGCATTTTCAATTTGTTTTGAAAATTTCTATAGCGGCGCAATTCGCGTTGAAACGAGCGTTGAAACGAGCGTTCTGATTGGATTATTAGAATGTAACAAGATGTTTTTTTATATAGGAAGAATAATCATAATCCAATCAGAACGCTCGTTTCAACGCTCGTTTCAATGCGAATTGCGCCGCTTTAGAAATTTTCAAAATAAATTGAAAATGCTACGAAATCTCTTTTTGACGTACATTTTTGCCGAATAAACCTACACGTTAGTGTAAACACATTTTATTGATAATGTTATTCACAGTTAAAACTCTCCCGTCGAAGATTTTTTTTGTTGCTGACAGAACCCGTGTCCTAGTATGGAAATGTGACCTGCTATGGCCAATGTCTGTGGCAATTGTTTGCAAAGTATACATGCATGCAGCTTAAAGTTGTGTTTTATTTGAAGAACAATATAAAGACTTGGGATAGGCGTTATATTTGGACAGCTTTGTACAAAATTATTTCAGATAGGGCCATTTTACTGATCGATGCGAACTCTGACATCCCACAGAGTACAATCCCTGTACTTAAATATATATACTAGTACCCCCAAACGTGCCGAATCCCTGTGCTCAATACATGTACATTCTCACATTAACTTAATTCATAAAAATGTTTCATGCAACAGAATACTTAATGTGTTACCATAGCAACCAGTATTACCTATGCAGTAAAAACTTGGGATATTACCACATTGTTTCCATAAAAGTATTTAAAAAGTATTAAACATTGGCACCCAGAGTCTCCCACGACTGAGTGCAGAACTTTCTTTTATATGTAATTATTCTCGAAGGAGTGTAGCTTGTAGTTTTGTGCATGCCGATATGTTGTTGATGTCAAATTTGACACTATCAAAACATCACAGATTTTAATCACTAGGTTTCACAATCCTCAGACATCTGTAGTTAAATAATAAAAAAAGAAAACTGCTTGAAATTTTCAGTGTACTCTAACCAAGTGTTTCGAAATTTATAAAATTAATTTTAGCGTGATTCAGGACAGTTTTTACAACATTAGATTACCGCCTCCGTGGTCGAGTGGTTACGGTTGCTGACTTGTACACCACTGTAACATATCATCATAGCTGGTCACTGATTCGAGCCCCGCTCAGACTGTGTCTCTTTATAAGAAAAAGTTGGAAGTTTCTTACGGAGGTTAGGTCACTAAGTACTAGTTAACCGCTGGAGCCTGCCCAAGAAAGGTGTTTTAGTTAGGTAGCTAGGTACCAGGGCAGATACCATGTCCATTACACCACGGAGGCTCCACTATTCACAAATAAAACATTCAAATCTGTTGTGAGTTGTGAATTCTTACCATCGCATAGAAATAGTGTTTATATGAGTGGGAGAAAACTGAATCAGCTTGCTCAATATTTGTTCATTTTGCATCATATGAGGAAAGGATATACCCTTTCAACACTACAGACATCTAAATAGGCTTACAAAAAGTGTAGATCGTGATGAGCTATCTCATCAGTATCTGCACAATTTACCTGTAATATTACTATTTGTATACAAAATTACCCATCTTGATAAATGAACTGGTCCAAATGTAATTTTCTTTTTAATTTATTTGTCTAGAAATATCATGGAGCAGATGTCAGTTACTTGGTGTTGAATAGGGTATATTAACATTTAACATCATTCATTGCTATTGATGCAAACATTCTTAATAATCAAAGTTAAACTAACTTAACTAAGTCTAAATTAATTTAATAATACAATACAGACATATTAAACCTAAATACAATTTCATTATAAAATACAGAAAATTAACATAATACCAAATTTAATTATATTATACACACAAATTAAGACCAAATTTAATTACAGAATACAGATAAATTAACAGCTAAATTTAATTATAAAATACAGAAACAATAAATCTAAATTAAATTTAGTTATAAAATACAGACAAATTACATCCAAATTATTTATAAAAGCATGATGAAAACACAATGAAAAAAATATAAGAAAAACATTTGAAATACAGTCAAGAGCTACACAGTACAACCTGTGTTAAGCAGCCACAGAAAGAGGCTGCTTAGCACAGGTTGCTGCTTAATAGAGCGTAAATGTATAATAAACAATATATTGGGAAACTGGCCTCTTAACCCTTTCCTTCATAGATTTAGGTTAATATACTATTATATCTCCATACAAACGACAGCCATTTAGCTATCATGCAGTGTATAAGTAGTCACCATATCTATCCCACCTCCATAGATATTACTGGGACTACATAGAGATTTAGGTTAATATACTATTATATCTCCATACAAACGACAGCCATTTAGCTATCATGCAGTGGATAAGTACTAGCCATATCTATCCCACCTCCATATATATTACTGGGACTACATAGAGATTTAGGTTAATATACTATTATATCTCCATACAAACGACAGCCATTTAGCTATCATGCAGTGGATAAGTAGTCACCATATCTATCCCATCTCCATATATATTACTGGGACTACATAGAGATTTAGGTTAATATACTATTATATCTCCATACAAACGACAGCCATTTAGCTATCATGCAGTGGATAAGTAGTCGCCATATCTATCCCATCTCCATATATATTACTGGGACTACATAGAGATTTAGGTTAATATACTATTATATCTCCATACAAACAACAGCCATTTAGCTATCATGCAGTGGATAAGTAGTCACCATATCTATCCCATCTCCATAGATATTACTGGGACTACATAGAGATTTAGGTTAATATACTATTATATCTCCATACAAACGACAGCCATTTAGCTATCATGCAGTGGATAAGTAGTCACCATATCTATCCCACCTCCATAGATATTACTGGGACTGCATAGAGATTTAGGTTAATATACTATTATATCTGCATACAAACGACTGCCATTTAGCTATCATGCAGTGGATAAGTAGTCGCCATATCTATCCCACCTCCATAGATATTACTGGGACTGCATAGAGATTTAGGTTAATATACTATTATATCTGCATACAAACGACTGCCATTTAGCTATCATGCAGTGGATAAGTAGTCATCATATTGATATGCACCGCATATAGGGAGTTGCAGTTATATGTTATTGAGGTAAAGTGTGTACCTTTGGTATGTTTGTATAGACCGTGTCGTGTGATAACCCAAGACTTCCGCGGTCGTGCGATTTTGTGTGAAGCATGAGACAAGTCACCATACGTTAAATATGTATGCCGACCTGGTTATGTTTGCAGGCCAGCTTACACATGAAACACATAATGCTTGCCCGTTCAAATCCGAACTATTCTGTTGCATTTTGAACCAATTATCCTTGAGCTCGTGTCCGGTTTATGTCTCGTGTTTCCACGATGTCTGTTTATTTGACTATGTTTAAGCTGTACCGTCGAGGAATCGTAATCCGACGATGAGTATTGTGCCTATACGTGAAACGTAGCACATTGTCTACATTTATGCCAAGTGGTATTGTTTAATTCGGTTGAGAACACATTGTAAATCGTAAAAGATGATTCCTCTTTGACACGTTTTGGAACCAGGGATCCCATCTTTAACATTGCATTCTGGTAGATTTATTGATGAGTCATAGTTAAAGAATGCACATCGCAGAACCTTGAACTATGAAGAGAGCAATAACCTTTGAACCGGTAAATGTATTACCGTATTAAGTTTAATAGTAGGCCATTTAATATTGCTTGTACGTCAGTTTTTTGGTATCCGCCATTTTAGTTCCATCGCTAGTGTTGCGTCGCTTAGCGATCTTGGAACGTTCGACCAGTTTTGGGTCGCTACCAATTTCGGGTCGCGACCATTTTTGGGTCGGTCGACCAATTTTGGGTCGGGTCGACCATATTCTGGTAGTCCGACCAGCGTGGGGTTATATAAACGATCAGGTTTGGGTCGGAGAGTCATTATGATTTTAGCTTTCGTTCGGGAGGGACATATATTATTTTAGATCAGACTCATAAGATTAAATAGAAAGGTTAGGATCGAGATTATCATTATTTTATTATTTCAACAAGAGAGAAACGTAACTTTAACGATAGCGATTTTAGATTTCTTTGGAATCATACTCTGCTGTAATTTATTCAAGGTTATTATTAAAGTACATGTATTATTAGACTTATTGGGGATTTTATCAAAGTACTGTTGACTGTACACGTAGCGTCTAAACGGGACGGATAACTAGTACTGTGTCGTACTGACTGCGAGTGGTTGTAACATTATATAAGTACAGTACTTATTGTACGGTGTCACTGTTCTACGGCGTCGTTAGTGTCGTATCGTCTCTCGCGCGTATAACCGTCGGAGGTCTTGGGAGTACGGTCTTTTATCGTGTTATTGTATGTTTTCGAGAGTAAACTCATCTTTAACTTAACCATCATAGTACATTCTCTTTATACCCCCGCACATATATACATCACGTGTGTATAGTGAAATCAACGCATTGTAGTACCGTACTATCTGCAAGAAGAGCACTAGCTAGAGAAGTGCCCCAGTACCGAGTAGGGACCACGTGAACACTCTACGCACGCTACCACGAAAGTAGGGTGGGCCCTTACTCACTGGAGCGCAACAGTATATATCCCACTTCCATAGATATTACTGGGACTACATGAGATTATGGCCTTTATTATGAACATTGGTTTGGCTACTACATTGTCAATGTATGTCGTATTGGTAATGGCGTCGAGAGATGCTTCTATGAGGGAAAGGGTTAATACAGGTTGGCTGCTAAATAGAGGTGACCACTAACACAGGTTTGACTGTATGTACATTTTTGGGAGGATAATATCTAATTTGGCATAAATCTTTTGGTTTTTTTCTCTCCATCAACTAAATGTGAAATTACATGCAATGAATCAATAATATTATTTATTTATTATGATTCGCTTGGCAGCTGTTCCATATAACTGAGCCAGAATAAGCAATGTTTTGTAAATTTCCTCTTTTGGTCTGGAATAAAATTGTCACAATTCTGATCTGTTCACTGTTGCAGTTACATCTACAATTTAATTTTAATTTATTTTAGCTTGATCGCAAAACAAGTTCTTACAACATTAGATTAATACACTCATACCTGATGGAATCCATCACCATAAGGGAGAGAGAAGAGGCCATGTGGGTTTAATTGTCTTGCCTAAGGACACAACCACCGTGGTTCCAACAGGGCTCAAACTCACAATCAATTACACCACGGAGGCTCCACATACACCATGGAGGCTCCACATCATCTGAGATTCTATGTTTGAACATAACATCAATAGAAGTTGGGGCTCCAGAAGTTGATACTTTAACCCTAAAAATAAATTGCTAATCACAACGGAAGTCGCTTTTGCAAACAGCATAGAGCCAGTCATGTTCTGTCTGATCAGGCTCTATGCTTTTTGCTATTCGGATTGTGGAGCAAAAACACTTGGCTGATTAGCAAACAACATAGATCCTGATCAGATGCAGTGTTATGCCGTGGCTGATCTGGATCTATGTTGTTTGAAAATGTGATTTTATTTACTCAGCAGGCAAAGGGTTAATAAGTAATAATTTAACTCTTTCAACCCCAAGTAACTGACATGGACTGGTGCATGATATTAACCCATTCAACCCCAAGTAACTGACATGGACTGGTGCATGATAGTAACCCATTCAGCACCAAGTAACTGACATGGACTGGTGCAGGATATTAACCCATTCAACCCCAAGTAACTGACATGGACTGGTGCATGATATTAACCCATTCAACCCCAAGTAACTGACATGGACTGGTGCATGATAGTAACCCATTCAGCACCAAGTAACTGACATGGACTGGTGCAGGATATTAACCCATTCAACCCCAAGTAACTGACATGGACTGGTGCATGATATTAACCCATTCAACCCCAAGTAACTGACATGGACTGGTGCATGATAGTAACCCATTCAGCACCAAGTAACTGACATGGACTGGTGCATGATATTAACCCATTCAACCCCAAGTAACTGACATGGACTGGTGCATGATATTAACCCATTCAACCCCAAGTAACTGACATGGACTGGTGCATGATAGTAACCCATTCAGCACCAAGTAACTGACATGGACTGGTGCATGATATTAACCCATTCAACCCCAAGTAACTGACATGGACTGGTGCATGATAGTAACCCATTCAGCACCAAGTAACTGACATGGACTGGTGCATGATATTAACCCATTCAACCCCAAGTAACTGACATGGACTGGTGCATGATATTAACCCATTCAGCACCAAGTAACTGACATGGACTGGTGCATGATATTAACCCATTCAACCCCAAGTAACTGACATGGACTGGTGCATGATATTAACCCATTCAACCCCAAGTAACTGACATGGACTGGTGCATGATATTAACCCATTCAACACCAAGTAACTGACATGGACTGGTGCATGATATTAACCCATTCAACCCCAAGTAACTGACATGGACTGGTGCATGATATTAACCCATTCAACCCCAAGTAACTGACATGGACTGGTGCATGATATTAACCCATTCAACCCCAAGTAACTGACATGGACTGGTGCATGATATTAACCCATTCAACCCCAAGTAACTGACATGGACTGGTGCATGATATTAACCCATTCAACCCCAAGTAACTGACATGGACTGGTGCATGATATTAACCCATTCAACCCAAGTAACTGACATGGACTGGTGCATGATATTAACCCATTCAACCCCAAGTAACTGACATGGACTGGTGCATGCTATTTTTAAACCAATAAATTAATAAGAAAATTACATTTGGACCAGTTCATTTATCAAAATGGGTAATTTTATCTAAAAATAGTAATAATTATTACTGGCAAAAAAGTGCAGATCCTGATGAGACGGCTCGTTACGAGCCGGCTCATCTGGATCTACACTTTTCATAAGCCTATTTAGAGGCCTGTGGGGTTGAAAGGGTTAATAAGCAATCATCGAATAAGTGATCATTTAATAAATATTGGCATGCACTCGCATACAATAAGGAGGGTTGATAAATTGGACACCAGACACAGGTATAAATTGCACGTTTGGCCAGAGTAAGTTGAAATCCTCCTCTGTGATCGAGTGGTTGCGATCGCCGACTGGTGGTATACCACTGCAAACCTATCATAACTGATGGTCACAGGTTCGAGTCCCGCTCAGAAAGTGTCTATTTATATGAAAAGAAAGTTTCTTATGGAGGAGGTTGGTGCACCAAGTACTAGTCTGGCAGTGACGTTAAATAAAACTTAAATAAACAAACAAAACAAAGCAAGTTATAGAAATTTAGTGCCAAGAGTGCTTTCCTTTCTAAAACGTAATTATGGATAACATTTATCACATAATCTGGTGGTAAAAATTCCGTCTTATAAGCTGGTTTTATTACAGTGTATGCTAAAAGCTGTGTGGAAATAACTGATCTTGACCCAGTCCTAAAAACTGCCATAAAAGTAATCAGATAAGAGGCTGGCTGACAAGGAAAATAAACACAAAAGTGTGACCTATAAGAAATAGTTCAAAAATGATATCACCCAAATCAGATTTGGGGGGAAACTGATCAGCAGTCAGCAGGAAACTGATCAGCAGTCAGCAGTTTCCTCACATATTAGGAAGTTGATCAGGTCAAGTTAAATGTCGAGTAATAATAATTATAAGCAACCATAAATAATTTAAATAGCACTTGAATGCAAGGCAAACTCCAATCACTCTCACACCTCATCCCTGTCCCAGGATACAGGCACATCTCATCCCCGTCCCAGGATACAGGCACATCTCACCCCCCGTCCCAGGATACAGGCACATCTCACCCCATCCCAGGATACAGGCACATCTCACCCCATCCCAGGATACAGGCACATCTCACCCCAGGATACAGGCACATCTCATCCCCGTCCCAGGATACAGGTACATCTCACCCTGGTGGTTTTGTGGTTTGGTGGTTTGTGGTTTTGTGGTGGTTGGTGGTTTTGGTGGTTTTTGGTGGTTGTGGTGGTTTTGTGGTTTTGTTGTGGTTTTGGTGGTTTGGTGGTTTTGGGGTTAGGATACAGGCACATCTCACCGCCATCCCAGGATACAGGCTCATCTCCCCCGTCCCATGATACAGGTACATCTCACCCCCATCCCAGGATACAGGTACATCTCATCCCCATCCCATGATACAGGTACATCTCATCCCCATCCCATGATACAGGTACATCTACCCCAGGATACAGGCACATCTCACCCAGTCCCAGGATACAGGCACATCTCATCCCGTCAGGCACAGGATACAGGCACATCATCCCATGATACACCTCACCCCAGGATACAGGCACAGTCCCAGGATACAGGCACATCTCATCCCGTCCCAGGATACAGGCACATGATACAGGTACATCTCATCCCCGTCCCAGGATACAGGTACATCTCATCCCCATCCCACACATCTCATCCAGTCCCAGGATACAGGCAGGATACAGGCACATCTCATCCCGTCCCAGGATACAGGCACATCTCATCCCGTCCCAGGATACAGGCACATCTCATCCCCGTCCCAGGATACAGGCACATCTCATCAGGATACAGGCACATCTCATCCCTGTCGGATACAGGAACATCTCAGTCCCAGGATACAGGCACATACCCCAGGATACAGGCACATCTCATCCCCGTCCCAGGATACAGGTACATCGTGTTCATCCCCGTCCCAGGATACAGGAACATCTCATCCAGTACATCTCATCCCCGTCCCAGGATACAGGCACATCTCACCCCATCCCATACAGGCACAGGATACAGGCACATCTCACACCCGTCCCAGGATACAGGTACATCTCATCCCCATCCCAGGATACAGGCACATCTCACCCCCATCCCATGATACAGGTACATCCCCCGTCCCATGATACAGGTACATCTCCCCCCATCAGGATACAGGCACATCTCATCCCAGGATACAGGCACATCTCATCCCATCCCAGGACACAGGCACATCTCACCCCAGGATACAGGCACATCTCATCGCCATCCCAGGATACAGGCTCAGTCCCATGATACAGGTACATCTCACCCCCATCCCAGGATACAGGTACATCTCATGATACAGGTACATCTCGTCCCCATCCCATGATACAGGTACATCTCACCCCAGGATACAGGCACATCTCACCCCCGTCCCAGGATACAGTCTCACCCCATCCCAGGATACAGGCACATCTCACCCCATCCCATGATACAGGTACATCTCACCCCAGGATAAAGGCACATCTCACCCCCAACCCATGATACAGCATCTCATCCCCGTCCCAGGATACAGGCACATCGGATACAGGCACATCTCATCCCCATCCCAGGATACAGGTACATCTCATCCCCATCCCAGGATACCACATCTCACCCCCGTCCCAGGATACAGGCACATCTCACCCCCATCCCATGATACAGGTACATCTCATCCCCGTCCCATGATACAGGTACATCTCCCCCATCCCAGGATACAGGCACATCTCATCCCAGGATACAGGCCATCTCATCCCATCCCAGGACACAGGCACATCTCACCCCAGGATACAGGCACATCTCATCCCAGGATACAGGCTCATCTCCCCCGTCCCATGATACAGGTACATCTCACCCCCATCCCAGGATACAGGTACATCTCATCCCCAATCCCATGATACAGGTACATCTCATCCCCATCCCATGATACAGGTACATCTCACCCCAGGATACAGGCACATCTCACCCCAGTCCCAGGATACAGGCACATCTCATCCCGTCCCAGGATACAGGCACATCTCACCCCATCCCAGGATACAGGCACATCTCACCCCATCCCATGATACAGGTACATCTCACCCCAGGATACAGGCACATCTCACCCCCGTCCCAGGATACAGGCACATCTCATCCCGTCCCAGGATACAGGCACATCTCATCCCCATCCCATGATACAGGTACATCTCATCCCCGTCCCAGGATACAGGTACATCTCATCCCCATCCCAGGATATAGGCACATCTCATCCAGTCCCAGGATACAGGCACACCTCATCCCAGGATACAGGCACATCTCATCCCGTCCCAGGATACAGGCACATCTCATCCCCGTCCCAGGATACAGGCACATCTCATCCCCTCCCAGGATACAGGCACATCTCATCCCTGTCCCAGGATACAGGCACATCTCATCCCTGTCCCAGGATACAGGAACATCTCATCCCCGTCCCAGGATACAGGCACATCTCATCCCTGTCCCAGGATACAGGCACACCTCATCCCCGTCCCAGGATACAGGAACATCTCATCCCCGTCCCAGGATACAGGAACATCTCATCCCCATCCCAGGATACAGGCACATCTCATCCAGTCCCAGGATACAGGCACATCTCATCCCCGTCCCAGGCACATCTCACCCCAGGATACAGGTACATCTCACCCCAGCCCCAGGATACAGGAACATCTCATCCCCGTCCCAGGATACAGGCACATCTCATCCCCGTCCCAGGATACAGGAACATCTCATCCCCGTCCCAGGCACATCTAATCCCCGTCCCAGGATACAGGCACATCTCCCCCCGTCCCAGGATACAGGCACATCTCCCCCCGTCCCAGGATACAGGCACATCTCATCCCCGTCCCAGGATACAGGTACATCTCACCCAGTCCCAGGATACAGTCACATCTCATCCCAGTCCCAGGATACAGGCACATCTCACCCCCTGTCCCAGGATACAGGCACATCTCACCCCAGTCCCATAATACAGGCACATCTCATCCCCGTCCCAGGATACAGGCACATCTCACTCCGTCCCAGGATACAGTCACATCTCCCCCCGTCCCAGGATACAGTCACATCTCACCCAGTCCCAGGACGCTACCAGACTACGGAACTAGCTAAAAACTGCTTTCCTCGCGGAAGTGCTGTGGCAGAGAGTTCCAGAGTCTTGCAGCATAGGAACGGATCGAGCTAAGCCCAAGCCCATATCCGATCATTTAATTAAAAACAAATCAATAAGAATTAACGTAATAAGCAATAAATTAATAAGCAATCATTTAACAAGCAATCATTTTAATAAGCAATCATTTAACAAGCAATCATTTAACAAGCAATCATTTAACAAGCAATCAGTTAACAAGCAATCATTTAACAAGCAATCAGTTAACAAGCAATCATTTAAAGTTCAAATCAAATTTATTCACTCGGTGCATCATACAGTAACATGATACAAACATGAGGTATATATATAGTAATACGGTTTTAAATGGTAACATTAGTTTGAAAAATGACAATTTTTTCTATTGCTAGCAGACAGTAAATCATGCAACCAACATGGCTTCATAATTTTCATTGTGATTTAAAATATAGAAAGTTAAGTTTACATCACATTTCCCAACAATATATCTCTTATCAATATACATGAGCGAACAATGAGAAAAACACTGTATGAACACTGTGTCTATCTTACCGGTGTTATCCTATATGTATGTGCCACGCTATACCAATTAACAGTGTGTAACGGCAGCGTGATCACCCAGTGTGTTATAGTTTGTATCTATGAATGAATGAATCAATCGATGAATGTCTCTTTATTTCTCCATTTTTAAATCAATACTTTTGTGTAAAAATGTTGTTGTCACAAGCGAGGAATTAATAATCAGTTTCCCCTACCTTCTTTGGCCATTACTTCCTGAAATGCTAAACCTCGTGCACTGTGTGTATGTTATAACATTATGTACTACAAATGGCGTACATGATGAAAACTCTCAAATCCAACTCTCAAGGTTATAAAAGGTTACGTTGAATTAACTATCCTTATCCTGCACAAAGCTGGGCCATTCAATTATAATCATTGATTTTCGTCTATAGTTATCTGAAAACTGTGAACATGGTGATCAGGGGTGGGGGGAGGTGATACATGCCTCACCCCCACCTAAATTTCTAAAGAAAGTAGGTTACCAGAAAATGTATAAGAATGCACTACTGCCTCAATGATATATCCAAAGGAGAATGCCATGGACCCCCACCCCCCTGACACCCCCCTCCCCCTCACTTATCCATAATTTGAAATTTGAAACCAGGGAGAAGTGTTTATAGAGAACACTTTGCTGAGTGAACAACTGACATTGACTACGGTACATTAACTCTGCATGTTAGTGGTGAATATAACAGACAAATATGTCATAATACATTGGACATGTAAAAGAACAAGGGATGCTTCTGTAATTGGAGTCTTCTGTATTTTTCACAATCATCCGAAATATAAAATGACCAATATACTTATGTAGGCCAATATACTTCTGTAGGCCAATATACTTCTGTAAGCTAATATACTTCTGTAGGCCACTATACTTATGTAGGCCAATATACTTCAGTAGGCTAATATACTTCAGTAGGCCAATATACTTCTGTAGGCCAATATACTTATGTAGGCCAATATACTTCAGTAGGCCAATATACTTCTGTAGGCCAATATACTTCTGTAGGCCAATATACTTCTGTAGGCTAATATACTTCAGTAGGCCAATATACTTCTGTAGGCCAATATACTTCAGTAGGCCTATATACTTCAGTAGGCCAATATACTTCAGTAGGCCAATATACTTCAGTAGGCCTCGCCCATATTAACCAAGAGGAAGATATTAATTAATAAATGTACAACAACAAAAAAACAACAAAAAAGCTTAAAAGTATAAAAGGTGTAACTTTTCAGACCAGATGATGTAACAAAATGTAATCATTACTATAGAGACCTGTAACAAATAAAATACAGAAATAAATCTATTTATTGAAAAACAATTTGTAAATAAAAAGCACTCAAACCTCTGAATCCAGAATCACATGTATCAATCCTATGCATTTTTATAGACAATATAATATATAAATGGTGTGATCAGAAGAACAGGTGGCCTCAGGGAATAATGGTTCACAATACTGTGCTGTAAATAACACTGTGTGTATAGTTACAACATGGAGGTCAATTGTCAAGTCATTAACAACTTTATTACAAGCATAGTCATAGTCTATATCTGTTTAATTATATAGTATGCCTACATGGTGACAACGATCCGATCCATCCGAGGTTAATAGATTTAAATTGTACAAATATTCAACCCTTACTGTACATGATCTGAGGCTAAGAGATTTAATAAGTAAATTGTACAATATCTGACACTTATAGTGTGATCATGATCTGAGGCTAAGACATTTAATAATTAAATTGTACAATAATCAACACTTACAATGTACTATGAGATCTGAGGCTAAGAAATTTAATAATTAAATTGTACAATAATCAACACTTACAATGTCTATGAGATCTGAGGCTAAGAAATTTAATAATTAAATTATACACTATATTATTTTCAGATCAATTTATTGGACTAAAAATACCAGTCAGTTACATAGATAATATATAATAGTTAAATATACATATATATAGTTAAAGTGCCATATATCCATGTAGAATATGTTAAACACAAGGACATTCTGAGGGGTGTGAGATTTGAAACCATGATTATCGTTGAAGCATACGGATGAACATTTTATAATGAAATTAATATTTATTAACCGGCTGTTACTGCTGCAAGATTGAAGTGAGTTATGGTCAAATTACAGGCTGTTACTGCTGCGAGATTGAAGTGAGTTATGGTCAAATTACTGTCTGTTACTGCTGCGAGATTGAAGTATGTTATGGTCAAATTACCGTCTGTTACTGCTGTGAGATTGAAGTGAGTTATGGTCAAATTACTGTCTGTTACTGCTGCGAGATTGAAGTATGTTATGGTCAAATTACCGTCTGTTACTGCTGCGAGATTGAAGTGAGTTATGGTCAAATTACTGTCTGTTACTGCTGCGAGATTGAAGTGAGTTATGATCAAATTACCGGCTGTTACTGCTGCGAGATTGAAGTGAGTTATGGTCAAATTGCCGTCTGCTATTGCTGCGAGATTGAAGTGAGTTATGGTCAAATTACTGTCTGTTACTGCTGCGAGATTGAAGTGAGTTATGGTCAAATTACCGGCTGTTACTGCTGCAAGATTGAAGTGAGTTATGGTCAAATTACTGTCTGTTACTGCTGCGAGATTGAAGTATGTTATGGTCAAACTACCGTCTGTTACTGCTGCGAGATTGAAGTGAGTTATGGTCAAATTTACTGTCTGTTACTGCTGCGAGATTGAAGTATGTTATGGTTAAATTACCGGCTGTTACTGCTGCGAGATTGAAGTGAATTATGGTCAAATTACCATCTGTTACTGCTGCGAGATTGAAGTATGTTATGGTCAAATTGTCGGTTGTTACTGCTGCGAGATTGAAGTGAGTTATGATCAAATTACCGGCTGTTACTGCTGCGAGATTGAAGTGAGTTATGGTCAAATTACTGTCTGTTACTGCTGCAAGATTGAAGTGAGTTATGGTCAAATTACCGGCTGTTACTGCTGCGAGATTGAAGTGAGTTATGGTCAAATTGTCGGTTGTTACTGCTGCGAGATTGAAGTGAGTTATGGTCAAATTACCGGCTGTTACTGCTGCGAGATTGAAGTGAGTTATGGTCAAATTGTCGGCTGTTACTGCTCTGAGATTGAAGTGAGTTATGGTCAAATTACCGACTGTTACTGCTGTGAGATTGAAGTGAGTTATGGTCAAATTACTGTCTGTTACTGCTGCGAGATTGAAGTATGTTATGGTCAAATTACCGTCTGTTACTGCTGCGAGATTGAAGTGAGTTATGGTCAAATTTACTGTCTGTTACTGCTGCGAGATTGAAGTATGTTATGGTCAAATTACCGGCTGTTACTGCTGCGAGATTGAAGCGAGTTATGGTCAAATTACCGTCTGTTACTGCTGCGAGATTGAAGTATGTTATGTCAAATTGTCGGTTGTTACTGCTGCGAGCTTGAAGTGAGTTATGATCAAATTACCGGCTGTTACTGCTGCGAGATTGAAGTGAGTTATGGTCAAATTGCCGTCTGCTATTGCTGCGAGATTGAAGTGAGTTATGGTCAAATTACTGTCTGTTACTGCTGCAAGATTGAAGTGAGTTATGGTCAAATTACAGGCTGTTACTGCTGCAAGATTGAAGTGAGTTATGGTCAAATTACCGGCTGTTACTGCTGCGAGATTGAAGTGAGTTATGGTCAAATTGTCGGTTGTTACTGCTGCGAGATTGAAGTGAGTTATGGTCAAATTACCGGCTGTTACTGCTGCGAGATTGAAGTGAGTTATGGTCAAATTGTCGGCTGTTACTGCTCTGAGATTGAAGTGAGTTATGGTCAAATTACCGACTGTTACTGCTGTGAGATTGAAGTGAGTTATGGTCAAATTACTGTCTGTTACTGCTGCGAGATTGAAGTATGTTATGGTCAAATTACCATCTGTTACTGCTGCGAGATTGAAGTGAGTTATGGTCAAATTTACTGTCTGTTACTGCTGCGAGATTGAAGTATGTTATGGTCAAATTACCGGCTGTTACTGCTGCGAGATTGAAGCGAGTTATGGTCAAATTACCGTCTGTTACTGCTGCGAGATTGAAGTATGTTATGTCAAATTGTCGGTTGTTACTGCTGCGAGCTTGAAGTGAGTTATGATCAAATTACCGGCTGTTACTGCTGCGAGATTGAAGTGAGTTATGGTCAAATTGTCGGTTGTTACTGCTGCGAGATTGAAGTGAGTTATGGTCAAATTACCGGCTGTTACTGCTGCGAGATTGAAGTGAGTTATGGTCAAATTGTCGGCTGTTACTGCTCTGAGATTGAAGTGAGTTATGGTCAAATTACCGACTGTTACTGCTGTGAGATTGAAGTGAGTTATGGTCAAATTACTGTCTGTTACTGCTGCGAGATTGAAGTATGTTATGGTCAAATTACCGTCTGTTACTGCTGCGAGATTGAAGTGAGTTATGGTCAAATTTACTGTCTGTTACTGCTGCGAGATTGAAGTATGTTATGGTCAAATTACCGGCTGTTACTGCTGCGAGATTGAAGCGAGTTATGGTCAAATTACCGTCTGTTACTGCTGCGAGATTGAAGTATGTTATGTCAAATTGTCGGTTGTTACTGCTGCGAGCTTGAAGTGAGTTATGATCAAATTACCGGCTGTTACTGCTGCGAGATTGAAGTGAGTTATGGTCAAATTGCCGTCTGCTATTGCTGCGAGATTGAAGTGAGTTATGGTCAAATTACTGTCTGTTACTGCTGCAAGATTGAAGTGAGTTATGGTCAAATTACAGGCTGTTACTGCTGCAAGATTGAAGTGAGTTATGGTCAAATTACCGGCTGTTACTGCTGCGAGATTGAAGTGAGTTATGGTCAAATTGTCGGTTGTTACTGCTGCGAGATTGAAGTGAGTTATGGTCAAATTACCGGCTGTTACTGCTGCGAGATTGAAGTGAGTTATGGTCAAATTGTCGGCTGTTACTGCTCTGAGATTGAAGTGAGTTATGGTCAAATTACCGACTGTTACTGCTGCGAGATTGAAGTGAGTTATATAAGCTTATATCTTACTTAAAACACACACTTATATAACAAGATCTTATTACCGTAATTAAAATTGTTAATTTCGTGCATTTATGCGTAGTATAATAATGGTATGACGTCACGACAGTGTTTTAAAAACTGTTATAATAATGTTCTGAATAACTTTATTGTATGTTGCAGAATACATATACTGTCAAACCTGTGTTAGTGGTCACCTCCATTAACCAGCCAACCTGTATTATACTGTCAAACCTGTGTTAGTGGTCACCTCCATTAAGCAGCCAACCTGTATTATACAGTCAAACCTGTGTTAGTGGTCACCTCCATTAAGCAGCCAACCTGTATTATACTGTCAAACCTGTGTTAGTGGTCACCTCCATTAACCAGCCAACCTGTATTATACTGTCAAACCTGTGTTAGTGGTCACCTCCATTAACCAGCCAACCTGTATTATACTGTCAAACCTGTGTTAGTGGTCACCTCCATTAACCAGCCAACCTGTATTATACTGTCAAACCTGTGTTAGTGGTCACCTCCATTAAGCAGCCAACCTGTATTATACTGTCAAACCTGTGTTAGTGGTCACCTCCATTAAGCAGCCAACCTGTATTATACTGTCAAACCTGTGTTAGTGGTCACCTCCATTAACCAGCCAACCTGTATTATACTGTCAAACCTGTGTTAGTGGTCACCTCCATTAAGCAGCCAACCTGTATTATACTGTCAAACCTGTGTTAGTGGTCACCTCCATTAAGCAGCCAACCTGTATTATACTGTCAAACCTGTGTTAGTGGTCACCTCCATAACAGCCACCTGTATTATACGTCAAACCTGTGTTAGTGGTCACCTCATTACAGCCAACCTGTATTATACAGTCAAACCTGTGTTAGTGGTCACCTCCATTAACCAGCCAACCTGTATATACAGTCAAACCTGTGTTAGTGGTCACCTCCATTAACCAGCCAACCTGTATTATACTGTCAAACCTGTGTTAGTGGTCACCTCCATTAAGCAGCCAACCTGTATTATACTGTCAAACCTGTGTTAGTGGTCACCTCCATTAACCAGCCAACCTGTATTATACAGTCAAACCTGTGTTAGTGGTCACCTCCATTAACCAGCCAACCTGTATTATACTGTCAAACCTGTGTTAGTGGTCACCTCCATTAAGCAGCCAACCTGTATTATACTGTCAAACCTGTGTTAGTGGTCACCTCCATTAAGCAGCCAACCTGTATTATACTGTCAAACCTGTGTTAGTGGTCACCTCCATTAACCAGCCAACCTGTATTATACTGTCAAACCTGTGTTAGTGGTCACCTCCATTAAGCAGCCAACCTGTATTATACTGTCAAACCTGTGTTAGTGGTCACCTCCATTAAGCAGCCAACCTGTATTATACTGTCAAACCTGTGTTAGTGGTCACCTCCATTAAGCAGCCAACCTGTATTATACTGTCAAACCTGTGTTAGTGGTCACCTCCATTAACCAGCCAACCTGTATTATACTGTCAAACCTGTGTTAGTGGTCACCTCCATTAAGCAGCCAACCTGTATTATACTGTCAAACCTGTGTTAGTGGTCACCTCCATTAACCAGCCAACCTGTATTATACTGTCAAACCTGTGTTAGTGGTCACCTCCATTAACCAGCCAACCTGTATTATACTGTCAAACCTGTGTTAGTGGTCACCTCCATTAACCAGCCAACCTGTATTATACTGTCAAACCTGTGTTAGTGGTCACCTCCATTAAGCAGCCAACCTGTATTATACTGTCAAACCTGTGTTAGTGGTCACCTCCATTAAGCAGCCAACCTGTATTATACTGTCAAACCTGTGTTAGTGGTCACCTCCATTAAGCAGCCAACCTGTATTATACTGTCAAACCTGTGTTAGTGGTCACCTCCATTAAGCAGCCAACCTGTATTATACTGTCAAACCTGTGTTAGTGGTCACCTCCATTAACCAGCCAACCTGTATTATACTGTCAAACCTGTGTTAGTGGTCACCTCCATTAAGCAGCCAACCTGTATTATACTGTCAAACCTGTGTTAGTGGTCACCTCCATTAAGCAGCCAACCTGTATTATACTGTCAAACCTGTGTTAGTGGTCACCTCCATTAAGCAGCCAACCTGTATTATACTGTCAAACCTGTGTTAGTGGTCACCTCCATTAAGCAGCCAACCTGTATTATACTGTCAAACCTGTGTTAGTGGTCACCTCCATTAAGCAGCCAACCTGTATTATACTGTCAAACCTGTGTTAGTGGTCACCTCCATTAAGCAGCCAACCTGTATTATACTGTCAAACCTGTGTTAGTGGTCACCTCCATTAAGCAGCCAACCTGTATTACTGTCAAACCTGTGTTAGTGGTCACCTCCATTAACCAGCCAACCTGTATTATACTGTCAAACCTGTGTTAGTGGTCACCTCCATTAAGCAGCCAACCTGTATTATACTGTCAAACCCGTGTTAGTGGTCACCTCCATTAAGCAGCCAACCTGTATTATACTGTCAAACCCGTGTTAGTGGTCACCTCCATTAAGCAGCCAACCTGTATTATACAGTCAAACCTGTGTTAGTGGTCACCTCCATTAAGCAGCCAACCTGTATTATACAGTCAAACCTGTGTTAGTGGTCACCTCCATTAAGCAGCCAACCTGTATTATACAGTCAAACCTGTGTTAGTGGTCACCTCCATTAAGCAGCCAACTGTATTATACAGTCAAACCTGTGTTAGTGGTCACCTCCATTAAGCAGTCAACCTGTATTAAGCAGCCAGTTTCAAGGTTCCCTAAATGTTGTTTTACTTTTCATTTGACCTCTATTAAGCAGCCACCTGTGCTAAGCAGCCACTTTCTCTGACTCCCTTGACTGGCTGCTTAAGACAGGTTTGACTGTATGCAATAAAACAAACCTTTTCCATGTAATTATTTTCAATGTAAAATTTGACATTAAATAGAAAATTTAGTTTATACAAATCTATTTTAGCTCAATTACAAAACAAGTTCTTATAACTTATATTAATCACTCTCTCGACCTCATTCCTGATGGAATCCATCGCCACAAGGGAGAAAGCAGAGGCAATATGGAATTTAAATGCCTTGCCTTAGGGTACAATCGTAACGGCTCCAACAGGGCTCGAACTCCGGGCCTTTCGCACCTGAAGCGAATGCACTACCACTGCGATATTACGACTTCCACAATTAGAAAATTTAGGCAATGTTGAGAAGTCAACATTTTGCATATTGTACAGATGGGAAGCAATTTGTTTTCGATTAATATGTATAAAACATTTCATTATTTATATAAAATTTAGATTCCTAATTGTTTCAGACAAGTAGTGGAACTTGCTTGTTAAAACCAGGTAACCCCAATCACAATTCTCAATAGATCTCTGAACTTTCCAAAAATATATACAGCCAGTTAGTGGTCACCTCTATTAAGCAGCCAATCTGCATCAAGCAGCCAGTTTTCAGATTCCCAATATCTTACTTTGTTTTACATTAGACTTCTATTAAACAACCACTTGTGCTAAGCAGCCACTTCCTGTGATTCCCTTAAGACAGGTCTAACTGTCCTCACATTTAATCTTGTGACTTACCTAACCAAAGTTAAATAACTTCACTCCTTTCAAATCGATATGACGACCGAAATTTAAACATCTTAACCTATTTCTATGACGACCGAAATTTAAACATCTTAACCTATTTGAATGCTAGAGGTGAAAGTAAGTGAAATATGTCATTCAATTTGATTAGAATTGTGTCAAAAAAAGAAAACACATTAATGAATTGACGCATTAGTTAATGAAGAGTTAATTGTGAAAGTATGCATTATGGGAGTTTCAAAAAACTAATAAATTAATTTGCATCAAAAATTACATATATTTTTTTAAATGGCTGAATAATTGATCAGACTTACTGTGCAGAGTAGCTGGTATACAATTATCCATCTTGCAACACGCACTCGACAAGTGACCAAACAGGGATTTGAAATCTAGTTCGACTGGTATTATAATTTAAGCCACAGAAGAGATTATCCTTAAATTCGTGCACAAGAAGGCCAATATTAGAAATAATATTTGTCTCTCAGTTATTTATGTATAGGATATAAGCCTAAAAATATTGGACTGTGTGAGGCACGTAGCTCCGAAGACAGTACCAATATTTTACATACCGGTATTGGATCCATTTCTGGCTTATATCTTACTTAAAACACACTCTTACACAACACGATCCTACTATTGAAAATTGTTAATTTCGTATATTTACGCGTAGGATTTAATATAATACTCTTGCCTTTTGACAGCAGTCCAATATTAATAATAAAGGACTGCACATACAAAGGTATGACGTCACGACAGTGTTTTAATGGCAGATAAAACATTAGAGGTCTGACACTTAGGAATTAACCATGCATGCAGTCCATAGGTCCAAGTTCTTAATTCTGGCGCTCAGAACAACAACAAATGTTTATTCGACTATTAACCCTTTGCATGCTGAGTAAATAAAATCACTTTTGCAAACAACATAGATCCAGATCAGCCACGTCGTAACGACGCGTCTGATCAGAATCTATGTTGCTTGCTATATGGCCAAGTGCTTTAGTTCGACTATCCGAATCGCAAACGGCAAAGAACCTGATCAGACGGCACGTTCTGTGCTGTTTGATCTGGCTCTATGCTGTTTACAAAGGTGATATTATCTGCCGCTAGCATGCAAAGGGTTAATAACACAAATACAAATATTATTTGGATTCTAACATCACCAAACTATCTAAACAGCATAAAAATAGTCGTGTTATTTTTTTATAGTGTGTAATTTTTTTAATGACGTCACAAAACTATAAAAATACTACAAAAGAATTCCGGTTAGAATCTTTTATATATTTGCTTACTGCTATTCAATTAATTAACACGCTGAGTAAATAAAATCACATTTGCGGACACCATAGATCCAGATCAGCACAGCATAATGCCTCGTCTGATCAGGATCTATGTTATGTGCTATTCTGCCAAGTGTTTTAGCTCCACTATCCGAATAGCAAACAGCATAGAACCTGATCAGATGGCATGTTCTGTGCCATCTGATATGGCTCTATGCTGTTTACAAAGGTGATTTTATCTGCCGCTAGCGTGCAAAGGGTTAAAATGTTCATTATTTCTAGAATACTAATGAATTAACAAACATTTATGTTCACACCAACACCCATATTCCAATGTTTCAAAGTTGGGCACTTGTCCATGGACAAGTAGACAGCAAAAATTGACTAGTCCGTCACTGAATCATATTTGTCACCAAAATTAAAACCAAACTTCCAAATTCGACTTGCCCTTCGATTCATATTTTGAATTTTGTACTCATTTATTTTTGTTAGTTTGATAGGTGATAAGATCACATCATAAATGTCCCTCAGCGGATAATCTGATAAGCCAATCAGCGATCGATAAAGTGACACACCTTCAACAACCGTAAGCTTCATCAAACAGTCACCATTTTCCTCGTCAACGTGTCGCGACTATCGGTGTCTAGAAAATTCTGGTCACGTAACTAGTGGGAGGAGTTATAGTCTCATCGGCGTCGCGTTCATTAAATTCTATTTCAACACCAATGTAGGGATTACATCATCAGAAATAACTGCAAGTTGATTGCCCACCAAGTATGTGTTGGCAATTGCGTTGGATTTTTTAATGTTTATTTATCATATATTATTTATTATACTTTTCATATAAAGAGACACGGTCTGATTGATCAGGGCTTGAACACGTGACCATCAATGATGATGTTACAGTGGGTTACAAGTCAGCAACCTTAACCACTCGACCACGGAGGCGGACTAACACGTGACCATCAGTGATGATGTTACAGTGGGTTACAAGTCAGCAACCTTAACCACTCGACCACGGACTCGTTGGATTTTACAGCACATCAGAACAGTTATACCAATTTCCTCAGCTTAACGCACGAGTGCCTGGACCCAATAATAATAATA
Source organism: Archivesica marissinica (assembly GCA_014843695.1). NCBI lineage: Eukaryota > Metazoa > Mollusca > Bivalvia > Venerida > Vesicomyidae > Archivesica > Archivesica marissinica. The sequence goes on from CM026395.1 coordinate 55,071,232, forward strand.
ATATAGTTTATACGGCCTATAAATGTCTCTGGATCAATAAATCAAATAGGTAATATATTCGGACAATTGAGACAAGAGTGAATATATCAACCTCCTTGTCCAGAACCTTATAAGGACATTGTAGTTTTAAAGTTTCATTTTACATTAAACAAATAATACTTGACCGACATTGCCTGCCAGCATTTAAACCTTCCATCCATCCATCCCTCCCTCCCTCCGTCCGTCCGTCCGTCCATCCATCCATCCACCCTGAAAAATAGCTGAAAGTTTGTTTGTTTAAAAAAATAGTTTTATATTTGATCTAGACAAGTTTTCATTTTTTCAATAACAATGACACAATTTACAGTTTTTAATTAAATTTGTTGGTGTTTACTTCCGAGTGGTTTACATTTTTCCAATCTGCTTCATAATTATGCGGGTCTAGACCGGCCATCTTATAGGTGCGATCTCCTTATGTTCAAAATTAACAACTTTTATAAATTTCTATAAAAAGATTTATTGGACATATATTGGGAAGTCAGGAATCATGCTATCATCTATTTAAAGCGACATTACATCGCAAAAAGTAAATAAAATTCATGTTTTCACGTATAAATGCATTGCTACTACAAATTCTTCTGAATACATTCGAACACTAACATTGAATCAATAAACAGTGTTCTTGTGGTCTATAAGCTTTCAAAGTTGAAAGTAGGATTTCATATTACGGTCATACCTGCTCCTGAATTGACGTTTGTTTGTCATTGGAGTCAATACTAAACACGAGATACTTTAACTAAGATTAGTCTACAAATAAATATGCCTAGATACAAATGTGAGATAGAACGGTAAATCTGTACGATAAATCGTGTTATTCAGGATACACACATTGTATTACGCATGAAAGTCGACCCTATTTACATTATTTTGTTTTGTCAACAAACCGCGTATACGACGTTTGTTTATTTGTTGAAATGTTCAGTTTTTGAAGCAAATATTTGGGGGGGGGGAAATTTAACCATATAATAGCAAATTACATTATGCAGACATTTGCGTTTTCACCGATGTAGTGTCGCTTTAAATATCTGCAACCAAACCAACATATTGATTAAATCTTAATCAGTGTTACGAGATCATGTATTACATATTACGAGCCTATCAATTGCAAAATCTCTACCATTATGAATTTCTCCCCACTCTCACCTGAAAGTTCTTTGGCACATTACTCTCGATACATAATTTTAAAATGTTAAAATGTTATGCTAAAGACACTCGGACATAGTGCAAAATACTTTGAAAGACATTTCATACAAAATTAAATATGGTATTCAAATTCAGATTAGAAAGCATTCAAATTCATTAGGGAGATTTAAGGATTTTAATTGATCTGATACATTAATGATAGCTAAGCTTTGAGACTTACTTGAACAGCAAATGGTTTTAGTGTCAGCTTAAACAGAATTAAAACATTCTAGAACAGTAAGCCGACATACAGTCTAATAAATTTTTTTTTTTAAAGAAACAGCAGCATATATTCCCAACCATAGGTAGACAGGGTTCATTCTAGGTCAGAATCTTTGGGAGAAGTGAGCGCGTGATCGCTTCCTTAAATGGTGCTCTTTAATATACTTCTGCAAAATACGGTTAAAATGCACAGTACAACCATTAAATACATTTGAATAGGAGTGCTTTATAATGGGCCAGTGTATCTTACTAGACAAACTTTTGTTTGAAAATTGTAAAAAGCAAAAAATAAAACTTCTGGATCCTTCCATAAGTCGAAGTTAAAACAGTTGACTGAATAGCAAGCAACATAGGCGTTACGCAGCGGCTGATCTGCATATATAAACAATACTTAATGCATATGCATGACGTAACAATGGATGCTGATACAGCCGTCTTAGATGTTTGTTCTGATTGCCAATAGAGAGTGATGGGTTCAGAGTGTACGCAGGGCGTGGCGAACCGATTCAGAGTCGTACATTGAGTTTGTAATATTGCAAATAAATACTGTTTACTGTTATTCAAATTATAATAAATGATGGGAAGTAGTATTGTACTAATGAATGTAAACTTTCAAATTGTATAATATTTCTATTCCATACGCTATAGTGAAATAGGCAACTCTTTTTAATAGTTTCTATCTTAATAGATGGGGGTCATAAGTACAATAGTACATAATTATTATGCAAACAATATCATTTGGTGGATACTTCCCATGGGCTGGGCCCTCCTACAGTAACTACAATAGTGCTGTATACATTACCCATGGGCTGGGCCCTCCTACAGTAACTACAATAGTGCTGTATACATTCCCATGGGCTGGGCCCTCCTACAGTAACTACAATAGTGCTGTATACATTCCCATGGGCTGGGCCCTCCTACAGTAACTACAATAGTGCTGTATACATTACCCATGGGCTGGGCCCTCCTACAGTAACTACAATAGTGCTGTATACATTCCATGGGCTGGGCCCTCCTACAGTAACTACAATAGTGCTGTATACATTTCCCATGGGCTGGGCCCTCCTACAGTAACTACAATAGTGCTGTATACATTACCCATGGGCTGGGCCCTCCTACAGTAACTACAATAGTGCTGTATACATTACCCATGGGCTGGGCCCTCCTACAGTAACTACAATAGTGCTGTATACATTACCCATGGGCTGGGCCCTCCTACAGTAACTACAATAGTGCTGTATACATTACCCATGGGCTGGGCCCTCCTACAGTAACTACAATAGTGCTGTATACATTACCCATGGGCTGGGCCCTCCTACAGTAACTACAATAGTGCTGTATACATTACCCATGGGCTGGGCCCTCCTACAGTAACTACAATAGTGCTGTATACATTACCCATGGGCTGGGCCCTCCTACAGTAACTACAATAGTGCTGTATACATTACCCATGGGCTGGGCCCTCCTACAGTAACTACAATAGTGCTGTATACACTTCCCATGGGCTGGGCCCTCCTACAGTAACTACAATAGTGCTGTATACACTTCCCATGGGCTGGGCCCTCCTACAGTAACTACAATAGTGCTGTATACACTTCCCATGGGCTGGGCCCTCCTACAGTAACTACAATAGTGCTGTATACACTTCCCATGGGCTGGGCCCTCCTACAGTAACTACAATAGTGCTGTATACACTTCCCATGGGCTGGGCCCTCCTACAGTAACTACAATAGTGCTGTATACACTTCCCATGGGCTGGGCCCTCCTACAGTAACTACAATAGTGCTGTATACACTTCCCATGGGCTGGGCCCTCCTACAGTAACTACAATAGTGCTGTATACACTTCCCATGGGCTGGGCCCTCCTACAGTAACTACAATAGTGCTGTATACATTACCCATGGGCTGGGCCCTCCTACAGTAACTACAATAGTGCTGTATACACTTCCCATGGGCTGGGCCCTCCTACAGTAACTACAATAGTGCTGTATACACTTCCCATGGGCTGGGCCCTCCTACAGTAACTACAATAGTGCTGTATACACTTCCCATGGGCTGGGCCCTCCTACAGTAACTACAATAGTGCTGTATACACTTCCCATGGGCTGGGCCCTCCTACAGTAACTACAATAGTGCTGTATACATTTCCCATGGGCTGGGCCCTCCTACAGTAACTACAATAGTGCTGTATACATTTCCCATGGGCTGGGCCCTCCTACAGTAACTACAATAGTGCTGTATACATTACCCATGGGCTGGGCCCTCCTACAGTAACTACAATAGTGCTGTATACATTCCCCATGGGCTGGGCCCTCCTACAGTAACTACAATAGTGCTGTATACACTTCCCATGGGCTGGGCCCTCCTACAGTAACTACAATAGTGCTGTATACACTTCCCATGGGCTGGGCCCTCCTACAGTAACTACAATAGTGCTGTATACACTTCCCATGGGCTGGGCCCTCCTACAGTAACTACAATAGTGCTGTATACATTCCCATGGGCTGGGCCCTCCTACAGTAACTACAATAGTGCTGTATACATTTCCCATGGGCTGGGCCCTCCTACAGTAACTACAATAGTGCTGTATACACTTCCCATGGGCTGGGCCCTCCTACAGTAACTACAATAGTGCTGTATACACTTCCCATGGGCTGGGCCCTCCTACAGTAACTACAATAGTGCTGTATACATTTCCCATGGGCTGGGCCCTCCTACAGTAACTACAATAGTGCTGTATACATTTCCCATGGGCTGGGCCCTCCTACAGTAACTACAATAGTGCTGTATACATTACCCATGGGCTGGGCCCTCCTACAGTAACTACAATAGTGCTGTATACATTTCCCATGGGCTGGGCCCTCCTACAGTAACTACAATAGTGCTGTATACATTACCCATGGGCTGGGCCCTCCTACAGTAACTACAATAGTGCTGTATACATTTCCCATGGGCTGGGCCCTCCTACAGTAACTACAATAGTGCTGTATACATTACCCATGGGCTGGGCCCTCCTACAGTAACTACAATAGTGCTGTATACATTACCCATGGGCTGGGCCCTCCTACAGTAACTACAATAGTGCTGTATACATTACCCATGGGCTGGGCCCTCCTACAGTAACTACAATAGTGCTGTATACATTACCCATGGACTGGGCCCTCCTACAGTAACTACAATAGTGCTGTATACATTACCCATGGGCTGGGCCCTCCTACAGTAACTACAATAGTGCTGTATACATTCCCCATGGGCTGGGCCCTCCTACAGTAACTACAATAGTGCTGTATACACTTCCCATGGGCTGGGCCCTCCTACAGTAACTACAATAGTGCTGTATACATTTCCCATGGACTGGGCCCTCCTACAGTAACTACAATAGTGCTGTATACACTTCCCATGGACTGGGCCCTCCTACAGTAACTACAATAGTGCTGTATACACTTCGCATGGGCTGGGCCCTCCTACAGTAACTACAATAGTGCTATATACACTTCCCATGGGCTGGGCCCTCCTACAGTAACTACAATAGTGCTGCATACATGTCCCATGGGCTGGGCCCTCTTACAGTAACTACAATAGTGCTGTATACACTTCGCATGGGCTGGGCCCTCCTACAGTAACTACAATAGTGCTGTATACAGTTCCCATGGGCTGGGCCCTCCTACAGTAACTACAATAGTGCTGCATACACGTCCCATGGGCTGGGCCCTCTTACAGTAACTACAATAGTGCTGTATACACTTCCCATGGGCTGGGCCCTCCTACAGTAACTACAATAGTGCTGTATACACTTCCCATGGGCTGGGCCCTCCTACAGTAACTACAATAGTGCTGGATAGTGGATACATTCCCCATGGGCTGGGCATTCGTACAGTAAATGAGCTCTCATACTGTTCCCATTTCACAAATCAAGTTATTACGTTTTGATAGTGCATTGATTTTCAAGGATCCAACAACCTTCAATAACTTTCAAAATCCTTCATTTGACAAGTGACATTACATAATGGGTAACCCCGTTTTTTACAAAGCATACATACACAGCAGTATGCAACATACATATTTCATACATATCAAACATAATAATGTCTCTCTAATGGTCTGTTTTATACATTTAAAAAAAATAGTATGAATTTTTTTACTTATAAATGCATTGCTGCTACAAATTCTTCTGAAATAATAATAACACTAACATTGAATCAATAAACAGTGATTTTTGAGGTTTACAACTCTCACAAATGAAAGTAAGAGTTCATATACGGTCAGCAACTCTCCTGATTTGAGGTTTGTTTATTATTCCAGCCTTTACTAAATGCTGATACTGTTGTTTAGTGATCATTTAATCAGATTAGTATAAAAAATAAATATGCATAGGCACAAATGTGAGACATACCAGTAAATCTGTACACTAAATTGTGTTACTCAGGATACACACATTGTATTACTCATGGGTGTCGACCCTATTTACATATTTTGTTGATTGTCAATAACCGGCTATTAGTTGAAATACTCAGTTTTTGAAGCAAATATTTGGAAAACAATAATTACACCATCATTTTATAATAGGAAATTACATTCCGTAGAAATTTGCTTTTTCACCGATGTAGTGTCGCTTTAAGTACTATGGAAATAACACCATAAATAAGCTATGCGGTCACATTGTGCGTGTGGTCTACTAAAGAACTTCAGTTCATTCCATAAAGGCAATTTCTCCTAAAGGGATTGCACAAGCCTATAGAAAAGTGCTGTACCATAATGATGATTCTCTTCTCATGCAAAGTGAAAAAACCACTGCTTTTCATGGAGAATTACACTTGACAATTAGTGAGGCCTGTACTGGTGGGTTTGTAAACTTTACATAATTGATTAGATGATTTGGTTTTTACGATAGATTAGATATATCATATACATGTTATGTTCATTACTTTCATAGATTTTATTACATCGTGTCTATTTATAACTTCATATTATTTTGGCATTCCCAGAATAAATATTCTATGTAGCACATTATTATATTGCTTTCTAATTTATATTCCTAAAACAATGGAAAAGGGATAATATGTATGGTTTGGTTTAAACAGTTCCCACCTGACACTATATTCTCGACCCTATACTTTTTTAAAATCTGTTTTTGTTTTATGCAATATAAAACTTTTTCATCAAACTATTTATAAGTCATAACGAGTATGTTTAGTTTAACCCTTATACATTAGATAATTGCTATTGCCAGTGTTATACATTATACATATAGAGATGATACCAGAAACAGAAATACATTTTCCCTAATAAAATTATCTCTACCCCCAATACATTCAGTCAATATTACACTGTAAACTTTCTATCAGGGCCTCAAACAGTTAAGATTTTCATCCAGGAAAGAATGTGCCTAGCTATAGACTTGCACTCTTTGCACGCTTTTTCAGTTCGTAACAGTTACATAACTGGCTTACAAAAGTAGGCCGTGTGATATCGTTAAAGACATACCCAACCTACTTTCAAATCTCGCAACATGCATGCAATGCCACACTTCTTCATACACTGTTACTTCATTGTATAAGATGTTGGTAATGTTGATAAGACAATGAAATGCTTGGATTGTCTCACTTTGTATAAGATGTTGGTAATGTTGATAAGACAATGAAATGTTTGGATTGTCTCACTTTGTATAAGATGTTGGTAATGTTGATAAGACAATGAAATGTTTGGATTGTCTCACTTTGTATAAGATGTTGGTAATGTTGATAAGACAATGAAATGTTTGGATTGTCTCACTTTGTATAAGATGTTGGTAATGTTGATAAGACAATGAAATGTTTGGATTGTCTCACTTTGTATAAGATGTTGGTAATGTTGATAAGACAATGAAATGTTTGGATTGTCTCACTTTGTATAAGATGTTGGTAATGTTGATAAGACAATGAAATGTTTGGATTGTCTCACTTTGTATAAGATGTTGGTAATGTTGATAAGACAATGAAATGTTTGGATTGTCTCACTTTGTATAAGATGTTGGTAATGTTGATAAGACAATGAAATGCTTGGATTGTCTCACTTTGTATAAGATGTTGGTAATGCTGATAAGACAATGAAATGCTTGGATTGTCTCACTTTGTATAAGCTTATGTTGGTAATGTTGATAAGACAATGAAATGCTTGGATTGTCTCACTTTTCATGGAAACATATATTGCATAACACACAATCCAGCCCGCCCATCATGACTTTAACCCTTTGCACACTAACGGCAGATAAAATCACTTTTTGCAAACATAGAACCAGACCAGACTCTATGCTGTTTGCTATTCGGATAGTTCAGCTAACACTTAGCTGAATAGCAAACAACATAGATCCTGATCAGACGCGGCGCTACACTGCGGCTGATCTGGATCTATGGTGTTTGCAAATGTGATTATATTTACTCAGCAGGCAAAGGGTTAAATATACTCCTAGATATTCCCACACTTGTGAATTGACTCAAACTATGTATTTACAAATCATAATTATAACATAGTGACGGAATTATAGCATCAATTTATACATAGGCTAGGTTACTGCGGCGATGTTTCTACGGCACGACTCAGGGCTCATTCTAGGTCAAAATTTTAGGGGAAGTGAGAAAGCGCGCAATTGCATCTTTAAACGGCATTATTTAATATAATTTAACATAATAAAGTTAAAATACACAATATGACCATTAACCCTTTCAACCCCACAGGCCTCTAAATAGGCTTATGAAAAGTGTAGATCCAGATGAGCCGGCTCATGACGAGCCGTCTCATCAGGATCTGCACTTTTTTGCCAGTAATAATTATTACTATTTTTAGATAAAATTACCCATTTTGATAAATTAACTGGTCCAAAGGTAATTTTCTTATTAATTTATTGGTCTAATAATAGCATGCACCAATCCAGGTCAGTTACTTGGGGTTGAAAGAGTTAAATAGAACATTTGAATATAATGGAAGCAGTGCAATGGGTCAGTGTATCTTACTGGACAACATTTTGTATGAAAATTGTAAAAAAAAAAACAACACAAAAACAGGTGGCGAGGTCAAGATCCCTATGGCGACTATTTCGCCCAAGTCGCCCTCTAGAATGATCACTGTCACCGTTACGACTTGCGAAAAAACAGTTTAATATAATACAACTTAACAAAGAATACAAAATTTCATGTTGTTTTATGCGTTCCAAACACTATTACACAATCCATTATATGCATCCTACTATTATGACACAACATAATTCTCTACCGGTATGACTGAAACCCGGAAGGAGCGCTCCTTCCGCGGAAGGAGCATTCGTCTACAGAAGGAGCGCATTAAAAGCTTATTTCGTATACAATCTTTAAAAAAGTGATTGTTTTATGTAAATAATTATAAAATACGTTAAATCTGAAAGTTTTATGCAAATCGATTGTAAAATGGTGATCTTGTAGCATAATGCGCTCCTTCCGTAGTCGAATGCTCCTTCCGCGTCATGACTGAAGACCGAAAGGAGCACTCCTTCCGAGGAATTTGACAAATTATGCTACAAGATCACCATTTTACAATCGATTTGCATAAAACTTTCAGATTTAACGTATTTTATAATTATTTACATAAAACAATCACTTTTTTAAAGATTGTATAATAAATAAGCTTTTAATGAGCTCCTTCCGTAGCCGAATGCTCCTTCCGCGGAAGGAGCGCTCCTTCCGGGTTTCAGTCATACCCATTCTCTACTCAAAAACTATAAATGAATAACCTTCAAAATACAATACAAACAAACAACAAACACAAACTTTCATAATCTGTAATTTCTGTGTTACATAGACCTATGTAATAGAATTTTTTTATCTGCAGTCTACACACTACTCCTGGTACATGACCTCTTTGTGTTTTACGTTTATTTATCGTCGCTACCGGTTGCCCATATGAGCAACGCAACACACCCCTGGAACACGACACCCAACACAATTCTCTGCACAAAATAATCACAACATTTAATTAAAAAAATATATTCAAAATACAATACAAATTAACAAAGAACACAAAATTTCATAATCTGTATAATTATTATAATTATATAGAGATTAATTTATGGAATTTCATATTTACAGTGTATATGACCGCGGAGCCCCATAGTAACACAATTCTTTACACAAAACCAATGTTGACCTTCAAAATAAAATATAACCTATTTGTTTGTTTATCTGGGTTTTACGTTTTCATCAGCACCATTTTGGGCTATATCTCCAGCAGGCAGTTTACCTAACAACACCTTTCCTGAACAGGCAGTACTTGGTTGGTGATCCAATCTCCGTAACAAAGAGCCAACTTGTTCATATAAAGACACGGCCAGAGCGGCGCTCGAACCAGTGACCATCAGTGATGATAGGTTACAGTAGTATACAAGTCAGCGACAATAACCACTCGACCACGGAGACAGCATATAAACAAACGAACACAAAATTTAATATGTATTCAATATTACATACATGTAGATCTACCGCATAGAATTTACTAATTGCAGCCTACAGAATGTAACATGACGTTCAACACAATTCACACAAACAATAACAACTCTCAATGACCTTCAAAATACAATATAAACTAACAAAGAACACAATATTTCATAATTGGTCATTTCTGTATTATATATATATCTATGTCATACATTTTACTATTTGCAGTGTACACGACCCCAGACGGCATGACCCAACAATATTCTCAGTGGTAGCGTGTTCACTTCAGGTGCAAAAGAACCAGAGTTCTCCCCGCTGGAGCTGTTACTATTGTGCCCCAGGGTTCATTCTAGGTCAGAATTTTTGGCAGAAGTGAGAAAGAGCGTGATCGCTTCCTTAAATGGTGTTCTTTAATATACTTCTGTAAAATAGGGTTAAAATGCACAGTACAACCATTAAATACAACATTTGAATAGAAGGAGTGCTTTATAATGGGCCAGTGTATCTTACTAGACACAATTTTGTTTGAAAATCGTAAAACCAAAAAAAAAAACATCGCCCTCTAGAATGATCCCTGGTGCCCTTAGACAAGGCATTCAAGTTCCAAATGCCTCTTCTATCTCCTTCGTGGTGATGGATTCCATCAGAAATGAGGTCTTGAGCGTGATAATATAAGTTGTAAAAACTATCAAAGAACACAAAATGTCATAATCTGTAATTTCTGTATTATAAATAGATCTATGTCAATTTAGTTGTAGCCAAGACAACGTAACGAGACTCCTAACATAATTCTAAGAACATCACAACCTTCAATAACCTTCAAGACAGAAACAGAAGCATACAAACTGCACCAACCTGTTATACACAATACTGAATCAATACACTGCAAGGTGACCCTCTCGATCTCTATAAACACATGTGTAAACCACTATAATCACATAATTTGCATAATTATGGTGTAGTATCAGAGCCTTGGTGAATGAGATAGTGAATAAATCAGCCTTCAGTTCTCTGTGTTCCAATACTCAGTTCTCTGTGTTCCAATACTCGATAGTAACTCATGTACACAGTGTAAATATAGCAGCCATACATTCTCTACAGATACTTCCTACGCAACTTCTGACATACTTCCCAATAATTGAAGCAAATCTGCTTCTTTCTCCGGATTCTGATACTGTAAGGCGGAACATTTTTGCATGAATATGTTCATTTGCAAATAAATGTTATTATTTTATGCCTTTCAATGAAATATAGAAATTTATCAGTGAAATAAAATGTATTACACCACTTATGAAAATACACTATTTCGGAGCTCACCCAATGAAATAAATTCCAACCTTACACTGAAAAACACAAATATACTCATTACCATCTCCATGGCCTACGGAGCAGGAGGTTGAAGGTTCAAACCATGTAAGCATATCTGATATGGCTGGTTGATGAGCCGCCAGCTAGTTAAATAATGGTTACCGACTTCCTATCAGCTAGCCTGGCCTTCAAGGATAGGATTAGGGAAGTACTGATATCCATAAGAGGTGTGTGTCTCATAAGTCAGAAATGGCTGGCCCTTTCAATAGCGGTGACACTATAATAAACAAACACTTTACTTTACATAGTGATAACTTTAGTAAACTACAGTAAAAACAAACTGTATTTCATACACATATCACCTATCCCATAATTATATGATACAGCAGTACTTTACTGCCATATCAATGTCCAATTAGCGCAGTGGTTAGCACGCTCGCTTCTCACCAATGCAACCCGGGTTCGATGAAAGTATGTGAGATGGTACGGTGGCCTCCAGATCGGACATGTGGGGTTGCTCTGGGTACTCTGGTTTCCTCCCACACGAATGACAACAAATACCCTTTCACCGCGCTGGTCTGGGACTGGTTTTACTATATCAAACTTGTTAGTACTCTTGTTTAGATAATACAAATCTTACTGTTAAACATTCTAAGTAGAAACATAAGAGCATTTGTGAAATCGACTAAGCTAATGACTCTATCTAAGAACATTTGTCAAATCGACTAAGCTAATGACTCTATCTAAGAACATTTGTGAAATCGACTAAGCTAATGACTCTATCTAAGAACATTTGTCAAATCGACTAAGCTAATGACTCTATCTAAGAACATTTGTCAAATCGACTAAGCTAATGACTCTATCTAAGAACATTTGTCAAATCGACTCCAGTAATGACTCTATCTAAGAACATTTGTCAAATCAACTCCAGTAATGACTCTATCTAAGAACATTTGTCAAATCAACTAAGCTAATGACTCTATCTAAGAACATTTGTCAAATCAACTCCAGTAATGACTCTATCTAAGAACATTTGTCAAATCGACTAAGCTAATGACTCTATCTAAGAACATTTGTTAAATCGACTAAGCTAATGACTCTATCTAAGTGCATTTGTCAAATCGACTAAGCTAATGACTCTATCTAAGAACATTTGTTAAATCGACTAAGCTAATGACTCTATCTAAGAACATTTGTCAAATCTACTAAGCTAATGACTCTATCTAAGAACATTTGTCAAATCGACTAAGCTAATGACTCTATCTAAGAACATTTGTCAAATCTACTAAGCTAATGACTCTATCTAAGAACATTTGTCAAATCGACTAAGCTAATGACTCTATCTAGAACATTTGTCAAATCGACTAAGCTAATGACTCTATCTAAGAACATTTGTCAAATCGACTAAGCTAATGACTCTATCTAAGAACATTTGTCAAATCGACTAAGCTAATGACTCTATCTAAGAACATTTGTCAAATCGACTAAGCTAATGACTCTATCTAAGAACATTTGTCAAATCTACTAAGCTAATGACTCTATCTAAGAACATTTGTCAAATCGACTAAGCTAATGACTCTATCTAAGAACATTTGTCAAATCTACTAAGCTAATGACTCTATCTAAGTGCATTTGTCAAATCGACTAAGCTAATGACTCTATCTAGAACATTTGTCAAATCGACTAAGCTAATGACTCTATCTAAGAACATTTGTCAAATCGACTAAGCTAATGACTCTATCTAAGAGCATTTGTCAAATCGACTAAGCTAATGACTCTAACTAAGAACATTTGTCAAATCAACTAAACTAATGATTCTATCTAAGAACATTTGTCAAATCGACCCCGGTAATGACTCTAACTAAGAACATTTGTCAAATCAACTAAACTAATGATTCTATCTAAGAACATTTGTCAAATCGACCCCGGTAATGACTCTAACTAAGAACATTTGTCAAATCGACCTCGGTAATGACACTATCTAAGAATTTTCATCAAATCAACCCCGTTAATGACTCAATCTAAGAACATTTGTCAAATCGGCCAAACTAATGACTCTATCTAAGAACTAATCTAAGAACTTTCGTCAAATCGACCCCGGAGTCCGCCTCCGTGGTCGAGTGGTTAAGGTCGCTGACATATAACATAACATAACAAATCGACCCCGGTAATGACTCTATAAAGGATAACCAATACACATACATTCATCCACGCATATTTCGTCTTCATTTTGGCACCCCTGGTAACAGTTCCTTTGAAATAAAATAGAAAAGAGGGCTGCAGCACCTACTGTAACAACTATGATCACACAAGCAGTGTTATGACCAGAATGCTAAACTAAATTGGCTGGCAAACCTTAAATATCGATTCCTACAAGCCGCCATCATTACAGGGAACATTTGTGCCAAATCAATTTAAAATTCCTCCCTGCTTCAAAGAGTTATGGAGCGGACACGAACAATAGCCAAAATAACTATTTGAACTCTTAGTTAGTTCACAATTGTGATGTTGATCAAACATGGCTGAAACCCTCACCTTTGACTTGGGTGATCAGGTAAAAATTGAACATGATATAGTTTTGCCGGATATGGACGTGGGATAAGACCCAATCAGTTGATGACTTTCTAGGTAAACGCAATGTGGAAAATAGTCAATAATAATATTAATTAACTCTTTGTATGCTGGGTAAAATCAAGGCTATAAATAGTTCAAACTAGAATTTGTTTTTGAAAAACAATTATGTCTCCCCACTCACTGTTGCGTCAGTGGGTAATAAAAGCATGGAATATATGAAGTTATTGCAATAAAAAGTCATATGTAGTACTATGAAGTCTTGGAGATGAAGCACGAACAAGCTTTGTGCTAAAAAATTGTTCAAATGGCCGTATATCCGCATAACAATCATCCAGCCAGAACGGGATTACAATATGCACAACTAGACATCATACCGATGCTTCCTACCAATCAAGGGGTTATGGAGATGTAGTGCAGACAAGGTAAAGTAGACATGGTAAAGTAGACAAGGTAATGTGGACAAGATAAAGCGGACAAGGTAAAGTGGACAAGGTAATGTGGACAAGGTAATGTGGACAAGGTAATGTGGACAAGGTAAAGTGGACATGGTAAAGTGGACAAGGTAATGTGGACAAGGTAAAGTGGACATGGTAATGTGGACAAGGTAAAGTGGACATGGTAATGTGGACATGGTAAAGTGGACAAGGTAATGTGGACATGGTAATGTGGACAAGGTAAAGTGGACAAGGTAAAGTGGACATGGTAAAGTGGACAAGGTACTGTGGACAAGGTAAAGTGGACAAGGTAAAGTGGACATGGTAAAGTGGACAAGGTAAAGTGGACAAGGTAATGTGGACAAGGTAAAGTGGACAAGGTAAAGTGGACAAGGTAAAGTGGACATGGTAATGTGGACAAGGTAAAGTGGACAAGGTAAAGTGGACATGGTAATGTGGACAAGGTAAAGTGGACAAGGTAATGTGGACAAGGTAAAGTGGACAAGGTAAAGTGGACAAGGTAAAGTGGACATGGTAATGTGGACAAGGTAAAGTGGACAAGGTAAAGTGGACATGGTAAAGTGGACACGGTAAATTGGACAAGGTAATGTGGACAAGGTAATGTGGACAAGGTAATGTGGACACGGTAAAGTGGACAAGGTAATGTGGACATGGTAATGTGGACATGGTAAAGTGGACAAGGTAAAGTGGACAAGGTAAAGTGGACATGGAAAATTGGACAAGGTAATGTGGACAAGGTAATGTGGACATGGTAATGTGGACAAGGTAAAGTGGACAGGGTAAAAGTGGACAAGGTAAAGTGGACATGGTAATGTGGACAAGGTAAAGTGGACAGGGTAAAAGTGGACAAGGTAAAGTGGGAAAGGTAAAGTGGACAAGGTAAAGTGGACAAGGTAAAGTGGACAAGGTAATGTGGACAAGGTAATGTGGACAAGGTAAAGTGGACATGGTAAAGTGGACATGGTAAAGTGGACATGGTAAAGTGGACATGGTAAAGTGGACATGGTAAAGTGGACAAGGTTAAACGGACAAGGTAAAGTGGACATGGTAAAGTGGACATGGTAAAGTGGACATGGTAAAGTGGACAAGGTAAAGTGGACAAGGTAATGTGGACAAGGTAAAGCGGACATGGTAAAGTGGACAAGGTAAAGTGGACATGGTAAAGTGGACTAGGTAAAGTGGACAAGGTAAAGTGGACAAGGTAATGTGGACAAGGTAATGTGGACAAGGTAAAGTGGACATGGTAAAGCAGACATGGTAAAGTGGACATGGTAAAGTGGACATGGTAAAGTGGACATGGTAAAGTGGACAAGGTTAAACGGACAAGGTAAGGTGGACAAGGTAAAGTGGACAAGGTAAAGCGGACAAGGTAAAGTGGACAAGGTAAAGTGGACAGGGTAAAAGTGGACAAGGTAACTGAAAACTGAAAATTAGAATTGTGACCTGATTCCCTGATATATTGGACTGTTATTTTCACGGCTAGTTTGCAAGAGTTAACCCGTTCAACACCAAGTAACTGACATGAACTGGTGCATGATATTTTTAGACCAATAAATTAATCAGAAAATTACAGTTGGACAAGTTCATTTATCAAAATGGGTAATTTTGTCTTAAAACAGTAATATTACTGGCAAAAAGTGCAGATCCTGATGAGAGTCAGCGCCATCTGGATCTACACTTTTTGTATGCCTATTTAGAGGTCTGTGGTGTTGAAAGAGTTAAACAAATGCTATCCAGAAATATTGATACTGGCTGGAAGGTATGAAGCTGGTATCTCCAGTAATATTTTCTGCCATTTCTGGTCATTGTTTCTCGGTCCGATTGATTAATATTGTTTAAACTAATCTCGATAATTTGATGTCAAATTGTGATTGTGTAGGTTGAAATGTTTTATTACCCTAGTAACAGATGCGTCTATTTCTAAACTTCTATCAAGTGTTCTTTGAGAGTAGATTGTTTTTGGCTGAGAAATATGCAATTTCCAGACTATTAAGATTCTATACCGTATATTGCAAATCACGAGATCAAATACCGGGCGATGCTGTCATCGATAGGGACTGAAACGTGTATAAATTGTACCAATAAAGTGAAAGCAAGATAAATTGCTATATATGTGTTATGTGTATATATATATGTGTGTGTATTGTTGTAATTTATGTTTCAGTCGATCTAGCTTGACACAGGTGGATAACAAAGATGCTTGTACAGTCTTCTGAAATCAATAGAAAGTGCAATCACGTGACTAAATATTCGTGTGACTTTCAACACGCCACCATCAGATGCCCGTGGCGTCATTTGAAATCATATTCCATTATAATATTAGTCGAGGGGAAAAAGTGTGATATATTTCCATTAAGGATAATTGGTTTTGTTTCAGTGAATGATTGAATTATATTTCACCGAATGAACATTGAAAGCTTTATTATCACGAGTGACGCTTAGTCACGAATGATAATAATAGCTTTGTATGTTCATGAGTGAAATATTATTCGATCATTCACTTAAACAAATATAAATTCTTATAATTTTAGGCTGAAGTGTTTTTATGATGGAAAACGATGCAACTGTGAACTAAATGGTGCTAGAACGTCGTGTTTAGACGACCATAAATTACGTCATGACGCCACTGACAGATTAATTAAGACCGAAAATGTTCGCATTGACAGCATTTCAACATGTGGCTGCTAGGTATGTGCAAAACAATGAGAAATAAATATGTGTTATTCCACTGCATTCAACAAGTGGAATAACACATTATATTCCACTGATAAATTGGAAAGCATAAGATATTACATGATATGTTATTGACTCTCGAAAACAGAAGGAAACATTAATATGGCCATTGCCATGAGAAAATGGGCACTCGGACATTTTTCGGAAAAATGGGAAGAAAATGTTTAAATAATAATTAGACTAAGATTTCACAATTTTCCAACTCTTTTCTGTAAACTATAATTTCAAGGGATTATTACCGTATTTACTCGCCAATAAGACGATCTCGACCATAAGACGATCTCGACCATAAGACGATCTCGACCAAATTTGGTCTTAAATCAGTGGCATTTTGCATAGACCAGCGTATAAGACGGGTTGAGCTTGAGCTAAACATTTTTAAGACATTGTGTTATAGATTTGATATACCTTCGTCTTTGTTAAGACTGAGTGTCCATTTTCGAGTGTCGCTGGCCATATAATGAACATGTAATGAAAATTAAAAATAGCAACTAAGTATGAATATTTCAAATTTAAAATCAAGTACTCATTGTTTAGAAAAATTAACAAAATGCTATCATTCTCGCCAATACGAAGTAATAACGAATAGATACTGTAAAATACTATAATTTCGCGAACACTTTATTTCGCAATATTTTTCATGATTTTGAACATTTTCAATTAATTCGCGGAGCTTTGAATAAGGTGACTGTTTAAGTCTACTGCTTTGTATTGTGGCTCAAAATTTTGATAAAATGTACAATTTACGGATATAGTTCTACATTTGGAAACAGCATTTTATTCACGAGAATCATGAATTTGCGATCAATATAGATCTCGACAAGTAGTGAAATATAAATGTGTGCGAATAAATAGTGTTCTACAGCACACATGTAGTGTTGTTCTACAGCATGCATGTAGTGTTCTACAGCATGCATGTAGTGTTCTACAGCACACATGTAGTTTTCTACAGCACACATGTAGTGTTCTACAGCACACATGTAGTGTTCTACAGCACACAGCACACATGTAGTGTTCTACAGCACACATGTAGTGTTCTACAGCACACATGTAGTGTTCTACAGCACACATGTAGTTTTCTACAGCACACATGTTAGTGTTCTACAGCACACATGTAGTGTTCTACAGCACACATGTAGTGTTCTACAGCACACAGCACACATGTAGTGTTCTACAGCACACATGTAGTGTTCTACAGCACACATGTAGTGTTCTACAGCACACATGTAGTTTTCTACAGCACACATGTTAGTGTTCTACAGCACACATGTAGTGTTCTACAGCACACATGTAGTGTTCTACAGCACACAGCACACATGTAGTGTTCTACAGCACACATGTAGTGTTCTACAGCACACATGTAGTGTTCTACAGCACACATGTAGTTTTCTACAGCACACATGTTAGTGTTCTACAGCACACATGTAGTGTTCTACAGCACACATGTAGTGTTCTACAGCACACAGCACACATGTAGTGTTCTACAGCACACATGTAGTGTTCTACAGCACATATGTTAGTGTTCTACTGCACATATGTAGTGTTCTACAGCAGGCATGTAGTGTTCTACAGCACACATGTAGTGTTCTACAGCACACATGTATTGTTCTACAGCATGCATGTAGTGTTCTACAGCACACATGACACAAAACAAATATGCATACATGTACATATAACTATATTTCTATTGTAATTTGTAGCATGTATACATACATGTGCTTATCATGGTTAATCATGTATGATTTTTGCAAATATTTGTAAATACAGTCAAACCCAGTACCTGTCTTAAGCCAACCAATGGAATCACATCAATTGGCTGCTTAACACAGGTGGCTGCTTAATAGTGGTCAAACATCCAACAAAACAACATATTGGGAATCTGGAAACTGGCTGCTTAATGCAGGTTGCCTGCTTAATAGATGTGACCATTAACACAGGTTTGTCTGTATTGGGAATTTGGAAACTGGCTGCTTAATACAGGTTGGCTGCTTAATAGATGTGATGACTAACACAGGTTTGACTGTAGAGGTGACCATTAACACAGGTTTGACTGTAGAGGTGACCATTAACACAGGTTTGACTGTAGATGTGACCACTAACACAGGTTTGACTGTAGATGTGACCACTAACACAGGTTTGACTGTAGATGTGAACACTAACACAGGTTTGACTGTAGAAGTGACCACTAACACAGGTTTGACTGTAGATGTGAACACTAACACAGGTTTGAATGAAGATGTGAACACTAACACATGTTTGTACTGTAGATGTGAACACTAACACAGGGTTGTACTGTAGATGTGAACACTAACACAGGTTTGACTGTAGATGTGAACGCTAACACAGGTTTGACTGTAGATGTGAACACTAACACAGGTTTGACTGTAGATGTGAACACTAACAGTTGTTTTGACTGTAGATGTGAACACTAACACAGGTTTGACTGTAGATGTGAACACTAACACAGGTTTGACTGTAGATGTGAACACTAACAGTTGTTTTGACTGTAGATGTGAACACTAACACAGGTTTGACTGTAGAAGTGAACACTAACACAGGTTTGTACTGTAGATGTGAACACTAACACATGTTTGACTGTAGAAGTGAACACTAACACAGGTTTGTACTGTAGATGTGAACACTAACACAGGTTTGACTGTAGATGTGAACACTAACAGTTGTTTTGACTGTAGATGTGAACACTAACACAGGTTTGACTGTAGCAGTGAACACTAACACAGGTTTGACTGTAGATGTGAACACTAACAGTTGTTTTGACTGTAGATGTGAACACTAACACAGGTTTGACTATAATTGAGTATACAAAAAAAAACAATAAATGAAAATGGAGAACTAATGACAGATATCTCCATTTTATTCTCTAGGATGGAGCCAGAGGGTGATTTGGGAGAAACAGTCTCCCTACATGAGCTACCGTACTTCTCTCTACGTTAATTCAGGGAATAGTTTCTTCATTTAAAATATATATACAGTCGAACCTGTGTTTGTAGTCACCTCCATTAAGCAACCAACCTGTATTTAGCAACAAGTTTCCAGATCTCCAATATGTTGTTTTGTTATTTGTGATTACAATGAATAGTGAATTTGGTATTGGAATATTCGGTCGGGAAGGTATTCGAATATTCGGTCGGGAAGGTATTGGAATATTCGGTCGGGAAGGTATTCGAATATCCGGTCGGCAAGGTATTTGAATATTCGGTCGGCAAGGTATTCGAATATTCGGTCGGGAAGATATTCAATTATTCGGTCGGGAAGGTATTCGAATATTCGGTCAGGAAGGTATTCGAATATTCGATAGAATTCTATAACAAAAATCAAAATCACTCAAACGTCATCCATCTTCTTCCTGCAAGGCCATGCAAATATGACGACGACTCATTCAGTTATTGTTATCGGCCACTGTAGGCTTCATGGGCGTTTTCACAACTAAAATGGTTTCTTGAAATGTCACTTGAACAGCTTTCCGCTGAAAGGTGTTTGTTTTTCAAATTATTATTCAGATTGATGTTGTACCCGAATATGTTAAATCCAATTTGCATAGATTACACCTAGCAGTTTTCTTATTCTCAGAGCGATTGAAGTATTTCCAAATGTATGACTGAGCGGGCGGCATTTTTGAGAACAATATTGTTTTATTATTTAAGTTTATTGAACGTCACTACCGGGGTTGCCCATTTCAGCGACAAACAGTTTACCTTACAGCACCTTTCCTGGGCAGGCTCCAGAGGTTAACAAGTACTTAGTACACCAACCTCTGTAAGAAACTGTCAACTTGTTCATATAAATCAGACACGGCCTGAGCGTGGCTTGAACCCGTAACCATCATAAATATCTTATTCTAAATAGTACTTTTTGGTAATATTGAGCAATTAAAATTTTAAGATATGTGGGGGTAGATATGTGGGGTGGATGTTGTTGCAAATATCTGAGTGTAATATTTCATTCTCTGTCTAAACAGTTTTGACATCATAATTAAACACTACCTACCTTAACACCTACTGTAATTATCCGATTACATGGCAGAATGTCAATTAACACCTGCCATGGATGCGACCACAACATTATTTATTCACACCTCTTGGGGGCAATTTCGTTTGTATTGGAAGGTTTTATGATGGTTTCAAAAGAAAACAAAGTATCGGATTTTATGACAGTTTATTTCATTTTGCATGCAAATATAATATTACTGGAATAGTATTTGAATATTCGGACGTATTTATTAAACATTTGACCTCTATTAAGCAGCAACCTGTGCTAAGCAGCCACTTTCTGTGATTCCCTTGGGTGGCTGCTTAACACAGGTTTCACGTATAGGATAATTGGCTCTATGGCAACAATTAAACTTCTACCGTACCTTATAGACATGTACTGCAATTTAAAATATCAATTTCACAAAAAACTACTTCATTTGTTGGCAAGAGTTAATTTGCACAGAAAAATGGAAATATAGCACAATATTCATGATTTGCAATCATCCTTAAAGTGACATTATATCGCAAAAATGTTTTACGTAGAAATATATACATCACTATTGCAATTCCTTATGAGGGTTCCCAACTAATGATATACAACTGACATGCATGCGCACTCGCATTACGGGCATGCCTTCGGCCTCCACACACTTTAACCACGCCCAATGTAGTTCATACCCTGATGGAAACTATTAACACGCGATTCATTCCTTCAATAGAATTGCTAATACATATTCTTCCGAATTCAATTTGAACAATAACTTTTTTAATTTAATAAACGGTGTATTTGCAGTCCATATATGGTCAAAACTGTAAGTATGATTATGCATAACAGTCAGCCACGCTCCTCCATTGACGTTTGTTTATTATCTATTTGAATTGGTACACAACGTTAATAGTGAGACAAACTACGATTTAAAAAGAAGTCTCGACTCAATTATAACACTGTTTAAAACATAAATATAACGCTACTTAGTGAAGTCATGACAATTTAGTGACGTCGTGACAATTTGTGCTGACAGTTGGCGCCAAAATGAAAATAGCAGCGTTATTTTGTGCAAAAATATTATTACAACCCAATATGGTAATGTGATAAACAAGGATCTTACACTTGTGGTGATTTCATACCATATGTTATGAAAATCATTTTGGAATATTGCTATTAATTAACCCTTTCAACACTACAGGCGTCTAAAAAAGTGTAGATCCAGATGAGCCGGCTCATGACGAGCCGTCTCATCAGGATCTACACTTTTTGCCAGTAATAATTATTACTATTTTTAGATAAAATTACCCATTTTGATAAATGAACTGGTCCAAAGGTAATTTTCTTATTAATTTATTGGTCTAAAAATATCGTGCACCAGTTCATGTCAGTTACTTGGTGTTGAATGGGTTAATATCATGCACCAGTCCATGTCAGTTACTTGAGTTTGAATGGGTTAATATCATGCACCAGTCCATGTCAGTTACTTGGTGTTGAATGGGTTAATATCATGCACCAGTCCATGTCAGTTACTTGAGTTTGAATGGGTTAATATCATGCACCAGTCCATGTCAGTTACTTGAGTTTGAATGGGTTAATATCATGCACCAGTCCATGTCAGTTACTTGAGTTTGAATGGGTTAAGCTAGCCAACAGATGCTATATTTATTCAGGATACACGCATTGTATTATTACACATGGACGTTGACCCTATTTTACATTCTATTGTCAACAGTCGTCATATATGAACTACTCAAATTCTGTAGACATCTTTTTTTCACCGATGCTTTGAGACTATCTCAGTGTGTCGCACATTATTCTAGAGCTTTAAGACCGGATACTGATTGATTACAATTCCCACATGACAGTACAAAGAACTGACAAATTTAATGCGCTGTGACAGTATTTGTATATATATATATATATGACAATCAGCTAACGGCATTTTACTATAATTATATTACTGATGCATAGATCCAGTAAGTATTACCGCCAGTATGAGCTATTGGCTTGTAATGAAATTATTGACTTCTCCCAGAAATCTCTAATAGAATATGGAGATTGGACACTAAGACATTTCATATAGAAATGCCTCAAATACCACGCGGCTCTATGTCTATAGAATAAATATCTCAATTTGTTTGGCAACATTTTATGGCTTCAGTTTCTTACCATTTATGTCATTCTACATTAAATGTATGCAATATTTGAAAACGTATGCAATAATTTACCAAACAGTCCGTGAGATTTGGGGAAATTCTGCGAGATTTGGTGATTTATCGAATCCCTGTAAAACTATTACAGATGCCCGTTTCTCTACGATGGACAATAATTGATCTGTTCTTGGCTCCGGCTACTAGAGGATAGGTTATTACTGGAAATAACATGTCTGGCCTTTTGTGACTATGACGTCTATCATTATGTCCATATATGGAAACACTTTTAATAGTTGTATCTCTTCAATGTAGCATAGCCCCATTTATACAGCTCCGGGCGCTTACAAATAGTTGTATCTCTTCAATGTAGCATAACCCCCTTTATACAGCTCCGGGCGCTTACAAATAGTTGTATCTCTTCAATGTAGCATAGCCCCATTTATACAGCTCCTGGAGCGTACACATAGTTGTATCTCTTCAATGTAGCATAGCCCCCTTTATACAGCTCCGGGAGCTTACACATAGTTGTATCTCTTCAATGTAGCATAGCCCCTTTATACAGCTCCGGGAGCTTACAGCTATATACAGCTCCGGGGGCTTACAGTTATATACAGCTCCGGGAGCTTACAGCTATATACAGCTCCGGGGGCTTACAGCTATATACAGCTCCGGGAGCTTACAGCTATATACAGCTCCGGGAGCTTACAGCTATATACAGCTCCGGGAGCTTACAGCTATATACAGCTCCGGGAGCTTACAGCTATATACAGCTCCGGGAGCTTACAGCTATATACAGCTCCGGGAGCTTACAGCTATATGTTTAAGGAGGAAAAAACAATGATGCCTGGAATTATTTCCAGTAAAACATGGTCCTCTAGAAATGTTTGCATAACATTTTTTTCTGCAATTTTGGGAACATGATCCATACCCATAGAATGAGAAACTTTAGTCAGTTACTGCCCCTGAATGTAGTTTGGTCCTCTTAATTGGTTTCCTCTGTTTTTATCGTTGTTTCCTTTGCACCACATGCATGCCATCATTTAACATCCGTTTTCTCATATGAATATTATTAAATTATAAAATCTTAACAGTGTGTTTTACGTTTATTTATCGTCGCTACCGGTTGCCCATATGAGCGACGCCTCCTGAGGAGATTAGTTATTTTAGATTTTGGAGGATAGTGCAATGATACAGATAGAGACCCATTCCAGAGTCTCCTCTGGTTCTTTTACGTGCACGGTGTAAAGCACCGACACGAGACCTCGGTTTAACGTCCCATCTGAAAGACTGTTAATTTTATTAGGGTCAGATGGGGGATCGAACCTGCGATCCCTGGATTGCCAGTCCAGCGTGTTACCACTGGACTACAGATCCGTCTGTAAATCTTAACAGATATCCTACAGTATATTTAATCGTCTGTAAATCTTAACAGATATCCTATAGTATATTTAATCATCTGTAAATCTTAACAGATATCCTACAGTATATTTAGTCGTCTGTAAATCTTAACAGATATCCTACAGTATATTTAATCGTCTGTAAATCTTAACAGATATCCTACAGTATATTTAATCGTCTGTAAATCTTAACAGATATCCTACAGTATATTTAATGAGCAAGTTACTGTACACAAATATTATCAATTAATTAGCATAATATTGATTAAAACAACATTTATCATATTGCAACATCTGGTTATGGAACAACCAGTAAAAACAAAGGATTCCAACTAAAAGGACCAACATACATTTTGGATAAATCTGACTTTATCTGTCAAGGGAAGTAATACAAAAACCAGAAATGTCTCTCATTGGGATTTCATCAAATTTGGGTAAAATATCACCATTAGAAGTCGAAATCTTAAATGTAATAACCATCGTATTGAAAAACAACTACTAATGCTGCTGTGAGTTCTATGTTGCACGCATGAACGTTGGTTGGTACCCTGCATTACCAGGTCAAAGGGTCAATAATGGAAAAGATAAAATGTCAGATATTAGTTTAACTTTATTTATTTTATTTATTTACTTTATTTATTAACGATTGCGAAGCAAGTTCTAATTTATATTAATCACTCTCGTTGGCGCGGATGAAAGCGTAAATGTGGTCATTCGTGTGGGAGGAAACCTAAGTACCAGGAGAAAACCCACCTGTCCGATCTGGCGACCACCTCACATACTTCCCGGTCCGAGGATCAAACCCAGGTTGCATTGGTGAGAAGCGATTGCACTAATCGGACAGCCAATGTCAGACATTATGATGGTTTGGTATCATAAATTGTATTGTATACATGTGGAGAAATTGACTTATGCTGCAGTTGTGTAATAATAGTCTATTAACCATTTCAACACCAAGTAACTGACATAGACTGGTCTATGATATTACTAGACCAATAAATTAATAAGAAAATTACATTTGGACCAGTTCACTTTGTCTAAAAATAGTAATATTACTGGCAAAATGTGCAAATCCTGATGAGCCGGCTCATCTGGATCTACACTTTTTGTAAGCCTATTTTGAGGTCTGTGGTGTTGAAAGGATTAAGAATATCCAGATCAGAGCCAGACCTGGCATTTAACCTCTACGTGCGACCTTGACTTTGAATTCCTGCAGGTGAAACATGCACTTTGCTGATTATTTTCATGAGGTGAGTAATTGATGGTAGTTTTATGAAATTACATCCTGACAGTTAGAACATAAATGTGCATGTATGGATATATGGATCGGACACAAAATGTAAAAATAGCCATTTGAACAATTGCAAGAGCGACCTTGACACAAAATGGCTGAAGAAGTTATGGACTGTCATTTTCACAAACATCGAGATTTTATAATAAAATGTCAATGCTTTATGAAATGAACTAAATCGGCAGTTTGAACAGAAGGGAGACCACCACTTCTAATGATAAAACATGATACGTGTCTAGTTATTTCCCATCCATACACTATAGCTATCATCAGGTGTATTGTGAAATTTAATTTCTACATTATTATATTCAGATTTAAATAATAACGATAATAAAGGCTTAGATTATTGATTGCCGGAACCGAAATCAGAACATACATGCACCTGAAGCATGTCCGATAAGAATATATATATTTCGGGTTTTACGCCTGCATCAGCACCATTTCGGGCTATATCGCCGGCGGGCAGTTTACTTAACAACACCTTTCCTGGCAGGCTCCAGCGGTTAACCAGTACTTGGGTGAACCAACCTCCGTAAGAAACTGCCAACTTTTTCATATAAATGATACACAGCCTGAGCGGGGCTCGAACCCGTGACCATCAGCGATGATAGGTTACAGTGGTATACAAGTCAGCGATCTTACCACTCGACCACGAAGGCGGACAGTTTCCAATAAGAAAAGTATTGATATTTGCTCCATTGGTGGATTATTGATTGGTGTTATTTGAGTTTCGATATGTACCTGGATTATTGATTGGTGTTAATTGAGTTTCGATAGGTACCTGGATTATTGATTGGTGTTAATTGAGTTTCGATATGTACCTGGATTATTGATTGGTGTTAATTGAGTTTCGATAGGTACCTGGATTATTGATTGGTGTTATTTGAGTTTCGATATGTACCTGGATTATTGATTGGTGTTAATTGGAGTTTCGATATGTACCTGGATTATTGATTGGTGTTAATTGAGTTTCGATAGGTACCTGGATTATTGATTGGTGTTATTTGAGTTTCGATATGTACCTGGATTATTGATTGGTGTTAATTGGAGTTTCGATATGTACCTGGATTATTGATTGGTGTTAATTGAGTTTCGATAGGTACCTGGATTATTGATTGGTGTTATTTGAGTTTCGATATGTACCTGGATTATTGATTGGTGTTAATTGGAGTTTCGATATGTACCTGGATTATTGATTGGTGTTAATTGAGTTTCGATAGGTACCTGGATTATTGATTGGTGTTATTTGAGTTTCGATATGTACCTGGATTATTGATTGGTGTTAATTGGAGTTTCGATATGTACCTGGATTATTGATTGGTGTTAATTGGAGTTTCGATATGTACCTGGATTATTGATTGGTGTTAATTGAGTTTCGATAGGTACCTGGATTATTGATTGGTGTTAATTGGAGTTTCGATATGTACCTGGATTATTGATTGGTGTTAATTGAGTTTCGATAGGTACCTGGATTATTGATTGGTGTTATTTGAGTTTCGATATGTACCTGGATTATTGATTGGTGTTAATTGAGTTTCGATAGGTACCTGGATTATTGATTGGTGTTAATTGAGTTTCGATAGGTACCTGGATTATTGATTGGTGTTAATTGAGTTTCGATAGGTACCTGGATTATTGATTGGTGTTAATTGAGTTTCGATATGTACCTGGATTATTGATTGGTGTTAATTGAGTTTCGATAGGTACCTGGATTATTGATTGGTGTTATTTTTCCGATTTCTGTGGATGTTCAAAATCATACCGATCCAATATAATCATATACCTTGGTGAATACATTATTTCCCACTGTTCACCATAAATATACAGGGATCATTCTACAGGGCAATGTGGGCGAAACATTGTCGCCCTAGGGACCCTGACATCGCCCTCTGGGGCCCCACTTCTCCCTAAAAAAAAAACATTTTTGGTTTTTACGATTTTCAAACAAATTATAAAGCACTCCACTCCTTCTATTCAAATGTATTTAATGGTTGTACTGTGCATTTTAACCCTATATTTGCAGAAGTATATTAAAGAACACCATTTAAGGAAGCGATCACGCGCTTTCTCACTTCTCCCAAAAATTCTGACCTAGAATGAACCCTGACTATATAATATAAACAATCGCGTGATAGCTCACTCCGACATGTACAAGGTTACCAATTCAGATTTTACGAAAAATTATATATACATATAGCGACAAGAACAGCTGTAATGCTATCCTTGATCATGTATATATTGCTCCAGCAGAACGCATGCATAGGTATATATCTCAATTAAACTCCTGTGTGTCAATAATGCATGGTCTTTTATTAACCAAATATTCATAAACATTGAACCTTCATGTGGAACTGTTTTCTCAACAGGGTCGGGCAAAATGATATGAAGTCTGCCAACAGTTAAGGGCTACAATTATCATTCTCCTTTTGACTGCACTACTCAATTTGTAGCACATGTAATTATCAGCAAACATATCATCACTTGCCTATTTCAATAAGAGACAAATTACTGTTCGCACCCCTGAATCTGCATGGGGCCATTCATGTATGTCTGACAGGGATCATTCTAGAGGGCGATGTGGGCGAAATTGTCGCCTAGGGATCCTGACTTCGCCCTCTGGGGGCCCCACTTCTCCCTAAAAAACAATTTTTGGGTTTTTATGATTTTCAAACAAAATTGTGTCTAGTAAGAATACACTGACCCATTATAAAGCACTCCTTCTATTCAAATGTTGTATTTAATGGTCATACTGTGCATTTTAACCCTATTTTGCAGAAGTATATTAAAGAACATCATTTAAGGAAGCGATCAAGCGCTTTCTCACTTCTCCCAAACATTCTGACCTAGAATGAACCCTGATCTGAATATTAATTGATTGAAAACTAAACAAACAGTTACACATGTATATTTAGTGACATTTTACTACAATGCAGTGCTAATTTTATATTTGAACATGATACATTGCCTTCCAAAGACGGATCTGTAGTCCAGTGGTAACACGCTGGACTGGTAATCCAAGGATCGCAGGTTCGATCCCCCGTCTGACCCTAATAAAATTAACAGTCTTTCAGATGGGACGTTAAACCAAGGTCTTGTGTCGGTGCTTTACACTGTGCACGTAAAAGAACCAGAGGAGACTCTGGAATGGGTCTCTGTCTGTATCATTGCACTATCCTCCAAAATCTAACAAGGAGTAATCTCTTCAGGAGGCGTTGCTCATATGGGCAACCGATAGCAACGATAAATAAACGTAAAACACTCCAAAGATCACTACAGACGAGTGCAGTATACAAGTAAGATTTTGTGCCACAAAATGTTAATTTATCTTTCATGCCGATTCGCCGCCACGCCAGTTCTGTCCGCCAGTATTTTTGTCATGACACACGTGACATATCTCTGTCTTTTTTTTTTCATTTTGCTTCACGAAGACATGAGGAGTTTGATTAATTTAGTTTAATCATATTTTATTGCATTCATTCTATATATACAATGTACAGAACAAAACAAATGAACACACTTGTATAATTATGCATAGTATATAAAGTGGTGGAACCTGTGCTCGGCGCAAATCCCACATATAATGGCCAGTATAAAATGTTAATTGCACTTGCCGTATATTATTATTTTCTTAAGTCGTTAAAACAACTTTCAAAACAATCTTGTTGACAATTTTAACTTCATAACATGATCTTGCTGCTCAATACAGCTATCGCAACGGTGTCGGTCGGCACCCGTTTATATGGGGAACTGAAGACTTCAGGGCACCATTGCACGGAATACTTGTTATTTTTTATTTATCCACCATAACTTGTTGAATATCTTATTTTGATATAAAAATACTTATTGGTCTTAATCAGAAATGGTTTAGAAACTATTTTTCAGGTTAGGTGTAGATTTTTTAAATTCGGATAGCTACCAGGAATTGCTCATGCACCGTATGAGTTTCGGTGGAAATATTCTCCCAATGATTTGCTTGTTTATATTCGTCTGCTGGACCAGTCATGTGACAGTTGCACCAGGCTACCGATACACTCAACGGAATGCTATTGAACCATGCTTCAACTCTGTCGGTGAAATTAGCCTAGAACTATATAAATATTTTAAATATGGATGAAAATGGAAAATACACCGAGCATAGGTTCCACCACTCTACGATTTATGTCATTGTTATGCACAAGAATTGTCAATAAATGTTGAAGCAAATGGGTTGGGCCACAAGTTTTAACAACATTAGTTACGGCCCTCCCCATGATTAATCTGTTTGACATGTACTGTAATGCACATTGCAAGTAGTTTGCTATAATAATAGCAAAAATAAGTAATAACTTACTGCTGTTCCAATGTTTCCAGTATCAGTGTAAAGTAAAGCGTGTCTCCTAGACGTCGTCTGTTTCGACCATGGGGATAATACACAAGCGTGTATCGTCAATCGCCCTATTTAGGGACACCACCTGTTTTCGAATTTGTTTGCAAATAATGTTATCGCTGTCAGCAATAGGTAAATAACTTGTAGCCACTCTCTTTTACAGCATGTGAATTATTGTTAATATTACTATGTAAAGTGCTCACACATGCATTTAATGCACTTGCCTAAACTCAGATTGCATAACATATATTAAAATAAAATTTCACTTACAGGAGATCCCATCCATAGTGACGAGTCCAATCAAGTGCCTGGGCAAGTGGTTTGATGCAACGTTAAAGGACCGAAACAATGTCACGAAGCTCAAACAACAGGTAGACGATGGTCTCAAGAAGATAGACCGTTGCGGACTACCCGGCAAGTTCAAAGCATGGCTCTACCAGCACGCACTGCTACCAAGACTGATCTGGCCATTGATGTTGTATGAGGTATCCAGTACGACAGTGGAAGCCCTGGAGAGAACCACCAGTCGACACCGCAGGAAGTGGCTAGGAGTACCCCCCCCCCAAGCTTCACCAGTATTGGACTCTACGGGAAGAGTAACAAACTACAGCTCCCACTATCTTCACTGGTGGAGAATTCAAGATGGCCAAGACAAGACTTGTGTTGACTCTGAGAGATTCTCCGGACCAACTTATCAGTGAGGCAGGGATCGTAACCCGTAGCAGCAGGAAATGGTCAGCGACAGAGTCTGTGAACCAGGCAGAGAGCACGCTCAAGCATAAAGACATTATGGGAGTGACTGCTGTTGGACATCAAGGAATCGGTGCAACAAAGACGGTGCTGTGGAGCCGATCAGACCAAAAGGAGAGGCGAGCCATGATCCAGTCAGAAATCAGGAGCAGAGGAACATGCCAGACAAGCAAGGGCGGTGGAAATGGGAGCGCAGGGAGCATGGACTACGTGGAACACCACAGACAGGAAGCTGACCTGGGAAGACATCTGGAGGTATGAGCCATTGAGGTTTTCATTTCTACTTAGGTCCGTCTATGACCTCCTACCATCTCCAGCGAACCTGTGCCAATGGGGACTCACAGCTGACCCCAAATGCAGCTTATGTGACAGAACAGGCACACTAGAGCATGTCCTGTCATCCTGTTCTACATCACTGACAGAGGGCAGATACAGATGGAGACACGACTCAGTCCTCAGGGAGTTGGCTGACTGGCTGGAGAAAAGAGCGGAAGAAGGAACGTGGTAAACATCCCCACCATGGGCACATCGCCTTTGTCAAGCCGGGTGAGACCAGGAAGACACATACACCACACAAGTCATCGATTCTGGATGGCACAACGGGCTGGAACATGGATGTTGACCTTGGGAAGAGACTTGTTTTCCCCGACGTGGTCCAGACGACCCAACGACCAGACATCGTACTGTGGTCCAAGACAGGGAAGAAGCTCATCGTCATTGAGCTGACAGTACCATGGGAGACAAGGTGCGAAGAGGCCTACGAAAGGAAGAAGGCGAAGTATACAGAGCTTCTGGAACTCTGCAAGCAACAAGGTTGGCGTACTTGGCTGTTCCCTGTAGAAGTAGGCGCGAGAGGCTTCTGTTCCCAGTCCGTTTGCAGACTGATGACAGCAGTTGGGACTGCTGGTAGAGAGAAAAGGATGGCTATCCAGAGACTGAGCCAAGCAGCTGAACGGGCTTCAAGCAGGCTGTGGCTGAGACGAGAGGAGACGAGCTGGAAGCAATCAACCAACGCGCAGTGACTGATCACCACTATGGGCCCCCATCCACCAGAGTGTCCATGGAATTTAAGGACGAAACACGAAAGGACGGCGGCATCCATGCTGATGATGTTGGTTGAGAAGCAGTCTACATTCCATATCAGATGATAGACTGTATTATATCACAACATTGTTCAACATCATCACTGATAATGACATAGCGTCAAACTAGTCCTATAAATAAGACCTCTACATAAAATAAATTCCTGTTATTTCGAAGTCTTATCGTTAAAGCTCATTTTCGCATAGCACTTTCCGCCCTGATCCGATGGCGGGATTTCTGACCAATATTTTGAAGCTTTTCGGACATGAACGGTTATAAATGTGTGCATTGGTGTTAAGAATAATCCCAATATAGATATTAAGAACGTTTAAAATATATTGTTTAACCATATCATTTAGCTGTTTGAAATCGACATGTAAGATTCTCCCATTTTTTCTGCGCAGTCTTCACAAAAGAAATCCGAGTGAATTATATTTTAGTACATTTCATATATGAAACATTTTCATCTAATGATTTCTATTTTATGTTTTTCGCAATAATCAAATATTCAACATGGACGATTTGGAATGGCGAAACTCTGCCATGAAATATAAACGTTGATTTCTTGTATACTATTGTATCAAGAGACATTATAGACTGTGCAGAATTCAAACAACGGTATGTGTGTTGATCTTGTTAACAATTTTAATTTATAAAAACAGACTTTTTAGAATATCAAATATGCTACGCGTAATTGAGGTTTAGCGTTTAGACTTTGAAAAATGCCTGGATAGTAAAATGTCACATTTTCAAGTCTAAATATTTGGACTATGTAAAGTGCTCATACTTGCATAAATTTAATGCACTTGCCTAAACTCAGATTGCATAACATATTTTAAAATAAAATCTCACGACAATTTCGTGAAATTCAACATTGTTCAACATCATCACTGATGACATAGCGTCAAACATTCGACCACTCGGCCGCGGATCTGTGTAGTGTGTATTATATCCCATAGGGTATAAAAAGTGATTGACTGATTGACTGTCTTCTTCTTCGTTTATACAGCACTCCTTCACTTATGAAGATTAGGTGCTGGCGCCGTAATAAAAAGTGTTAGTTAAGTGCTTGATCAGAAAGGATACAGTGAATAGACATAATTTTAGATATATTTTTAAGTGTTGTTTATAAAAACTATGTACATAATTGTGGCAATTTATGCAAAATATATTGGGGTGAGGACAGACACAGGGATCAGGGCCTTGAAGGCGTCCACTGTGTCTGCGGCATATATGGTGGTCGGTAGCATGTTCCACTGAGTGACGGCTCTAGGATAGAAAGAGTATTTGTACGAGTCTTTAGCTGCGTGAATGTGTTTGTAGGTATAGGTGTTACTGTGTCTGGTTCTGGGTCTGAAGGAATAATTAGATTACAGGGTGGTTGGATGGCAACTACATGGTGTATAATCTTATAAAACATGATGAGTCTAGTACGGATTCTTCGAATTTCCAAGGTGGGCCAGTTAAGGGTAGTGAGCATATCAGTTACAGAACTTGTATTGTGGTAGCGGTTGGATGTATAGCGGGCTGCACGGCGTTGTACTTTCTCAATTTGACTAATTTGGCTTTTGGTATGTGGGTCCCAAACAGAAGAGGAGTATTCTAGTTTGGGTCTGACGAGGGCTTTATAAGCATGGTCTTTTACTTTGGTAGAGTTGACCTTTAAATTTCTGCGGAGGAATCCTAGTGACTGATTAGCTTTGCTTGTTATATAGTTTATATGCTTATCCCATTTTAAGTTATTCTGTAAAGTGAGGCCTAAATATGTTGCATGTTCGACAATTTCAAGGGGGTGGTTGTGAAGTTTGTATGTAAATTTAACTTGGTTTCTTTTTTGTGTGACATTTAGAACATTACATTTATCAGGGTGAAAATTCATGAGCCAATCCTGCTCCCACCTACCAGCAGCTTCTAGGTCAGATTGTAAGAGTTTTGCATCAGAAGTGTTGTTAATTTCTCTATATATAATGCTGTCATCTGCGAATAGTCTAAGGGTACTATGATTGAGGTATTCCGGGAAGTCGTTTATATAGATAAGAAAGAGGATAGGCCCCATGACAGTGCCCTGGGGTACTCCGGATGTGACTGGTACAGTGTCTGATGTTTCACCTTCCAGGACAACTGTCTGGGTCCTATCCTCTGTATGAGCAGATGTCTACGTCCCCGCGAGGGGTTCGACATTAAAGGAAGATAGATAAATAGTATCTATGGATTAAAGTCTTAACATACCTGGACAATAGGGGAAGTCAAGCTACACACCAGAATGAGCACTATTTACGGTGTTCCGTTAGGGCCATCGCGGTATATAGAGGGAAATCAGGAAGGCGATGGTACGATGGCACGATGGTACGATGTCGATGGTACGATGTCGATGGTACGATGTCGATGGTACGATGCCGATGGTACGATGTCGATGGTACGATGTCGATGGTACGATGGCACGATGTCGATGGTACGATGTCGATGATACGATGCCGATGGTACGATGCTACGATGTCGATGGTACGATGTCGATGATACGATGGTACGATGGTCAACGCCATCGTACCATCGACATCGTGCCATCGTACCATCGGCATCGTGCCATCGTACCGTCGACATCGTGCCATCGTACCATCGACATCGTACCATCGACATCGTGCCATCGACATCGTACCATCGTACCATCGACATCGTGCCATCGTACCATCGACATCGTACCATCGGCATCGTACCATCGACATCGTGCCATCGTATCATCGACATCGTACCATCGACATCGTGCCATCGTACCATCGACATCGTACCATCGCCATCGTGCCATCGTACCATCGACATCGTGCCACCGTACCATCGCGTTACATTTTTTATATACCGCGATGACCCTAACGGAACACCGTAACTATTTTCTAAAATGTTCTGATTTTTTATGATTACATTTACTTAGCGCCATCTCAACTTCCTGTACAATCTCCGGTTGCAGTTCCGGTTGACTATAATGCAATAAAGTAAAATACGGTTATCCGTTTGTGAATGCAATAAGATAAATAAATTGAGAACATCACAGTAAAGGTTAACGGCATTTTGAGCCATAAATAAGGAATGTGACACCACTGACTATGGATAGGTGTGAGCCCATATCCATTATGCACATAATACACATAAGCCCAACTTTCTACCTTGGGGCTGGATACCCAATTTAAGGGCTCTTTAATATCACTATCTTAAATTCAGAAATAGAACAGAAATTCGATATTGATGAATGACACCTGGGACCTTAAATAAGGAATGTGACGCCACTGAATATGCATAGGCGTGGCCCCCAAGCAATACACACATACTACATACACCGATAGGTTTATACCTTGGGGATGGATACCCAACATATGGGCTTCTCTAATGCCACTATTTGCATTCACATATATATGAACAAATAGGCGACATTTATTCATCAGCCCACTGGGCCTTAAATAAGGAATGTGACACCACTGACTACCCATAGTCAGAGACCCACAAGCAATACACACATAATACATACACCAATAAGTTTCTACCTTGGGGATAGATACCCAAAATATGGGCTCTTCCATATTACTATGTAATTTCAGAACTAAAAGTCGAAATTTGAACTTGATGAACGGCTCCTGGGCCCCTAGTGACACCAGTGATAGGCAGGGACCCACAACCAATACAAACATAACCCACACACCAATAAGTTTCTACCTTGGGGATGGATACTCAAAATATGGACTTCTCTAATACCACTATTTGCAGTAAAAATATATATGAAACAATCATCCGACATTTATTCACCAGCCCACTGGGCCTTAAATAAGGAATTTGACACCACTGACTACCCATGGTCAAGGACCCACAAGCAATACACACATAATACATACACCAATAAGTTTCTAATATGAGCTCTTCCATATTACTAATTTCAGAAATAAAAAATGATGACTACGAGGATGATGACGTCGACGACGACAACGATGATGATGATTTTGATAATGAGTGTGGTGATGACGGTGATGACGAGGACGACGACGACGATGTTGAATGTAATGGTGATGACAACGACAACGACGAGTGTGGTGATGACGCTGATGCTTGTGATGATGACGACGGCGACGACCACAACGATGATGATGATGACGATGTCGATGATAATGAGGATGATGACGTCGACGACAATGACGACAACAATGATGATTGTGATGCTGATGTTGGTGATTGTGATAATTATTGTGATGACGAAGACGATGTCGAATATAATGGTGGTGACAATGACAACAAATGATGACGATTGTGGTGATGACGACGCCGACAATGATGATACTGATTATGAGGATGATGACGTCGACGACAACGATGATGATTGTGATGCTGACGTTGATGATTGTGAAAATGATATTGGTGATGACGATGGTGATGACGACGACGACGATGTTGAATGTAATGGTGATGACAACGACGAGTGTGGTGATGACGCTGATGATTGTGATGATGACGACGGCGACGACCACAACGATGATGATGACGATGGTAATGATGACGTCGACGACAATGATGATGATTGTGATGCTGATGTTGGTGATTGTGATAATGATTGTGATGATGATGATGATGGCGATGATGACGTCGTCGACGACGAAGACGATGTCGAATATAATGGTGATGACAATGACAACAAATGATGACGATTGTGGTGATGATGACGGCGACGCCAACAACGAT
Organism: Archivesica marissinica; assembly: GCA_014843695.1. Taxonomy (NCBI): domain Eukaryota; kingdom Metazoa; phylum Mollusca; class Bivalvia; order Venerida; family Vesicomyidae; genus Archivesica; species Archivesica marissinica. The sequence goes on from CM026395.1 coordinate 55,107,923, forward strand.
AATGATGATGATACTGAGGATGATGACGACGATGACGACAACGATGATGATTGTGATGCTGACGTTGATGATTGTGAAAATGATTGTGGTGATGACGACGATGTTGAATGTAATGGTGACGACAATGACTACAACGATGATGATTGTGATGCTGACGTTGATGATTGTGATAATGATTGTGGTGATGACGATGGTGATGACGACGACGATGTTGAATGTAATGGTGACGACAACGACTAGTGTGGTGATGACGCTGATGATTGTGATGATGACGATTATGATGATGATGACAACGACAATGATGATGATTGCTATGCTGAAGTTGTTGATGATGATGATGGTACTCGTGATGGCGATGATGACGACGATGTTGAATGCAATGGTGATGACAACAACAACGATGATGATGACGATGCTAAGTGTGATGCTGACATTGATGGTTGTGATGATACTTGTGATGATGATGATGGCGATGATGACGTCGTCGACGACGAAGACGATGTCGAATATAATGGTGATGACAATGACAACAAATGATGACGATTGTGGTGATGACGACGGCGACGCCGACAATGATGATGATGATTATGAGGATGATGACGTCGACGACAACGATGATGAGTGTGATGCTGACGTTGATGATTTTGATAATGAGTGTGGTGATGACGACGACGATGTTGAATGTAATGGTGACGACAATGACTACAACGACAACGATGATGATTGTGATGTTGACGTTGATGATTGTGAAAATGATTGTGGTGATGACGATGGTGATGACGACGATGTTGAATGTAATGGTGATGACAACGATAACGACGAGTATGGTGATGACGCTGATGAGTGTGATGATGACGACGGCGACGACCACAACGATGATGATGACGATGATAATGATGACGTCGACGACAATGACGACAACGATGATGATTGTGATGCTGACGTTAGTTTATACAAATTTATTTTAGCTCGATTGCGAAACAAGTTATTTCAACTTATATAAATCACTCTCGAGACCTCATTCCTGATGGAATCCATCGCCACGAGGGAGAGAGAAGAGGCAACGTGGAATTTAAATGCCTTGCCTAAGGGCACAATCGTAACGGCTCCAGCGGGGCTCGAATGTTGAATGTAATGGTGATGACAACGACAACGATGATGACGATTGTGGTGATGACGTTGATAATTGTGATGCTGACATTGATGATTGTAATGATGATTGTGATGATGATGATGATGATGATGATGATGATGATGATGTTGATGATGATGACGACGACAACGACTATGACGATGATGATACTGATGACGATGATGCTTGTGTTGATTAATAAAGAGAAACAATTATGCAATTGTAATGATTGTGATTATGATGACGATGATAACGATATCTGTTTTCGCTAGCATGTTCCAGGATCATCATTGCCCTGATTAACAGTATGCTATATATGACGTTGATGATTGTGATAATGATTGTGATGTTGACGTTGATGATTGTGAAAATGATTGTGGTGATGACGATGGTGATGACAACGATGTTGAATGTAATGGTGATGACAACGATAACGACGAGTGTGGTGATGACGCTGATGAGTGTGATGATGACGACGGCGACGACCACAACGATGATGATGACGATGATAATGATGACGTCGACGACAATGACGACAACGATGATGATTGTGATGCTGACATTGATGATTGTGATAATGATTGTGGTGGTGGCGGTGATGATGACGATGTTGAATGTAATTGTGATTACAACGACAACGATGACGAGTGTGGTGATGACGTTGATGAGTGTGCTGATGACGACGGCGACGACGACGACAACGAGGATGATTATGAGGATGATGACAACGATGATGATTGTGATGCTGACGTTGATGATTGTGAACATGATTGTGGTGATGACGATGGTGATGACGACGACGATGTTGAATGTGATGGTGACGACAACGACGAGTGTGGTGATGGCGCTGATGATTGATTGTGATGATGACGACGGCGACGACCACAACGATGATGATGACGATGATAATGATGATGACGTTGACGACAATGACGATAGAGATGATGATTGCCATGCTGACGTTGATGATTGTAATAATGATTGTGACAATGATTGTGATGATGATGGTGATTGCGATGATGATGACGTCGACGACGATGTTGAATGTAATGATGACAACAATGATGACGATTGTGGTGATGACGTTGATGATGACGATTATGATGACCACGACAATGATGATGATTGCTATGCTGAAGTTGTTGATGATGATGATGGTAATCGTGATGGCGATGATGACGACGATGTTGAATGTAATGATGATGATGACAACGATGATGACGATTGTAGCGATGACGTTGATGATTGTGATGATGACAATTATGATGATGATGACCACGACAATGATGATGATTGCTATGCTGAGGTTGTTGATGATGATGGTAATCGTGATGGCGATGATGACGACGATGTTGAATGTAATGGTGATGACAACGACAACGATGATGACGATTGTGGTGATGACGTTGATAATTGTGATGCTGACATTGATGATTGTAATGATGATTGTGATGATGATGATGATGATGATGATGATGATGATGATGATGATGATGATGATGATGTTGATGATGATGATGACGACGACAACGACTATGACGATGATGATACTGATGACGATGATGCTTGTGTTGATTAATAAAGAGAAACAATTATGCAATTGTAATGATTGTGATTATGATGACGATGATAACGATATCTGTTTTCGCTAGCATGTTCCAGGATCATCATTGCCCTGAAAAACAGTATGCTATATAATAACTGCTACATAACAGAACATAATTTTATTACTCAAAACATATAAATGCTACACGAGTTAATAACTGGCAAAACCATCAAACATAAACATATTATTGCAACAAATGGAAATGACATTGCACGATATCAGTATTGTAAAGGCCATATAATGAATGTAATTGTTTACAATTTATATTGAACTCAATTGCCAGTTTGTATAGGCCATATCAAGTAAATTGACCTCTTAACTGATTTTCTGTAATGCAGTGAGCAACGCATGTAACACGACTGTTTGCGGAGCGCATGGTGCATATTTGCCTGGTTGAGAGGGGTGGGTGGACGGACCAGTATATTGGGTACATATGCTGGACGGGCACTGCCTTGTTCTCGGTGTGCTGTTCCTGTGCGCTTCTGCGAAGGGACCCCTTTTCCGCTGTGCATTATTCGTTCACTTGTTGTTACTGTAATTAGTATTATATGTAACCCGTGTCTCCTTCCCCAAGATAAAACCTATCCTTGTGTGTGTTATGTGTGAATTGGTTATGGGTCCACGTCTATGCATAGTCACTGGTGATACATTCCATTGTTAGGGCCCCAGGATCCGTTCATCAAGGTCAAATTTCGAATGATATGGAAGAGCCCATAGGTAGAAAGTAGAGCTTATATGTATTGTGTGCCTATTGGATCCAGGCTCACACTCATGCATAGTCAGTGGTATCACATTCCTTATTTAAGGCCCAGTGGGCCGTTGAATAAATATCGGCTATTTGTTTCATATATATTTTAATGAAAAGAGTGGCATTAGAAAAGCCCATATTTTGGGATTCCATCCCCAAGGTACAAACGTATCCTTGTATATGTTATATGTGTATTAGTTGTGGGTCCACATATATGCATAGTCACTGGTGTCACATTCCCTATTTAGGGCCCCGGGGCCGTTCATCAAGGTCGAATGTAGACTTTTGTTTCTGAAATTACATAATGATATGGAAGAGTCCATACATTGGGTATCCAACCCAAAGGTAGAAAGTTGGGCTTATATGTAGTGTGTGCCAATTTAATTCGGGCTCATGCCCGTGCATAGCAAGTGGTGTCACATTCCTTATTCAAGGCCCAGTGGGCCGTTTAATAAATATCGACTATTTGTTTCATATAATTAATATTTTAATGCAAATAGTGGCATTACAGAAGCCCATATGTTGGGTATCCATCCCAAAGGTACACACCTATCATTGTGTGTGTGTTTTGTGTGTATTGGTTGTGGGTCCACGTCAATGCATAGTCGTTGGTGTCTCATTCCCTATATAGGGGCCCAGGGGCCGTTCATCAAGGTCGAATTTCGACTTTTGTTTCTGAAATTACATGATATGTAAGAGCCCATACATTGGGTATCCAACCCCAACGTAGAAAGTTGGGTTTATATGTATTGTGTGCCTATTGGATCCGTGCTCATACTCATGCATAGTCAGTTGGGTCACATTCCTTATTTAAGGCCCAGTGGGTTGTTGAATAAATATCGACTACATTTGTATTTGTTTCTTATATATTTCAATTCAAATAGTGGAATTAGAGAAACCAATATTTTGGGTATTCATCCCCAAGGTACAAACTTAACATTTGATGTGCTATGTGCGTATTGGTTGTGTGTCCACGTCAATGGCCACGCACTGGTGTCACATTCCCTAATTAGGATATAAGGGGCTGTTAAACAGGTAGAATTTCGACTTCTGTATCTGAAATTACATATGGAAGAGGGTATTTTGGGTATCCAATCCCAACCCCAAGGTAGAAAGTTGGGCTTATGTGTAGTGTGTGCCAATACATCCGGACTCACTCCCATGCAACCCAAGGTAAAAAGTGTGTAGACGGGTAGACATCGTATATATATGAACGACTCATTCCCTTATCCGACTTATCCATCCATCCATCCATCCATCCCTCCCTCCATCCATCCATCCATCCATCATCCCTCCCTCCCTCCCTCCCTCCCTCCTCCCTCCCTCCCTCCCTCCCTCCATCCCTCCCTCCCTCCATCCATCCCTCCCCTCCATCCATCCCTCCATCCATCCCTCCATCCCACCCCATCCATCCATCCATCCATCCATCCATCCATCCATCTTCCTTTAATGTCGAACCCCTCGCGGGGACGTAGACATGTTGCGCGTCAAAAACCGCTAAGAAGTTAAAAGTTTGAGTAGTTAAAAGTATAATTTAAAAAGGTATGAAAATAAGTTGTGGTAAAAGTTTAAAAGCAGCTACGCAGAACAACTAGGGACTGGCATGTTCAATATGGCAAACTGCCGTATTGAATTGCTCTATGGTAGGGAGATGGACAATGTCAGGAGGGAGGTGGTTCCAATGATAGATTGTTCTTGGAAAGAAGGAGAACTTGTAGTAGTCTGTAGTTGCTGTAATTAACCTATAGCTTAAGGAATGGCAATGGCGAGTAGGACGGGAGAGGGGAACTAGATAATTTTCAATGGGAATAGCAACAAGATCATTATGAATTTTATACATAAGGAATAACCTATTGTCAATACGCCGTTGATCTAGTCTGCGTAGATTTAGGGAATGTAGCATGTCTGTAATACTAGAGGTACGATAGAAGTCAGCCTTTTAGTCAAACATCTTTACAATTAAAGTGTACCTTGTCATGTGCGATGCTTGCTTTTTATCTACGGATCTCGTGCTGATATCCATCGCTGTGAAATATATGTCACCAGAAAGCCTGGTGTAACGCGTCAACGCCGAATATATCAATACAAAATGTAAATATTACCGGTTAAGGGACGCAAATCATTCTGATTTTGTGTACGTGTTACGCCCCATACCTATTTCCCATAATGCAACCTATTGCTCAAAACACTATTGATTGCTAGCTTGTTTTCAGTATCCCATCATCAGCCTCCGTCCGTCTTATGAGACGATGGATTGCGCTCTTGTTGAGGAACATCTTCTGTGGTGACTGGGTAAGCCTATTCTTGAGTGGCAGTCTCTGTTGCAGTCATCGCAGGTGAAGATCGAGTCATCCAGTTTGGTTGATGCCTTTCGCTTCTGTCGTTTCTGCTCACGAAGCCGAGTTCGCACACCCTCGGCTCGTCTGACCACAGCTTTCACAACGTGTCTCCATGATGACCGGTTTGATGCTGTGTCCTCCCAAGACTCTATGTCGATTTGCGCTGAACGCAGGTCCCTCTTACAAGTGTCCCTGTATCTTAGGTGGGGGCGACCAGTTGGACGTGATCCTTGTTCAAGTTGACCGTACAGTAGATCTTTGGGGATGCGTCCTTTGTCCATGCGTCGGACATGACCTAGCCAGCGCAGGCGGCGTTCACTGAGCATTGCATAGATGGTTGTTGAACTCGCTCTGCTGAGGACCTCTGTATTGGTGACCCTATCTTCCCAAGTGATTCCCAGGATCCTGCGAAGGCACCTCATATGGTATGAGTTCAGCTTTGTCTCTTGTCTGGCATATGTCGTCCATGACTCACTGCCGTAGAGGAGCGTGCTGAGTATGCAGGCCTGGTAGACCTTCAACTTGGTGTTCAGCGTTAGGTTTCTGTTCTCCCAGACTCTCTTGGTGAGTTTTGACATGACGGTGGCTGCTTTCCCAATGCGTGCATTGATCTCAGCATCGAGGGACAGGTTGTTGGATATCAGTGATCCTAGATATCTGAAGTTGTCGACCATGGCGAGTGTAGAGCCGTTAATGGCTATGGGAGCTGGATCTGCAACGTCCTGGGTCATGACCTCTGTTTTCTTTATGCTGATGGTTAGGGCAAACTCACGGCATGCATTGGAGAACTGATCCATGAGGCGCTGGAGGCCATCGTGTGTGTGGCTTGCGAGGGCTGCATCGTCAGCGAACAGCATCTCCCTGAGTAGGACACGAGTTGTTTTGGTTTTGGCGCGCAAGCGGGCCAAGTTGTATAGCTTGCCATCGTGTCGGGTGTGGATGTAGACACCGTCAGAGGAGGACTGGAAGGCATATGTCAGGAGGAGTGAGAAGAGGATGCCGAAGAGCGTCGGTGCGAGGACGCAGCCTTGCTTGGACTCCGCTGAGGATGGGAAAAGGCTTGGAAGTGTCGCCGTCGAAGCTGACGGTGCTCTTCATGTCTTTGTGGAACGACGTGATCAAGCTGAGCAATTTTGGTGGACAGCCAATCTTGTGTAGCAGTTTGAAAAGTCCACAGCGACTGACCAGGTCGAACGCCTTTGTTAGGTCCACGAATGCGAGGTACAGTGGCTGTTGTTGCTCCCTACACTTTTCTTGGAGTTGCCTCACTGAAAAGATCATGTCGATGGTGGATCGGCCAGATCGGAAACCACACTGGGATTCTGGGTATATGCGCTCTGCTACCACCTGCAGTCTTGCGAGAATAACCCGAGCAAATACTTTGCCAACAATGCTGAGTAGGGATATGCCGCGATAGTTGTTGCAGTCGCTTCTGTCACCCTTGTTCTTGAAGAATGTGACTATCTTTGCATCGCGCATGTCTTGTGGCACCTCACCTTCCTTCCAGCATAGACAGAGAAGTTCATGGAGAAGTGGTAGTAAAGCTGGCTTCCCTTGTTTAATCAGCTCAGGCGGTATGGCATCAGTTCCTGCTGCTTTCACGCTGGTGAGGGCTTTGATGGCGTTTTCAAGTTCAGCCATGGTTGGCTCGCTGTCAAGCTCCTCAAGTACGGGAAGTGTCGGGATGCTGTTGAGGGCCCCCTCGGAGACTGTGTTCTATGTGGAGTACAGTTCACGGTAATGCTCTACCCATCTCTCCATCTGCTTGCTTCGGTCGGTGATTACCTCGCCTGACTTGGTTTTGAGTGGAGCCGTTTTCTTCACATTGGGGCCAGTGGCCTGTTTGATGCCTTCGTACAAGGACTTTATGTTGCCGGAGGAGGAAGCATGCTCTATGGTGGAGCATAGCTGGAGCCAATAGTCGTTGGCACATTTCCTGGCTGTCTTCTGGCATTCACTCCTGGATTTCCTGAGTGATTCCAAGTTTTGCTGGGTTGGCGTTTTCTTCCAGTTGACGAGGGCCTGCCTTTTACTTTCTGTCACAGGTTCCAGAACCAGTGCATTTGTTTCATACTACAACATTTCGTTTTTCCTTCTTCCCATAGGCATCGATGGCAGATGTGTGGATGGTTGAGCTAAGGTGGCTCCATCTAGCTTCTGCAGATATGCCAGCATCGGCTGGGGCAATATCCTCAATGAGGGAGATGAACTTGTTGGTCCTGTCTGTGTCGGTGATATGGGTCGTGTTGATCTTAGGGAGACACTTTGGCTTAGCTTGGTGGAACTTCTTTCTTGGTTGCAGTACCACGTTTGCGATGACAAGAGAGTGGTCGGTGTCACAGTCGGCACTGTGGTAACTGCGTGTGTTGTGGACAGCTTGGAGACGGTTTTTTTCTAGTGATGATAACGTCCAGTTGGTGCCACTGGTGTGATCTGGGGTGCATCCATGATACTCTGTGTTTGTGCTTGTTTGGAAAATATGTGTTCGTTATGCACATGTTCCTGGCACAGCATAGTTCCAGTAGTCTCTGGCCGTTTCCGTTCATTTTCCCAGTTCAATGGTGGCCACGGCATGTGGGCCAGACGTCATGGTTCGTTCCAACTCTGGCATTGAAGTCACCAAGCAAGTATATGTCTTCTATACGAGGCAGTTGTCCAATAATCCTGTCAATCTCGCTGTAAAATTTGTCTTTCGCATCAGGGCTAGAGCTGAGAGTTGGGGCATAGGCAGCCAGAACGTGTACTGGGCCTGTGCTACAGTTCAGGCGGAGACTTAACATCCGTTCCGTGCCAGAAGTGGGTGGTTCCATCATTGGTAGAAGGGATGACTTTACTGCAAATCCAACGCCATACTCGCGCCTTTCATCTAGTCCCTTGCCTTTCCAGAAGAAAGTGTACTCTTTCTCTTGTAATGAGCCGTCGTCTGGCAGTCTTGTCTCTTGTAGGGCGGCAATGTCAACATTTAGCCGGGAGAGTTCAGCATCTATGACTGCTGTTTTACGCTTGTCGTCAATCAGTTGTAGATCGTCCGAGAAGCCTGGCATCATCGTTCTAACGGTCCAGCTTGCTATGCGAAGTGCTGGAGACTTCGTTTGGTTTTTGCGTGTGTTGCTTGGTGCGTAAGTTTTACAGTCAGATTGTCAGGTGCTAGCACCATAAGCCCCTTGCACCCAAGGAAGCAGGCAGACTGTGGCGGATCAACACCTAATTGGCTGGGGGCTGCTCAGCTTGAGGCGTGCGGTAGCTGATCAGTGGAGCTGCGATGGCTCCTCCCACCGACGGAGACAACCCGTGGCGTCTATCTCTACGCCAATTGAGATTGGACTTATAACCCGTAAACTGTGGACTTATAACCCGTAAACTGTTGTCTCCCGTGTTATGTTGGAGTGACCTCTCCATTTGCGCAATATGCTTGGGCTGTTCTATGGAAGTCCTGGGTTGCCCATGCGGCAAGACCCCCCTCTCGACCTTGTTGGTGTGGTCCAGAGGTAAGCAAAGCAGTACGTCTGGCACCAGTTTGGTTGCAGGAGTTGCCGGAAAGATGGTCAGGTTGACGCTTCATCCCGACTTCGGGGCTCCACTCCGATATTTCTGTCAGGGTGTGTTCCCTTAGCCTTGCACTATCCCTAGCGCTCACAAGGCAGTGCGACTATTTGACCCATAGCTGGGACTATTTGATCCATAGCTGGAGCTATTTACCCATAGCTGGAGCTATTTGGCCCATAACTGGGAGCCTGTTCATGGGCATCAGGGCGTGTCCACACACCGGTGGGCCTGGCATGCCGCATGTCTGGGGGCAGACTACCCCCGAGACCCTTGCAGTTCAGCCTGAGGCCGTAAGGTGCTCAGTATCCGTCCGTCGCCACTTGGAGGCACTACAAAGGGCTTGTCTACAGAGAGGCTATGTACCGGCAGGGAAGACTTACGCACTCTGCTTCCTTTTCGCCTAGAACTAGGCTATCCAGCGGTGGAGGCTGAACGCGGAGGGTGACAAGCACACGACACACAGCGGACCACACTTCGCATCAATAAACCAATTTATATCCCATACGATAAAAACAACTCACCGGACCACGGATTCTCTGCCGTACCCGTACGGATATGCGGCTAGCCTTACATACAGCCTCCTGCTAGGCTCCTGTCGTCAGATGAATTAGTCATACTAGTCATTTAGTTTCCTGAGACTCGTTCTATAATAACTGGGCATGTTCAACCTCACTACCTACCTACTGAATAAAAATGTTACAAGCTCCGCGGTAACCTTGAAATATGTCGCCATTGTATGACACATGCCCCCTAGTGGAAATCGTGATAGCGCAGTGGTAGCGTGTTTAGCTTCAACGTGTGAAAGTCCCAAAGTTCGCGACTAGCTGTAGCCGTTACGATTGTGTCCTTAAACAAGGCACTGGAATTCCACATACCCATTTCTCTCTCCCACATGGCGACGAATTCCATCAGGAATGAGGTCTCCATAGCAATTAAAACTAGTTTCCCAATATAGCTCAAATATTGATGAAGTTGTCTCCCTTACACTACAATACCGTTTAATTAGAAATTAAGAAATGTATAAAAACAAATTAAGCAATGTGATAACATATCAGACGGATCTGTAGTCCAGTGGTAACACGCTGGACTGGTAATCCAGGGATCGCATGTTCGATCCCCCCGTCTGACCCTAATAAAATTAACAGTCTGTCAGATGGGACGTTAAACCGAAGTCTCGTGTCGGTGCTTTACACCGTGCACGTAAAAGTACCAGAGGAGACTCTGGAATGGGTCTACGTCTGTATCATTGCACTATCCTCCAACATCTAAAATGACTAATATCCCCAGGAGGCCTCGCTCATATGGGCAACCGGTAGCGACGATAATAAACGTAAAACACACACACTTTAAATGTTCCAGTCGCCCAAATGCATTCATGCGATGGCGACTTTAAATAAACTTATTAGTCAGTTTAAATTGTAACACTACTAAATAATTTAATAAAATGAAATATGCTGAACTAAATAATTTCCACATGCTTAATACATGTAGTTCTATATTTCCAATTTCAGATAAATGGCCGCACGGTCCCAATGCAGATAGCCTTATTGAATAAAGTGTCGCATTTGAATGGCGTAATAAAAATGTTGGATTGGATAGAGTTTGGTGCAGCCTATGTTATCATCATGGACAGACCAGAGGAGGTGGAGGACATATTTCACCATATCGCAAAAACACGTGTTTTGGATGAAAATAAAGCCAAGCAATCATTCAGACAAGTGTTGGAAGCGATCAGAAACATCCATAGAGCTGGAGTGGTCCACAGGGACATCAAAGCTGAAAATATACTTGTGGACTTAAAAACTGAGGAATTTAAGATACTTTGGTGTCGGTGATTTCATGAAAGAAACAGAATATCGCTCACGTGCTGGTTAGCAACTGTTTCACTCATTTTGTATTTTAAGTAATCAAAAGCGAAATTAATATTAGTGCCTTGTAACGATGGTTTGTTTAATTATTCATATATTGTTTGTTTTCTATATGTCTATTTTGCTAACTCAAATCCAATAGAAAGCAAGATGGGTCAATATGTAATATTTTGTTTGATTTGATTGATAGAATTTTGTTTGTGTTACCTGTGCATCAATTACGTATTTAAACTAATGGCATAAATTGGAGAGAATTTTATTTAAGAACTTATATTTTCTGAAAATCTACAATATTTTATTAATGTTTATGACTGAATATCCATAAGCATATATATAACAAACGATATGATTTTTTTTTTTTTTTTTTTTTTACGATATGTTACATATAGAAAGTATATTAATATTTGTGAATGACTCGCTCAGTATATTACAGACGGATAGTAGTCCAGTGGTAACACGCTAGACTGGTAATCCAGGGATCGCAGGTTCGATCCCCCGTCTGACCCTAATAAAATTAACAGTCTTTCAGATGAGACGTTAAACCGAGGTCTCGTGTCGGTGCTTTACAACGTGCACGTAAAAGAACCAGAGGAGACTCTGGAATGGGTCTCTGTCTGTATCATTGCACTATCCTCCAAAAATCTAAAATGACTAATCTCTTCAGGAGGCGTCGCTCATATGGACAACTGGTAGCGACGATAAATAAACGTAAAACACATCGCTCAGTGTAAATTCGAAAGCTATGAATAATAAATGCATCATATGGGGTACTCGTGTATACAATCCACCAGAGTGGTTTAAATACCGTCGTTATCATGGAAGACCTGCAGCTGTGTGGTCCCTGGGCATCCTGCTGTACTACATGGTCTGCGGGGACGTTCCATTCCACAGTAACGCAGAGATTAAGAGAGCCGAACCTGACTTTGAAAGCCGCAGAACTAAAGTGTCACACGGTAAGCTGAATGATATTTATCTTTATATCTTTTAAGGTTGTGTTTTTAAAGATACTAGTTCAGAGCCCTATGACATTCCGTGGATTGGAATGTTTATTTCATCTATCATGTTTAATCGTGCTATATGGATGGTAAAGTATTAACACTAGTTGGACCATAATTTTTTATGCAAATTAGTATGACGTCATAACGGTGCATTTTGATTTACTTTAAACATGGTTGTTTATGCTTCTATTATAAGTGGAAGTGGTGATAGTGCAGTGGTAGCGCGTTCTCTTCAAGTGTGAAAGCCACTGAGTTCGAGCCCCGCTGGCAAGTCATTTAAATCCATGTTACCTCCTCTCTCTCGCGCCATCGTGGCGATGGATTCCCTCAGGAATGGGGTCTCGGGAGTGATTAATATAAGTTGTATGAACTTGTTTCGGAATCGAGCTAAAATAAATTTGTATAAACTATAATCTGCTTCTATTTGACATATGATATGACGTTTATGTCTATTACCATGTTTTGGGGGCCATGAACTAATTGTGTAAGCATATTATGTTGATGTAGTATGATATGTTATATTACAATTCAAGATAGCTGATAGATAATTTGACGTTAATGATTTCTATGTGTATAATACAGCTTGGTCCATCAATAATTACATACTCACCGTTCTAAACGTGTTTAAAATGAGAACACAATGTAATGCTTCGTCAATGGAATTCCGTCAGCTACGCCTCACACGTATAAGTAATTTTAATGGCCACGTATGTTTGTCTTTTGTTTTGTTTGTCGGGTTTTTCCGTCTTCGAACACCTAAAATCCACGAAGCTCGTGTACTGCGTGATTTGATTTCTCGATATATATATATATTATATATATATATATATATATAAATTATATATATATATATATATATATATATATATATATATATATATATATATATCAGTTGTATTCGGAGAATAAAGGAAAACTTGAAATAATTCATAATATTCCATCTTTTTGCATTCACAGAAGTCCAATACCTCATTAAGAGTTGTCTATCATGCCATGCAGGGGACCGCCCGACAATAGAAGAAATACTCGATCACCCATGGATGAGAGATACAACATACATGCATCCAGCCAGTCCAACACACAAGCTTATTAGTGAAACTGGATCATACGACGGCGAAACAAGCAGCAGTAAACGACCACGGCTAGATTAACTTTTTCAGCGCCAATGTCGCATAAAAGCGACTTTGTAAAAAAGTAGAGAACCCGATCGGACAGAATAGAACATGCCGTCTGATCAGGCTATATGCTGATTGCTCTTCAGACAGTGGAGCTGAAGCACCTGTCCGAATAGCAAACAACATATATCCTGATCAGACGCGGCGTTACGCCGCGGCTGATCTGGGTCTATGTTGTTTGCACATGCTCTGAATTTATTCGGCGCTGAAAGAGTTAAACAAATTCAAAATTAAAGCAAACACGCACAATTCTATTTAAAATTTGAAATAAATATTTAATAACATTTGGAAACATAACACAGTATAATAACATTTTGGGTGATACTGTGGGTGATGTTGAACATTTTAACAATGTGCTAAACATGGCGATTTGAACACTATTGATAAAGTGCAGTCAGTTAGCTAAGTTATCATAGATAATGCAAATAAATACTAAACATTTGAAGACAGAATGTCAGGCAATTGTGGTGCGTGGAAGAGCAACGTATGTATAAGGCATGGCTGAGATCCCTACATAGCAGTTGCTATGGCAAGCTGTATGTTTCACATAATATGCATCACTTGTGCATGCATGCGAGTCATCTATATATAATGTATGTGCTGTTCGCATACGATTTAATAATATACTTATGTTATGTAGTATTTATGTTCCATATTACCCCCAACATCCATCCTTTACCTAATAGATTGCCCTGTGTGTGTGTGTGTGTGTGTGTGTGTGTGCGTGCGTGCGTGCGTGCGTGCGTGCGTGCGTGCGTGCGTGCGTGTGTGCGTGTGTGTGTGTGTGTGTGTGCGTGTGCGTGCGTGTAGCAGGTGTAAAACACATGTAGGACGTTTAACACATTTCTTTGGATGAACATAGTATCGTGTGTGTGTTTTACGTTTATTTGAGTCCTTACCCTGGCATATAACCCTGTCCAACAACTATTCACAATGGATCAGTGTTCATTTGATATAGATTATGAATAACTTACAAATAACACATGTATGTGTGAAAATGTCATTTAAATCGAATGACAACTGTCACTCGCCTTAAACAACGATTTGTTTGTCCAATTAAGTAATACCAGTTTACTTAAGCTAATCTACATATTTACAAATCTAAATCAAAGGTGGGTTAATTTCCGCCTTGAGAGCAAACATAAATGAGTTGAGATCAGCCATAGATCACTCAATAAAACATAACATGTAAACTCAGTAACAACATAATGGTGGTGGAGGGGAGGCGGATTGGAGTGAATTTTTATAACCGATACAATTTCCTTTGTCTTTGTAAAAAGCTGACCTGCCGGGAAGTCACGTGCTCAGGCTTGGTTTAAAAATAGACATTTCCGCGGAGTTTATTAAACAAATAACGCGGAGCAGTAACAGGTATCCCTGCGTAAAGAACCAAATTGTTTTATCTACGCTAAATCATAGTTATCGTCGCTACCGGTTGCCCATATGAGCGACGCCTCCTGAAGAGATTGGTCATTTTAGATCTTTGGAGGATAGTGCAATGATACAGACAGAGACCCATTCCAGAGTCTCCTCTGGTTCTTTTACGTGCACGATGTAAAGCACCGACACGAGATCTCGGTTGAAAGTCCCATCTGAAATACTTTTTGATTTTATTAGTCAGATGGGGCATCGAACCTGCGAGAGATGACTTTTTTACAAATGTGTTTAAAATACACTGTCCTTGATCCGTTTGCACTATGTATGTCGTTGTGTGTTAATGTGATTTATGCTTTGCAATAAATATGGTTTAAAGCACAATATCTGGAAATTGGTATGGCGACCTTGAGATATACGCACACATTATCTAGCGACATAAAATACCATGGAAGAGTCGGATCCGACAGCATTCAGAGCGTCCGGTTCTGTCGTAGGAAAATACGAGTACTATAACTCGGCTCAACATTCACAAAATGCAGGAAACTAACCACTTTGAAAATTATCCAATCAATAAAGAAATGCAATAGAGTAAAATACGGTTATCCGTTTGTGAATGCGTACCCTCTAGCAAGCAATAAGAGACATAAATTGAGAACATCACAGTAAAGGTTAACGGCATTTTGAGCCATACATAAGGAATGTGACACCACTGACTATGGATGGGTGTGAGCCCATATCCATTATGCACATAATACACATAATCCAACTTTCTACCCTGGGGTTGGATACCCAATTTAAGGGCTCTTTAATATCACTATCTTAATTCAGAAATAGAACAGAAATTCGATATTGATTAATGACACCTGGGACCTTAAATAAGGAATGTGACGCCACTGAATATGCATAGGCGTGGGCCCCCAAGCAATACACACATACTACATACACCGATAGGTTTATACCTTGGGGATGGATACCCAACATATGGGCTTCTCTAATGCCACTATTTGCATTAAAATATATATGAAACAAATAGCCGACATTTATTCACCAGCCCACTGGGCCTTAAATAAGGAATGTGACACCACTGACTACCAATAGTCAGGGACCCATAAGCAATACACACATAATACATACACCAATAAGTTTCTACCTTGGGGATGGATACCCACATTATGGGCTCTTCCATATTACTATGTAATTTCAGAAATAAAAGTCGAAATTTGAACTTGATGAACGGCCCCTGGGCCCCTAAATAGGGAATGTGACACCAGTGACTACCCATAGTTAGGAACCCACAACCAATACACACATAATACATACACCAATACGTTTCTACCATGGGGATGGATACCCAAAATATGGGCTTCTCTACTGCCAATATTTGCATTAAAATATATATGAAACAAATAGCAGACATTTATCCACCGGCCCACTGGGCCGTAAATAAGGAATATGACACCACTGACTATGCATGAGTACGAGCCCGGATCCAATAGGCACACAATACATATACGCCCAACTTTCTACCTTGGGGTTGGATACCCAATTTATGGGCTCTTCCATATTACTATTTCATTTCAGAAATAAAAGTTGAAATTTATGAACGGCTCCTGTGCCCCTAAATAGGGAATGTGACACCAGTGACTATGCATATACATGGACCCACAACCAATACAAACATAACCCATACACGGAAAAGTTTCTACCTTGGGGATGGATACCCAAAATATGGGCTTCTCTAATGCCACTATTTGCATTAAAATATTTATGAAACAAACAGCCGGCATTTATTCACCAGACCACTGGGTCTTAAATAAGGAATGTGACACCACTGACTACCCATAGTCAGGAACCCACAAACAAACACACATAATACATACACCAATAGGTTTCTACCTTGGGGATGGATACCCAAAATATGGGCTCTTCCATATTACTATGTAATTTCGAAATTTGAACTTGATGAACGGCCCCTAAATAGGGAATGTGACACCAGTGACTACCCATAGTTAGGAACCCACAACCAATACACATATAATACATACACCAATAAGTTTTCATAAGTACATTCCAGTGCAAATACCACCACCTTTAGATAAACATGGAGGGTGACACCCGGCTACGACATAATGTACTTCTCACTTCACAAGTATCACGAGCCTGTCACAAGCCAACTCATGTAGACACAGCCACTCGCCCAACTACAGCACTACCAGACCCGACCACCTCGGCTACACCGCCATCTCCGTCGCCAACTACACCAACCGGACTACAAACGCCCAACACTCCAGAACCATGTCGTACCACCGCTTGACCTTTGGTGACACAAACTCGGACAATACGTCCAGCAGACAACCACCCACAATCGGCATGGATCATGTACTGCAGCTGCCACGCGCACATAGTTTATAACCATATTTATTGCATTGAATGTCACAGTTCTCTCTGCCATCACAAATCAATACACTATTCAAAAACATGTCATTAGTTAGATACAATATGATACATTTCCATTTATATTTTGACCGTGTAATGTAGTCTTTGTCCATATGAACCAACATACACATGTGGCGTCCGTGGTCCAGTGGTAGAGCGTCGGATTTGAAATCGAACGGTCCCGGGTTCGATACTCGGTCAGGCCACGAATGTAGTGTCATTGAGCAAGGCACCTCACACACATTGCTTAGTACTGGTTAATCGCTTAGGTCGGCTGAGCCTGCCCAGGAAAACATGTCTAAGTCCCCGCGAGGGGTTTGACATTAAACGCACGCACGCACGCACGCACGCACGCACGCACGCGGGACGCACCGCACGCACGCACGCACGCACGCACGCACGCACGCACGCACGCACGCACGCACGCACGCACGCACGCACGCACGCACGCACGCACGCACGCACGCACGCACGCACGCACGCACGCACGCGCGCGTCTGATAATAAAATGTTGTTCTGTTTGATACACGTTAGCAGTATAAAACCAGGTTGGAAAACAAACCGTTTCGAGTGGCTAAGGTCGCTGACTTGTATACCATTGAAACCTATCATCACTGATGGTCACGGGTTCGAGCCAGTGTCAGACAGTGTCTCATTTATATGAAAGTTTCTTACGGAGGTTAGTACACCAAGTACTGGTTAACCGCTGGAGTCTGCCAGAAAGGTGCTGTTAGATATACTGCTCGTCGCTCAAATGGGAAACCGGTAGCGACGTTAAATAAACTTAAATAAAAAACTAGCCTTTTGCCTACACATAGTTTCCATGTCTAAAACCAGGATGGGCCATGCGTCATTAGTTTGTTCAGACGTAATCAGTAAAATGTGTTATCACAATAATAGACATAATAGACATTGCTGGCTATATATTACCACTCTTGGCAGGTAACGTCCGATTTATCCATAATGCATAGCGGTCGTTTCAGTTGTGATCTAATCGTTTATGCTTACTGTTGTTCCCTAGCCAAATGTGTTGCGGTATGATAAATGCGGTATGACACATGTGATATTATCAAAATAATGTTAATTAACTGATAACAAATGTGTACAGATAACTATCCATTATATTATACTGTATGATATATGTCGAGATATAGTACACAAAATTAAACATATAAAAAGTGTATATGAGTAGAATTACAAGAGACATACAAGATACAAGAAACTTTATTTTGAGTCGAACATATATAACATGCAAAACATTAGAGTAAAGCTGGTTCCCGACTAAACAAGGTATCATGTTAATAATACAAACAAACACCTGTAAATGGGGGTGCATGGTGTTATGTCATTGACTTGTCAGTATATCCAAGTAAGGGTTCGAGACCTAATACGAATAACGCTTTAATAGTTTACTACAGTTTAATCTACATGATACAAGTACAACGACAGTATTCAATACAATGCATACTATAACAATGGGACATGCTTATTATATAGCGCAGTAACAGTAACTCATGTACTAACAGTGTTGCTGAAGCAGCATTGTTGTGTCCCTTGGTATGTATATAATTCAGATACACAACACATGGATTAAAAGAATATCGCTATGACATAAAAAAGATTAAACATATCGCATATAAAGATAGGAATGATATGACACATCATTGATTACATCTATAATCCAATGCAGCACATAGGTGGGCTGATTTGGCACACAGGTAACTGTCAGGATCCGCCGTTGGTGCCATGCACTCAACCAGTCTCATCGGGCAGGGACTACTATACAAACACTCAACTCCAACATGTGCCAGGGCTCGGGGTGCTCCTGACCTCCAGCAGACCAACACAGGGTATCGGAGACAGCGGTCTATGTATTCTGTGTAAACATATTACAGAGATACGGCTTTTAGCACATATGGTAATTTGTTGAGTGTATAAATATTACAGAGATACGGGTTTTAGCACATATGGTAATTTGTTGACTAATACACTGTGTTGGAGTTATTGATATTGGTGGGTATGATACTGGAAATAAAATGGGACAGTAGTGTATTATGAAAGACTGTTTTCATTAATAATCAGTTATCCCCCAAATCAGTTTTGACAAAAGAACTGATCAGCAATTTGCTTACAGTTACAACAGCAAGTTCAAATCAAACACAATATACATTCGATATAATTAGACATTTAAAGAACAGAACGTACATTTATTAGAGTAACACATAGGTATATGGCTACACATATATACTACATATATTTACAAGGTATGCACATTTCATAATGTAAGCAAAATATCAAAATACATATCACATGACTATTGTTTTACATGTATAATATTTAGAGTGCATGCACACGCATGCTACAAGCATGCACTGTCATAGATGGAGACTGGACAGTGTAATGCTTCATGTTTTACATGTATAATATTTAGAGTGCATGCACACGCATGCTACAAGCATGCACTGTCATAGATGGAGACTGGACAGTGTAATGCTTCATGTTTTACATGTATAATATTTAGAGTGCATGCACACGCATGCTACAAGCATGCACTGTCATAGATGGAGACTGGACAGTGTAATGCTTCATGTTTTACATGTATAATATTTAGAGTGCATGCACACGCATGCTACAAGCATGCACTGTCAT
>CM026395.1:55128796-55181037 GCA_014843695.1 Archivesica marissinica
AACTAGTGCAAGCAAGGTGTAAGTGGGGCATTATATTACATAGCAAATGTGTGTGACCCCATTAAACTAGTGCAAGCAAGGTGTAAGTGGGGCATTATATTACATAGCAAATGTGTGTGACCCCATTAAACTGGTGTAAGTGGGGCATTATATTATACAGTAAATGTGTGACCCCATTAAACTAGTGCAAGCAAGGTGTAAGTGGGGCATTATATTATACAGTAAATGTGTGACTCCATTAAACTAGTGCAAGCAAGGTGTAAGCAAGATGTAAGTGGGGCATTATATTATACAATAAATGTGTGACCCCATTAAACTAGTGCAAGCAAGGTGTAAGTGGGGCATTATTTTACATAGCAAATGTGTGTGACCCCATTAAACTAGTGCAAGCAAGGTGTAAGTGGGGCATTATATTACATAGCAAATGTGTGTGACCCCATTAAACTAGTGCAAGCAAGGTGTAAGTGGGGCATTATATTACATAGCAAATGTGTGTGACCCCATTAAACTAGTGCAAGCAAGGTGTAAGTGGGGCATTATATTACATAGCAAATGTGTGTGACCCCATTAAACTAGTGCAAGCAAGGTGTAAGTGGGGCATTATATTACATAGCAAATGTGTGTGACCCCATTAAACTAGTGCAAGCAAGGTGTAAGTGGGGCATTATATTACATAGCAAATGTGTGTGACCCCATTAAACTAGTGCAAGCAAGGTGTAAGTGGGGCATTATATTACATAGCAAATGTGTGTGACCCCATTAAACTAGTGCAAGCAAGGTGTAAGTGGGGCATTATATTATACAGTAAATGTGTGACTCCATTAAACTAGTGCAAGCAAGGTGTAAGCAAGGTGTAAGTGGGGCATTATATTATACAGTAAATGTGTGATCCCATTAAACTAGTGCAAGCAAGGTGTAAGTGGGGCATTATATTATACAGTAAATGTGTGACCCCCATTAAACTAGTGCAAGCAAGGTGTAAGCAAGGTGTAAGTGGGGCATTATATTATACAGTAAATGTGTGACTCCATTAAACTAGTGCAAGCAAGGTGTAAGTGGGGCATTATATTATACAGTAAATGTGTGACTCCATTAAACTAGTGCAAGCAAGGTGTAAGCAAGGTGTAAGTGGGGCATTATATTATACAGTAAATGTGTGATCCCATTAAACTAGTGCAAGCAAGGTGTAAGTGGGGCATTATATTATACAGTAAATGTGTGACCCCCATTAAACTAGTGCAAGCAAGGTGTAAGCAAGGTGTAAGTGGGGCATTATATTATACAGTAAATGTGTGACTCCATTAAACTAGTGCAAGCAAGGTGTAAGTGGGGCATTATATTATACAGTAAATGTGTGACCCCATTAAACTAGTGCAAGCAAGGTGTAAGTGGGGCATTACATTATACAGTAAATGTGTGACTCCATTAAACTAGTGCAAGCAGGGTGTAAGTGGGGCATTATATTATACAGTAAATGTGTGTGACTCCATTAAACTAGTGCAAGCAAAGTGTAAGTGGGGCATTATATTATACAGTAAATGTGTGACTCCATTAAACTAGTGCAAGCAAGGTGTAAGTGGGGCATTACATTATACAGTAAATGTGTGACTCCATTAAACTAGTGCAAGCAGGGTGTAAGTGGGGCATTATATTATACAGTAAATGTGTGACCCCAATAAACTAGTGCAAGCAAGGTGTAAGTGGGGCATTATATTATACAGTAAATGTGTGACCCCAATAAACTAGTGTAAGCAAGTCTGATGAAGTTCATTTGTTGGCCCTTTTTGCAAATGACATGCATTTTACAGTGGAATTAATTTGGAAATGTTCCGCTTGATTTCATACTTGTCTAGCATAATTTTTTTTAAATATTCTTCAAACCGTGGTCCTATCCACATGGCTTGTAGAAAGAAGGCCAGTGGTCCAACCCAGGTGCCCTGAAATAGTGCTCGGAGGGGCACCCAGGTTCTTCCTCCAAAAATAATAGCTGGAGAGTCTAAACCCTGAAAACAAGCAAAACAAATCAACCTGTGGTGATCGTTTGATATCATAGATGAAATTGTGGGACAACATCATACCTGGGATCAAACTTTGGTGTGATCAGTGGAGTGGCACCCCAGCCAGTGGTCCCCACGTTCCTCTGCAACGCCGGTGTAACAAAACTGAAAGCAAGGAGAAAGAAATCTAATATGGTATCAAAACATTCCCCCATTGGAAGCAATGTTGAATTAGCCACACCCCACAGTGTATTGAAATCTGTACAACATTTACATAGTAATTTCGTGTGCCCGATTGTTACTATGACCTGTGTGCTACATTGGCTAATCCTGTCTGTGTATGTGTGTTTTACGTTTATTTATCGTCGCTACCGGTTGCCCATAGAGATTAGTAATTTTTGGAGGATAGTGCAATGATACAGACAGAGACCCATTCCAGAAGTCTCCTCTGGTTCTTTTACGTGCACGGTGTAAAGCACCGATACGAGACCTCGGTTTAACGTCCCATCTGAAAGACTGTTAATTTTATTAGGGTCAGACGGGGGATCGAACATGCAATCCCTGGATTACCAGTCCTGCGTGTTACCACTGGACTACAGATCCGTCTGCGAGTTCCATTCTGTCTTGAAATTCAAAAGTCAAAATGACAATGTTTCAAATCTTGTCTGGTGGAACGAATGTCACAATAATGAACATAACCATGTTAATCTGAATAACAGATAATTAGCTTAATAGAGTTGTAACGACGAGTCGCCAAACCACACGAGAACTACTGATGTTAGCAAGATAACGATGGTACATAAACTGTAGGTATTATTCTGAAATATCAGTATCAGCCCATCCAGCAGTGAATGTTTTTTATAGGTCACTATATCTGGCATCCCAACAGCCCTTCTATCCAGCCGAGTTCCACAACAAATTTCTGCAAATAAGTCATGTACCATAAGAACACTGGTCCACTTGGGGTTTTGGATTAATGTACATGTAGTTCCCAATTCTGTGATCACAATTAGTTGCCGACACATACATGATGCTTCTAATGAAAAATGTAGAGCATTATAATACTCTAGGTTACACTGGTCAAACACTGTTATAAAAATGTTCAAATGGCCGTAAATAAGCAAAAAATCACCGAACTGGAACAGGGTTAAAATATGCACAACTAGACATCATACTGATGCTTCCTACCAAGCATGGTGAACAGCAACAAGGCGTTTTGAAGATGAAGCATGGACCAGCATTATGATTTTAAAATATTCACATGGCCGTAAATCCACCCAAAATCTGATGCTTGCTGCCAAGTTTGGTGAAAATCCAACAATGGGTTTTGGAGATAAAGCGCAGACAAGTTTAGTGTTATAAATATGTTCAAATGGCCGTAAATCTGCAAAAGGATCATCCAACCGATACGGGGTTACAATATGCACAACCAGACAACATAGTATGACAATACCGTTGCTTCATGAAAATCCAGTACAGGTTATGAGATGAAATGTGGACAAGGTAAACCGGACAGACATGCTCACAAATGAGTATTTAAGTGGCAACCCCGATCTCTCTTTTGTTCTATTAGCCACACACAGGGTTCCCGCTGTCGGTCGCCAATTGCGACAAAAAACAAATATTGGAGCTAAATTTTGTGAATTGGCGAAAATATTTGGCGCAACTTTTTTTTGGCAAATGTTTTGTCAAATATATGGCTTCAAATATTTATATTTATTTGTGAACTATATGGCTCTTAGTTGGCTCCAAGTTTTTTAAATTGGCTCCAGTGTTTTTTCAATTGGCGACAGAAGTGGCGCAGACAAACATTCAGACCGAGGGAAACCTGCACACAAAGAGCATTTATAGTAAGAGTCAACCCTAGACCACTAGATCTATTATAGAGTATTGTTCTCCTAGCCACGTAAGTACCCTCTCCTAGCCACGTAAGTACCCTCTCGTCTGTACACGCGGCAAAAACAATATGTCCCCATTAGGGGAGATATAAATATTAAAAGTTCTCACCTTTAAACTTGATTTATTTTACGATTACGAAGAAAGTTTTACAACTTATATTAATCACTCTCGTTGGCGTTGATGAAAGCATATATGTGGTCATTCGTGTGGGAGGAAACCGGAGTACCCGGAGAAAACCCACGTGTCCGATCTGGCGACCACCGTACCATCTCACATACTTCCTGGTCCGAGGATCGAACCCGGGTTGCATTGGTGAGAAGTTCTCACCTTCATAGTAGACACAGTACATTTTGTGTGCAAATGAATATGTCCTCTCTCAGTTTCACATAAATGCCGTACTTCACAAAATGGGCAGCCCGCTGCATTTCTTGCTTCATTCGTTTAATCATTTATTGGCAAATGGTATAAACATTGCCTTTGTCCATTTACAATATCCTTAATAAGTATGGCCAAGACACATATACATTATAAAATGACATATAAATACATATCGGGCAGTTTTTTCATTTGAAACTTAATAATTCAGAATATAAGCTACAGTTTGGTAAATTATCTGTCTATCATAAGTAGATGAGGCGTTACATGTGTTTCATCAGCACAGTGTTGGTTTTCTCACAGAGTGGCTCATTGTAGAACTAGAATCTTCAGACAAGATGCGGGAGTTCAGGGTTCATTCTAGGTCAGAATTTTTGGGAGAAGTGAGAAAGCGCATGATCTCTTCCTTAAATGGTGTTCTTTAATATACTTCTGCAAAATAGGGTTAAAATGCACAGTACAACCATTAAATACAACATTTGAATAGAACGAGTGCTTTATAATGGGCCAGTGTATTTTACTAGACAAAATTTTGTTTGAAAATCGTAAAAACCAAAAAATATATATATATATTTTTTTTTTTTAGGGAGAAGTGGGGCGAAGTCAGGGTCCCTAGGGCGACAATTTCGCCCACATCGTCCTCTAAACTGATCCCTGGAGTTTGAGAGTTCCGTCCAATCTCTTAGAAACGTGTTATGTCCCATCCATAGACCCGAGTCCTTATTTCAAGCATATATATATATATATACCGGTAAACAAAGTTATGGTATGTTATATATGGTAATTTCGAGATCAATAATTACGTTATAAAAGCGATTTGGTTTGAGTTGTTACAATTATATTAGAATTCACATGGATTACACAAACAGTGTGAGTGATGAGACCCATGGAGGGGTCGAAACAGTCTCTTCTATTTACATAACATATGAGTGATAGAACATGTATTTATAAACACTATGAAATGGTACCCAGAACACACTAGAGACTACCTAGAAAACACTATGAAATGGTACCCAGAACACACTAGAGACTACCTAGAAAACACTATGAATTGGTACCCAGAACACACTAGAGACTACCTAGAACACACTAGAGACTACCTAGAAAGCACTATGAAATGGTACCCAGAACACACTAGACTAACTAGAAAACACTATGAAATGGTACCCAGAACACACTAGAGACTACCCAGAACACACTAGAGACTACCTAGAAAACAAAATGTTCCTGGGGAGCATGCTCACGTACCCCCCAATTTCCATCAACACCCTGACTCTTTCAAATCCTAGATGAAGACTGAACTCGGAAATTGTAATACCTACTTAGTTTATACAAATTTATTTTAGCTTGATTGTAAAAACAAGTTCCAATACAACTTATATTAATCACTCTCAAGACCTCATTCCTGATGGAATCCATTGCCACGAGGGAGAGAAGAGACAACGTGAAATTTAAATGCCTCGCCTAAGGGCACAATCGTAATGGCTCAAGCGGGGCTTGAACTCCGGGCCTTTCATAATACCTACTTCTTTTGTACACTTGGTGGCGGGGCACTAAATGTCACATCTTTTACTTTATTTCTTCCGCCTCTTTTCTTTGACTGTGAAAAAATAATAAAATACAGTAAATTGTAATTACATAATTTAAATAATAAATGTTGATGTCAGTTAACGGCATCACCTACGTCTTCTATGTAAATTGTGCAAATCAACATTGAACTGGGAATTTCTTAACCACTGTTTTGTTCAATTAAAAACCATTTCAGAATAGATAACATTTGTACTTTTGTAGGTACATGCTTCTCGTGTTCTCGGTGGGCTCAAATTCTCGAGGCAACATGTGATTCAGACACAGCCGCTTTTTTCACGCAAACCATACACGTGCCGGCACGTCATCAAAATGTTTTATTCGCTTGTAAATGAAAATTATAAAATTCCAAGTCAGTGGAAATTTCAAAATGTTGTAATTTTACCGATACTGAAAGGAGCAAGTTACTAAATCGGAAGCTCTTCTATGGAGAGACTAGCCTCGCATGCTATTCATATATATGTCTATTTTTAGACAGTGAACGTCGACAACCGACCAATTCTAATGTTCTGATATCATCTGATGACGCAGTTTCAATAATGAATCACTGTCTAGACTGCTTTAAAAATGTAAGCAATTTACTTGAAGGGTGCCAAATATTAAGGGGAGGAGGTCACTGCGCCGTATTCAATATTTCTGAGGTTCTGGAAGTGATGTTATGTTCTATAACTTTGGGGGGATTTCTTTTTAAATGGATTTTATTATTCAAATGAAATAAACTACCATGACACCAAATGCCTTAATGCTGCTTGATACGAATATTTTCATAAATCTATTCGAGGGTATGAAACTGAACAGCTGAATGTACATCCTGGATTTGTAAGTTGTTAATTAGCATGGCAACTGGCAAGCACATCATTTATAACTTATATAGCCACATTGTGGTGGATTAACATTACAAATATATAGTCAAAATGCCTTTGTTGTTGTGTGTTCACTTATAATAACACCATCCAGGGCATCATAGCAATACCTCGTGAGTGTGTGTGTTTTACGTTTATTTATCGTCGCTACCGGTTGCCCATATGAGTGATGCCTCCTGAAGAGATTAATTAGTCATTTTAGATTTTTGGAGGATAGTGCATGATACAGACAGAGACCCATTCCAGAGTCTCCTCTGGTTCTTTTACGTGTACGGTGTAAAGCACCGACATGAGACCTCGGTTTAAAGTCCCATCTGAAAGACTTAATTTTATTTGGGTCAGACGGGGGATCGAACCTGCGAGCCCTGGATTACCAGTCCAGCGTGCTACCACTGGACTACAGATCCGTCTGTAATACCTAGTGAATAGGGTAACATCAAATATATATCGTAAACAAAACATGGCCGTCTTCTGAGGCTTGTTAAATGGAAAATAATCGTTGTTGTCGAACAAAATCTGTAAGTTAAATGAAGACAAAATATATTTGGAAATGTAAGCTTTGGTGAATGAGCTAGTACCTTAATACCTCGAGTACTGGGGCAACCAGTCTGCGATAATTTTATAAATTCCATACAAATTCACATATCGAGACATTTTTATTAAAGGAAAATATGGCTACGCCAGTTCCAAACTACAATCTTTAATACTCGATCTCTTTCAACATAGTAGTGCAACATACCAGTCTAGTCGCTGTCTGTGGTTCCCCGCTCGTACACTCTTCTGGTATGGTCTCGATCTTCTGTCGTGAACGGTACCTACTCCTAGATATATAATACAGGATTTTTCTAAATATCTGGTTCATCCTACATGGCACAATAGTGTATTTTTGCGGTTTTTTAATATTATATAGAACTTAGAAGCGTCGCATATTTTTGAGGGTTTTTTATATAGACGTGTCGCTCATCGCGTATTATTGTGTTTTTTAAATATAGAAGTGTCCATCTTACAGCATATTTTGTGTGTCTTTATATAGAAGTCGCTCTTTCGGCGTATTTTTGAGTTTTTATATACAACTTACAAGTATCGATCGTACAGTGTATTTTGGACTGTTTTAAATATAAAAGTATCGATCTTTTTGAGTGTTATATCTACAAAATTAATGTCTCTTACAGAATATTTCTGAGGTTTTTATATACAAGTGTGGATGTTACTGTGTATTTTTGAGTTTTCAATAAACAAATGTGGATCTTACAGGGTATTTTTGCAGCTTTTCAGGGACGACTCTATGTTAACCATCGTTCTGCTCGTCGGCATGGAAACAGTTTTCATCTCTGTATCTGTCTCAGACTGTTTGAAATCTGTGTTATAATTCAAACATGAATTTTAATTTAGTATTGTACACATAATAAACTATTCAAAATAAATTTATTTCCACAAAAGCAATATTTTTTAATGCTGAATTTGCTATGCCCTGCCCGCTGAGCAGGCATACCCTGCCAGAATGACCAATCTGGTATGCGCTGTCCTCCCAGGAGTCTGGGGTGCATCATCCATCCAAATAAAATGACACAATGTAATATGCAATTTCTCCATGACAACTGATGATCTTGCATTCACTGAAGGTAATCACTTCCGGCAGCATCCAGATACATCGAAATCCAGATGTACACAATTCTCGATACAAGTAATACCAGTTTCGATTCAATTCGAGTCTGCATTTAAACGTGCATTTTTCCAATTGTAAAATGACATATGATTGGCCGAGAACACGTAGGTAATCCAATCAATGGTAGTATCTCATTCTGATTCGGTAAAGCTGCCCCAAAATGGCATATGACGCATGGCTGAATCTAAAGAATGCATAAAAGTCTTTAAGACTTCAAATGTATGGGAGCATTTTGGTTTCTGGGAAGGTAAGACTAGAGCACTGTTTACTAGTGTTTAGAAGGTAAAACATAAATACAAAGTATGGGCTATATATATTTGTTATTATGTTATATTTCGGGTTTTACGCCTGCATCAGCACCATTTTGGGCTATATCGTCGGCGGGCAGTTTACCTAACAACACCTTTCCTGGGCAGGCTCCAACGGTTAACCAGTACTTGGGTGCACCAACCTCCGTAAGAAACTGCCAACTTTTTCATATAAATGAGACACGGTCTGAGCGGGGCTCGAACCCGTGACCATCAGTGATGATAGGTTACAGTGGTATACAAGTCAGCGACCGTAACCACTCGACCACGGAGGCTATATATAACCTTGGAAATGAGCTTTGGTCAACAACCAACATTGCAGCAATAAATTAAATATGAATCAAATCAAAATTAACTGAATCGAGTCAAACTCTTGGGTGAATCGTTGCAGCCCCTAGATATCACCCATGAGCCCCCAGCACCACACCCCAGGTCATAATATTAGCTAGCAGTAACTATGAATATTTATGAATTAGACCGGAATAGATGGAAGTGAGCTGTGTAAGCTATTAGACATGTCTGGAAATACAAGGACATTGTTCATAGTTTGTTCACCATTATAGTCACAGACTGTAAGAGTGGATTGGATGTGAAGGAAAGCATCATCATGCCTCGCTACGGCACTAAGGAAAGTGTTCATAGTTTGTTCACCAGTATAGTCACAGAGTGTAAGAGTGGATTGGATGTGAAGGAAAGCATAGTCATGCCTCGCTACGGCACTAAGGAAATTGTTCATAGTTTGTTCACCAGTATAGTCACAGAGTGTAAGAGTGGATTGGATGTGAAGGAAAGCATCGTCATGCCTCGCTTACGGCACTAAGAAACAATTCATGAATGATGGTGTAATAATGTTTGTAACCATGGTAACATACCGACATACTCCTCTACTGTCATCTTCATATCCATCTGGAGGAAACAGAAAATAATTGGGATTTTATTGAACAATATACAATATACAGGTACACGTATAAGCAAGGTTTGTAATTGCGTTGCAATGGTGATGTGATGTTGCCTGGCAACACCAAACAAATACATGTAGGTTGTTTTTTGGGGGGATTTAAAGTCGCACAAACAGCATAGGTGATATGGCGACTCTCCGGCTAGGTAGTTGTTATTGGTGGATCTGGCATGGACAGAACCACAGACCTTCCACAAGCCAACTGGATAACTTCCTCACTTAGACACCCCCACTGAGCGGCAAGTGATCTAGAGTTAATGACCTCGGGGTTCATTCTAGGTAAGAATTTTTGGGAGAAATGGCGATAGCGTCCTTAAATTAAATGGCGTTATTTAATAAATTTTAACAAAATATGGTTAAGAAGCACAGTATGACCATTAAATACAACATTTGAGTGCTTTATTAATGGGGGAGTGTATCTTACTCAACAAAATTATGTATGAAAATTGTTAAAAAAAGAAAAAAATTTACGGAGAAGTGGGGCCTCAGAGAGCGATGTCAGGGTTCCTAGGGCGATTATTTCGCCCACATCACCACTTGTTTAGAACCAATCCTGCTACCCCCCCCTTGTTTTGCACCATTCTCTGTTCTATTACAGTTGTAACAATCGGCTTGCAATTGACTCAATAGTATTAGTAGAAGTTATATTCTGCAAGACCTCCACATCTTTCTTACTGTTTTAGGGATGTGAAGGAATTTAATATAAGTTGATATTTACAGTGCCACTGGAATACAGAAGGTATATTACAGAGAGGTATTTTGTAAAACCATCAGCCAAATAACAGACAAGGAGACAAAATCATCATAACACCAAACCGCCTTTTATTTGCCGATAAACAATGACAAGACAAATATTATTTCCCAAATCCATAACATTGTTCTGCTTGTTATTATGGTCTGTAACTCTGAGTTTTAATCTGTCACTCTAAGTGGACTGGCAGTGGTGTCAAGAGGTGCT
Organism: Archivesica marissinica; assembly: GCA_014843695.1. Classification (NCBI taxonomy): domain Eukaryota; kingdom Metazoa; phylum Mollusca; class Bivalvia; order Venerida; family Vesicomyidae; genus Archivesica; species Archivesica marissinica. Next base: position 55,139,408 of record CM026395.1, read on the forward strand.
CAGGGTTCCCAGAATTTTTGTCCACGTCACTTATGTTGCAAATTGAAAAACTTGGAGCCAACTAAGAGCCATATAGTTTACAGATAAATATTTGAAGCCATGTATTTGTATTTAACAACAAAATAATTAAAAAAAGAAAAAAATGTGCCAAATATTTTCACCAATTCACAAAATTTAGCACCACTATTTGTTTTTTCTTGCAATTGGCGACCGATAGCGGGAATCCTGTGTGCTTCTATGTGTGAAAGTGGTAACATGCCCATCTGATACTAGCAGAGCTTCTATCCTAGCAGACGAACCATCTAATATTATATAAATGTATACTACATGTACTTACAGGCGGGAGTCGACAACGTATACGATAAAACTGTTTCTCAATATCTTTCTTCAACGCTTCGTATTCTTCCTCGTATTGCTTACAGATATTCTCCACTACAAGCAAAATGTTCAATGAGGAATATGTTAGTATATTACATTACGATTGAACAATATCACAGTATAATAAATTCAAGGGCGTCAAGTGAGGGATTGGTCCAAAAAAGTAGGAAAATAGGAATTCCGACGGTGAAAAAATAGGAATAAAATAGGAAAATATTGTCTAAAATAGGAATAAAATAGGAATAAAATGTTATTTTAAGATGTCTTTCCATCACATTTTATGGCCATCCTGACCATTTAATAGTTATTATTGATAATTTCTGTTGTACTGCTGATGAAAGACTATAACTTTTAATTCTTATTTCAAGTAATATTAATTGCTTCAAGATTCAAAAACACGATTTCGACACATTACTTGTACTCTAATAATTAAAGTGATGTACATATCGATGGTCTAGTCTCAAAAGGTTGTAAGTGCTATGCTTTAGCATAGCAGTTACAACCTTTTGAGACTAGACCATCAATATATGTTGGCCTCCATACCATCCCCTTCAGCCAACCCAATCCACCATTGTCTTCATTAATATGTTTAGATTTTTTTATTTTTATTAATGAACATGCTGGATGTGGTGTTGTATTAACACATAAACAGTCAGCTATATAATATATGCATCAATATGCAGCAATTAAAAACACAAATTGAACATTGTGTTAGCTGTTACACAACTGACAAAGCTGGTTAGCTGCAAAGCCATAAAATGCTAGGAATATTTGCATGTATAGCCACATAAAATGGGACCGCATATCACATTAGGGAGATTGTGATTCCAAATTTGTAACGGGAACGCGTATGTGTAGCTAAGAAATTGTGTCCCTTTTGAACGTCACATCAGTTTTAAAAGGGAAACAAATATGTATCAATTTAATAACTACAGTACACGTATGCATTTTCCGTTACAAGTTTGAAATCGCAACCTCCATATTGATTGCTTATTGGTGTTTCAGGCACAGAACTTGCAACTTAAATGTAATAGAGTCCTGTCGGGAATGCACCTATATTTGCCAATTCAGCACTGAATATGTGTATTGCTTTGCTTTGATTTACAACACCAATAGCAATGTATGGGTCATATTTTAATCACCTCTAACAATATTAAACTAAGCCATTTAGCATGCAATTCTATTCTAGGAATCAGAAGCAGTAGTGACCGATCTCCACAAAGGACTTAGATTATATGGAAAGCTAGTGTGTGATAAAAAGCGTAGCATTAAAGCTGTTTATAAACCAAGCACCTAGCAAGGACATAATAATCATCAGTGATGAATTTGTTGGAACATTTATTTATATTACCCGGTACTAAAATTTGTTAAATACACCATATTTTCTGATAAATAGCCACATCAAATGGTCAAGACATCCAAATAATCTGCCTGTTATGAGAATGAGAAATAGGATAGGATACTGTACACTATTCTATTTCTGATGTCACATGTGGCAAGGTACAATTTAAATGTCGAAATATTCATCCTGATGTAAGAAGGCACACCACCACATCCAGCCTCAATAAATGTTGAACTAATTTAATCTTGTAGCAATTTCACATTACGTACCAGTATTAACAGCATTTAAAATATTAAAGTTAGTATGCATGTATTTGCTATGAAGATATAATCATATGATGATGGTGATATGGGATTTTACGTCCGTTCAATAGCCAAGGGCATATACAGTCAGGATTTGGTGCAATGTGTAGATCTCTGCCCAGTATACCAAATGAGTCCTCAACACACCAGAATCACTTAACCATCCCTAAAATAGGACTACTATAGATATTGTTACAACTCTTAAAAGATGCATATCGAGTCAAGCCTCACATACAAGAGTTGAGCTGACATGATTTGTTGTTATTCAAGAAATGTCCTGCTGATATAACCATTTTGAACGTCATGAACTGAAAAGAACGTCACTCCCATCATGTTTGTACAATTTGAAGGTGTCCTTTTTACTGTTATTTGGCTTTCTTCTTTGGTACACCACTCTCATCAGAATCTGCAGCCTTCTTTTTAGTAGTTTTGGAAGGAATAGCCTTCTCTAACAGTTTCATTTTATTGTTATCCAACAACTTCTGTTTCTCTTTTATTGTCTCTAAGGTTTTCATTGCGTTTTCACGTTTGGATTTGGCAACGTCAATCATAGTTGAGGCAACTTTGACACTTTGCTGATTCATAATAGGTTCACTGATGGCATTATGTAATTTCTGTGTAGCATCGCTTAACAGTTCATCTGCTTCCTTTAGAGCAGAGGTAGCTTTCTTCTCTTTTGCAATCAAGTCTTCTTCTTGCTTTACCAGAGCTTGTTTTTTCTCCACCATCTGTTCTTTCTCTTTCCTCAGCCTCTCTTCAACGTCTGACTTTTGCCTTGCTTGTTCGCGTTTTCTTGCTTGCTCCTTCTTCTCATCTTCTAACATGGCTTTATAAGCTACATGTGCACTTTTAACATACATTTTCATCTCCTTGGTGACAGGGATTTTCTCAGGTTGGTTGTTAACCGGATCGTAGAAGTGAACAGCATCTTTAACAGCACGCAGACCACATATAGTGTTATCACCCAGAGTAGACCTTTCATTTGTGACTAACCTGGCATTGATGGAAAGACTTCGTTCAGATTCTGCATTCATTTGAGCCAACACAAGTCCAGATTTGATAATGCATGGTAGTACAGAGTAACGGTCGGTGTTGCTAACTGATTTCAACATGAAGATCTCATTCCAGTAATGGTCAATTCTTTGCTCTTTGTTTATTGTGGCAATGTCATCATCGTTTTGCAATGCTTTCCACTCATCAAGAACACAAGACACGTCAACATCTGGCTGAAGTCTTCGCGCAATGCTCTGAATGGCAGATTGTGTGCTCTTACGCTCCAACTTGTTGGGGTTTAGGCATCCGAGATCTTGCAGAAGGTGGTTTTGAAGAGGTAGCTTGTGCTGCAGATGACCAATTGCTGCACAGAAGAAGGAACGAACACCAAGCATGACAGATCTTTGCTTTTCTTTGTTTAGTCTCTGTAACACATCTCTACTATGGTCACCCATCACTATGTCTTCATCCGCCAGTCGCAGCTGAATGTCTTCACATGGAAGTTTTGACAGTTCAGTGCCATATTTCCCTTTCATTGCATCTGATTTCACAAACCTACGCATCAACTTGGTAAGGGTTTGGCACATCAAATCATACACTAAATGAACTGTTGGTGTACTTCTCTGGAAGAGAGTTAGGAAATCTTCAAATATGGGAATGATGTTGTTCAGAAATTCCAGGTTGAATTTTGTGGCATCCTTCTCCCCAGTTGCCAGTAGAGCTGCTACACGTCGGTAGTTGACACTCTTAGGAGTTGTTCGTGGATCTTTGCCCAGATATTTTACAAACTGCAACAGAGCATCCCACTGCTCCAGGATTCTGCTAATGGCTGGACCGAGACTCAGCCACCGGACTTCAGTGTGTTGCTGAAATTGATGTGTCGCAATATCCAGTTCAAACTGAAGCTTCTCATAATCTTCTCGCCTTGCCGCGGAATGTTTGAATAGAGCATGCACATCCCTGCACAGTTGATCAATATCAGCTGAGAGTTTCTCCAATCCTTTCCCGAATGCATTGTGAACAGTATGCAAGATACAACTGCCTAGATCGACAAATCCAGGAAAGTCGGGACATTCTTCTTTGATGGACTTTTGTAATGCACTGAAGATAGTCTTGTTGACATTTGGCCCATCTCGTACCAGTGTGGAGAGCTTGTCAATCGGCATGTTGTCGTCCAATAGCTGTGCCATCATCTTTGAAGCTACAGTTTTGCCTTCAGCATGACCAAACATCAATGAGGTGTAGTAGGCCACCCATACTTCATTGTGTGTTGGCGACCAATATCTGACAGTTAAGTCCATCTGTTTCTTTACTTGGGTTGTTGTAGTTTCATCAAAGTGAATGCTAAATGGAAGCTGTGACGATTTGATATCGGCACACAGTACACCTTTGAAGTAGGGCTTGAGTCCGTTTGAAATCATGTAAGATGCACTTGTTCTACTCAGTGAAAATTCTTTTGCAATTTTGCTATCAGGAAACATTGCTCTGAACGTATCTCCAATGTGATCAACTGACCGGAGACTATAGTTTGACAAGGATACCTTCGCTAACCAGTAAATTTGTGCTGTGAGAAAGGCATCATTGTAGTTGATGCTTGTTAAAGTTTTGTCACTAGATGTGCTACTACTGGAGTTGTTCTCATTTGACGTACTTGCAACAGTTACAAATAGTTTAGTTTGTGAATTATCACGCATTAACTTGCTTGTGCTTTTCCTTTTTAGCATGCTGCAGCAGTTGAGATTTGCCAGCATTGTCACTTTTAATATCGTTGTTACATAGGCGGCAATATCCATGGAATACATCTTTTCCTTCTCTGCACCATTCACTTAGTCTCTGTCCATTTGAGTCAATGGTCAACAGCCATGACGGATTAAAGTGAGTCTTGCCACTAGGCATGTTTCTTGTTCAAAATATATTCAATGTTAGTTAAAGTTTGTCTTCCAGTAATACTATAATGTTAGTTGCCCTCCACCACTGAATCTATAAGTAGATTAAAAGTGTGCATGCATGGACAATATTCAGAAAGTTTAAATTACATCTCAATTCCAAATCAGAGTGTGTTTTTTCATTTAAACTAGAATGGCCACTGCCAACATGTCACGCCCACCTAGGTATTAGCCGGACAATTGGACATGCAGGTGGATCGGTCTCATGGCGAATAATATAAGGGCGGCAAACATGCATATACTTTTTTATGTCAATTGGTGAAGTTATCCAGGTTGCAGATACATAATATGCCTAACAACTTTAATGTATGCACACACGCATGGACAAACTGATGCCAAAGTGTCAACTCTGATGACAACATTGTTCTCTGATTTGGAGAAGAAATGTAACTAAAAACTATATACCCTCGTCATACTTTTTATGACGTGGGTATAAAAAGCAGCTCTGGAGGCAAGGAACGCTAATGCCTTTCAATCTTCTGTACACAGGTCCGCAAAATAGTTATAATACTAGTAGTACCTTCCCGTTTACAAAGTGCATGTACAAAATACTAATGTACAATTAATGGACTAATGCAAATTTATGCACAATTTAAAAGACAACATGCTGGAAAATGGCATAAAAGATTGCCATAGCTATCCAACAAATGCAAATTTTAAAAGGCATAATAATTGAATTTGAAAGACGACCTGCATGAAAATGGCACAGAAGATTGCCATAGCCATCTACATGTAACACAGTTGCATACCAGTGTATATGCAATAGCAGTTTCATAGTTACGTTACAATCTACACTATTTATCTATATTGTCAACTTCACTGTCATGTGCATAGTTAAATTGGGCAAAAATGTGCACAGCTTTTCAAAATGGCCAGAAAATAGGAAAAATAGGAACAATTTGCCAGAAAATAGGATAAAATAGGAATTGCTCAAAAAATAGGAAAAAATAGGAATACTTGACGCCTGTAAATTATTTTCTATTTCAATTCACGAGCAACATTCCAGGATCATGTGGTCTGGATCCTCTGGTGGATGGGATTTGTACATCAGACAAATTGGTAATGGCTTTCAATCCGGAGCAATGGATTATCTCCTTGCACACTGTCAGTGAAAATAACAGTCAAATATTGTGTAGCAACAATGCATTTCTAATGAAATTCCAGGACATATTTCTAGAGCAGGGCAGATATCCTACAGCATATCCAATGTATACTTTACTGTAAAAATTGATTATCAAATAATTAACGTGATTTTGATAACATTACATTTATCCCAACGCAACATCTGGTTAGAAAACAACAGTAAAAACAAAGGATTCCAATGAAAAGGACCAATATATACATTTCGGGATACATCAGACTGTATCTGTCAAGGGAGACCTAGACCTGTACATGTAACAGAAAAATGAATATGAATATTATTAAGATTTACCATTATAATCAAAATCTTTGATAAGGTTTGCAATTTTGGCTTTTTTCTGAGCAGGCGTCAAGCCATTGACAATTGGTTCATCGCCAATTTCTAGTCGCGGTTTGGCATGAGTAGTCTGTGCTCGCGTTGCTCTCTTCCGTGGCATGGCTAATAATATTCTCTATCAACCTGCATAAATGAAACAATATTTATTCTCTATAAACTGGCATAAATGAAACAATATTTATTCTCTATAAACATGCAAATGTAATGTTCTACAGTGGGCCAAAGGATTATTTATTTATAAAACTGCCCACCAAAGGCAATCATTTTCTGATTAAGAACCTGCCCTGAGGTTATCAAACAGTATATTCTTGCCCCCTAGGGCCCTACTCAACTCTCCAACCACCGTAAGCAAATGACAACTTTCTCACATATATTATAACCGTTTATCACTTGTCCCTGACGATAGGGAGCAAACTCACAGCCCTAGCGATGAAAGACGATTTCTACTGATGCCACGTTAGATGACTCAGTCACAGAGGATTTGACAGTCTCACATGAATGACATTAATGAAAGTTTTTCATCAACATTTACATAATGGTTATATATTTATGTGTTTTACTCATTTTCCTGTTGGCAGTTATAGCGTGTACCATATAAACCAAGCACCTGTTACCGACAGTAATGACGTCATTTGCAAACAAATACGAAAATTGATTGATGACATGTACACAGAGCTTCTCCATTCTGGTAAGTGTATTTGTCTATAAAGTTCTTAAAATTGCTTAGTGTATGTGCGGCCACGACAAGTGTAGGTGCTGCCACGACAAATTGATGCGTATATAAATGTTAATGTAAACTTTTTTGTAAAGTATACAAACTGTAACAACTTATATTAATCACTCTCGTTGGTGTGGAAGGCAACGCATACCCACCTACCCAATTTGGTGACCACCGTACAATCTCACGGTGTGTCTAATAACCCTACCATCTCATATACGTCCCAGACCGAGGATCGAATCCAGGTTGCATTGGACAGTGGATTATTGGTGAGAAGTGAGCATGCATAATAATTTCAAATCAAATTCATTTACTGTTGGCATTGTACCAATTTCAGTACCACTCTGCCGTAACAAAATAATTACATTGGTATTTAACAATTTCTTGAATTTGGGTCGAATAGTCTTGAAGCCGAATAATTATGGACCAGTTGCTCCCAACAAAACCAAAACTATCATTGAATTCTCTAAACAGTACGTTTTTAAAGTCCTATCCGCTTTATATAATACTGTGCGATTGAATTGTGTTTGATTTGACATAAGTATAAATTATCTCGGTTCCAAAAAAAGAAGAGAAAAATCACCTGTTTTTATTTATTTTTGAACAAAACCGCCTAATCACAAACGCTTGGTAATTGAAAACGTCTAAAGTAATGAGTATATCAAACACCGAAATGAATCGAAATGTTCGGAAATGGTGACTGGTACTAAAATAATATAATATAGATCTAATATTGGGAGTACATGTACTTAATATAATGAAGGTCCATCCGTATTTACAGCACTTAGAGTTTCTTATGATTATTGTCCTTGATTATTTACAGTGATATAGTCCCTTTATGCCAGGGGTCTCTAATATCTTCCCTTTATGTCAGGGTTCTCTAATATCTTCCCATTATGCCAGGGTTCTCTAATATCTCCCCTTTATGCCAGGGTTCTCTAATATCTCCCCTTTATGCCAAGGTTCTCTAATATCTCCCCTCTATGCCAGGGTTCTCTAATATCTCCCCTTTATGCCAGGGTTCTCTAATATCTCCCCTTTATGCCAGGGTTCTCTAATATCTCCCCTTTATGCCAGGGTTCTCTAATATCTTCCCATTATGCCAGGGTTCTCTAATATCTTCCCATTATGCCATGGTTCTCTAATATCTTCCCATTATGCCAGGGTGCTCTACTATCTTCCCTTTATGTCAGGGTTCTCTAATATTCTTCTCTTTATGCCAGGGTTCTCTAATATCTTCCCTTTATGACAGGGTTCAGGATTCACTAATATCTCCCCTTTATGCCAGGGTCTCTAATATCTTCCCATTATGCCAGGGTTCACTAATAGCTTCCCATTATACCAGAGTTCTCTAATACTTCCCCATTAGTGTATACAAATTTATTTTATCTCTATTGCGAAACAAGTTCTTACAACTTATATTAATCACTCTCGAGACCTTATTCCATCATCACGAGGGAGAGAGAAGAGACAATGTGGAATTTAAACGCCTTGCCTAATATAGCTTCTCATTATACCAGGACTCTCTAATAGCTTCCCTTTATACCAGGACTCTCTAATAGCTTCCGATTATACCAGGACTCTCTCTAATAGCTTCCAATTATACCAGGACTCTCTAATAGCTTCCCATTATACCAGGACTCTCTAATAGCTTTTCATTGTAACATGACTCTCTAATAGCTTCCCTTTATATCAGGACTCTCTAATAGCTTCCGATTATACCAGGACTCTCTCTAATAGCTTCCGATTATACCAGGAATCTCTAATAGCATCCTATTATACCAGGACTCTCCAATAGCTTCACATTATACCAGGACTTTCCAATAGCTTCCATTTATACCGGTACTCTCTAATAGCTTCACTTTATAACAGGAATCTCCAATAGCTTCACTTTATACCAGGAATCTCCAATAGCTTCCATTTATACCAGGAATCTCCAATAGCTTCCATTTATACCAGGAATCTTCAATAGCTTCCCTTTATACCGGGAATGCAGTGGATGGCATGGTGATCAGCATGATGGTTGCATTAATTTACAACAATCTTTTTGTGTTTATAAATAATTTATTTCCTACTGTGTATATATAAATACACAGGACACAATAGGCATTATTACAGATGTACATAATTGCAGTAAAACAAATATATAGCCTTCACAAACAATCCGATAACATTCTATCCTTACACAATCAACATGATCACAGTCTATCCTCACAAACAACCCAATCACCTATCCTCACAAACAACCCGATCACATTCTATCCTCACAAATAACCTGATCACATTCTATCCTCACAAACAACCCGATCACCTTCATTTCTCACAAACAACCCAATCACCTATCCTCACAAACAACTGGATCACATTCTATCCTCACAAACAACCCGATCACATTCTATCCTCACAAACAACCCGATCACATTCTATCCTCACAAACAACCCAAGCACAGTCTATCCTCACAAACAACCCAAGCACAGTCTATCCTCACAAACAACCCAAGCACAGTCTATCCTCACAAACAACCTGATCACAGTCTATCCTCACAAACAACCCGATCACCTTCATTTCTCACAAACAACCCAATCACCTATCCTCACAAACAACCCAATCACATTCTATCCTCATAAACAACCCGATCACATTCTATCCTCACAAACAACTCGATCACATTCTATCCTCACAAACAACCCGATCACATTCGATCCTCACAAACAACCCAAGCACAGTCTATCCTCACAAACAACCCAAGCACAGTCTATCCTCACAAACAACCCGATCACCTTCAGCCAGTAATAAACACAATAGTAGCATACATTAAACTGAAATCTGATAATCAATAAATGATAATTATAATGAAGAATTCTTTGCTTGTTTGTACTACCAAGTATACTCTCCAGCTATTAATGGTGGAGGAAGACCCCGGATAGAACCACCAATCTACCACAAGCCAGACGGATAGCTTCCACACATGAAAGAAGTTGAAAAAATAATTAAAGAAATGAGTGACATCATCATATTTTCTATTACCTCCCTTGGCAGATATAACGCGATCTGTGATGAGCTATAGCAGCGTAACAATGGCTACACCATATGCAGATATACATGAAGAATCCAGGACTAGCATACAAGATTTAGTTTCTCAGAGTTACGCCAACTCCTATGGTCACATAGCACCTTTCAAGCTAGTGTCGGAACGTTCCGTGTGCCACATAGCACCTTTCAAGCTAGTGTCGGAACGTCCCGTGTGCCATATAGCACCTTTCAAGCTAGTGTCGGAACGTCCCGTGTGCCACATAGCACCTTTCAAGCTAGTGTCGGAACGTCCCGTGTGCCATATAGCACCTTTCAAGCTAGTGTCGGAACGTCCCGTGTGCCACATAGCACCTTTCAAGCTAGTGTCGGAACGTCCCGTGTGCCACATAGCACCTTTCAAGCTAGTGTCGGAACGTCCCGTGTGCCATATAGCACCTTTCAAGCTAGTGTCGGAAAGTCCCGTGTGCCACATAGCACCTTTCAAGCTAGTGTCGGAACGTCCCGTGTGCCACATAGCACCTTTCAAGCTAGTGTCGGAACGTCCCGTGTGCCATATAGCACCTTTCAAGCTAGTGTCGGAACGTCCCGTGTGCCACACCGAGCTGTATTTCGGACACTGTACAGGAGCCCAGGTGGAACCATAGATCTTTCCCAAACGAGTTAATTAGCTGCAGGAGATTACAGAATACAACAAGACTAGAAGTTACAGCAAGTCACGAGGTTAGTGTAAATGTATCTATAATACTGTGTGGGTGGGTGGCCAAACCATGTGTATAAATTACTGACGTTTATAAACATATTGTTAAATGACCTGACCTGGAGACTTATAAAACTTGTCTTAAATCTAAAACTCAAAGTGATATGATTGGTCGAGTCTTGGATCAACCAATCAGAGCTTGAGATGGAGAAAAGTTTCATAACATCCAAGATAGAACATTGTGGGACACTCCGGTTTCTTCGCAGTAGATATTGATGAAACGTGGTATTTCTAAGAAAGCACACATAAAACTTCCTTGTACAAATCCTACATTAACTACGTCCATGTGTGAATAGAACCTGAATACAACAGCTGTATCAGGTATACATCGTCTGAGTGAATGAGTAAATATGGGTTTAATAGCACATTAACACAGTTCAGACTCAATCGTGCTGTATGGATACATGATGAATGATTTTTGGTTTGATATTAATAATAATAGTTTAATATTACACAAGTTGATGACTCACGTGTACACATACCACACATGGGAGATGCAGCGCGGTAGGTGGGGAGGAGTCCACCCCAAAGTTCCGAATAAACGAGCAGCATCCAAACATTTGCCTCAAATTATTCAGAATACACTAAAAGTAATGCCCTTCAATACAACATAATTACCAGACGATCATTCCTTCAGAACCAACCCCCAAACCAATATGCTGGATCCACCACTACCTAACAGACGATCATTCCTTCAGAACCGCCCAGAAACTGTCTGTTAGCACCTACCAACCAACCCCCAAACCAATATGCTGGATCCACCACTACCTAACAGACGATCATTCCTTCAGAACCGCCCAGAAACTGTCTGTTAGCACCTACCAACCAACCCCCAAACCAATATGCTGGAACCACCACTACCTACCAGACGATCATTCCTTCAGAACCGCCCAGAAACTGTCTGTTAGCACAATATGCTGGATCCACCACTACCTAACAGACGATCATTCCTTCAGAACCGCCCAGAAACTGTCTGTTAGCACCTACCAACCCCCAAACCAATATGCTGGATCCACCACTACCTAACAGACGATCATTCCTTCAGAACCGCCCAGAAACTGTCTGTTAGCACCTACCAACCAACCCCCAAACCAATATGCTGGATCCACCACTACCTAACAGACGATCATTCCTTCAGAACCGCCCAGAAACTGTCTGTTAGCACCTACCAACCAACCCCCAAACCAATATGCTGGATCCACCACTACCTAACAGACGATCATTCCTTCAGAACCGCCCAGAAACTGTCTGTTAGCACCTACCAACCAACCCCCAAACCAATATGCTGGATCCACCACTACCTAACAGACGATCATTCCTTCAGAACCGCCCAGAAACTGTCTGTTAGCACCTACCAACCAACCCCCAAACCAATATGCTGGATCCACCACTACCTAACAGACGATCATTCCTTCAGAACCGCCCAGAAACTGTCTGTTAGCACCTACCAACCAACCCCCAAACCAATATGCTGGATCCACCACTACCTAACAGACGATCATTCCTTCAGAACCGCCCAGAAACTGTCTGTTAGCACCTACCAACCAACCCCCAAACCAATATGCTGGATCCACCACTACCTAACAGACGATCATTCCTTCAGAACCGCCCAGAAACTGTCTGTTAGCACCTACCAACCAACCCCCAAACCAATATGCTGGATCCACCACTACCTAACAGACGATCATTCCTTCAGAACCGCCCAGAAACTGTCTGTTAGCACCTACCAACCAACCCCCAAACCAATATGCTGGATCCACCACTACCTAACAGACGATCATTCCTTCAGAACCGCCCAGAAACTGTCTGTTAGCACCTACCAACCAACCCCCAAACCAATATGCTGGATCCACCACTACCTAACAGACGATCATTCCTTCAGAACCGCCCAGAAACTGTCTGTTAGCACCTACCAACCAACCCCCAAACCAATATGCTGGATCCACCACTACCTAACAGACGATCATTCCTTCAGAACCGCCTAGAAACTGTCTGTTAGCACCTACCAACCAACCCCCAAACCAACATGCTGGATCCACCAATACCTAACAGACAGAACGTTCATGTAGGAAAGGTGAAAACAACAGATTAATCTTGACGACTATAAACTGACCTAGTTGCCTAATGTTGGACTCTTTAACCCATTCAACACCAAGTAACTCACATGGACTGGTCCATGATATTCATAAACCAATAAATGAATCAGAAAATCACATTTGGACAAGTTCATTTATCAAAATGGGTAATTATGTCTAAAAATAGTCATATCACTGGCAAAAAGTGCAGATCCTGATGAGACGGCTCGTCACGAGCCGGCTCATCTGGATCTACACTTTTTGTAAGCCTATTTAGAGGTCTGTGGTGTTGAAAGGGTTAAGGGTGCAATCGCGCGCGACCTAGAATGAGCCCTGAAATCATGATAGCAGTGGTAACGCATTCGCTTCAGGTGTGAGAGGCCCGGATTTGAAGCCGAAGCCGTTAAAATTGTGCCCATAGGCAGGACACTTAAATTCCATTTGCCTCTTCTCTCTTTCACTCATGGATGAGGTCTCGAGAGCCATTTAACTAATGATACAAGAACTTGATTCACAATCGAGCCAAAATAAACTAGCATTAACAAAACATTGGCTAACTCAGTTGTTTTCAGCATTTCTAGGAACTTCTACAAGCATAATTATGCATACACACACATGTAATAAAGCGTTCACACACACCATTATGCATTCATACACACATGTGTATTTACACAAACATATGCATGCATATACACTCACATGTAGTTCTAATTACACTTGTGTGTATATGCACACATGTATTTATGCATACGTACATACACATGTAATCTCAATACCTCTACATGCAGCAGGAGTAAGTAAGACAATATTGATAAGCCAACAAATGATTTACTAAATAACAGCACAATTAGTTAACCGATTAAAAATATTTCATAGCTAGAATGAATATGGTACAATTAGGATGTGCATAGATTTAACAATAGCACAATAGTCAGTCACCTGATTGGTTGTTTATATATAGCAGAAGATTCAGTCTCCTGATTGGTTGGTAAGAGTCGGTCACATGATTGGTTGTTAATGATGATGGATTGGTCATTATATGTAGCAGATTGGTTGCTTATATTTAGTCAGTCATAGAACAAGAGTCAGTCACCCAATTCGTTCTTCATACATAGAACAAGTCAGTCATCCAATTGATTGTTTATACAGAGAACAAGGTTCAGTCATCTGATTGGTTGTTCACACATAGCACAAGTCACTCATCCGATTGGTTGTTAACAGACAGTCACCCGATTGGTTGTTTATATTTAGCATAAGAGTCAGCCATCAATACGTTGTTTACACATAAAACAAGATTCAGTCATCCGATTGGTTGTTTATATATAGAACAAGAATCAGCCACCGATTGGTTGTTTATATATAGAACACGAGTCAATCACCTGATTGTTTGCTTATACATAGCACAAGAGTCAGTCGGCCGATTGTCATGTTTATACAAAGCACAAGAGCCAGTCATACCGTTCATCGACCAGCTCCATTGAAAATAGATATCCTACCTTGCCAAAGACATGTCCACCCGTAAAACACTAGTGTTGAGGAATTTGTTATTTGCTAGGTATTAATTTGTTTTGGGGGTTTAACGTGGTATCAACAGCTTAGGTCATACGACGACTCTCCAGCTTTTATTGGGTTGTGGAAGACCCCCCCCCCCCGAGTAGTATTTCAGGCGTGAGTGGGCACACAGGTAGAACCACCCGTCTTCCAAAAGCCATCTGGATAGCTTCCTTACATGAACAATATCCCCCTGTGGGATTCGATACCAGCAGAAGTGAAGCGCCAGTTATTTGAAGTCGGCAATCTTTACGACTCCGACCCTTTGCTATGTATTAAACCATCTTTCACAATTCGATAGGCTACACATGATGGTCAGTTAACTGCGGGTGTTGGGGTGGTGGGTGAGGAATTTATTTGCTGATGTGTATTAAACCATCTCTCACCATGCTATTGGCTACACATGCTGGTCAGTTCACTGCGGGTGTTGGGGTGGGTGAGGAATTAATTTGCTGATGTGTATTAAACCATCTCTCACCATGCTATTGGCTACTTCAGTTCCACCGAAGCTCCTAAATATAACAAGCTGAACAACACACTGAATATATGCAATTAACTTCATTTCCAAATCAAGTTGCCATTATTCTGTCTATTCCATATTACAGAACCATTACATTTCAAGTTATTTCTATTGCTATTTCTATGGCTACACTTGCAATATTTTGTTTTCATACCGGTAGTTTGTATAATACCAGTACACAGGTATACTGCAGAATAAATAAATATAAGTACAGATGGATTATTTATATTGTTCATACTACTGTAAAACATAAGTCTGTTAAACAGAAAAAAAGTTAACAAATAACACATGTATATAGCACACATGGCCTGGAGGTTATAAAACCATTATTCAATCTCAAACTCAGTGTCAAGCTTTCTGATTGGTTGAGCTGAATGCAAATCTCAGATTCAACCAATTAAATCACCTCAGCTCAAGTTTGAGTTCTGATAAAGGTTTTTTGACCTCCATGACTGAACTCAGTACAATAATTTTCAGGTACAATATATTTCAGATACAATATTTTTCAGCCATAACATCACGTACATGCTGTACTGCTGACCCGTTCTTCAGATTGACACACAAAATAATACAAACATTTCATGATTCACAATCAAACATACTTCGGTAGGTACTTGATGAAGTCACACATTTGCTGGTAGTCTGGTTACATTACCCTGGGTTGGAGGTTATAGAACTTGTCTACAATCTCAACATCACTAGCGCTATGATTGGTTGAGTCTGAGATTTGCTCTTGGCTCAATCAATCAGAGATCAAGGCCATGTGAGATTGGAAAGAAGATTTACAAACTGCGGGCCAGGATCGGCGATGTAGATGGACCATGCTGGCACATATAAACAGTAAATCCCCACGACAGTACTCTGTCGATAGTAAATAATTCACCGAAGTAAGGTTGCTATGCTTTTATCTCACATTGTTAAACTACCCAATCAAGCCTTGCCAAGTACATGTACAATGTAAATGGCCGAAAATGCAAATATTTAAATAAACGTCTGCAGTACTATAAAACAGCAGATTGTACATCAGGAATAATTTTGCACTGCATCTCTTTATACCACAATAATCTGGCACACCAGTCTGGTGCTGATCCTAGTTTATTGGGTTATCCAATGCAATTACTTAATCAGCTGGAGATCCAGCCTGTTGGACTATCTGATGTAATTACTTGATCAGTTGGAGATCCAGTATGTTAGCTATCCAATGTAATTACTTGATCAGCTGGAGATCCAGTGTGTTGGACTATCCAATGTAATTACTTAATCAGCTGGAGTTCCAGTGTGTTGGCTATCGATTGTAATTACTTAATCAGCTGGAGGTTCAGTATGTTGGACTATCCGATGTAATTACTTAATCAGCTGGAGTTCCAGTGTGTTGGACTATCCGATGTAATTACTTAATCAGCTGGAGATCCAGTGTGTTGGCTATCGAATGTAATTACTTGATCAGCTGGAGTTCCAGTGTGTTGGCTATCGATTGTAATTACTTAATCAGCTGGAGGTTCAGTATGTTGGACTATCCGATGTAATTACTTGATCAGCTGGAGTTCCAGTGTGTTAGCTATCCAATGTAATTACTTAATCAGCTGGAGATCCAGTATGTTAGCTATCCAATGTAATTACTTGATCAGCTGGAGGTTCAGCCTGTTGGACTATCCGATGTAATTACTTAATCAGCTGGAGATCCAGTGTGTTGGCTATCCAATGTAATTACTTAATCAGCTGGAGGTCCAGTGTGTTGGCTATCGATTGTAATTACTTAATCAGCTGGAGGTCCAGTGTGTTGGCTATCCAATGTAATTACTTAATCAGCTGGAGATCCAGCCTGTTGGACTATCCGATGTAATTACTTAATCAACTGGAGATCCAGCCTGTTGTACTATCTGATGTAATTACTTAATCAACTGGAGGTCCAGCCTGTTGTACTATCCAATGTAATTACTTAATCAGCTGGAGATCCAGCCTGTTGGACTATCCGCTGTAATTACTTAATCAACTGGAGATCCAGCCTGTTGTACTATCTGATGTAATTACTTGATCAGCTGGAGATCCAGCCTGTTGTACTATCCAATGTAATTACTTGATCAGCTGGAGTTCCAGTGTGTTGGCTATCGATTGTAATTACTTATCAGCTGGAGTTCCAGTCTGTTGGACTATCCAATGTAATTACTTAATCAGCTGGAGATCCAGCCTGTTGGACTATCCAATGTAATTACTTGATCAGCTGGAGATCCAGCCTGTTGGACTATCCAATGTAATTACTTGATCAGCTGGAGAACCAGTGTGTTGGCTATCGATTGTAATTACTTATCAGCTGGAGTTCCAGTCTGTTGGACTATCCAATGTAATTACTTGATCAGCTGGAGAACCAGTGTGTTGGCTATCGATTGTAATTACTTGATCAGCTGGAGATCCAGCCTGTTGGCTATGATGTAAATACTTAATTAACTGGAAAATCTGTACATTTTCCCCATGAATTTGTGATTCGAGATTCATTGGGCGTGTACTGGAACGATTGTCATCAGCTGCACAATAGTTATGTTCCAAAATTCCCAAAATTTCTGATCAGCCATCGATTCTGTGTGTGCTGGAAACACTTCATTGAGCTATATGCTACAACTTTTAATCGATTTTCAAAGATTTCCCATCTATTTCTGAGAAATTCACACTTTAATGTTCTTTTTATTAATTAAACCTAAAATATGATCACAACTATTGCCACAGTTCGGATGGGAATGAGTTTGCCTCGCCCATTTTTACTACAGAGTTACCGTTCTGGGTATAAGTAAGTTTTAGCCGCATCCTAATTGGTTGCTGAAAAACAAAAGGAGACGAAATCGTGAGCAACGATATGTACATACAAGAGTATACCGGATATTGTGCTACATGTCTCACACAATTTCTTGTTACACAATGGGGGATCTACAGAAATAAGAATCATTTGTTTAAAAGTTTAAACTTTATTTATTTTACAATGATTGCGAAACAAACTTTATCAACTTATATTAATCACTCTCGTTGGCGCGGATGAAAGCGTAAATGTGGTCATTCGTGTGGGAGGATACCGGAGTACCCAGGGATAACCCACATGTCCGATCTGGTGACCACCGTACCATCTCACATACTTACTGGTCCGAGGATCGTACCCGGGTCGCATTGGTGAGAAGCGAGCGCGCTAACCACTGCGCTAATTGGACAGCCTAAATCCCTAATTAGCATTAGATATCTTTCCTTGATAAAGTTGCATCAACAGCTTAGGTCAATCATCGACTCTACAGTTACTATTGGTGGGGGCAGCCCTTCTGAGCAGCATTCCAGCCCATCTGAGTAGTATTTCATATCTTTTGACAGGTCAAACTACGTGCCTTGTATCACATTAAATACTGTTTGACAGGTCAAACTACGTGCCTTGTATCACACTAAATATTGTTTGACAGGTCAAACTATGTGCCTTGTATCACATTAAATACTGTTTGACAGGTCAAAATAGCCTTGTATCACATTAAATACTGTTTGACAGGTCAAAATAGCCTTGTATCACATTAAATACTGTTTGACAGGTCAAACTAGCCTTGTATCACAGCAAGTACATGTTGACAGGTCAATCTATGTGCCATGTATCACAGCAAGTACATGTTGACAGGTCAATCTATGTGCCATGTATCACAGCAAGTACATGTTGACAGGTCAATCTATTTGCCCTGTATTACAGCAAATACATGTTGACAGGTCAATCTACGTGCCATGTATCACAGCAAGTACATGTTGACAGGTCAATCTACATGCCCTGTATCACAGCAAGTACATATTGACAGGTCAATCTATGTGCCCTATATCACAGCAAGTACATGTTGACAGGTCAATCTACGTGCCATGTATCACAGCAAGTACATGTTGACAGGTCAATATATGTGCCCTGTATTACAGCAAATACATGTTGACAGGTCAATCTACGTGCCATGTATCACAGCAGGTACATGTTGACAGGTCAATATATGTGCCCTGTATCACAGCAAGTACATGTTGATAGGCCAATCTATGTGCCATGTATCACAGCAAGTACATATTGACAGGTCAATCTACGTGCCATGTATCACAGCAAGTACATGTTGACAGGTCAATCTACGTGCCATGTATCACAGCAAGTACATGTTGACAGGTCAATATATGTGCCCTGTATCACAGCAAATACATGTTGACAGGCCAATCTATGTGCCATGTATCACAGCAAGTACATATTGACAGGTCAATCTACGTGCCATGTATCACAGCAAGTACATGTTGACAGGTCAATCTACGTGCCATGTATCACAGCAAGTACATGTTGACAGGTCAATATATGTGCCCTGTATCACAGCAAATACATGTTGACAGGCCAATCTATGTGCCATGTATCACAGCAAGTACATATTGACAGGTCAATCTACGTGCTTCATATCACATTAAATACATTTATGTCAAAGTACATGTCCGGTATCACATTAAATACCTGTTGCGGATTGTGGATTTTTATGACCTGATTAACAGTTCCACCATTGAGACGAGGTAACAAGTTACCCGACGGTGACTGTAACTGCAGCTGGAATGACTGAAAGCATAAACAATACAATACAATACAGCTCGTTCATACATGCTTATAGCAAAACATGCATATTATAACAGTAAGCATAAACATGGTTTTATACACGAAGAGCATGTATAGCTGTGAACAGAAGAGCATGTTTAGCTGTGAATAGAAGAGCATGTATAACTGTGAATAGAAGAACATGTATATCTATGAACAGAAGAGCATATATATGAAGAGAAGAGCATGTATAGCTGTGAACAGAAGAGCATGTTTAGCTGTGAATAGAAGAGCATGTATAACTGTGAATAGAAGAACATGTATATCTATGAACAGAAGAGCATATATATGAAGAGAAGAGCATGTATAGCTGTGAACAGAAGAGCATATATAGCTGTGAACAGAAGAGCATGTATAGCTGTGAACAGAAGAGCATGTATAGCTGTGAACAGAAGAGCATATAGCTGTGAACAGAAGAGCATGTATAGCTGTGAACAGAAGAGCATATATAGCTGTGAACAGAAGAGCATGTATAGCTGTGAACAGAAGAGCATGTATAGCTGTGAACAGAAGAGCATATATAGCTGTGAACAGAAGAGCATGTATAGGTGTGAACAGAAGAACATGTATAGCTGTGAACAGAAGAGCATGTATAGCTGTGAACAGAAGAGCATATATAGCTGTGAACAGAAGAGCATGTATAGCTGTGAACAGAAGAGCATATATATGAACAGAAGAGCATGTATAGCTGTGAACAGAAGAGCATGTATAGCTGTGAACAGAAGAGCATGTATAGCTGTGAACAGAAGAGCATATATATGAACAGAAGAGCATGTATAGCTGTGAACAGAAGAGCATGTATAGCTGTGAACAGAAAGAGCATGTATAGCTGTGAACAGAAGAGCATGCATAGCTGTGAACAGAAGAGCATATATATGAACAGAAGAGCATGTATAGCTGTGAACAGAAGAGCATATATATGAACAGAAGAGCATGTATAGCTGTGAACAGAAGAGCATGTATAGCTGTGAACAGAAGAGCATATATGTGAACAGAGGAGCATGTATAGCTGTGAACAGAAGAGCATGTATAGCTGTGAACAGAAGAGCATATATGTGAACAGAAGAGCATGTATAGCTGTGAACAGAAGAGCATGTATAGCTGTGAACAGAAGAGCATATATATGAACAGAAGAGCATGTATAGCTGTGAACAGAAGAGCATATATATGAACAGAAGAGCATGTATAGCTGTGAACAGAAGAGCATATATATGAACAAAAGAGCATATATATGAACTGAAGAGCATATATATGAACAGAAGAGCATATATATGAACAGAAGAGCATGTATAGCTGTGAACAGAAGAGCATATATAAATATACAAAACATTTCTATACAAAAACTTCCGTAGGATAGAGTTTAAGTTGCAGCCAGGACCCATAACCCTAAATAAGCTCAATTGAATGATCATACCCTACCCATCCTGCAAGATAATGTTGGCATTATACTTTCACAATTTAAAATAACAGGGATAGCAATAATACTAGATAGCAAGCCTCTGCGACGCTGCTAAATCCTAGATAGCAAGCCTCTGCGACGCTGCTAAATCCTAGATAGCAAGCCTCTGCGACGCTGCTAAATACTAGATAGCAAGCCTCTGCGACGCTGCTAAATCCTAGATAGCAAGCCTCTGCGACGCTGCTAAATCCTAGATAGCAAGCCTCTGCGACGCTGCTAAATACTAGATAGCAAGCCACTGCGACGCTGCTAAATCCTAGATAGCAAGCCACTGCGACGCTGCTAAATCCTAGGTAGCAAGCCTCCGTGATGCTGCTAAATGCTAATCCTAGATAGCAAGCCTCTGCGACGCTGCTAAATGCTCCTAGATAGCAAGCCTCTGCGACGCTGCTAAATCCTAGATAGCAGCCTCTGCAACGCTGCTAAATCCTAGATAGCAAGCCTCTGCGACGCTGCTAAATACTAGATAGCAAGCCACTGCGACGCTGCTAAATACTAGATAGCAAGCCACTGTGACGCTGCTAAATCCTAGATAGCAAGCCACTGCGACGCTGCTAAATCCTAGATAGCAAGCCACTGCGACGCTGCTAAATCCTAGATAGCAAGCCACTGCGACGCTGCTAAATACTAGATAGCAAGCCACTGCGACGCTGCTAAATCCTAGATAGCAAGCCTCTGCGACGCTGCTAAATCCTAGATAGCAAGCCTCTGCGACGCTGCTAAATACTAGATAGCAAGCCACTGCGACGCTGCTAAATCCTAGATAGCAAGCCTCCGTGATGCTGCTAAATGCTAATCCTAGATAGCAAGCCTCTGCGACGCTGCTAAATGCTCCTAGATAGCAAGCCTCCGCGAAGCTGCTAAATGCTCCTAGATAGAAAGCCTCCGCGATGCTGCTAAATGCTCCTAGATAGCAAGCCTCCGCGATGCTGCTAAATGCTCCTAGATAGCAAGCCTCCGTGATGCTGCTAAATGCTAATCCTAGATAGCAAGCCTCTGCGACACTGCTAAATGCTCCTAGATAGCAAGCCTCTGCGACGCTGCTAAATACTAGATAGCAAGCCTCCGCGATGCTGCTACATGCTAATCCTAGATAGCAAGCCTCTGCGACGCTGCTAAATGCTAATCCTAGATAGCAAGCCTCTGCGATGCTGCTAAATGCTCCTAGATAGCAAGCCTCCGCGACACTGCTAAATGCTAATCCTAGACAGCAAGCCTCCGCGATGCTGCTAAATGCTCTTAGATAGCAAGCCTCCGCGACACTGCTAAATGCTCCTAGATAGCAAGCCTCTGCGATGCTGCTAAATGCTCCTAGATAGCAAGCCTCCGCGACGCTGCTAAATACTCCTAGACAGCAAGCCTCCGCGACACTGCTAAATGCTCCTAGATAGCAAGCCTCTGGGACGACGCTGCTAAATACTAGATAGCAAGCCTCCGCGACACTGCTAAATGCTCCTAGACAGCAAGCCTCTGCGACGCTGCTAAATGCTCCTAGATAGCAAGCCTCCGCGATGCTGCTAAATGCTCCTAGACAGCAAGCCTCCGCGACGCTGCTAAATGCTCCTAGACAGCAAGCCTCTGCGATGCTGCTAAATGCTCCTAGACAGCAAGCCTCTGCGATGCTGCTAAATGCTCCTAGACAGCAAGCCTCTGCGATGCTGCTAAATGCTCCTAGACAGCAAGCCTCCGCGACACTGCTAAATGCTCCTAGATAGCAAGCCTCTGCGTTGCTGCTAAATGCTCCTAGACAGCAAGCCTCTGCGATGCTGCTAAATGCTCCTAGACAGCAAGCCTCTGCGATGCTGCTAAATGCTCCTAGACAGCAAGCCTCTGCGATGCTGCTAAATGCTCCTAGACAGCAAGCCTCCGCGACGCTGCTAAATGCTAATCCTAGATAGCAAGCCTCCACGATGCTGCTAAATGCTCCTAGACAGCAAGCCTCCGCGACGCTGCTAAATGCTAATCCTAGATAGTAAGCCTCCGCGACGCTGCTAAATGCCCATTTCCCAATCTCACAATGGTGAATAATCCTGGATCACGGCTCACTTCCCCAACATGAAATGGGTTCGTCCTTGACCATAGATAGTTTTGTTTTTAGTTTATACAAATTTATTTTAGCTCGATTGCGAAACAAGTTATTTCAACTGATATTAATCACTCTCGCAACCTCATTCCTGTTGATATCCATCGCCATGAAGGAAAGAGAAGAGGCATGTGGAATTTAAATGCCTTGCCTAAGGGTACAATCGTAACAGCTCCAGCGGGGCTCGAACTCCGGACCTTTCGCACCTGATGCGAACGTGCATCCACTGCGCTATCACGACTTCCACATTTGTTATAGCAAGATAGTTTAGACATTGAATCCACACACTCATGCCAATCCTGTACGAATTAGACTTCCACCATAGATCGGCCCACCCTTCCGCCAAATTTCATGAAAATATGTCTATAATTTATTGTGTAATCCTACTAACAGACAAAGAAACACACAAAGAAAGAAACACACAAACAAACAGACAAACAAACAGACAAACAGACAGACAGACAGACAAACAAACAAACAAACAAACAAACAAACAAACAAACAAACAAACAAACAAACAAACAAACAAACAGACAGACAGACAGACAGACAGACAGACAGACAAACACACAAACAGACAGACAGACAGACAGACAGACAGACAGACAGACAGACAGACAAGCAGGCAGACAGACAGACAAACAAGCAAGCAAGCAAGCAAGCAAGCAAGCAAGCAAGCAAGCAGACAGACAGACAGACAGACAGACAGACAGACAGACAGACAGACAGACAGACAGACAGACAGACAGACAGACAGACAGACAGACAGACAGACAGACAAACACACAAACACACAAACAAACAAACAAACAAACAAACACACAAACAAACAAACACACAAACAAACAAACAAACACACAAACAACAAGTAAATGGAGAGAACAACATAATCGACTTGGTATAGGTAACAAATAAAATTCCATGTCCACCACAACCTTCATTTTTTGGGTGAAAATTTGTATCAGAATTCAGAAATCAATTTTATCATGACCTTATTAAAATCTATACCTTTGGAACGGCAGCTTGAAAAACAAAGTCGGACATCGGTGTTGTTGACGTGTTGGATGCTTTGACATTGATAATGCTAACTGTAAGCGAGTCGTTCTCTCTCTCACAGCGGAACTCTATCAATAACCCATTCTCATTGTACGCTACTATTGGAGCAGACACTGAAATACAAACAATAAATAATAGTGCAACTCCCTGTCATGTAGGTCAATCACGTCACTTATAACCTCGATTAAACACAGCGTTCTAGCGCCATTTAACGCACATTTGCACATCATTTTCTAATCAATAAACATTTCTTAGCCTAAAATAAAGACTATTTATATGTTTAAAGCGGCATTACATCGCAAAATGGAAATATTTGGAAAACATATATTACCATATAATAGCAAATTACATTCTGCAGACATTTGCGTTTTCACCGATGTAGTGTCGCTTTAAGTGAATGATCGAATAATAGTTCACTCATGAACATACAAAGCTATTGTTATCACGATCACGAGTGGCTAGCGTTAGCTCTCAATGTTCATTTTGCGAAATATAATTCGATCATAAACTGAAACAATCCTCTAATTAGTTTGATGACATTTCATTGGAAAGCATAAAATACAAATTCTATGCTTTAATAATTCGAAAAATAAAACCTAGAAAATTCAAAGCTATACTAAAAAGTATCTTACCATTTGAGTTTCCATTCATGAGAGTGCTGGATACAGGAGAGTCCAGCATTCCTCCAATAAGGTTATCCCCCCCTGCTGTGCTGTTACTATTTCCTGTAAATAAAGACAGATAAAAGTCAGAATGTAATCAGATACAACCATCTCCTCTCAGCCATTGGTACACTCTATGTAACCTGGTACAACCAGCTCCTCTCAGCCATTGATACACCCTATGTAACCCGGTACAACCAGCTCCTCTCAGCCATTGATACACTCTATGTAACCTGGTACAACCAGCTCCTCTCAGCCATTGGTACACTCTATGTAACCCGGTACAACCAGCTCCTCTCAGCCATTGATACACCCTATGTAACCAGGTACAACCAGCTCCTCTCAGCCATTGATACACCCTATGTAACCAGGTACAACCAGCTCCTCTCAGCCATTGATACACTCTATGTAATCTGGTACAACCAGCTCCTCTCAGTCATTGATACACTCTATGTAACCCGGTACAACCAGCTCCTCTCGGCCATTGATACACTCTATGTAACCTGGTACAACCAGCTCCTCTCAGCCATTGATACACCCTATGTAACCTGGTACAACCAGCTCCTCTCAGCCATTGATACACTCTATGTAACCCGGTACAACCAGCTCCTCTCAGCCATTGATACACTCTATGTAACCAGGTACAACCAGCTCCTCTCAGCCATTGATACACCCTATGTAACCTGGTACAACCAGCTCCTCTCAGCCATTGATACACTCTATGTAACCTGGTACAACCAGCTCCTCTCAGCCATTGATACACTCTATGTAACCCGGTACAACCAGCTCCTCTCAGCCATTGATACACCCTATGTAACCTGGTACAACCAGCTCCTCTCAGCCATTGATACACCCTATGTAACCTGGTACAACCAGCTCCTCTCAGCCATTGATACACTCTATGTAACCCGGTACAACCAGCTCCTCTCAGCCATTGATACACTCTATGTAACCCGGTACAACCAGCTCCTCTCAGCCATTGATACACCCTATGTAACCCGGTACAACCAGCTCCTCTCAGCCATTGATACACTCTATGTAACCCGGTACAACCAGCTCCTCTCAGCCATTGATACACTCTATGTAACCTGGTACAACCAGCTCCTCTCAGCCATTGATACACCCTATGTAACCCGGTACAACCAGCTCCTCTCAGCCATTGGTACACCCTATGTAACCCGGTACAACCAGCTCCTCTCAGCCATTGGTACACCCTATGTAACCCTGTACAACCAGCTCCTCTCAGCCATTGATACACCCTATGTAACCCGGTACAACCAGCTCCTCTCAGCCATTGGTACACTCAATGTAACCCTGTACAACCAGCTCCTCTCAGCCATTGATACACTCTATGTAATCTGGTACAACCAGCTCCTCTCAGCCATTGATACACTCTATGTAATCTGGTACAACCAGCTCCTCTCAGCCATTGATACACCCTATGTAACCTGGTACAACCAGCTCCTCTTAGCCATTGATACACTCAATGTAATCTGGTACAACCAGCTCCTCTCAGCCATTGATACACTCTATGTAATCTGGTACAACCAGCTCCTCTCAGCCATTGATACACTCTATGTAATCTGGTACAACCAGCTCCTCTCAGCCATTGATACACTCTATGTAATCTGGTACAACCAGCTCCTCTCAGCCATTGATACACTCTATGTAACCTGGTACAACCAGCTCCTCTCAGCCATTGATACACCCTATGTAACCCGGTACAACCAGCTCCTCTCAGCCATTGATACACTCTATGTAACCTGGTACAACCAGCTCCTCTCAGCCATTAATACACCCTATGTAACCCAGTACAACCAGCTCCTCTCAGCCATTGATACACTCTGTGTAACCTGGTATAACCAGCTCCTCTCAGCCATTGATACACCCTATGTAACCTGGTACAACCAGCTCCTCTCAGCCATTGATACACTCTATGTAACCTGGTACAACCAGCTCCTCTCAGTCATTGATACACTCTATGTAACCCGGTACAACCAGCTCCTCTCAGCCATTGATACACTCTATGTAACCTGGTACAACCAGCTCCTCTCAGCCATTGATACACCCTATGTAACCTGGTACAACCAGCTCCTCTCAGCCATTGATACACCCTATGTAACCCGGTACAACCAGCTCCTCTCAGCCATTGATACACTCTATGTAACCTGGTACAACCAGCTCCTCTCAGCCATTGATACACTCTATGTAACCTGGTACAACCAGCTCCTCTCAGCCATTGATACACCCTATGTAACCCGGTACAACCAGCTCCTCTCAGCCATTGATACACCCTATGTAACCTGGTACAACCAGCTCCTCTCAGCCATTGATACACTCTATGTAACCTGGTACAACCAGCTCCTCTCAGCCATTGATACACTCTATGTAACCTGGTACAACCAGCTCCTCTCAGCCATTGATACACTCTATGTAACCTGGTACAACCAGCTCCTCTCAGCCATTGATACACTCTATGTAACCTGGTACAACCAGCTCCTCTCAGCCATTGATACACCCTATGTAACCCGGTACAACCAGCTCCTCTCAGCCATTGATACACTCTATGTAACCTGGTACAACCAGCTCCTCTCAGCCATTGATACACTCTATGTAACCTGGTACAACCAGCTCCTCTCAGCCATTGATACACTCTATGTAACCTGGTACAACCAGCTCCTCTCAGCCATTGATACACTCTATGTAACCTGGTACAACCAGCTCCTCTCAGCCATTGATACACCCTATGTAACCCGGTACAACCAGCTCCTCTCAGCCATTGGTACACTCTATGTAACCTGGTACAACCAGCTCCTCTCAGTCATTGATACACTCTATGTAACCTGGTACAACCAGCTCCTCTCAGCCATTGATACACTCTATGTAACCTGGTACAACCAGCTCCTCTCAGCCATTGATACACTCTATGTAACCCGGTACAACCAGCTCCTCTCAGCCATTGGTACACTCTATGTAACCTGGTACAACCAGCTCCTCTCAGCCATTGATACACTCTATGTAACCTGGTACAACCAGCTCCTCTCAGCCATTGGTACACTCTATGTAACCCGGTACAACCAGCTCCTCTCAGCCATTGATACACTCTATGTAACCAGGTACAACCAGCTCCTCTCAGCCATTGATACACCCTATGTAACCAGGTACAACCAGCTCCTCTCAGTCATTGATACACTCAATGTAACCTGGTACAACCAGCTCCTCTCAGCCATTGATACACTCTATGTAACCTGGTACAACCAGCTCCTCTCAGCCATTGATACACTCTATGTAACCTGGTACAACCAGCTCCTCTCAGCCATTGATACACCCTATGTAACCAGGTACAACCAGCTCCTCTCAGCCATTGATACACCCTATGTAACCTGGTACAACCAGCTCCTCTCAGTCATTGATACACTCTATGTAACCCGGTACAACCAGCTCCTCTCGGCCATTGATACACTCTATGTAACCTGGTACAACCAGCTCCTCTCAGCCATTGATACACCCTATGTAACCAGGTACAACCAGCTCCTCTCAGCCATTGATACACTCTATGTAACCCGGTACAACCAGCTCCTCTCAGCCATTGATACACCCTATGTAACCAGGTACAACCAGCTCCTCTCAGCCATTGATACACTCTATGTAACCCGGTACAACCAGCTCCTCTCAGCCATTGATACACTCTGTGTAACCTGGTACAACCAGCTCCTCTCAGCCATTGATACACCCTATGTAACCAGGTACAACCAGCTCCTCTCAGTCATTGATACACTCAATGTAACCTGGTACAACCAGCTCCTCTCAGTCATTGATACACTCTATGTAACCTGGTACAACCAGCTCCTCTCGGCCATTGATACACTCTATGTAACCTGGTACAACCAGCTCCTCTCAGCCATTGATACACCCTATGTAACCTGGTACAACCAGCTCCTCTCAGCCATTGATACACTCTATGTAATCTGGTACAACCAGCTCCTCTCAGCCATTGATACACCCTATGTAACTAGGTACAACCAGCTCCTCTCAGCCATTGATACACTCTATGTAACCTAGTACAACCAGCTCCTCTCAGCCATTGATACACTCTATGTAACCTGGTACAACCAGCTCCTCTCAGTCATTGATACACTCTATGTAACCCGGTACAACCAGCTCCTCTCAGCCATTGATACACCCTATGTAACCAGGTACAACCAGCTCCTCTCAGCCATTGATACACTCTATGTAACCTGGTACAACCAGCTCCTCTCAGCCATTGATACACCCTATGTAACCCGGTACAACCAGCTCCTCTCAGCCATTGATACACCCTATGTAACCAGGTACAACCAGCTCCTCTCAGCCATTGGTACACTCTATGTAACCCGGTACAACCAGCTCCTCTCAGCCATTGATACACTCTATGTAACCTGGTACAACCAGCTCCTCTCAGCCATTGATACACTCTATGTAACCCGGTACAACCAGCTCCTCTCAGCCATTGATACACTCTATGTAACCCGGTACAACCAGCTCCTCTCAGCCATTGATACACCCTATGTAACCTGGTACAACCAGCTCCTCTCAGCCATTGATACACTCTATGTAACCCGGTACAACCAGCTCCTCTCAGCCATTGATACACTCTATGTAACCTGGTACAACCAGCTCCTCTCAGCCATTAATACACCCTATGTAACCCAGTACAACCAGCTCCTCTCAGCCATTGATACACTCTGTGTAACCTGGTACAATCAGCTCCTCTCAGCCATTGATACACCCTATGTAACCCGGTACAACCAGCTCCTCTCAGCCATTGATACACTCTATGTAACCTGGTACAACCAGCTCCTCTCAGCCATTGATACACTCTATGTAACCTGGTACAACCAGCTCCTCTCAGCCATTGATACACTCTATGTAACCTGGTACAACCAGCTCCTCTCAGCCATTGATACACCCTATGTAACCCGGTACAACCAGCTCCTCTCAGCCATTGATACACTCTATGTAACCTGGTACAACCAGCTCCTCTCAGTCATTGATACACCCTATGTAACCTGGTACAACCAGCTCCTCTCAGCCATTGATACACCCTATGTAACCTGGTACAACCAGCTCCTCTCAGCCATTGATACACTCTATGTAACCCGGTACAACCAGCTCCTCTCAGCCATTGATACACTCTATGTAACCCGGTACAACCAGCTCCTCTCAGCCATTGATACACTCTATGTAACTTGGTACAACCAGCTCCTCTCAGCCATTGATACACTCTATGTAATCTGGTACAACCAGCTCCTCTCAGCCATTGATACACCCTATGTAACCTGGTACAACCAGCTCCTCTCAGCCATTGATACACTCTATGTAATCCGGTACAACCAGCTCCTCTCAGCCATTGATACACTCTGTGTAACCTGGTACAACCAGCTCCTCTCAGCCATTGATACACTCTATGTAACTTGGTACAACCAGCTCCTCTCAGCCATTGATACACTCTATGTAATCTGGTACAACCAGCTCCTCTCAGCCATTGATACACCCTATGTAACCTGGTACAACCAGCTCCTCTCAGCCATTGATACACTCTATGTAATCCGGTACAACCAGCTCCTCTCAGCCATTGATACACTCTATGTAACCCGGTACAACCAGCTCCTCTCAGCCATTGATACACTCTGTGTAACCTGGTACAACCAGCTCCTCTCAGCCATTGATACACTCTATGTAACCCGGTACAACCAGCTCCTCTCAGCCATTGATACACTCTATGTAACCTGGTACAACCAGCTCCTCTCAGGAGCATAAATCGTGGCGGTCGGAGAAATCCAAAATGGCTTCCAAAATGGTGTCCAAAAATTGAGTCCACTTGGTCCAGAAGTTTACATTTTGTTATTTTATTTCATTTTTTTGTATTGATGTGTAAATACATTGTCAATTAGATTTTATGGCATTTTTCAAAGAAATTATTATAATATATTATTAATTTAAGAAAATTATGCAAATTTACAGATTAAAATTGTCAAATTGAGAAACCAAAACATGTTATATGAATCTAAATAAGAAAAATATTGCAAGTAAGCAGACGACATTTCTTTTTTCAGCATTATACTAGTTAAGCACGATGTGGCAGGGAGTCATGGAAACCAGCATGTTACCTGGAGGGGTAGATATGGTAGGTACATCATCTAACAGAGAGAGTAGATCTACTGGTTCCGATTTTATTGGTTGTACTGGTGGCTGTGTTGGTATAACAGGAGTGGGACCAATATCCAGCAAG
This sequence comes from Archivesica marissinica, assembly GCA_014843695.1. Taxonomy (NCBI): domain Eukaryota; kingdom Metazoa; phylum Mollusca; class Bivalvia; order Venerida; family Vesicomyidae; genus Archivesica; species Archivesica marissinica. Next base: position 55,170,653 of record CM026395.1, read on the forward strand.
TCCAATATATTCTGACTCTGAAAATGGACAATATATCATTGAGACTAAATATAAAATGTCAAATAAGCATGCAGATATTCTCATTCAATTGTTCAGTTTTTGACAAAGAGTGAATTAGTTTATAATAAATTTATTTTAGCTCAATTGCGAAACAAGTTCTTTCAACTTATATTAATCACTCTCGGGACCTCATTCCTGATGGAATCCATTGCCACGAGGGAGAGAGAAGAGGCAACGTGGAATTTAAATGCCTTGCCTAAGGGCACAATCGTAACGGCTCCAGCAGGGCTCAAACTCCGGACCGTTCGCACCTGAGTGAAAGAGTGAATTGAGGTGGGTTGTCAAAGGGTTTTTTAAGGGACAACAATACACTCATGGTAAAGTAGGTCAACATTCAGGTGTCTTGCCTGGAACCGTATCTAGAAGTAGGCGCAAGTAGTTTCTTCATCAGCGCTGCTCCCATCGATGTCGCTGTTCGTAGACGAGTTGATATACCGTCGTCTGATCATAATGTTGTGGTATGCAGATGATCATTGAAAGTCTAGGCAAGTCATACCAACATACCATGGTCATACCAACATACCAACATTCTCATCTCATTTTCACAGCAACTCTCTCAATAGTTGTCTACAGAGAAATTGTAATTAGGCGAAAATAGACCCCAATGTTGATGTCCGGCCAGACCCATTTTCGTTGTAGTATCTAAGGCGACATGCACACCTCAGAGGTACTTAATGTTGACGACTACAGCAAGAATGGACCCTGGATCACTAACTGTCACACCTGAAGACTTTACAGTGTTACAAGCATGGACTGGGCCTACCTAAGTTTGTGTAGATTACAAACATGGACTGGGCCTACCTCAGTTTGTGTAATTACAAACATGGACTGGGCCTACCTCAGTTTGTGTAGATTACAAGCATGGACTGGGCCTACCTCAGTTTGTGTAGATTACAAACATGAACTGGGCCTACATCAGTTTGTGTAGATTACAAACATGGACTGGGCCTACCTCAGTTTGTGTAGATTACAAGCATGGAATGGGCCTACCTCAGTTTGTGTAGATCACAAACATGGACTGGGCCTACCTAAGTGTGCATAGATTACAAACATCGACTGGATCTCCCCCAAGTGTGTGTAGATTACAAACATGGACTGGGCATATCTCAGTTTGTGTAGATTACAAACATGGACTGGGCCTACCTCAGTTTGTGTAGATTACAAACATCGACTGGGTCTACCTCAGTGTGTGTAGATTACAAACATGGACTGGGCCTACCTCAGTTTGTGTAGATTACAAACATAGACTGGGCCTACCTCAGTTTGTGTAGATTACAAACATGGACTGGGCCTACCTCAGTTTGTGTAGATTACAAACATCGACTGGGCCTACCTCAGTTTGTGTAGATTACAAACATAGACTGGGCCTCCCTCAGTTTGTGTAGATTACAAACATGGACTGGATCTCCCCCAAGTGTGTGTAGATTACAAACATGGACTGGATCTCCCCCAAGTGTGTGTAGATTACAAACATCGACTGGGTCTCCCCCAAGTGTGTGTAGATTACAAACATCGACTGGGTCTCCCCCAAGTGTGTGTAGATTACAAACATGGACTGGATCTCCCCCAAGTGTGTGTAGATTACAAACATGGACTGGGCCTACCTCAGTTTGTGTAGATTACAAACATGGACTGGGCCTACCTCAGTTAGTGTAGATGACATAAATGGACTGGGCCTACCTCAGTTTGTGTAGATTACAAACATGGACTGGGCCTACCTCAGTTAGTGTAGATGACATAAATGGACTGGGCCTACCTCAGTTTGTGTAGATTACAAACATGGACTGGGCCTACCTCAGTTTGTGTAGATTACAAACATGGACTGGGCCTACCTCAGTTTGTGTAGATTACAAACATGGACTGGGTCTACCTCAGTTTGTGTAGATTACAAACATCGACTGGGTCTCCCCCAAGTGTGTGTAGATTACAAAAATGGACTGGGCCTACCTCAGTGTGTGTAGATTACAAACATGGACTGGGTCTACCTAAGTGTGCATAGATTACAAACATCGACTGGGTCTCCCCCAAGTGTGTGTAGATTACAAACATGGACTGGGTCTCCCCCAAGTGTGTGTAGATTACAAACATGGACTGGGTCTCCCCCAAGTGTGTGTAGATTACAAACATGGACTGGATCTCCCCCAAGTGTGTGTAGATTACAAACATGGACTGGGTCTCCCCCAAGTGTGCATAGATTACAAACATCAACTGGGTCTCCCCCAAGTGTGTGTAGATTACAAACATGGACTGGGTCTCCCCCAAGTGTGTGTAGATTACAAACATGGACTGGGTCTCCCCCAAGTGTGTGTAGATTACAAACATGGACTGGATCTCCCCCAAGTGTGTGTAGATTACAAACATGGACTGGGTCTCCCCCAAGTGTGTGTAGATTACAAACATCGACTGGGTCTCCCCCAAGTGTGTGTAGATTACAAACATGGACTGGGCCTACCTCAGTTTGTGTAGCTGGAGGGGCTTTGATATTTTCCATGTTATTTCTCTCCACGGTGTTTGTATCGAGCAAACTGTTCCCGTTCTCCTCTCCATCCATCGTCTCCTTCGTTCTATTAACTTCCATCAACGGCATTTGTTCCAACAGTGCAGATCTGCATCAGAGAAACGGAGCAGCTGTTATAAGGTTTTATGGCCATTAGACAATTTAAAAGCACAATAGTAGAATTTACATGACCTAACTTGCTCTTCAAATTTTGCCAAGTGTAAGATAGTGACCAGGGCTCATTCTAGAGGGTGACCTGAGAGAAATATTCGCCTAGGGACCCTGACATCGCCTCATGGGGGGCCCACTTATCCCTTAATTTTTTTTTTTAATATATATTTTTTACATTTTGATACACAATTTTTCCCAGTAAACTACACTGGCCCAAAATAAAGCACTCATTCTATTCAAATGTTTTGTTGAAATTTATTAAATAACAATTTATTGGCGCAATTGAATGCTTTATTACTTCTCCCAAAAATGATGACCTAGAATGAGCCCTATGTGACCACATACGTGTGATTGCTTCATATTTAATGATTTTGTACTAAAATTGAGACTTGGTTTCACAAGATATAACATGTACACAAGTTGCATGTTTTACTAAGTCATTCAAATGCTATGTATATGGCTTTGTTATACATCACGTGACTAACCCATGCCATACCGAGCGGGCGACAGTTTTCAATGTCTTATGGCAATGTCTCAGCTCTGAATAGCCTCATTCAGAACAAAATCACGCTACTCGGACTTTACCGTTTAATTTCAATGTGATTTTATTTGTTATGCCGCCATCTTGTTTTCATGTAGCCTCGAAGAGTTTTGTTGAAAAATTGTTCAGTAAAACAGACAAATGTAAATATAGACTATAGAACAGCCGATTGTTCGGTATAACAAAATAAATAGTTCATCTCAGTTGACATTAATTTCCCCGGGTTGACAATATCCACTGTCACACTCACCGAGATGAAATATTAAATAATATTGCATTAGAAATTGTACTGAATTATGGATATTACATGCCTACATCCACATGAAGGGTTTGACATTAGAGGAAGATAGATAGATATTTAGTCAATAATAATTACAATAGAAATGAATTAAATGTTAATATCATTTGTAATAGTTTGATATTTGTTCTAAACAAATCATTCTTACACTTAAGAAATAATAAGTATCAACCGTGGTATATCGCAGAATAACCCGAGTTTGAAGTTCTAATGCGTAGAAATATATCACGAAGGCCTGAGTGATATATTTCTACGCATAAGAATGACAAATGAGGGTTATTCTGCGATATACCATGGTTGATACTTATTATTTCGATTCTAACACGACTTACTTCTAATAATTTTAAAGGAGTATTTTCTTCAAACGCCGCTGCATTTGGCTTTCGAAATTTCCTCCCGCGTAAAGGGGTGATGACGTTATTTTTATAAAAAATATCAATCTAGTGCATAAATGAACAAAAGTTGTAACTGATCAATAATTTTATTTATTTTGTCAAATAAAACTGTACAGAATAGTAACTGAAACGTTACTTAACAGAAAAACAGGATGGACAAGAGATTATCTGATTCTAAAAATAGCTCACTTCCGTGAATTCCAACGGTATTTTTTACAAACATCGTGTGACTTTCATTCATAAAACTTTACACGCATTGTATAAATGACGTAGCCAAAACACGGTGCGCGTGCAGCATAGTTCAAGGTAGGTATATTGCAGAATAACACGAGATTGGTTTTACTCTAGACGTATGTATGTTATTAGCTGGGTCGTGTTAGAATGAATAATACAAGTCATGTGACTTGTGATAGCAACCACTAATCTAGTTAGGAGAAAAGATAGTTCAAATTCTAGCAAACTTTATTTATTTATGGTTATTATTTTTAATCCTTTGAAATAGTAGCATAATTTCTTGTGTGAACATTTTTTATTTTACTCAACAAAAATTCTAGGAATCAACGTATAATGGCATTACCTCATATGGTCGTATTTTCTAAATATGGTTGTGTACTCGACCGCCCTCTGTTGTAACTCGGCTTGTGTGCTGCTGCTGTACCGAGATGTTATGTCAAGTATCATGCTGCAACAACAAACAATGCATCACTTAACACTTTACTCCACATAAACACAATACCGGGTACAACACATCATTCCCACATATAGTTGACGTTCCACGCCAAATCTATTTCCATAGATATTGGTTATTGAGTATGTAGTACAGTGTGCCTATTGCTTTATTACCAACATATAGCCACCGTTCCACGCCATTATCTATTCCCATAGATATTGGTTATTGAGTGTGTAGTACAGTGTGTCTATTGCTTCATTACCAACACATAGCCACCATTCCACGCCGTTATATATTCCCATAGATATTGGTTATTGAGTATGTAGTACAGTATGCCTATTGCTTCATTACCAACATATAGCCACCATTCCACGTCGTTATCTATTCCCATAGATATTGGTTATTGAGTTATAGTACAGTGTGTCTATTGCTTCATTACCCACATATAGCCACTGTTCCACGCCATTATCTATTCCCATAGATATTGGTTATTGAGTGTGTAGTACAGTGTGTCTATTGCTTCATTACCAACATATAGCCACCATTCCACGCCATTATCTATTCCCATAGATATTGGTTATTGAGTATGTAGTACAGTATGCCTATTGCTTCATTACCCACATATAGCCACTGTTCCACGCCATTATCTATTCCCATAGATATTGGTTATTGAGTATATAGTACAGTGTGCCTATTGCTTCATTACCAACATATAGCCATCGTTCCATGCCGTTATCTATTCACCTAGATATTGGTTATATAGTACAGTGTGTCTATTGCTTCATTACCAATATATAGCCACCATTCCACGCCGTTATCTATTCCCACAGATATTGGTTATTGAGTATGTAGTGTCTTTTGCTTCATTACCAACATATAGCCACCGTTCTACGCCGTTATCTATTCCCACAGATATTGGTTATTGAGTATGTAGTGTCTATTGCTTCAATACCCACATATAGCCACCATTCTACGCCATTATCTATTCCCACAGATATTGGTTATTGAGTATGTAGTGTCTATTGCTTCAATACCCACATATAGCCACCATTCTACGCCATTATCTATTCCCACAGATATGGTTATTGAGTATGTAGTGTCTATTGCTTCAATACCCACATATAGCCATGGTGAGGGAGGACCCCAGAATCCTCATACCCCTCTCAGATGGTAGAACGTCAGAAAACCACCTCAATAATTATCCACTAACACCAATGAGGTAAAGTCTAAATTTTGGGAATGGGAAGACAACTATGAAGGAAGAAAACGAAGCCATGAAATATGCAACAATTACAAGTAGCAAAATGTAGTAGGTATGGTTTCAATTTATATGAAATAACTTACTCTTTGTTGGCGGCAAAGCGTGTGCTAAGCTTCATCAATGCGGTGATACAGTATTCCTTGGTTACCATCGTCGAGTTGTTGTTCTCTAAACCTTTCCGCAACACCTTCACTACGTCTTCTTCCGTTACCTGATCACAACAAGTCGAGCTTTATTACATTATAAATAGATATTATTGTTCATGGCTAACCATTAATAAGATTAGAACATGAATTCAACACCAAAAAAACACCATCATGCTTTTCTGTAACTTTGTATGTAACTGCCAATTATGTTTCTTGGCGATGGACATGTACATGTTTATGCCAATACAAACTTTAACTTCACTTGATTATAAAGTTATGCTATAATATGCATTGTTAGAAAACGAGGAGTGACTATGTGCTTTATGCCCCTGGCATCAGTGTATTTTCACTTGGGGATTTGTGAAAACAACTTATTACATCAATTGATTTCTTGTGTTATGTCAGGGCATTTGTTTTCATTTTTTTCTTTTCTGGGGGCAAATATCTGCCATATTCCCTCTGTCATGTGTATCATTTCTGAAACGTAGTCCTATATCTAAACTGAAACGTCAGTATAGTCTATACAGCTACAGTGAAACCCCTCTAAACCGAACCGCATCCGGACTGGGGAGAAGTTTGGTTTGAAGGGGAGTAGAAGGTTTTTTATTGAAGTGGGTTGATGATGTTTTTTTGACACCATCAATATTTGAATGTTTCACAGCCGTAAAGTTTCTGATGACTGTCAATTATCCAATTAACTAATAAATCAGACGATGTGCGACCGGCTTGACTGATCCATGTTAATTGCCCCTATAGTCTCATAATACGAAACCATACATTAAACCGAGACAGATGTTTTCCCAGAGGCACTAAATTGTTACCGGGTAATAAATTTAATTTAATACGGTCACTGACTGGTACACTAATAAACGCATAGTTTTACAGAGATTATTATTGTGGATTAGATTATAGTCTATAAGGGAAGTAACTGCTATGGAGCTTCTTAAAATTACAACAAGTGCATGTCTAAAGATAGATGTGGAATGTCCGTGTTTTGTTTCTAGAATATTGATTTTACTACACAGTGTGCACATACAGCCACAGAGAACACCTTTTTATCGAGAGCATTCAAATATAATTTACTAAGCTAAAAAGTCAATGGCGCAGACTGGAGAAACACTGTATAATAATAATTAAACAACTTTATCACGCCTTTTTGTTCTCGCAACAACATGGCCGGTAATAATACTAATATGCTGACAGATTAGGCTACTTAATTTTGAAAACACAAAAGGAGTTAAACTTCAGGCGAGACTAAGATCGTTCAGCATATTCGTACCCGGGTGTTTAGGGGTAGTTTGCAATAGAAATGTGCACAAATTGGTCTTCGGAAAAGAAGGGTTTCGGTTTATAGAGGCTTTTTTACAATGAATAAAGACAGAAAAATATCGGGACCGGGAAAATCGTCCGGTTTGGAGGGGATTCCGTTTTAGAGGGGGTTCCACTGTAAATAGAAGGTCTCCTTAAATTCATTACTTTTAGAGAAACTAATCTTTTGGGGGAAGTGAGACAGTGTGCGATTGTAACCTTAAATTGTGTTATTTAATAAATTTCAACAAAATAGGGGTTAAGTCACAATTTGACAATTTTGAATAGAACGAGTGTTATAATGGGCCAGTGTATCTTACTGGACAATATTTTGTATGAAAATTGTAAAATCTTTTCTTTTTTTTTAGGGAGAAGTGGGGTTCCCAGGGGGCAAAGTCAGAGTCCCTATGGCGACTATTTCGCTCCAATCGCCCTCTAGAATGAGCCCTGTGCTTATCAGCAGTATGGCGATATAATACGTAACAGGCCTCTTCTGTTATAGAGTAAATATCATAAGATACAGGGTTCATTCTAGGTCAGAATTTTTGGGAGAAGTGAGAAAGCGCGTGATCGCTTCCTTAAATGGTGTTCTTTAATATACTTCTGCAAAATAGGGTTAAAATGCACAGTACAACCATTAAATACAACATTTGAATAGAAGGAGTGCTTTATAATGGGCCAGTGTATCTTACTAGACACAATTTTGTTTGAAAATAGTAAAAAACCAAATAAATTTTTTGTTTTTATTTTTTTTTTTTAGGGAGAAGTGGGCCCCCAGAGGGCGAAGTCAGGGTCCCTAGGGCGACAATTTCGCCCACATCGCCCTCTAAACTGATCCCTGAGATATTGTTGCCATGAGTGACCAAAATTAACCAATGGTTTCTCTATCTGGTCTCACAACAATGAGAGTCCATGATTGACCCATGGTCTATCTATCCCATCCCATCAATCATAAGTTATAATATTTAAATTTACTCACTGGTCCCAAATCGTCGTCTTCAGATGGTGGTATTAATAGCTGTTCCCCGTACTCTCCGACGCACCAGGACGCTATCTGACACAAGGGCTGCTGGGAGTTATCTTCCTTCATGAGGAAGAAGAGCTGACGCACACTGTACGAATGTATCTGATTGGCACTCGCTATCAACTGTATCACCACGGATACAATGTCATTGTGTACATAGTTACCAGCCTGAAATGTACACAAACACTTAAAATATACGTTTCTTTTTCAGATAATCAACTTTTTACTTCTTTATTTGGGGTATCACTTTCAGCGGTAGTATCTTCAGTCAGAATATTGCACCTTCCTTGATAATAAATAGCGGATCACCCCCACTGTAACAATTGAGTATGTTGGGATTTCTTGTAAGTTGTAAGTTGGTGAGTGAGTATTTGGTTTAACGGCGCTTCAGCACAGTTCAGGCTATATCGCGCCGGGTTAAGTATATTGTATACAAGACTGGTAAGTTGGGTTTTCCTGTAAGCCACACAACTCTGGGCAGCTTGGATTTCCTGTAAGTCACATGACTCTGGGCAGTGTGGCTCTCCTGTAAGCCACACAACTCTGGGCAGCTTGGATTTCGTGTAAGTCACATGACTCTGGGCAGTGTGGCTCTCCTGTAAGCCATACAACTCTGGGCAGCTTGGATTTCCTGTAAGTCACATGACTCTGGGCAGTGCGGCTCTCCTGTAAGCCACACAACTCTGGGCAGCTTTGATTTCCTGTAAGTCATATGACTCTGGGCAGTGCGGCTCTCCTGTAAGCCATACAACTCTGGGCAGTTGGGTTTTCCTGTAAGTCACATGACTCTGGGCAGTGCGGCTCTCCTGTAAGCCATACAACTCCGGGCAGTTGGGATTTCCTGTAAGTCACATGACTCTGGGCAGTTGGGATAACCTGTAAGCCAACATACCCTCGGCAGTTGAGAATGTTCACCAGGCTGTGCACGACTGTATTTGTGTGTATCCGAGATGGCTTCCCATGGTACAGTAACACAGTAAACAATATACAATGCATTAAACAACTCCAATTATGATTCAACATACGTTTGTACAAGTAACAGATTCAACGATAATCTAAATGTGCTCACAATTTTGAGAACTTTGAGTACTGTATCCACATGCCATCTTTTGTTAGGGGAATGTCTGAAATAATGATAGAGAACAATTTCATAAACATTACCATGATATACCACTTCATATATATCACAAGCCCTACAATGCTGAAGAATGGGAAAATTGGCTTATAAATAATTTGGCGAAAAATAGAAAAAGTTCCTGTGAAAAGATGTATAATTTCATCAATACAAATATTGAATAAATACAAACAGCTGTGACATAAATGCACAGAAGTCGTGATAGTGCAGTGGATGCGCGTTCGCTTCAGGTGCGAAAGGTCCGGAGTTCGAGCCCCGCTGGAGCCGTTACGATTGTGCCCTTAGGCAAGGCATTTAAATTCCACGTTGCCTCTTCTCTCTCCCTCGTGGCGATGGATTCCATCAGGAATGAGGTCTCGAGAGTGATTAATATAAGTTGACATAATTGTTTCGCAATCGAGCTAAAATAAATTTGTATAAACTAAACTACATAAATGCACACATTACCAAGTCATTCAGATGTATATACATAATGGGGTACACTGGTGTCATGAACGTATGATCAACAATACTTTATAATAACATGTGTATTACTCCAATCTCAACTTGTGTAAAGACACCATCCCCTTTCCATGTGTTAGATTCTGCCCCTTGCTTGTTAGGCTCTGCCCTTGTGTGTGTTAGGCTCTGCACCTTGTATGTGTTAGGCTCTGCCCTTGTTTATGTTAGGCTCTGCCCTTGTATGTGTTAGGCTCTGCCCTTGTGTGTGTTAGGCTCCACACCTTGTATGTGTTTGGCTCTGCCTTTGTGTGTGTTAGGCCCCGCACCTTGTATGTGTTAGGCTCTGCCCTTGTGTGTGTTAGGCTCCGCACCTTGTATGTGTTAGGCTCTGCCCTTGTGTGTGTTAGGCTCTGCCCTTGTGTGTGTTAGGCTCCGCAC
>CM026395.1:55182037-55227044 GCA_014843695.1 Archivesica marissinica
GTGTTAGGCTCCGCACCTTGTATGTGTTAGGCTCTGCCCTTGTGTGTGTTAGGCTCTGCCCTTGTGTGTGTTAGGCTCCGCACCTTGTATGTGTTAGGCTCCGCACCTTGTATGTGTTAGGCTCTGCCCTTGTGTGTGTTAGGCTCTGCCCTTGTGTGTGTTAGGCTCCGCACCTTGTATGTGTTAGGCACAAGTAGTTAATTTCGGATATCAACATATTCGGACATCTGTGATATACCATTTCAGACAGAAGTCTCTCACTATATACACTGCAGTAGTTTGGGGCATTTAAGCTGGTAATTGTTTAGATTGTGTATGTCACATGATACTTTGGCCAGGGTTATTTCTAGAGCAGAATCAACAGGACTCGGTCCATGTTCTTTTTTAGCCCCACCCATTTGCCTTTTTTTTAATTAAGCCTAAACGTGTGCCCTCTGGTGGGCAGACCGTTATCAGGGCCATCGCTGGAGCTATTTTGATGATACGCACGGCCAAATATGCTTGTTTGTCGAGTGAGCATATCGAGCGAGTACGATAGGGGGTCCTGTGGTATGCCCCCGGATATTGTTTATAAAATGAAGCAATTGCCTGCATTTCAATGCATTTTGTAACATACAATTGCAGGACGACAATCCATATAAAGGTATACATTAAGGCTAGATGTATAATATACATGATCTATCGCCCTTATCAATTAAACAAGTATATTTGCAATGGGCTCAATTATTCCACCACTCCACACATCACGTATGTATCCCTACTACCCCCTGAGGTTTTAAAGCATTTTTGGAGTTTTCATTTTCTGAGACCAATGATACGCACGTGCGTACTTGCGTATGCCCAGCGACGGGCCTGGTTATAAGCTAAACTTGTCCGCCGTTTATCCCCACATATTCCGCCTTACTGCCTATTTGGTGTCAATCATAGTAAGCAAGCACAATTTTCTAAGCAGTACTATCCACAAAATACACACTACCGCACCAACCCCCTTCGCCGCTCAAAATACAATCGGACCCACCCTGCCCATTTTTCCACTCTAAAATAAACCCTATTTTGCATCATTAACCCTTTCAACACCACAAACCTCTCAATAGGCTTACAAAAAGTGTAGATCCAGATGAGCCGGCTCATGATGAGCCGTCTCATCAGGATCTGCACTTTTTGCCAGTAATATTACTATTTTTAGACAAAAATTACCCATTTTGATAAATGAACTGGTCCAAATGTAATTTTCTTATTAATTTATTGGTCTAATAATATCAATATCATGCACCAGTCCATGTCAGTTACTTGGTGTTGAATGGGTTAATAAGTTTATGTGTTTGAATAATACACTGATGCGGATCAAGGAGGTCAGGAGATTGACTTCTTACGACACATTTCAAAGTCAATCACACAACAAAAAACGCGCTCCCTACTGGTTGGGGAGATCAGATCCAATGAGAATGATCACATATACGCTTTCATCCATGCCAACAAGAGTGATTAATATAAGTTGTTAAAACTTGCTTCGCAATACAAAATAAATGAAGTTTAAACTTATAAGAAGAGAATCTAATAATGTTTTTAGGTGAAACTCTAATGCTTACTTTTCTGTTGCCGTGACGATATTGGAGCAGCAATCTGTCTTGAACTCGGAATCGGTGTTCTCGAGGAATGAAAGTAGTTCTTTCATCATGCCTCGGATATTGTTTACGTTGACTAGGGCAAACGACAACTCCATCGCTCGTCTGTAACACAATCAACATCACTGTCAATATCACACACGTAATTGTGCACAGAAAATATACACTTTTATAATAATTTTATTCCAGTTCAAAACTTGAGTTGGAAATTGTGTAGTACAGTCAAACCTGTCCTAAGAGGCCAGCCAAGGGAGTGATGAAAATAGGCTGCATAGCAGAGGTGATTGCTTAATAGGAGCCAAATGTTGAACCAATTGTCACACTGGGAACCTGGTTACTAGGTGGCTACTGACCAGGTTTCACTTGTATATGTGTGTGGCAGTGTAAACTATTGTTGCCATGGGTGACCAAAATTGGCCCATGATTTATCTATCTAGTCTCACGACAATGGGAGTCCATGACTGACCCATGGTCAATCTAACATCTAACCCATCACATCCATCCCTACCAATCCATCCATCTCTATCCACCCATCCATCCCTATCGATCCATCTCTCTATCTATGGAACTCAATGACCGACTCGTGGTCTATTTAGTTGTGTAGCAACATTATGGGATATTCTGGTACTTACTTTCTAATGGAGATGTCCGTGTCTTTTAAACAATCTACTATTGTTGTTCTGTGACGTTGTACAGCATTGTTGTCGGCGTTTACCACCCGTAACAGAGTGTTTAAAGCTACATATCTACAAATCACCATATATAACAAAATAATAGCATAACATTCAATAGTTGATGTTATAGACAAATATAAAATAGAGCCACCTTAATTAGTCGAAGTTTATCAAAATTACTTGTTAACAACTTGGGACTGTCGGATTGGTGCAGTGGCTCGCTTCTCACTAATGCAAACCAGGTTCGATCGTCAGACCGGGAAGTATGTGCGATGGTATATTGGTCGCTATATCTCATATGGTGGGTTCTCTCCAGTATCCTCCCACACATGACCACATATACATTTTCATCTGCGCCAACAAGACTGATTAATGTAAGTTGTTAAAGCTTGTTTCTAAGAAAGAACAAAAAACAACACTTTTGTCATCAATTGATTTGTTTTTTGTAGGGATGGCAACGAATGGTGATTGTGATATTCGAATATTCGGATGATCTTCCGAACGAATATTTGAATATTCGCAAATTTCTCCAACTTTCGATTTCCACTTTACTCTTGCATCGCTGACAGGTAAACACCGTTCTATTCTACTGTCGGCTTTTAAATATGCAGATTGTGTTGATTGATAAACCCGCTTGTTGACTTGGTGGGTTTGTGAAAATAAAATTTCGCTCTCTGAATGGTTTGAAGAAATAAACTAATTTAAATTACAACAATTTTAGTTAGTGAACACAATCTCTTTATATTAGATTGGAACAAACAAACAAACAAACAAACAAACAAACAAACAAACAAACAAACAAACAAACAAACAAACAAACAAACAAACAAACAAACACAAACATTAATTACATGCACATGTGTTGCCATCAAACATTCCGACCAGGGACAGTCATGTTTTAGTGTGAATCATTAAACTCTAAACTTTGTATGTTTTCAAGTTAGTTAGTTAGTACCTGTAAAACAAATGCTTCTCAGTTTGTGTCCCATCAAATAGACTGCATTAATCAATTAGTGACCCCTGTAAGGTGTGAACAACATGTCATCACCCTCCTTTGTTATTTGGAGCCAAATCGCGATGACATTTCGCACCTTCGGGCACGCATTGGGTCATTCTTTGTTTTCGAAACTTAATTGATTGAAATTTAAACAAACATATATAATATATCCTTTTAAGTTATGATTTAACTGCAATTGATTAAAATTTGATTTGAATTTTTTTTAAATATTCGGAGGTTCGAACGAATATTCGAATATTCGAACATTCGTTGCCATCCCTATTTTTTTGTTTACAAAAACATAGGTCACACGGTTACATTCCAGCTGTTATCTGGTGAAGAATAGAATCAGTACCCTTCACCTGCACCGTTTCAGGCACAGTTGAATGCCCTGGTAGTACCATTCACTCATCCCAAGATGCCCCGGCAGAACCACTCACCCATCCCAAGATGCCCTGGCAGAACCACTCACCCATCCCAAGATGCCCTGGTAGTACCATTCACTCATCCCAAGATGCCCTGGCAGAACCACTCACCCATCCCAAGATGCCCTGGCAGAACCACTCACCCATCCCAAGATGCCCTGGCAGAACCACTCACCCATCCCAAGATGCCCCGGCAGAACCACTCACCCATCCCAAGATGCCTGGCAGAACCACTCACCCATCCAAGATGCCCCGGCAAAACCACTCACCCATCCAAGATGCCCTGGCAGAACCGCTCACCCATCCCAAGATGCCCTGCCAGAACCGCTCACCCATCCCAAGATGCCCCGGCAAAACCACTCACCCATCCCAAGCAGGTTGGGTAGTCAGTAATGAAAGAACACAATCCCAAGATGCCCTGGCAGAACCACTCACCCACCCCAAGCAGGTTGGGTAGTCAGTAATGAAAGAACACAATCCCAAGATGCCCTGGCAGAACCACTCACCCACCCCAAGCAGGTTGGGTAGTCAGTAATGAAAGAACACAATCCCAAGATGAACCGGTAGAACCACTCACCCATCCCAAGATGCCCCGGCAGAACCACTCACCCATCCCAAGTAAATGAAAGACCATGTGCTTACCTAATATTCTTATCATTATTCAGTAAAAATCTTCCTAAAATATTTACTGCTAAAACCTGAAGAAGAAGAAACACAAACAAATGGTTATAATGATGAATACAACAATACAAACAAATGGTTATAATGATGAATACAACAATAAAAACAAATGGTTATACTGATGAGTACAACAATACACACAAATGGTTATAATGATGAATACAACAATACAAACAAATGGTTATAATGATGAATACAACAATACAAACAAATGGTTATAATGATGAATACAACAATACACACAAATGGTTATAATGCTGAATACAACAATACACACAAATGGTTATAATGATGAATAAAACAATACACACAAATGGTTATAATGATGAATAAAACAATACACACAAATGGTTATAATGATGAATAAAACAATACACACAAATGGTTATAATGATGAATAAAACAATACAAACAAATGGTTATAATGATGAATAAAACAATACACACAAATGGTTATAATGATGAATAAAACAATACACACAAATGGTTATAATGATGAATAAAACAATACACACAAATGGTTATAATGATGAATAAAACAATACAAACAAATGGTTATAATGATGAATACAACAATACACACAAATGGTTATAATGATGAATACAACAATACACACAAATGGTTATAATGATGAATAAAACAATACACACAAATGGTTATAATGATGAATAAAACAATACACACAAATGGTTATAATGATGAATAAAACAATACACACAAATGGTTATAATGATGAATAAAACAATACAAACAAATGGTTATAATGATGAATACAACAATACAAACAAATGGTTATAATGATGAATACAACAATACACACAAATGGTTATAATGATGAATAAAACAATACACACAAATGGTTATAATGATGAATAAAACAATACACACAAATGGTTATAATGATGAATAAAACAATACAAACAAATGGTTATAATGATGAATAAAACAATACACACAAATGGTTATAATGATGAATAAAACAATACACACAAATGGTTATAATGATGAATAAAACAATACACACAAATGGTTATAATGATGAATAAAACAATACACACAAATGGTTATAATGATGAATACAACAATACAAACAAATGGTTATAATGATGAATACAACAATACACACAAATGGTTATAATGATGAATACAACAATACACACAAATGGTTATAATGATGAATACAACAATACAAACAAATGGTCATAATTTTGGCTACGCATTTAGTCTGGACAAATGGTATTCAAAATCCGGTCAGAAATTTAGCAGATCTTGTTCGGACATAGTGATTTATTTAAAAACTTCAAAGGGCCACTTCTGTATGAAAAATGAACCGATCAGAAGATGATATGCACAACTAGGTTAGGTACGGATCATTTTCTGATGTTTCGTGGGAATCTGACAAAGTTATTAGAAGATCTTGTGTGGACAAACTTACAGACACAAAGTATAAAATCACTAATCCCCCACCCATCTCTGGTAAAACAAAATATAGTCTTCCTGTCATTAAATGGTGGACTGGAGGCAGACACCCAGAGCTACTCTAAAGGCAGGACAGTAGCTATATCCTTCAAACTAGGGTAGAGCTTGTAGACATGTCATTGTCACCAATGGTAATATATCACATTCAAAAGTCATCTATATTTTCTATTTGAAAACAATTCTCCCAGTGCTCTTCAAATATGGAGAGGTGAAGCAGTTCAGGGGGCATATTGATCCCAAATCATACCTTGCTTAAACGCCAATATATTTAAACATCATTATATAAATTCTTGTAGGCCAGAGCTATATAATAATATTTAAATAGCATGTTCAGCAACACAAACATATCTTTACTGCCTGTTGTTTGCGGCGTACATGGAGAGGTAGACAAACCATTTCCAGAAACTCTTTGGGATATCACCAGTGAAAGCTGAATATCGCTTGATTTTGGAGATTATAAGTCACACAAACAGCTTAGATCAAATGGAGACTCTCCAGCTATTACTGGTGGAGGAAGACATTGGGTTTCGCCGGTATGCAGTATTTCAGGCGCATATACGGACACTTGGATGAAACCACCGACCTTTTACAAGTCAGCTGGATAGCTTTCTCACTTGAAAGAATTCTACATCCACAGTGGTATTTGAACATACAGCAGAGATGGGCCACAATCCCTTTATAATCCACAACTATAAACATTTCTGGCAATCACAGACAGCATCATGGCAGAACAAGAGGGTCATGTGAAAAACTAGTCCCGAATAACAGAAATCATTCTAAATACAGATTATAATATCCACTTACCCGCAGTCCAGACTCAGACTTTATACCCATAATAGTTAGAACAATTTCATAGAGAATTGCATGACCCACATTTTTACTTGTATCTGTATTTGTAGCGACCTGTAATATAACACGTAATCATATACAGTAAGTATTCAAATACTGCACATACCACAGTAAGTATTCAAATACTGCACATACCACAGTAAGTATTATACAAAGTATATTATTAAATGCACTATTTGTAACATATTTAATATTGTGTTAAGTCATTCAAACATTGGTCATTGTTTTTCACTGAGGAAAATGAAACAAGACAAAATTGTGTTTCTCGGTAAACCACTTAACAGATTGAGATTAAAAGAAAGAAATGACGGATATAGAAACTGTTGAGCTTACATATGTGACAGTCACTTAACTGAGGCAATACAACTCTTAGCTGCATGAATACAACTCTTAGCTGCATGAATACAACTGATAGCTGCATGAATACAACTGATAGCTGCATGAATACAACTGATAGCTACACGAATAAAACTGATAGCTGCATGAATACAACTGATAGCTGCATGAATACAACTAATGGCTGCATGAATACAACTCATAGCTGCATGAATACAACTGATAGCTGCATGAATACAACTGATGGCTACATACAACTGATAGCTACATGAATACAACTGATAGCTGCATGAATACAACTCTTAGCTGCATGAATACAACTGATAGCTACATGAATACAACTGATAGCTGCAGGAATACAACTGATAGCTGCATGAATACAACTGATAGCTGCATGAATACAACTCTTAGCTGCATGAATACAACTGATAGCTGCATGAATACAACTGATAGCTACATGAATACAACTGATAGCTACATGAATACAACTGATGGCTACATACAACTGATAGCTACATGAATACAACTGATAGCTGCATGAATACAACTGATAGCTGCATGAATACAACTGATAGCTACATGAATACAACTGATAGCTACATGAATACAACTGATGGCTACATACAACTGATAGCTACATGAATACAACTGATGGCTACATACAACTGATAGCTACATGAATACAACTGATAGCTACATGAATACAACTGATAGCTACATGCATACAACTGATAGCTACATAAATACAACTGATAGCTGCATGAATACAACTCTTAGTTTCATGAATACAACTGATAGCTACATGAATACAACTGATAGCTGTATGGATACAACTCTTAGTTTCATGAATACAACTAATGGCTACATGAATACAACTGATAGCTACATGAATACAACTGATAGCTACACAAATACAACTGATAGCTACACACATACAACTGATAGCTACACAAATACAACTGATAGCTACATGCATACAACTGATAGCTACATGAATACAACTGATGACTACATGAATACAACTGATAGCTACATGAATACAACTGATAGCTGCATGAATACAACTGATAGCTACATGAATACAACTGATAGCTACATGAATACAACTGATAGCTGCATGAATACAACTGATGGCTACATACAACTGATAGCTGCATGAATACAACTGATGGCTACATACAACTGATAGCTACATGAATACAACCGATAGCTACATGAATACAACTGATGGCTACATACAACTGATAGCTACATGAATACAACTGATAGCTACATAAATACAACTGATAGCTGCATGAATACAACTCTTAGTTTCATGAATACAACTGATAGCTACATGAATACAACTGATAGCTGTATGGATACAACTCTTAGTTTCATGAATACAACTAATGGCTACGTGAATACAAATGATGATTACATGAATACAACTGATAGCTACACAAATACAACTGATAGCTACACAAATACAACTGATAGCTACACAAATACAACTGATAGCTACATGAATACAATTCTTAGCTGCATGAATACAACTCTTAGTTTCATGAATACAACTGATAGCTACATGAATACAACTCTTAGTTTCATGAATACAACTGATAGCTACATGAATACAACTGATAGCTACATGAATATAACTCTTAGTTTCATGAATACAACTGATAGCTGCATGAATACAACTGATAGCTACATGAATACAACTGATAGCTACATGAATACAACTGATAGCTGCATGAATACAACTGATAGCTGCATGAATACAACTGATGGCTACATGAATACAATTGATAGCTACATGAATACAACTGATAGCTGCATGAATACAACTGATAGCTGCATGAATACAACTGATAGCTACATGAATACAACTGATGGCTACATGAATACAACTGATAGCTACATGAATACAACTGATAGCTGCATGAATACAACTGATAGCTGCATGAATACAACTGATAGCTACATGAATACAACTGATGGCTACATGAATACAACTGATAGCTACATGAATACAACTGATAGCTACATGAATACAACTGATAGCTACATGAATACAACTGATAGCTACATGAATACAACTGATGGCTGCATGAATACAACTGATAGCTACATGAATACAACTGATAGCTACATGAATACAACTGATGGCTGCATGAATACAACCCATAGCTACATGAATACAACCCATAGCTACATGAATACAACCCATAGCTACATGAATACAACCCTTAGTTGCATGAATACAACCCTTAGCTACATGAATACACCCCTTAGCTACATGAATACAACCCGTAGCTACATAAATACAACCCGTAGCTACATAAATACAACCCTTAGCTACATGAATACAACCCTTAGCTACATGAATACAACCGATAGCTACATGAATACAACCGATAGCTACATGAATACAACCCTTAGTTGCATGAATACAACTGATGGCTGCATGAATACAACTGATAGCTACATGAATACAACTGATGGCTATATGAATACAACTGATAGCTGCATGAATACAACTGCAAGCTGCATGAATACAACTGCTAGCTACATGAATACAACTGATAGCTACATGAATACAACTAATGGCTACATGAATACAACTGATAGCTACATGAATACAACCCTTAGTTGCATGAATACAACTGATGGCTGCATGAATACAACTGATAGCTACATGAATACAACTAATGGCTGCATGAATACAACTGATAGCTACATGAATACAACTGATGGCTGCATGAATACAACTGATAGCTACATGAATACAACTGATGGCTACATGAATACAACTAATGGCTGCATGAATACAACTGATAGCTACATGAATACAACTGATGGCTGCATGAATACAACTGATAGCTGCATGAATACAACTGATAGCTACATGAATACAACTGATGGCTACATGAATACAACTGATGGCTGCATGAATACAACTGATGGCTACATGAATACAACTGATGGCTACATGAATACAACTGATAGCTGCATGAATACAACTGATGGCTGCATGAATACAACTGATAGCTACATGAATACAACTGATAGCTACATGAATACAACTGATAGCTACATGAATACAACTGATAGCGACATGAATACAACTGATGGCTACATGAATACACCTGATGGCTGCATGAATACAACCCATAGCTACATGAATACAACCCATAGCTACATGAATACAACCCATAGCTACATGAATACAACCCATAGCTACAGGAATACAACCCTTAGTTGCATGAATACAACCCTTAGCTACATGAATACACCCCTTAGCTACATGAATACAACCCGTAGCTACATAAATACAACCTGTAGCTACATAAATACAACCCTTAGCTACATGAATACAACCCTTAGCTACATGAATACAACCGATAGCTACATGAATACAACCCTTAGCTACATGAATACAACCCTTAGTTGCATGAATACAACTGATGGCTGCATGAATACAACTCTTAGTTTCATGAATACAACTGATAGATACATGAATACAACTGATGGCTACATGAATACAACTAATAGCTACACGAATACAACTGATAGCTACATGAATACAACTGATGGCTACATGAATACAACTCTTAGCTGCATGAATACAACCCGTAGCTACATGAATACAGCAACTGGGGCTTACCTGCGCTAAAATGTCATTCATGGTTTCACTGGCATCTGAGTCATGTTTTCCAAGAATTCTCAACAGCCGTAGAATTTTCACCTACAATATTAATAATATAGTATAATATTGCTTCAGTTGCACATCGAGACGGATCATTCCATATTAATGCACCGGACACTCGTACGATGACTAATCCAATCAATTAATTATTTACTTCACATACACGCCATATAACACCGCTATAACGTGCCACATATAGCTGACGTTTCCACACTGTTACCTACTTCCAGTGATATTGAGTATGTAGTACGGTGCGTCTATTGTTTATCAGCATTATAGAGAATATGAGTAATTGTCCTGTTGTGGAGCAAAGTGTTTAGCAAAATAATCAACGTGTTATCATATATATGCACAGGGGTGGGGGCAGGGGGGGGGGTGCGAAGACTCAAATAAATCTTACTTGTCCACAGACAAAAAAACAGAAAAAATCACATGCCCAGATAAATTTATTACCTGTCACGTAATTTATTATGTTATATATTTCGGGTTGTATGCCTGCATCAGCACCATTTTGGGCTCTATCGCCGGCGGGCAGTTTACCTAACAACACCTTTCCTGGGCAGGCTCCAGCGGTTAACCAGTACTTGGGAGCACCAACCTCCGTAAGAAACTGCCAACTTTTTCCTATAAATGAGACCCCGCCTGAGCGGGACTCGAACCCTGACCATCAGTGATGATAAGTTACAGTGGTATGCAAGTCAGCAACCTAAACCACTCGACCACGGAGGCGGATTGTCCGTAATTTAAGTAGATTATATAGTATATATACCATGCAGGTATAAATGTCATTAAAGAAGATCATATTTAAACTGTTGGCTCGTTTTACTTTATTCAACATTCATTATTCTGTGACTTGTCATATTGTGCCACGACATAAATCGTCATACCAATGTACAAACCATCAGGGAGTAATCTGGGTCCAAAATGTAGTGGGGAGTCTCTTTATCTCCACCCTTCCAGCCAAATTAGGGAGAAACAAGGGGAAAATCAGGGAGAAGTGTGTATATCCTCGACCTGTTTTCATTTAAACCTACACTTTCCTGTTCAAAAGAATGTAGTTGTTTACTTTTGAAGCAGATTTAACATGCTACATATTCATGTGTTCGGAATCTTTAGATTTGATCCCACATCCAAAGCAAAATAATCCAAAATGCATAGCATGTAGACTATAGCATGTAGACTATAGCATATAGCATGTAGACTATAGCATGTAGACTATAGCATGTAGACTATAGCATGTAGACTATAGCATGTAGACTATATCATGGTAACAAATGTAGCAGTAATTCAGTTAAATAAACATGTCCGAAATATTTACCTATCCGACTACTACTACAGCTGTACATGTACAACTGCTTTAAATCTGTTAAAAAAACTATGAGACACAGGGTTGAAAGATACAGAATGATGTTTGCAACACATTAATACAATGTGACCAGTCGAATTTGACTGCAAATTAAATTTAAGTTCCTGGAAAGTATGTCAGCTTATATTCTGTGCTAAATATCACAATAATGATGTAAATCATAGACTTTCGTCCTAGGTTACCTGTAAGAAAGGATCACTGACTCCAGACACATCGTGTTCTGGGGAATAACCGGCCATGATCAGATTCTTCAAGATTCGCACCAATTGGGGCACCGTCTGCAATACGAATATGACATGATTAATCCTAGATGGCTGCCTCCATTACTCCTGCATACAAATAACTGGTTATACCGTTGACGTAGTACATTGATGATAACCAGATAACTGGACTGGTTATACTGACGACGTAGAACATTGATGATAACCGGACTGATTATACTGGCGACGTAGAACATTGATGATAACCGGACTGGTTATACCGACGACATAGAACATTGATGATAACCGGACTGGTTATACCAACAACGTAGAACATTTATGATAACCAGACTGATTATACCAACGACGTAGAACATTGATGATAACCGGACTGGTTATACTGGCAACGTAGAACATTGATGATAACCAGACTGGTTATACTGGCGACGTAGAACATTGATGATAACCGGACTGGTTATACCAACAACGTAGAACATTTATGATAACCAGACTGATTATACCAACGACGTAGAACATTGATGATAACCGGACTGATTATACTGGCGACGTAGAACATTGATGATAACCGGACTGGTTATACCAACGGCGTAGAACATTTATGATAACCAGACTGATTATACTGGCGACGTAGAACATTGATGATAACCGGACTGGTTATACCGACAACATAGTACATTGATGATAACCAGACTGGTTATACCGACAACGTAGAACATTGATGATAACCGGACTGGTTATACCGACGACGTAGAACATTGATGATAACCGGACTGGTTATACTGACGACGTAAAACATTGGTGATAACCGGACTGGTTATACCGACAACATAGTACATTGATGATAACCAGACTGGTTATACCGACAACGTAGAACATTGATGATAACCGGACTGGTTATACTGACGACGTAGAACATTGATGATAACCGGACTGGTTATACTGACGATGTAGAACATTGATGATAACCAGACTGGTTATACCGACAACGTAGAACATTGATTATGACCAGACTGGTTATACCGACAACATAGTACATTGATGATAACCAGACTGGTTATACCGACAACGTAGAACATTGATGATAACCAGACTGGTTATACCGACAACATAGTACATTGATGATAACCAGACTGGTTATACCAACAACATAGAACATTGATGATAACCAGACTGGTTATACTGACAACATAGTACATTGATGATAACCAGATTGGTTATACCGACAACGTAGAACATTGATGATAACCAGACTGGTTATACCGACAACATAGTACATTGATGATAACCAGACTGGTTATACTGACAACGTAGAACACTGATGATAACCAGACTGGTTATACCAATGACGTAGAACATTTATGATAACCGGACAGGTTATACTGGCGACACAGAACATTGATGATAACCAGACTGGTTATACCGACGACGTAGAACATTGATGATAACTGGACTGGTTATACTGACGACGTATTACATTGATGATAACCAGACTGGTTATACCGACGACACAGAACATTGACGATAACCAGACTGGTTATACTGGCGACACAGAACATTGATGATAACTGTACTGGTTATACCGGCAACGTAGAACATTGATGATAACCGGACTGGTTATACCGACGATGTAGAACATTGATGATAACCAGACTGGTTATACCGACGACGTAGAACATTGATGATAACCGGACTGGTTATACCGACGACGTAGAACATTGATGATAACCAGACTGGTTATACCGACGACGTAGAACATTGATGATAACCAGACTGGTTATACTGACGACACAGAACATTGATGATAACTGGACTGGTTATACTGGCGACGTAGAACATTGATGATAACCGGACTGGTTATACCGACGACACAGAACATTGATGATAACCAGACTGGTTATACTGGTGACGTAGAACATTGATGATAACCAGACTGGTTATACCGACGACGTAGAACATTGATGATAACTGGACTGGTTATACCGACGACGTAGAACATTGGTGATAACTGGCCTGGTTATACCGACGACGTAGAACATTGATGATAACCAGACTGGTTATACTGACAATGTAGAACATTTATGATAACCGGATTTAACCGGATTTGTTATAAGAAATAATATTTGTCTTTCAGTTATTTAATGGCAGATAAAACATGGTTTGTAGTTCTGACATGTAGGAACTAACCACGCAGGCGGTAGTGGTTAATTCCGGGACTCAGAACAACACAGATACAAATATTATTTTGATTCCAACAAAACAAAAATATCTAACAAGCTCAAAAATACGTGGTGCTATTTTAGTTCATACATTTCCAAACGGGCAACAAAAGTTGTGTTTTGCCTTTTTGTGTACTACAATGTAGTGCTTACAATGCACATTGACCTACCTTTCTGAAGTGTGTAAGAGTATCCGGGCTTTTCTCACACATTTCTGTGATCAAACACACAGCTGTCAACAGCACACCTGTAAGAAATTAAGACATAAATATAAATACTTACATGAAATTCATGTTCTTGTTTAGCTTGAGTTCTTACAATCATAGATCAAATAGCTCTAGTGACCTCATTCCCGATGGAAGCCATCGTATCAGGGAGAAAAATAGAAAATGTGGATTAAGAGGTAATGTGGAATTTAAATGCCTTGCCAAGGTCACAATCGGAACGGCTAAGGACATTACATGGGAAGCTTTGCCTAGCATTGTCCCAAGCATAGACAGTAACTGTGTGCATCTGTAACAACTACATGGGAAGCTTTACCTAGCATTGTCCCAAGCATAGGCAGTAACTGTGTGCATCTGTAACAACTACATGGGAAGCTTTACCTAGCATTGTCCCAAGCATAGGCAGTAACTATGTGCATCTGTAACAACTACATGGGAAGCTTTGCCTAGCATTGTCCCAAGCATAGGCAGTAACTGTGTGCATCTGTAATAACTATATGGGAAGCTTTACCTAGCATTGTCCCAAGCATAGACAGTAACTGTGTGCATCTGTAATAACTATATGGGAAGCTTTGCCTAGCATTGTCCCAAGCATAGACTGTAACTGTGTGCATCTGTAACAACTACATGGGAAGCTTTACCTAGCATTGTCCCAAGCATAGACAGTAACTGTGTGCATCTGTAATAACTATATGGGAAGCTTTACCTAGCATTGTCCCAAGCATAGACAGTAACTGTGTGCATCTGTAACAACTACATGGGAAGCTTTACCTAGCATTGTCCCAAGCATAGACAGTAACTGTGTGCATCTGTAATAACTATATGGGAAGCTTTACATAGCATTGTCCCAAGCATAGACAGTAACTGTGTGCATCTGTAACAACTACATGGGAAGCTTTGCCTAGCATTGTCCCAAGCATAGACAGTAACTGTGTGCATCTGTAACAACTACATGGGAAGCTTTGCCTAGCATAGACCGTAACTGTGTGCATCTGTAACAACTACATGGGAAGCTTTGCCTAGCATAGACCGTAACTGTGTGCATCTGTAACAACTACATGGGAAGCTTTGCCAAGCATAGACCGTAACTGTGTGCATCTGTAACAACTACATGGGAAGCTTTGCCTAGCATAGACCGTAACTGTGTGCATCTGTAACAACTACATGGGAAGCTTTGCCTAGCATAGACCGTAACTGTGTGCATCTGTAACAACTACATGGGAAGCTTTGCCTAGCATAGACCGTAACTGTGTGCATCTGTAACAACTACATGGGAAGCTTTGCCTAGCATAGACCGTAACTGTGTGCATCTGTAACAACTACATGGGAAGCTTTGCCTAGCATAGACCGTAACTGTGTGCATCTGTAACAACTACATGGGAAGCTTTGCCTAGCATAGACCGTAACTGTGTGCATCTGTAACAACTACATGGGAAGCTTTGCCTAGCATAGACTGTAACTGTGTGCATCTGTAACAACTACATGGGAAGCTTTGCCTAGCATAGACTGTAACTGTGTGCATCTGTAATAACTACATGGGAAGCTTTGCCTAGCATAGACCGTAACTGTGTGCATCTGTAACAACTACATGGGAAGCTTTGCCTAGCATAGACCGTAACTGTGTGCATCTGTAACAACTACATGGGAAGCTTTGCCTAGCATAGACCGTAACTGTGTGTATCTGTAACAACTACATGGGAAGCTTTGCCAAGCATAGACTGTAACTGTGTGCATCTGTAACAACTACATGGGAAGCTTTGCCTAGCATAGACCGTAACTGTGTGCATCTGTAACAACTACATGGGAAGCTTTGCCTAGCATAGACCGTAACTGTGTGCATCTGTAACAACTACATGGGAAGCTTTGCCTAGCATAGACCGTAACTGTGTGCATCTGTAACAACTACATGGGAAGCTTTGCCTAGCATAGACCGTAACTGTGTGCATCTGTAACAACTACATGGGAAGCTTTGCCTAGCATTGTCCCAAGCATAGACTGTAACTGTGTGCATCTGTAACAACTACATGGGAAGCTTTGCCTAGCATTGTCCCAAGCATAGACTGTAACTGTGTGCATCTGTAACAACTACATGGGAAGCTTTGCCTAGCATAGACCGTAACTGTGTGTATCTGTAACAACTACATGGGAAGCTTTGCCTAGCATAGACCGTAACTGTGTGCATCTGTAACAACTACATGGGAAGCTTTGCCTAGCATAGACCGTAACTGTGTGCATCTGTAATAACGTACCATGATTTTTCTCATTGAGTAAGGCGCGTGTAGAAGGAATGTACATCTCCATCAGATCCGGGACTTTAGTTATGATTCTGTACGCACACAGTATCGCCTGAAATCATTTTGTAATGTTTTATAGCAGTACAGTATAGATACTACAAATAAGTGGCTTTGGATAGACAAATTTGTGATGCTTTTCTCAATTAATGGCAATAACTCTGCTGTTACTGGCCCGATCCAATCGAAGACCACGCTTTCACCACCACACTTTGGTGATATTAAGTTTCCTAAACTTCCATCAATTGGTACAGAGAACAACGTTCAGACTGACAAATTTGTGGGTTTTTAGTGAATTAAATGGCAGTAACTCTGGTGTTACAGTACAGTTAGTAGCAATTACTAAGTTATAACTAGCTATTGCCGTACAGGTCAAGTTATGAATTTGCAATCAGGTACTAGCTTTACTCTTGACTGGGGTACCCGTCTCACATATACAGCTTGTCTATTACATCAAGAGACTTCTAGGTTGTATATACGTAAATAGGCGGATGTGCATCCGAGGTCCACTCGAATCTAGTCCTGATAACTAATATAGTGCATTTTTAGTTTTTTGAGAAATTATGTGACTTGAGAAGACTTCAGACTAGTTGATGCGGAGAAAAGATGTGATATAAGAAGTCAGGCAATTGCAAACTGAAGGCGGGGTACACTGTAATATTTGGCAGTGTGCAAACACAGTGACGTCATTCACAGGTGTCAATTTTCATCATTACATTTGTGATATTTTTGCTGTTTTCCAGTTTGATTTAAATACCTCTTCACAGTGAATGTGGTATCAGAAGAAATGAAATATTGGAAATATAAATGAACAGACTGTATGTTTTTACTTTTTACTATGTATTAATAGGCAATTTATTTCTTGTTTTACAACCTTATGTCAAACATCGGTAGCATTGCTACTTGTACGTAACGTAAAATAAAAACTTTATTATTATGTGTATTTAATACCATATAGGGTCACTTCAAATGAATGTATTAGTTTTTCTCATGTTTCAATTTTGTCCACCGATTATAAATATGAGAGCGACAAATTTCGATTACCTTTTTCTTGATGTAAGCGTTGGACGATTTGATCATTTTCTCCACTTCTCCGGCCAGATCCCTGCTCATCTCCGCGGAGCATATTGACCCTAATGTACACAGGGCCAGGCTGACGATGTACTGGGTCTGGTGACCCAAATCACTAGAAATGGAAATATTTACAGGTTAATTAACTACGATTCTGTGCATAGATTGCATACATGGAACATACAGTATTATGTTTAGCAAGGACAATGGCATAATCAGACATTGATTTGTCAGTTTGACATGTTACAGAGAATTTTGTTTGTATTTACGACTCTCCAGCTAACATTGGTGAAAACCTTGGATACCCATCCGAGCAGTATTTCAGACACCAGGGTAGAACCACCGACCTTCTGCAAGCAAGCTGGATAAGAATCAGACATCGAAGATTCCAAAAATATGTAATCGTCAATAATTAGACCTATCTTGCAAGTTAAAATTAAATATTAGCATAAATTTATTCAAGCTTTCACTTGTACATACATAACTTACCACGGGCAATAACAACTTACAATGAGCGACATCAACCTAATTGGAAAATATCAACTTACAATTGGTGATATAAACATGTAATCAATGGGCGATATGAACTTACAATGCTCGATACAAAAATACAATAGGCATGTATCAACTTACAATGGGTGATATGAATCTACATTTGGTGATATGAATCTACATTTGGTGATATAAAACTACATTTAATCTACATTTGGTGATATGAATCTACATTTGGTGATATAAAACTACATTTAATCTACATTTGGTGATATGAATCTACATTTGGTGATATAAAACTACATTTAATCTACATTTGGTGATATGAAACTACATTGGGTAATATTAACTTTCGACGAGTAATCAACTGACATCAGGCAATATCAACACACAACCACCGCATCAACTTACAATGAGGGTTAAAAACCTACATAGGGCAATATGAACGTACAGCTGGTGATATCAATATACAATTGGTGATATCAACTTATAACATGTGATATCAACACACAACTGCAATATTAACTTACAATTGGCAATATCAATTTACAATGTGCCACATCAACCTACAATGGGTAATACCAACATACAACAGATATCACCTTACAATGGACAACATGCATCTACAATGGGTGATATCAACATACCATTAGTGATATCAACTTTTAGTTGGTGATATCAACTTGCAATGGACAATCTCAACTTTCAATGGGTGATATCAACTGACATCAGGCGCTATCAACTCACAACTGGCGATATAAACTTACAGCAGGCGATATCAACACATAACCATGATACCAACTTACAATGGGCATTATCAACGTACAATATGCGATATCAACTTACAACGTATGATGTCAATAACACAATAGGCTAATACCAACACAAACCAAGGCAACAACTGGCATTGGAGGCAATATCAACTTACAATGGGCGATAAAAACTCACACCAAATGATATGAACAGGCAATATCAACATACAAAGGGTGATATCAAATAACAACAGGCGATATCAACCTACATTGGCTGATATCACTCTACAATGGGAAATATCAACTAATAATGGGTGATATCAATATGTAATGGGTAATATCAACTTACAGCTGTAGATATAAACTAACAAATGACGATATCAACAAACAACAGGTGATATCAACTGACGTCGGACAATATCAACTGACATCGGGCAATATCACTTACAACAGGCGACATCAACTTATAATGGATGATATTAACCTACAACAGTGATATCAACTAACACAGGGTGATATCAACTGACATTGTGCAATATCAAAATACAACGGGCGACATCAACATACAAAGGGTGATATCAATTGACAATGAGTGATATAACACACAACAGGCTATATCAACACACAACCATGATATGAACTTACACCGGGTGACAGCAACTTCACAACCGACCACTTCAACGGACGACACCAACTTACAACGACCTCAGCCATGTACCAATACAAGCACACATAACAAGCA
This sequence comes from Archivesica marissinica, assembly GCA_014843695.1. Classification (NCBI taxonomy): domain Eukaryota; kingdom Metazoa; phylum Mollusca; class Bivalvia; order Venerida; family Vesicomyidae; genus Archivesica; species Archivesica marissinica. The sequence goes on from CM026395.1 coordinate 55,202,171, forward strand.
CCGTTGGACAAGGCACGACGGACGTATGGCCACCTTGCTGAATATTGGTATTAGAGCAACCACACATCTGTTGACTGCCTGCCGTACAAGACCTGTTGTTGTAGACTTACTTTTTGAGAGAGTTAGTGACAAGCAGATGTATGTCTTGGCGTTCATCAAGCAGCAGCATGGCACCCAGGTAGCCTATTCTCTTGTCTGTAAACTTTGGTGAGGCTATCAACTTCAAACATTCTAACTGTGAATGGAAGGGGTGTAGAAAGTTTAAAGAAATCAAATGCTTACTTAGTATCCATACTGCTGGCTTTAAAACGTGGCTCATCCTCGGTCAGAATTATTGGGAGAAGTGAGAAGGTACGCGATTGCGTCCTTAAATGGTGTTATTTAAGGAATGTCAACAAAATATGATTAAAATACACATTATGACCAGTAAATGCAACATTTGAATAGGAGACCTTTATAATGGCCAGTGTATCTTACTGGTCACAATATTTTAATGAAAATTGTAGAAGGTCCCTAGGGCAACTACTTTGCCCATGTCGCGTTCTAGAATGAACCTTGGGCTTAGCATAATTTGTGTATCCTGATTGTTTGGTGTGTCAGTACCGCAATCAGAATGATGGGTCAGCATTGTTTATTGCCCGGTGATGTTGCTATGGCGATGCGGGCTCGTGACATATATCTATATTAATAATAAATCAAACAATGCTGTGACAAACTGCAATAAAACTTTAACAGACAGTAGTATCTTGCGTTTAATTGCAAATATGGCATGCAATAGCTGGAAATATATAGCCGAGGCGTATTTTGGTGCATCACAGCAGTCTTATAGCGTAGGCTACACTCTAGTGGAAGCCGTTACGATTGTGCCATTAGGCAAGGCACAACACAATATCATTGAACAAAGCACTACGCCCTCGAATACAGCACCACGCCCTCGGACACAACACCACATCATTGGAAAAAGCGCCATGCCCTCGAACATGACAAACAAATATTTATTTTCTAGTGCATTACCTGTCCAAAATGTGCAGGGTATCCCAGCATATGAATGTACAGCAATTTAGCAACATTTCTACATCTGTATGTGTTGTCTGTATCTCTGAATGAATCTCGAATCTGAGCACATTCTTTTTGTACTACGCCTCTTTCATCTGCCTGCGTCCGCGCAGATCTTATTTCACGAATAAGATCACGCAAACGCTTTGGCGTCGGCATGATCGACGACTGAAATTGAAAAGAATACATGTCTATATACACAGAAATCCTGATTAAAACATGAACATAACATGTTTGTTTGTTTGGGTTATATGCCTGCATCGGCACCATTTTCGGCAGGATGAAAATAACCTACCATAACACATCTCATGAACTAGTCTAGATTGTACGAAGAACATCTTCTTTCATCAGATTCATTCGGCTGTCCGATTAGCGGTGATTAACACGACCGATTCTCACCAATGCAAGATGGTTTCAATCCTCGGACTGGGAAGTATGTGACTGAGACTGTATGGTGTTCGCCAGATTGGACGGGTGGGTATTCTCGGCTTTATTCCCACATGAAGGACATTATATATGATAAGACAGAAAGAAAGACATGTGGATGCCAAACTTCTATTCCCCTCAGAGATCCTGCGGGGGGATAATAAACTTTATACTTCCTTCATCAGATACACGAGTAAACTCCAACAGAGCATAGCCTGAAAGTTGTTCTCTATAAACTTTCATCTGTTACCGCTCTACTAATTGCTTAAGACATATGGCGACTCTTCAGCTATTATTGGTGGAGGAAGACCATGGTTGCCTCTCCGAGCAGTATTACAGACACAAACCCAGGAAAACCACCGACCTACTGCAAGCCAGCTGGATGGCTTCCTCATATGATTGGAATTAGAACCTACAGTGGTAAGGGGCAACAACAAGTCAACAACCGTAACCATTGTCCGTCGCTTACAGGGGTTTGAAATGTTGAGTGCTGGTTCTTGCCCAGGAAATGTGCCACATCCGAGTGAACTCTGAGAAAATGATTGGCTTACATGAAGGAAGAAGAACACCTCCATCTTTTATTTATGCGAGAATGTAAATTTCGCCCCAGAAGTTTTTACCAGTACGGCAGTAGCAATACATGCCATATACAGCAATCATGCGACATCACACGAAAGACGGGCAATTTACAAATGCAGTTGATACTAAATTTACAAGTAGAAATGACATTTCTGATAGTTTTTGGTATTGACAGTTGCGGAACTCCGACACGGAAATAGTAAACACAAAATGCGCATTTGTGGTTCATTCTGCTATCACCGTTAATTAGTATTCGCCGATATTAGTGTCACTGAGGATATATTTTTGCAAAGTCCAAGTATTGTTCTGGGACCCCTACATAACACACATAGATCTGACAATGTGGTTGTGCCAATTAGAATATAATAAGAAGCTATTTATGTTGGGTGGGTGGGGTATTATGCTAGTATATGACGTGTCTGCCTTACTCCCCCTATGAATATTATACGTGATGGCGGATCAAGTCATTCGATTTTTAATGATTGGAGATTTTTGCAGACAGAAACAACAGCTGGAAGCCATAAACTGGTATTGTATGTTATAAATTAAACAGTATTGCGAGTTTTATTTCTAAGTGTTGACGGAAGTTGTGAAAAGCCAAAGGTGGAGACAGGTAAACAATCAGTGCAAATGGCCCTTGGTAATTAGATCCCGTAATTGACTAATATTTGAAATATCACATTTACCAGCATATTCATGATTGCCTTGTTATCTCTACCAGACTTTCTTGACAGCTGTTTCAACACCGGCTCACAATAATCACAAAATATTGGTCATTTATGTTTCAAGATGGCTACTCATGGGGCAATTTACTCAGTTGTATCATAGAGGAAGTAGTTCGTTTAAATACAAGATAATATAGTAATCAAAAGTCCATAAAATCAATTGAAATTGAAGTTATTGTAAATTGCGATTAAATAACCGTTTAATTTCAATTAATCATTATTTCAGACTGTAATGCGGATGAATATATTGACAGGTGGTTGAAACGTCATCGGCATGATAAGTCAAATTCTGCAAAGCTATGCCTAAAACGAATTTCAGCACTAGTCTTCTTACAATAATTATGGTTACATTCTCTAGAGGTCCTTAGTCAACCGCACATACCTATCTTTGCTTGATCTGGAATGGATAGGCTATGGATGCATGCTCCATTTATGTGAAACCCCTTGTGGGGACCTAGCCATGTTTTCCTGAGCAGATTTAGCCGACCTAAGCGGTTAACCAGTACTAAGCAATGCGTGTGAGGTGCCTTGCTCAATAACACTACATATGTGGCCTAACCGTATATTGAACCCGGGACCGTTCGATTCCGAATCCAACGCTCTACCACTGCATCACGGACACCACCGAGTATGGTCTCAGTGGTGGCGGGTCATTGGGGGGGGACCCTAAGATGTGTATCGATCATTGCAAAGAGGTTATTCATTTACAAGAAGTAGCCTGGGGGGGCATACTGATGCAAGTAGTGTGCTCGTTATATCCCGTTCAATGGCAAAAACTTAAGAATTTCACTAGACATTTTACTCATAACTGTTTGCACGGTTACGGTGCCCATTGGAAGTGCATTACAATGTAAATTATTGCCATGTTCAGGTCATGCCTCTATCTCATATAATGAATGGTCAAGTAAAAATGTCATCGAACTGCATACGATTAAATTATAATGCTATAGTTTATGCTGTGAGTTGAGTAATGTTAGTCACCAGTTGTGTTGACCGTGTGCAGTTTTAGTCTCCAGTTATGTTGACAGTGGGTCATGCTGACTGAACATTGGCAATTTTAGTAGCAACTTATGTTGACTGGGCAGTTTTATCTCGCCAGATCTGTATGTTGACTTGACTGGGCAATGTAAACGCGCCAGTTATTTGTGGGAAATATAGTTGCCAGATATGCTGACTGAGCAATCTTAGTCTCCATATTATGTTGACTGGACACTTTTAGTACCCAATTATGTTGACTGTGGGCAGTCTTAGTCCTCAGTCTTGTTGACTGTGGGCAGTTGTAATCCAATTTATTTGACTTGACGGTCGTAGTCCCCTGTTATTGTTGACTGTGAGCAGTTGTAGTCCCCAGTTATGTTGATTGGACTGTCTTAGTCACCAGTTAGGCTTACTGTGGACAGTTTCAGTCCCCAGTTATGTTGACTGGACAGTTTTTGTTCCCAGTTGTGTTGACTGGTCAGTTTTAGTTCCCGGTTATGTCGACTGGGTATTCATAGTCCCCAGTTATGTTGACTGGACAGTCCTAGTCCCCAGTTATGTTGACTGGCCAGTTTTAGTCCCCGGTTATGTTGACTGTGGACATGCTTAGTCCCCAATCATGTTATTGGACAGTATTAATTCCCAGTTGAGTTGACTGTTCAGACAGTCTTAGTCCCCAGGTATGTTGACTTTATTTTTTGTTTAATCATATTTTATTTGCTATTTTACATATATAGTACATATAGACTTAACATTCATTATATGTGATAAAATGCAAAATGGGTTGAGCAACAAGTTGGGCAACAAATGTTGACTTTATGCAGTTGTAGTTCCCAATTACGTTGACGGGACTGTCTTAGTCTTCAGTTATGTTGACTGGACAGTTTTAGTCCCAAGTTATATTGACTGGTCAGTTTAGTCACCGGTTACGTTGACAGTGGGCAGTCTTAATCTCCAGCTATGTTGACTGACTTGACAGTAGTGGTCCCCAGTAACGAGTTGTGTTGACTGGGCAGCAGTCCTAGTTTCCAATTATGTTGACTTTCCGAATAATCTTAGTCCCCATTTATGTTGACTGTCCGGACAGTCTTAGTCCCCAGTTATGTTGATTGTCCGGACAGTCTTAGTCGCCAGTTATGTTGACCCGACAGTCTTAGTGCACATTCATGTTGACTTGGAAGATTTAGTCCTCAATTATGTTGCCTGGTCAGACTTAGTCCAAAGTCTGGACAGTTTTAGTCCACAGTTACGTTGACTGTGCGCAGTTGTAGTCCATATTTATGTTGACTGGACAGTTTTAGCACCCAATTATGTTAACTGTGCAGTTGTAGTTCCCAGTTATGTCGACTAAACAGTTGTAGTTCCCAGTTATGTCGACTAAACAGTTGTAGTTCCCAGTTATGCCGACTATACAGTTGTAGTTCCCAGTTATGTCGACTATACAGTTGTAGTTCCCAGTTATGTCGACTATACAGTTGTAGTTCCCAGTTATGTCGACTATACAGTTGTAGTTCCCAGTTATATCGACTATACAGTTGTAGTTGACCGGGAAGTTGTAGTTCCCAGTTATGTGGACTTTGAAGTTATAGCACATATTTGTGTTAACAGTGCAGTGCAGTTCCCAGATGTGTTGATTGAACAGTCGTAGTTCCCAATTATGTTGACGGAGATAGTCTCAATAAGCTATAAGCTTTCGGTTTTTATCCATTTTCGCTTTGTATGCAATATATATGTACTGTCCATTATGAACGAATACATTATGTTTAAACCAATTATGTTGACGGAGATAGTCTCAATAAGCTATAAGCTTTCGGTTTTTATCCATTTTCGCTTTGTATGCAATATATATGTACTGTACATTATGAACGAATACATTATGTTTAAACCAATTATGTTGACAGTTTGATTTGATACATTTGATACACAGGGATTCAGCATCTTGTTACATTCTAATAATCCAATCAGAACGCTCGTTTCAACGCGAATTGCACCGCTATAGATATTTTCAAAACAAATTGAAAATGCTACGAAATCTCTTTTTGACGTACATTTTTGCCGAATAAACCTACACGTTAGTGTAAACACATTTTATTGATAATGTTATTCACAGTTAAAACTCTCCCGTCGAAGATTTTTTTTTGTTGCTGACAGAACCCGTGTCCTAGTATGGAAATGTGACCTACTATGGTCAATGTCTGTGGCAATTGTTTGCAAAGTATACATGCACGCAGCTTAAAGTTGTGTTTTATTTGAAGAACAATATAAAGACTCGGGATAGGCGTTGTATTTGGACAGATTTGTACAACATTGTTTCAGATAGGGCCATTTTACTGATCGATGCGAAATCTGACATCCCACAGAGTAGAATCCCTGTACTTAAATATATATACTAGTACCCCCAAACGTGCCGAATCCCTGTGATTTGATACATGTATGGTGAACATTGTGAACAAACTCACCACCGATATCAGTTGCAGGTTCGCTCCCTATCAGGGACACGTGATAACTGGTGATATGTGAGAAAGCTGTCAGTCGCTTACGGAGGTTGGAGAGCCTTACCAATGACAGTTGGGTGGTCCACTCTCCACCACAACAGACTGACCTCCCAATAATAGTCAGAAAATGATTGATGGGCAGTAGAAGAAACTATAATTAGTATAATATACGAATAACTTACAGGATTATTAATCCCATAGCCTATAATGCTCCCTACCTCGTCCCACATAGTCAGCGCGGTTATTTAATGAATTTATAAAGTATCTATAGCATATCGTGTCCTTATCATAATTAATTCATATTATAGCACTGTCTATGTAATAACTAATTCATATCATAACACTGTCTATGTAATAACTAATTCATATTATAGCACTGTCCATGTAATAACTAATTCATATTATAGCACTGTCTATGTAATAACTAATTCATATTATAGCACTGTCTATGTAATAACTAATTCATATCATAACACTGTCCATGTAATAACTAATTCATATTATAGCACTGTCCATGTAATAACTAATTCATATTATAGCACTGTCCATGTAATAACTAATTCATATTATAGCACTGTCCATGTAATAACTAATTCATATTATAGCACTGTCCATGTAATAACTAATTCATATCATAACTTGTCCATTTCACAACTAATTCAATTCATAATTCATCCATTTCACAACTAAACCAATTCATAATTCATCCATGTCACAACTAAACCAATTCATAATTCATCCATTTCACAACTAAACCAATTCATAATTCATCCATTTCACAACTAAATCAATTAATAATGTATCCATTTCACAACTAATTCATATCATAACTTGTTAATATCATGGTTAATTAATATCTATCATAAATTGTCCATATCACAACTAATTCATATCATAACTTGTTAATATCATGGTTAATTAATATCTATCATAACTTGTCCATATCACAACTAATTCATATCATAACTTGTTAATATCACAACATTGCAGAATAAAGAAACACTATCTAATCATATTAACTCAATGTTTAATATTGTTAATATAGATGCATGGTCAGTTGCATATTATCCACGTGGCCCGCATTCCAATTCACTGTAGACAAAGCGAACAGATATTTCAGAGGTAAGAGTTCATCGTCTCTTTTAACATTTGGTACGTGTGTTCCAGGGCCATTGCATCAATATGTCTACATCCTCGCGAGTGGCTTCACATTACATGCAAATACAGGAAGATAGAATGTTGAAAAACTGACACAGACCGTTCGTCAATGAGAAACAGTACATGTAGTCTGTCACTGCCCGTGAATACTAATTAGAACAGAGATTTGGTCATCTTAGTTGGTTTCCTCTGTTTTTATCGATGTGTCTTCACTGAACTGTGTACAGAACAGCATATTTCCATAACTCCCGAGTATTTATTTGGGTTGAATATCTAGTACATCTTGGAAGTTATCATCCCCTGAATATTATGTTACTAATGTGTTACTATGATCCGCGATGACTGTGCTTTAGTTCTTTATAATCCAGAGTATTTATTTGTGTCCAATATCTAGTTCATCTTAGAAGTCACACTCCCTTAATATATACATGTATCGTTAACAATATTATAACACGTAAACTATTCATACACAGGCACGTGTATCAACAGTATTAGTTTAACAGAGATACAACAAGGTATAGATTGAATTAATATTATCAATATGAATTGTCACTTACCATGTTCTGTGAATATCAATATTACAATTCTCGTCAACAATCATTGCACTAAACATTATCATTGTAACGAAACGCACTCGTATGATGATGATGATGATGATGATGATGATGATGATGATGCTGCTGCTGCTGCTGCTGATGATGATGACGATTTATGTCACTTACCGTGGTCTGTGATTTAAGTATTACAACTCCCGCCAACACTGATGATTACTGCACTAAAACATCTCGATTTAACGAAACACACCCGTAGGATGATGATGATAATAATGATGCTACTGATGATGATGAAAACGACGATGAGCTTAAACTACGCTCGCCGCCTGCGAACCACATGGGCGAGCAGTCACACTTACTCACACACCTGTATTAATAAACACAATCGGCTAATAAATATAATCTTACTAACTATTCTTGGTCTACCTTCAATCGAGATCACACATTATAGTGTACTGTTTGGATGAGACTGCGGTAAAATGTATATATATAGAGAGATATCCCATTCTTCAGTTGATTTGAGCGTAATATCTATCTATACGATATCATATTTGTGTGGTGATTGTAACGTCGACCAATTTAATACTATGGTATGCGATATCAAAGTATACCAGCAATCGTGTGCATGCGCTTATCTCTTCCTTATAGGCCACACAGTATAAAATATTCAGACATACTGTATATATACTGAGTCAAAAAAGAAACGATACCTGGTGTTTATGTGTCTATAGTTTCAACATTTATTAAGAACATTCTTTAAAAATGCATAAGATGATAGTCCAACATGTTTGAAAGAGGAGCACATAAAGCATAATGAGCCTCCGAAACTGTCTGCTGCGTGATGACGTAATTCGTCGGACAGGGGTCTAATGGAGTTTTCACACAGACGTCAATACCGAGTATGGGCACCATTTGCGTCTCTCACTGCAATGCACCGCCGTCGCATCGAACGGAAGAGTGTCTGAATCTCTTGCTGGTCAATATTTGTCCACTCCTGACGCAAAACATCCCTCAGTTGGTTTAACGTTACCGGCTGACGTCGTCTGACGCGGCGGTCTAACGTATCCCACAAATGTTCTATGGGTGACAAGTCTGGTGACAAAGCAGGCCACGGCAGGGTTTCAATATTGTTCTGCTCCAATAATGTGGTGGAAATCCGAGCAGTATGACACCTGGCGTTGTCCTGTTGGAACAGTGTGACGTTTCTGTTGGCGTTAAAGAACGGCACAACAACTGGCGCAAGGATCTCATCACAGTACCGCTGGGCGTTTAGGTTCCCGTCCACCACTAACAGTTCAGTGCGACTACCGAAGGTGATACCGCCCCACGCCATAACGCTTCCGCCCCCGAACAGATCGACCTGACGTACACATGCGTCGGCGTAACGTTCACCGCGTCTGCGATATACCCGCTCTCTGCCATCCGTTCGACGCAAACAGAACCGCGATTCATCGCTAAACATCACCGAATTCCACTGTAACCGAGTCCAGCGAGCACGTTCCGTCGTCCATTCCCGCCGTACGTCACGGTGACGTCGTGTCAGGATGGGTCCAACGTATGGCCGATAGGCACGAATGCCACGTTCACCGAGCCGGTTCCTGACTGTTTGTGCACTGATGCGATTGTTGGTCATCCCAGGAGTAACGGCAGCTGTGTGCGTAGCAGGTAGGAACCGGTCACGTAAATGTGACGTCCGAATGTGACGGTCCTGTTCACGCGTCGTCACACGTGGTCGACCAGATCTTGGACGGTCGTCCACCGATCCATGTGTTCGATAACGTCGAAGTAGACGTGTTATCGTGATCCGCGTAACCCCGAGTCGATTTGCGACGTCACGCTGACGTAAACCGCCGTCAATCATGCCAATGGCACGCATTCTCTGATTGCGGTTTAGCCTAGGCATTTTGTTAGAGGTAACAATGGGTATGTAAGGTGTTTTTCCTCGATGATAATGCAATACCAGTACAATAAACCGGTTTTCCGATTTGTACATGTGTAGGAAGTTGTCTTTGTTGAGGAGCACGTGCAAATCGGAAATTCAGCGTTCCAGGATTATCGGGTGTTTATTTACCTGTGTTTATGGTTGGCTGACGTTGCAATAAGATACCCGGTACTGATACGTAATAATATATTAAACCTTTCTATGGTTTTATCCGTTTTACGTCATTTTTAGTTTGGTATCGTTTCTTTTTTGACTCAGTATATATAGAGAGAATAGTAAGCTATGTTACTGTCTTATAAATCTATAAGGCGAGTTGGAGAAATGATGCCTGGCTCATCTCTGCTCTGCTCGGAGAGGAGCCTAATACATATATTAAGGGAGTGTGACTTCTAAGAGATATATATCAGACAATACTCTTATACATGTACATGCATTATATTTATCTTTTGATATAAAAGAAGCTTTAGAAAAAATAAGTTTTAGCGACAAAACATTACAGAACATTCACGAAGAAACGTTGATTAGACAGTCCGTTTTGTACGTTGTTGCGCATGGATGTAGAGTAAATTCTTCTATGGCAATCCCATTAATATTCGGGGCTATATTCATAACCTAAATTATAATGTATGAGAGTATGTGTATGTGTTATACGTTTATTTATCGTCGCTACCGGTTGCCCATATGAGCGACGCATCATGAAGAGATTAGTCATTTTAGATATGTGGACGATAGTGCAATGATACAGACATAAACCCATTACAGTGTCTCATACAGTTCTTTTACGTGCACGGTGTAAAGCACTGACACGAGACCTCGGCTTAATGTCCCATCTGAAAGACTGATCATTTATCATATTATGGTGGATCGAACGTGCGATCCCTGGATTACCAGTCCAGCGTGTTACCACTGGACTACAGATCCGTCTATGTATGAGAGTAGACTTTAGAGGGCATGTTTATATCTGTCTCAACACTGACAAAACCAACTGATGGATTGCCACTCTGATCATGTGTAAGAAATCTTTCTGAAACATCATAACCAGAAAACCAATACAAATTCTGACAACTCCCCTTTTTGCATTGATATTGAACAAGCACATGTCTGGGCCACTTAGTTTTTCGCCATTTGTGACCAATACACCGTTACCTCAATTCAAAAATCAGTATGTCTCTCAAATATTTCATGACATTTCCAGGTGTTTGAATATATAAATTGATAGACATTTGTCTAAGCCACCGGGTGTGGTAATGTGTTACTGACGTTAACAATTGAATGCAAACAACAAGGGGGGGGGGGAGGGTCATGGCTAGCAAATTGGTAAGAAACATTGGAGATATTGTTGAAAAGTAATTCCAAATTAATGTATACCTCGGTACGCCAAAACCATTTTAATGCATATATGTTTATATATAAACACAGTCAAACAAAATTCAACACAATAAGTCAGACATAGCATACACGATGAGTTGCACCACACGTTATATCAATATTACATTCGGCCCTGCCCTCGTTTTGACCGTTCGTAAACACGAGCAAACAACATATCCCCGGCTGACCTAATGTGGTTATGTGCACGTTGCGGCAGCATGAAATTCCGGGATCTACTGGTTGTCGATCTTTCAACAAGGGATACACGCTCCAGCATAGTTATTCTACAGAAGTGGTGGAGGTATGACGACCTAGACGACTGTCTGTTAACTGTCGGTACTGATCAGTGATGTCATGCTGTGTGCTGCGAAACAGCCAACAGTGAGGCCCCTAAAAGGGGCCGCCGTTCAGAAAAGAAGTACTATGGATGCTATGTCACACATACTAGGCAAATGAAGACCGTCTCTGTGTTGTAACTACTAGACAAGCAACTCGACGTACATAGTTATGTATCTTAGAAAATACAGTCGCATTATGTTTCTGTGGCGACTATAAACACGTTATTGTATATATTGAGATTCTTTGAGATTCTTTGAGACTCTTTGAGATTCTTTGATAATGTTAACTCTTTCAGCGCCGAATAAATTCAAAGCATGTCTTATCATGATCTATGTTGTTTGCTATTTGGACAGGTGCTTCACCTCCATTGTCTGAAGAGCAATCAGCATATAGCCTGACCAGGCGGCACATTCTGTTCTGTCTGATCGGGTTCTCTGCTGTTTGCAATGTCGCTTTTGCATTGGCGGTGAAAGAGTTACTAATGCATGTGTTCAAGTATTTTGGGTACTTTAACTGAATGCTTAATACGTATTTAGGAGTCTTTTTGGTGTATTGTGTGTCTTGGGGTGACTAGTCGCTCTCAAGAACTGTGCATCGTTTCGTATCAACATTCTAAGTTACAGTTAATGTCTAGTATGTATGTTAACTGATCGTTTGGTACGAGCCATACTCATATTTCTAGCTTTTTGTAATTAATAGCTAACATGTGTGTTCACGTATACATATAGTATCGTGTTCCATTTCATTGATCATGTTTGTATCATGCGCGTACCGGTATTCGGACCTCTATCCTCTAGTGTCCTCAAATCGTGATACCTTCATTTTCGTTACCCCGTAAGTATTTACAATACTGAGCGCGATCGGTGTTTTCTGACGTCACCAATCAGGAATAGATAGTGTCAACGGTCATTTTCCATATTTGGCAACAACACTGTCATTTAATGTGAAGGTCAAAATAGACTGGGTTACAATTTTAATTAGTGTAAGGGAGATAGTTTTGGAGACTTCTCTTATATTGTGTTGAGGTCCATACAGTGTTACTGTCATCGTCAACTAGGCGATGTGTCATGTAGTGTAGTGTACTTAACGGAATAGTTTTTAATTTAGGTTTATGGCAGTCCACCACCTACAAAGCGAAAGTACAGGCAATATTCATCAACAACCCTTACAAATGGGCACAGTGTGACCATTGGACCCACCTCATTTACTGTTCAAAAGTCAGGTTTACAAGATTAGGTGATGGATTCAGGTGTCAACATGTGAACATGCTTGTTAAACTGTGAAAGTGTTCACTGTGAAAAGAAATATTCATCAAAATAATAGAAATTATCATTATGCTGCATAAAACGTGTTCGTTTTATATTTACACCGATTCGATGTTACGCAAAATTGATTTTCTGAAAGGTCACGAAAACTCCGGTACCAGTCACCACAGATGTCGGTTTCGGGTCATGGTAAAATGACAGCGCCCGTTGTTATTTACGTAGTCATATTCATTTCTAATTCTTTGGAATAAAAGAGGAACGTTACTTTATTTGCATCATACATTTAGAAACTATGTAGTTTTAAGATTCGTTTTGTTGAATGCCGATGATTTCTTATCATAACGGAAACCGGAAACTCGAGGGTACGGTTTGTATTTAAAGTGAGTAACTTCTAATGTTAAATAATATTACAATGTCAATTGATAATTGTTGTATTTAATGCGCTAACTAAACTCAGATTGCATAACAACTATCACACTATAATTTCACTCACTATGGCACCAAAAAGGGACCTGTGTTCAGTAACAGAAATGTGTTTTCCGGCATTTTTAACATGACTGACACGTGACCTTGCAGAGTGATCAACAATGATAAACACATAGTTCATTATATATACTTCTGCTTATCGCCTTAAGGGATTTTTATGGCAAAAAATGCATGCCATTAGTGAAAATATAATGTTCATATGTATCTGGTTTTAGCAGTTCTAGCACGTACCATATAAACCAAGCACCTGCTACTGACAGCCATGACGTCATATGCAAACAATTCGAAAATAGATGGACATCAAAAACTTCAAAAAGGCGATTGCTGTGCTTGTATTGTATACATATAAGCAGTAAACTGTGATTAACCTCATACCGCACAATTGTTTGCCAATATAACCAGGCTTATTTACAGTTCAGTCAATAGACCTGATCACAATCGCTATTTTTGCACGAGTATTTCCGAGCAATCCGATGATCTGGATGTATACTGTTTGCCCTCAACACACAGGCATGTGGCTACTATAAGGCACTGAAAGCGTGGGCCTGATGTCCCAGAAAATATTAAAAAACCCAAAATGCAATAAAAACTGTCGGGGGTGGGGGTATGACGAAGAGTTGGGTTGTCAACTCGAATGTCATATAATTATACAGTCTGCACAACATAAAAAGTCAAACTTTCATATCTCTGAAAATATCGATATTTGAACATTTGGTGATAATTTAAATGCGCCATTGACGTTCTAAGATTCAAAATAGCGGTATGTACGATAAGTGAATACAAGTATGATGTCAACATTGTTTATCAAGATACCCGATTCACGGCTAACAAGGGGATTAACTCATATTGTGGACTGAGTCCAGTGATTATTAGAGTAACTTCGCTTGCCCAAAAAGATGATATTAGATTCGTAGATTCCAAATGAACTAATTTTGAAGTAAACAGCGGACTGCCATACTTCACTTCTGTACTGCTGGCCATTGAGACCATATGCACGTGCAACAGCCCTATCAGCAGCTTGCTGCAAACACAAAATTGTATAACACTTTATTATGCTGCCTGGAAAATCGGCTCAAGCACGGCAGCTTTGTTAATGGGAGGGCTGTAAATACTGTTGTTGGACCCCAACAAATGTGCGCTTTCCCGATTAAAGCAGCATTACATCGTAATAAAGGATGTTTTGGGTAGAATATAAATACTAATGTGTGTGTGTTTACAAAAATCGAAATAGTCGCCCAGAAACGATACAATTCCAATAAATATAAACCGTCGTATACGCGAATTTGTTTATCAACACACGAACTGTAAACACGCACGGCGCGCATGCGTGAAACAACAGAGTATGTAGAAAACAACGTATATATTTTGAACATGCAAGACTATCTATATATCGTCCTCTAATGTCGAACCCATCGCGGGGATGTAGACATGTCACTAAAAGACTTAGATAACAGAGGTATGAATCAACATCTCAAGTAATTTAATTAAAAAAGACAACGTGGGTCAAATGGGGACGATGCATTCCGAATGTAAACAAGTACGGACGATGCGTTCTGGTTGTAAACAAATGCGTGAGCGATCGATTCAGAATGTCCTACTTTCGGTTTCGAGTTTGTTTTATCGCAAAAAAACATTGTTTACCAATTGAACATAAGTATACAAAGTATAATGTTAGAATGTGTAGCAGCATTGCTACCCATACGTAAAATTTGAATTTTTCAAATATCTTTTATTTCACACGATGTAAAGCTGCTTTAATATACATGTATTACTATTTCTTTCAAGATAAATTCAGAAACAACGAGCATAGTTGTCTTTGGGCACCCCGATTTTCGCCCGCAGAAATTATCACATAAACAATTTCATCCACGCAAACAAGAGATGATAGTTAAACACGGTGAGCTTCAGGAGTGTGTGTCTCAATCTTCTTCCAAATATCGTCGCATACAATGACCAGGGATGCATGGGTGTATCTATGCAATCGCCTGTTAAACTTGATTTATTTTACAACGATTGCGAAGCAAGTTTTAACAACTTCTATTAATCACTCTCGTTGGCGCGGATGAAAGAGTATACAATGTATGTTGTAACTTTCGTGTGGAAACCGGAGTACTCGGAGAAAACTCACCTGTCCGATATGGCGACCACCGTACCATCTCACATTCTTCCTGGTCCGAGGATTGAACCATTGGTGAGTAGCGAGCGCGCTAACCACTGCGCTAATCGCTTGCCTGTGGTCAGGCTACTTGATTTACTGTGTCATTTGCTTGAGTTCTGGGCTAACATTGTCTCTAGATCTTTCTCATTTGATAACATGCTGTCAGTATGTATATTGGTATATATTGTGGGCTAATGAATGGACATTTGAAAATTAGCATTTCAATTTTCTGCTTATCACATTTCTATCTGTGAAAATTATCTCGCTCCCAAAGTTCATCATTTTCCTATTGATACTTTTTGATTATCAAATGTACAGTAGTAGTAATTGTTGTTGTTGTTTAGTTGCGGTTTATGTTGCACCGGAATTGAAAAGGACAGATAATATGATGTTTCTGGTTTCATTTAGTTGAACACGAAACTACGAGTCACGGAATAAATATTTACAATAGCTATAGATGCGGCGATAACTACTTCTCAGACAAATACATAACAAACGAATTATGATGACCCTCGGCAAACCTTCCCGTAATTAATAATGTTTGTTTCTGAAAGAATAACGAACAATACTACATTTAATTTATTACAATGTCATAGAAAGAACTCATAATATGCTGGTCCAATCAGTGTCAAGCATGTTGTATATTGAGTGCGCATGTGTGATGTTGACGTCGTTACTAAGACGCCACGACGTCAATAATACAACGCTTTCAAAAGATAAAACACGCTAAACAATCGATTTCAATATTATTATTAAAAATTAAATGGAGAAGGAAGCAAGAAATAGCATATGGCGAAGGTTTTCTAAATATGTGAAAGGTAGCAAAATCGGACAGTTTGCACGACGTGTGAATAGATTGATGGACGCATGTAAAGGAAAAACGAAGATGTATACCGCCGGTTAGTGCAATTATCCACAGACTAATTTGCTTATACTTATTTTTGTTCCATTAATGTCAAGCTTATTGCAGGGACCTAACCATGATTTCCTGGGCAGGCTTTGCCTACCTAAGCGGTTAACCAGTACTAAGCAATGTGTGTGTTAATTGCGGGGATGCTTTGCTCAATGACACTACATACGTGGCCTGATCGAGTATTGAACCTGGGACCTTTCGATTCCAAATCCAACACTTTACCACAGGATCACGGATGCCACACTTATTTTGGAGGATAGTGCAATTAAGATACAATAGAACATACGACTCCAGACTCATCCCTATTTTTTTACATTCCGATGCATAAGCAGCCGATTTCATAGATACGCCACATGCACATCTTGTTTATCACATGGCATCTAAGGTACACGGTCAAATCGTACGATAGTCACCCTGTTGTATAATTCCATCGACGTTTTATTTTCGTATTTCTAAAACAAGGCTTTTACTGTAAATGTTGTTGATATTTGAAGTGAATTTCTGGTCATTCAATAAAATCGAAAATCGCCGCGAACAACGGCCGTGGGTGGGTACGGCGTATGACAAGGCCATGAGTCGCGTTGACTAGGGTACGATTTTACTGGATACATATGAAAGAGTTACGCGGGGCGTATCTGTACAATCGGCTGCCTATATGTGTGGTCCCGTGTATGACCGATACATGATACCTCGGTTTATACACAGACACTTGGCGAACGGTCCATTTGCATATGTTAACACTTTGACAGACCATTTAGCTTTTGGTAATGATTAAATGTTGTAAATTTTTCGACAGACATCCCTATTCAAGTGTAGGCCACGACCAGAACCCAAAGCCCAGATATCATCAACAAAGTGATGTACTATATTAATATATAGTGGCAATGCTAAAGAAACGATCATTACACTTTTATATATGTTTGTATTTCTAAAAATAAGGTGTGATGTGTAGTTACAACAACAATCAGAGATACTTGTCGCAAATAGTGTAAATGGTAAGCAAATCAAAAGTGTAAGGAAACTATGTGTTCGGTAGATAGACAGAATGCAAACATTCCCAACTATTACTTTGCTACCCTGGATAAATCCGGACAGATTGTCCACCGATGCATCACATGTGGTTCCTTGTAGTATAATTTAATATACATTACACTGATATGGTACTATAGTTCAATTTATAAATAAAGTATTTAGACGTTATTTATTTTACAACAATCGCGAAACAAGCTTTAACAACTTGTATCAATCACGCTCGTCGGCACGGATGAAAGCGTATAAGTATGTTGCACCCGGAGTAAACCCACCTGTCTGACCTGGTTACCACAGTACAATCTCACAGACCGAGAGGTCCGAGGATCAACAGCGAGCGTGCTAACCTCTACGTTAATCGGACAGCTTTCAATGGAACGAGTTTTTAATAATACGTAAACATTATTTTTGTAGATGACGCAGTTTCCCTTGCACCATCTGAGGCAAGTGTTGCCCCTTCCGAGGCGAGTGTTGCCCCATCAGAGGCGAGTGTTGCTTCATCCGAGGCAAGTGTTGCCGCATCCGAGGCGAGTGTTGCCCCATCAGAGGCAAGTGTTGCCCCATCCGAGGCAAGTGTTACATCCTCCGAGGTGAGTGTTGCATCCTCGGATGTCAGTAGTGTATCGTCGGAGGTCAGCCTCACTCCCTCGGAATGTAGCATGTCACCCTCCGAATACGAACGGGTGGTAAAAGAAATTGAAAGACTGGAGGCTTCCATAGTGAAAGATAAAGCCCATTTGAAGTATTTGGAAGAACTTTGAGGTTAGTTAATTTCTTAAGTATTTGTCTATCATTTAACAACAGTACACATTCATTAGACAAACGCAGTGTCTGTTTCTTATATTGTGGATTTAGGTTAGAAACTGACAGGGGGCTTTTCAAATCAAAACACAGTTTGGAGGTTTAAGTTAGAGACACGTTAATTAGGCTAGACATTATTCAAATATCCCAACCATAACTGTTTTGTTACAACTGATTTTGCGCTGTGTGTTATTCTGGAAATAAAATGTTTAAACTAAGTTAGAGACACGCTATGAGGCTTTATGTAGCATTATGGGACCTTGTGTTAGTAACACATACGAAACTTTAAACTTGATGCGCATAGGGAGGTTTTAAGTGATGGTCGATGAATGGGGTTTAAGCTAGAATAACATTGTTGGCGATGATAAAGAAACTTCTCTATGGGTTTTAAGTTAGAAAGGCATATTGGGGGCGTTAAGCTAGAAATGCATTATATGCCTTAGCAGTTAGACAGATCTATAAAGGCATATTGTTCGAATCTTTAACTAAGACACGGCATCATTTCTATTTTCAGGTGTGACGAGGCATCTAGAAATGAATTTTAGTTTTGTATAAATTGATTACAAAACATGAACTAAATTGTTTCTTCGTTTCTTTGAACTTATTTAACATTTAGCTGAACCCTAGTAAAAGGTGATGTCATATTATTCTGTAACACCCTGAGCAACAGATATAACACATGACATTCAACGTGAATAATCGTTTACCACGAAACTCGATTGAAGCAACTGCTTTTACCACAAAACTCAATTGAAGCAACTGATGGCGGGTTGCAGCTATATCAATCGATGTTCGTGTTTCAGTGTATCGACATTCTATATAAACCCGAAGTGTTGTATCACGTTGCATATGGTGTGTAGTAAATATGGCTTAGACGTGTATTACATACCGTTTTCCGAACACGAGCTCTCACTAGCAACAAAGTGTCGCCATAGTATACCACTGATCACGTGGGACGGTTCAGTAGTCAGTGCACATGATTGATCGTGAGTTCCATTCCCAACCCATGCATACCTGGTTCGTGAGTTCCATTCCCAACCAATGTATACATGGTTCGTGAGTTCCATTCCAAACCCATGCATACATGGTTCGTGAGTTATATTCCCAACCAATGCATACATGGTTCGTGAGTTCAATTCCCAACCAATGCATACATGGTTCGTGAGTTCCATTCCCAACCCATGCATACCTGGTTCGTGAGTTCCATTCCCAACCAATGTATACATGGTTCGTGAGTTCCATTCCCAACCCATGCATACATGGTTCGTGAGTTATATTCCCAACCAATGTATACATGGTTCGTGAGTTCAATTCCCAACCAATGCATACATGGTTCGTGAGTTCCATTCCCAACCAATGTATTCATGGTTCGTGAGTTCCATTCCCAACCCATGCATACAGGGTTCGTGAGTTATATTCCCAAGCAATGCATACCTGGTTCGTGAGTTCCATTCCCAACCAATGTATACATGGTTCGTGAGTTCAATTCCCAACCCATGCATACATGGTTCGTGAGTTATATTCCCAACCAATGCATACCTGGTTTGTGAGTTCCATTCCCAACCAATGCAACCATGGTTCGTGAGTTCCATTCACAACTCATACATACAGCGGTCGTGAGTTCCATATCCAACCCATACATACAGCGGTCGTGCGTTCCATATCCAACCCATACATACAGGGGGTCGTGCGTTCCATATCCAACCCATACATACAGCGGTCGTGAGTTCCATATCCAACCAATACATACAGGGGGTCGTGATCCAACCCATACATACAGCGGTCGTGCATTCCATATCCAACCCATACATACAGCGGTCGTGAGTTCCATTCCCAACCAATGCAACCATGGTTCTTGAGTTCCATATCCAACCCATACATACAGCGGTCGTGAGTTCCATTCCCAACCAATGCAACCATGGTTCTTGAGTTCCATATCCAACCCATACATACAGCGGTCGTGATTTCCATTCCCAACCCATACATACAGGGGATCGTGATTTCCATTCCCAGCCCATACATACAGCGGTCGTGAGTTCCATTCCCAACACATACATACAGCGGTCGTGATTTCCATTCGCAACCCATACATACAGGGGGTCGTGCGTTCCATATCCAACCCATACATACAGCGGTCGTGAGTTCCATATCCAACCCATACATACAGGGGGTCGTGCGTTCCATATCCAACCCATACATACAGCGGTCGTGCGTTCCATATCCAACCCATACATACAACGGTCGTGAGTTCCATATCCAACCCATACATACAGCGGTCGTGTGTTCCATATCCAACCCATACATACAGCAGTCGTGAGTTCCATATCCAACCCATACATACAGGAGGTCGTGTCGTGCATTCCATATCCAACCCATACATACAGCGGTCGTGTGTTCCATATCCAACCCATACATACAGCGGTCGTGAGTTCCATATCCAACCCATACATACAGCGGTCGTGCGTTCCATATCCAACCCATACATACAGCGGTCGTGAGTTCCATTCCCAACCAATGCAACCATGGTTCTTGAGTTCCATATCCAACCCATACATACAACGGTCGTGAGTTCCATTCCCAACCAATGCAACCATGGTTCTTGAGTTCCATATCCAACCCATACATACAACGGTCATGAGTTCCATTCCCAACCAATGCAACCATGGTTCGTGAGTTCCATTCCCAACCAATGCAACCATGGTTCGTGAGTTCCATATCCATCCCATACATACAGCGGTCGTGAGTTCCATTCTCAACCAATGTATACAGGGGATCGTGAGTTCCATTCCCAATCAATGCAACCATGGTTCGTGAGTTCCTTTCCCAACCCATACATACAGGGGGTCGTGCGTTCCATATCCAACCCATACATACAGCGGTCGTGAGTTCCATATCCAACCCATACATACAGGGGGTCGTGCGTTCCATATCCAACCCATACATACAGGGGGTCGTGAGTTCCATATCCAACCCATACATACAGCGGTCGTGAGTTCCATATCCAACCCATACATACAGCAGTCGTGCGTTCCATATCCAACCCATACATACAGCGGTCATGAGTTCCATTCTCAACCAATGTATACAGGGGATCGTGAGTTCCTTTCCCAATCAATGCAACCATGGTTCGTGAGTTCCTTTCCCAACCCATACATACAGCGGTCGTGAGTTCCATATCCATCCCATACATACAGTGGGTCATGAGTTCCATATCCAACCCATACATACAGCGGTCGTGAGTTCCATATCCAACCCATACATACAGCAGTCGTGTGTTCCATATCCAACCCATACATACAGCGGTCGTGAGTTCCATATCCAACCCATACATACAGCGGTCGTGAATTCCATATCCAACCCATACATACAGGGGGTCGTGAGTTCCATATCCAACCCATACATACAGGGGGTCGTGCGTTCCATATCCAACCCATACATACAGGGGGTCGTGAGTTCCATATCCAACCCATACATACAGGGGGTCGTGAGTTCCATATCCAACCCATACATACAGGGGGTCGTGAGTTCCATATCCAACCCATACATACAGGGGTCGTGAGTTCCATATCCAACCCATACATACAGCGGTCGTGAGTTCCATATCCAACCCATACATACAGGGGGTCGTGCGTTCCATATCCAACCCATACATACAGCGGTCGTGAGTTCCATTCCCAACCATGCAATCATGGTTCGTGTTTCCATTCCCACCCATTCATACAGCGATCGTGCATTCCATATCCAACCCATACATACAGGGTCGTGAGTTCCATATCCAACCCATACATACAGCGGTCGTGAGTTCCATATCCAACCCATACATACAGGGGTCGTGAGTTCCATCCAACCCATACATACAGCGGTCGTGAGTTCCATATCCACCCATACATACAGGTCGTGAGTTCCATATCCAACCCATACATACAGCGGTCGTGAGTTCCATATCCAACCCATACATACAGGGGTCGTGAGTTCCATATCCAACCCATACATACAGCGGTCGTGAGTTCCATATCCAACCCATACATACAGGGGGTCGTGAGTTCCATATCCAACCCATACATACAGCGGTCGTGAGTTCCATATCCAACCCATACATACAGCGGTCGTGAGTTCCATATCCAACCCATACATACAGCGGTCGTGAGTTCCATATCCAACCCATACATACAGCGGTCGTGAGTTCCATATCCAACCCATACATACAGCGGTCGTGAGTTCCATATCCAACCCATACATACAGCGGTCGTGAGTTCCATATCCAACCCATACATACAGCGGTCGTGAGTTCCATATCCAACCCATACATACAGGGGGTCGTGAGTTCCATATCCAACCCATACATACAGGGGGTCGTGAGTTCCATATCCAACCCATACATACAGGGGGTCGTGAGTTCCATATCCAACCCATACATACAGGGGGTCGTGAGTTCCATATCCAACCCATACATACAGGGGTCGTGAGTTCCATATCCAACCCATACATACAGCGGTCGTGAGACCACCACACAGGTCGTGTTCCATTCCAACCCATACATACAGCGGTCGTGAGTTCCATATCCAACCCATACATACAGGGGGTCGAGTTCCATATCCAACCCATACATACAGCGGTCGTGAGTTCCATATCCAACCCATACATACAGCGGTCGTGAGTTCCATATCCAACCCATACATACAGCGTCGTGAGTTCCATATCCAACCCATACAACGGTCGTGAGTTCCATATCCAACCCATACATACAGCGGTCGTGAGTTCCATATCCAACCCATACATACACGTGAGTTCCATATCCAACCCATACATACAGGGGTCGTGAGTTCCATATCCAACCCATACATACAGGGGTCGTGAGTTCCATATCCAACCCATACATACAGGGGGTCGTGAGTTCCATATCCAACCCATACATACAGGGGTCGTGAGTTCCATATCCAACCCATACATACAGCGGTCGTGAGTTCCATATCCAACCCATACATACAGCGGTCGTGAGTTCCATATCCAACCCATACATACAGCGGTCGTGAGTTCCATATCCAACCCATACATACAGCGGTCGTGAGTTCCATATCCAACCCATACATACAGCGATCGTGAGTTCCATATCCAACCCATACATACAGCGGTCGTGAGTTCCATATCCAACCCATACATACAGCGGTCGTGAGTTCCATATCCAACCCATACATACAGCGGTCGTGCATTGCATATCCAACCTATACATACAGGGGGTCGTGCGTTCCATATCCAAACCATACATACAGCGGTCGTGCGTTCCATATCCAACCCATATATACAGCGGTCGTGCGTTCCATATCCAACCCATACATACAGCGGTCGTGAGTTCCATTCCCAACCAATGCAACCATGGTTCGTGAGTTCCATTCCCATCCCATGCAAACATGGGCCGTGGGTTTCATTTCCAACACATGCATCCAGGGGTCATGATGTCCATTCCCAGCCCATGCATACAGGGTTCGTGAGTTATATTCCCAACCAATGCATACAGGGTACGCGAGTTCCATTCCCAGCCCATGTTTACAGGGTTCGTGAGTTCCATTCCAAATCAATGCATACAGTGGTAGTGAGTTCCATTCCCAACCCATGCATACAGGGTTCGTGAGTTCCATTCCAAATCAATGCATACAGTGGTAGTGAGTTCCATTCCAACCCATGCATACAGGGTTCGTGAGTTCCATATCCAATCAATGCATACAGGTAGTGAGTTCCATTCCAACCCATACATACAGGGTCGTGAGTTCCATTCCAAATCAATGCATACATGGTTCGTGAGTTTCATTCCCAACCCATGTTTACAGGGTTCGTGAGTTCCATTCCCAATCAATGCATACAGCGGTAGTCAGTTCCATTCCCAACTCATGCAAACAGGGTTCGTGAGTTCCATTCCCAACCCATGCATACAGGGGATTGCGGGTTTCATTCCCAGCCCCTGCATACAGGGGTCGTGAGTTTCATTCCCAATACATGGATCATGAGTTCCATTTGCAACCAATGCATATAGGGGTTGTATCCATCCATCCATCCATCCATCCATCCATCTATCTATATTCTTCACATTTACTATTCTGTCACATGACGTATACACCCATTTTCATTTGTGACCTGAACAAATCTTGGATTACTGTTTCCGTGTTACTTAGAACATATGATGTGTAGACTGGTTCTCATTAGAGTCCCAAAATGATCAATATTTACCATTCCGTCACATGTCGTATACATCCATTCTCATTTGTGACCTAAACAAATCTTGGATTAATGTTTCCATGTGACTTAGAACATATGATGTGTAGACTGGTTCTCATTATAGTCCAATAATGATAAATATTTACCAATCCGTCACGTGACAATTACATGTGTTCCATATCCAACCCATACATACAGCGGTCGTGAGTTCCATATCCAACCCATACATACAGCGGTCGTGAGTTCCATATCCAACCCATACATACAGGGGGTCGTGAGTTCCATATCCAACCCATACATACAGGGGGTCGTGCATTCCATATCCAACCCATACATACAGCGGTCGTGAGTTCCATATCCAACCCATACATACAGGGGGTCGTGCGTTCCAT
>CM026395.1:55228044-55280544 GCA_014843695.1 Archivesica marissinica
AATGGGGACGATGCATTCCGAATGTAAACAAGTACGGACGATGCGTTCTGGTTGTAAACAAATGCGTGAGCGATCGATTCAGAATGTCCTACTTTCGGTTTCGAGTTTGTTTTATCGCAAAAAAACATTGTTTACCAATTGAACATAAGTATACAAAGTATAATGTTAGAATGTGTAGCAGCATTGCTACCCATACGTAAAATTTGAATTTTTCAAATATCTTTTATTTCACACGATGTAAAGCTGCTTTAATATACATGTATTACTATTTCTTTCAAGATAAATTCAGAAACAACGAGCATAGTTGTCTTTGGGCACCCCGATTTTCGCCCGCAGAAATTATCACATAAACAATTTCATCCACGCAAACAAGAGATGATAGTTAAACACGGTGAGCTTCAGGAGTGTGTGTCTCAATCTTCTTCCAAATATCGTCGCATACAATGACCAGGGATGCATGGGTGTATCTATGCAATCGCCTGTTAAACTTGATTTATTTTACAACGATTGCGAAGCAAGTTTTAACAACTTCTATTAATCACTCTCGTTGGCGCGGATGAAAGAGTATACAATGTATGTTGTAACTTTCGTGTGGAAACCGGAGTACTCGGAGAAAACTCACCTGTCCGATATGGCGACCACCGTACCATCTCACATTCTTCCTGGTCCGAGGATTGAACCATTGGTGAGTAGCGAGCGCGCTAACCACTGCGCTAATCGCTTGCCTGTGGTCAGGCTACTTGATTTACTGTGTCATTTGCTTGAGTTCTGGGCTAACATTGTCTCTAGATCTTTCTCATTTGATAACATGCTGTCAGTATGTATATTGGTATATATTGTGGGCTAATGAATGGACATTTGAAAATTAGCATTTCAATTTTCTGCTTATCACATTTCTATCTGTGAAAATTATCTCGCTCCCAAAGTTCATCATTTTCCTATTGATACTTTTTGATTATCAAATGTACAGTAGTAGTAATTGTTGTTGTTGTTTAGTTGCGGTTTATGTTGCACCGGAATTGAAAAGGACAGATAATATGATGTTTCTGGTTTCATTTAGTTGAACACGAAACTACGAGTCACGGAATAAATATTTACAATAGCTATAGATGCGGCGATAACTACTTCTCAGACAAATACATAACAAACGAATTATGATGACCCTCGGCAAACCTTCCCGTAATTAATAATGTTTGTTTCTGAAAGAATAACGAACAATACTACATTTAATTTATTACAATGTCATAGAAAGAACTCATAATATGCTGGTCCAATCAGTGTCAAGCATGTTGTATATTGAGTGCGCATGTGTGATGTTGACGTCGTTACTAAGACGCCACGACGTCAATAATACAACGCTTTCAAAAGATAAAACACGCTAAACAATCGATTTCAATATTATTATTAAAAATTAAATGGAGAAGGAAGCAAGAAATAGCATATGGCGAAGGTTTTCTAAATATGTGAAAGGTAGCAAAATCGGACAGTTTGCACGACGTGTGAATAGATTGATGGACGCATGTAAAGGAAAAACGAAGAT
Source organism: Archivesica marissinica (assembly GCA_014843695.1). Classification (NCBI taxonomy): domain Eukaryota; kingdom Metazoa; phylum Mollusca; class Bivalvia; order Venerida; family Vesicomyidae; genus Archivesica; species Archivesica marissinica. The sequence goes on from CM026395.1 coordinate 55,229,585, forward strand.
GTATACCGCCGGTTAGTGCAATTATCCACAGACTAATTTGCTTATACTTATTTTTGTTCCATTAATGTCAAGCTTATTGCAGGGACCTAACCATGATTTCCTGGGCAGGCTTTGCCTACCTAAGCGGTTAACCAGTACTAAGCAATGTGTGTGTTAATTGCGGGGATGCTTTGCTCAATGACACTACATACGTGGCCTGATCGAGTATTGAACCTGGGACCTTTCGATTCCAAATCCAACACTTTACCACAGGATCACGGATGCCACACTTATTTTGGAGGATAGTGCAATTAAGATACAATAGAACATACGACTCCAGACTCATCCCTATTTTTTTACATTCCGATGTATAAGCAGCCGATTTCATAGATACGCCCCATGCACATCTTGTTTATCACATGGCATCTAAGGTACACGGTCAAATCGTACGATAGTCACCCTGTTGTATAATTCCATCGACGTTTTATTTTCGTATTTCTAAAACAAGGCTTTTACTGTAAATGTTGTTGATATTTGAAGTGAATTTCTGGTCATTCAATAAAATCGAAAATCGCCGCGAACAACGGCCGTGGGTGGGTACGGCGTATGACAAGGCCATGAGTCGAGTTGACTAGGGTACGATTTTACTGGATACATATGAAAGAGTTACGCGGGGCGTATCTGTACAATCGGCTGCCTATATGTGTGGAACATGAGACCTCGGTTTATACACAGACACTTGGCGAACGGTCCATTTGTATCTGTTAACACTTTGACAGACCATTTAGCTTTTGGTAATGATTAAATGTTGTACATTTTTCGACAGACATCCCTATTCAAGTGTAGGCCACGACCCGAACCCAAAGCCCAGATATCATCAACACAGTGATGTACTATATTAATATATGCTGGCAATGCTAAAGAAACGATCATTACACTTGTATATATGTTTGTATTTCTAAAAATAAGGTGTGATGTGACTTGTCGCAAATAGTGTAAATGGTAAGCAAATCAAAAGTGTAAGGAAACTATGTGTTCGGTAGATAGACAGAATGCAAACATTCCCAACTATTACTTTGCTACCCTGGATAAATCCGGACAGATTGTCCACCGATGCATCACATGTGGTTCCTTGTAGTATAATTTAATATACATTACACTGATATGGTACTATAGTTCAATTTATAAATAAAGTATTTAGACGTTATTTATTTTACAACAATCGCGAAACAAGCTTTAACAACTTGTATCAATCACGCTCGTCGGCACGGATGAAAGCATATACGTATGTTGCAGCCGGAGTAAACCCACCTGTCTGATCTGGTTACCACAGTACAATCTCACAGACCGAGAGGTCCGAGGATCAACAGCGAGCGTGCTAACCTCTACGTTAATCGGACAGCTTTCAATGGAACGAGTTTTTAATAATACGTAAACATTATTTTTGTAGATGACGCAGTTTCCCTTGCACCATCTGAGGCAAGTGTTGCCCCTTCCCAGGCGAGTGTTGCTCCATCAGAGGCGAGTGTTGCTTCATCCGAGGCGAGTGTTGCCGCATCCGAGGCGAGTGTTGCCCCATCAGAGGCAAGTGTTGCCCCATCCGAGGCAAGTGTTGCCCCTTCCGAGGCGAGTGTTGCTCCATCAGAGGCGAGTGTTGCTTCATCCGAGGCAAGTGTTGCCGCATCCGAGGCGAGTGTTGCCCCATCAGAGGCAAGTGTTGCCCCATCCGAGGCAAGTGTTGCATCCTCCGAGGTGAGTGTTGCATCCTCGGATGTCAGTAGTGTATCGTCGGAGGTCAGCCTCACTCCCTCGGAATGTAGTATGTCACCTTCCGAATACGAACGGGTGGTAAAAGAAATTGAAAGACTGGAGGCTTCCATAGTGAAAGATAAAGCCCATTTGAAGTATTTGGAAGAACTTTGAGGTTAGTTAATTTCTTAAGTATTTGTCTATCATTTAACAACAGTACACATTCATTAGACAAACGCAATGTCTGTTTCTTATATTGTGGATTTAGGTTAGAAACTGACAGGGGGCTTTTAAAATCAAAACACAGTTTGGAGGTTTAAGTTAGAGACACGTTAATTAGGCTAGAAATTATTCAAATATCCCAACCATAACTGTTTTGTTACAACTGATTTTGCGCTGTGTATTATTCTGGAAATAAAATGTTTAAACTAAGTTAGAGACACGCTATGAGGCTTTATGTAGCATTATGGGACCTTGTGTTAGTAACACATACGAAACTTTAAACTTGATGCGCATAGGGAGGTTTTAAGTGATGGTCGATGAATGGGGTTTAAGCTAGAATAACATTGTTGGCGATGATAAAGAAACCCCTCTATAGGTTTTAAGTTAGAAAGGCATATTGGGGACGTTAAACTAGAAATGCATTATATGCCTTAGCAGTTAGACAGATCTATAAAGGCATATTGTTCGAATGTTTAACTAAGACACGGCATCATTTCAATTTTCAGGTGTGACGAGGCATTTAGAAATGAATTTTAGTTTTGTATAAATTGATTACAAAACATGAACTAAATTGTTTCTTCGTTTCTTTGAACTTATTTAACATTTAGCTGAACCCTAGTAAAAGGTGATGTCATATTATTCTTTAACACCCTGAGCAACAGATATAACACATGGCATTCAACGTGAATACTCGTTTACCACGAAACTCGATTGAAGCTACTGCTTTTACCACGAAATATATTGAAGCAACTGATGGCGGGTTGCAGCTATATCAATCGATGTTCGTGTTTCAGTGTATCGACATTCTATATAAACCCGAAGTGTTGTATCACGTTGCATATGGTGTGTAGTAAATATGGCATAGACGTGTTACATACCGTTTTCCGAACACGAGCCCTCACTAACAACAAAGTGTCGCCATAGTATACCAATGATCACGTTCAGTAGTCAGTGCACATGGTTGATCGTGAGTTCAATTCCCAACCCATGCATACAGGGTTCGTGAGTTATATTCCCAACCTGTGTATACATGGTTCGTGAGTTCCATTCCCAACCAATGCATACATGGTTCGTGAGTTCCATTCCCAACCCATGCATACCTGGTTCGTGAGTTCCATTCCCAACCAATGTATACATGGTTCGTGAGTTCCATTCCCAACCCATGCATACCTGGTTCGTGAGTTCCATTCCCAACCAATGTATACATGGTTCGTGAATTCCATTCCCAACCCATGCATACATGGTTCGTGAGTTATATTCCCAACCAATGCATACATGGTTCGTGAGTTCAATTCCTAACCAATGCATACATGGTTCGTGAGTTCCATTCCTAACCAACGCATATATGGTTCGTGAGTTCCATATCCAACCCATGCATACAGGGTTCGTGAGGTCCATTCCCAACCCATGCATACAGGGGGTCGTGAGTTCCATTCCCAACCAATGTATACATGGTTCGTGAGTTACATTCCCAACCCATGCATACAGGGTTCGTGAGTTATATTCCCAAGTAATGCATACCTGGTTCGTGAGTTCCATTCCCAACCAATGTATACATGGTTCGTGAGTTCAATTCCCAACCCATGCATACAGGGTTCGTGAGTTATATTCCCAAGCAATGCATACCTGGTTCGTGAGTTCCATTCCCAACCAATGTATACATGGTTCGTGAGTTCAATTCCCAACCCATGCATACAGGGTTCGTGAGTTATATTCCCAACCAATGCATACATGGTTCGTGAGTTCCATTCCCAACCCATGCGTACAGGGTTCGTGAGTTATATTTCCAACCAATGCATACATGGTTCGTGAGTTCCATTCCCAACCCATGCATACAGCGGTCGTGTGTTCCATATCCAACCCATACATACAGGGGGTCGTGCGTTCCATGTCCAACCCATACATACAGCGGTCGTGCGTTCCATATCCAACCCATACATACAGCGGTCGTGAGTTCCATTCCCAACCAATGCAACCATGGTTCGTGAGTTCCATTCCCAACCCATACATACAGCGGTCGTGAGTTCCATTCCCAACCCATACATACAGGGGGTCGTGCGTTCCATATCCAACCCATACATACAGCGGTCGTGAGTTCCATATCCAACCCATACATACAGGGGGTCGTGAGTTCCATATCCAACCCATACATACAGGGGGTCGTGAGTTCCATATCCAACCCATACATACAGGGGGTCGTGAGTTCCATATCCAACCCATACATACAGGGGGTCGTGCGTTCCATATCCAACCCATACATACAGGGGTCGTGAGTTCCATATCCAACCCATACATACAGGGGGTCGTGAGTTCCATATCCAACCCATACATACAGGGGTCGTGAGTTCCATATCCAACCCATACATACAGGGTTCGTGAGTTATATCCAACCAATGCATACATGGTTCGTGTGTTCCATTCCCAACCCATGCATACGGGTTCGTGTTCCATTCCCAAACATACAGTGGTCGTGAGTTCCATATCCAACCCATACATACAGCGGTCGTGAGTTCCATATCCAACCCATACATACAGGGGTCGTGAGTTCCATATCCAACCCATACATACAGCGGTCGTGAGTTCCATATCCAACCCATACATACAGCGGTCGTGAGTTCCATATCCAACCCATACATACAGCGGTCGTGAGTTCCATATCCAACCCATACATACAGCGGTCGTGAGTTCCATATCCAACCCATACATACAGGGGTCGTGAGTTCCATATCCAACCCATACATACAGCGGTCGTGAGTTCCATATCCAACCCATACATACAGCGGTCGTGAGTTCCATATCCAACCCATACATACAGCGGTCGTGAGTTCCATATCCAACCCATACATACAGCGGTCGTGAGTTCCATATCCAACCCATACATACAGCGGTCGTGAGTTCCATATCCAACCCATACATACAGGGGTCGTGAGTTCCATATCCAACCCATACATACAGGGGGTCGTGAGTTCCATATCCAACCCATACATACAGGGTCGTGAGTTCCATATCCAACCCATACATACAGGGGGTCGTGAGTTCCATATCCAACCCATACATACAGGGGTCGTGAGTTCCATATCCAACCCATACATACAGGGGTCGTGCGTTCCATATCCAACCCATACATACAGGGGTCGTGAGTTCCATATCCAACCCATACATACAGGGGTCGTGAGTTCCATATCCAACCCATACATACAGGGGGTCGTGATCCAACCCATACATACAGCGGTCGTGCGTTCCATATCCAACCCATACATACAGCGGTCGTGAGTTCCATATCCAACCCATACATACAGGGGTCGTGAGTTCCATATCCAACCCATACATACAGCGGTCGTGAGTTCCATATCCAACCCATACATACAGGGGGTCGTGATCCAACCCATACATACAGCGGTCGTGAGTTCCATATCCAACCCATACATACAGGGGTCGTGAGTTCCATATCCAACCCATACATACAGCGGTCGTGAGTTCCATATCCAACCCATACATACAGCGGTCGTGAGTTCCATATCCAACCCATACATACAGCGGTCGTGAGTTCCATATCCAACCCATACATACAGCGGTCGTGAGTTCCATATCCAACCCATACATACAGCGGTCGTGAGTTCCATATCCAACCCATACATACAGCGGTCGTGAGTTCCATATCCAACCCATACATACAGCGGTCGTGAGTTCCATATCCAACCCATACATACAGCGGTCGTAAGTTCCATATCCAACCCATACATACAGGGGTCGTGAGTTCCATATCCAACCCATACATACAGGGGGTCGTGAGTTCCATATCCAACCCATACATACAGGGGGTCGTGAGTTCCATATCCAACCCATACATACAGCGGTCGTGAGTTCCATATCCAACCCATACATACAGCGGTCGTGAGTTCCATATCCAACCCATACATACAGCGGTCGTGAGTTCCATATCCACCCATACATACAGCGGTCGTGAGTTCCATATCCAACCCATACATACAGGGGTCGTGAGTTCCATATCCAACCCATACATACAGCGGTCGTGAGTTCCATATCCAACCCATACATACAGCGGTCGTGAGTTCCATATCCAACCCATACATACAGCGGTCGTGAGTTCCATATCCAACCCATACATACAGCGGTCGTGAGTTCCATATCCAACCCATACATACAGCGATCGTGTGTTCCATATCCAACCCATACATACAGGGGGTCGTGCGTTCCATATCCATCTATCTATCTTCTTCACATTTACTATTCTGTCACATGACGTATACACCCATTCTCATTTGTGACCTGAACAGACCTGTGATTACTGTTTCGTCACACGACTTAGAACATATGATGTGTAGACTGGTTCTCATTAGAGTCCAATAATGATCAATATTTACCATTCTGTCACATGTCGTATACATCCATTCTCATTTGTGACCAAAACAAATCTTGGATTACTGTTTCCGTGTTACTTAGAACATATGATGTATAGACTGGTTCTCATTATAGTCCAATAATGATAAATATTTACCAATCCGTCACATGGCAATTACATGTCGACTGATGAAAGATAGAAGTCTTCCCCAATCTACCTCCCCATGTTTCTATTAGATAAAAAATACCCTACAACCCATTATTCGCCCATGCATGCATATGGAAGTCGTGATAGCGCAGTGGTAGAGCGTTTGCTTCAGGTGCGAAAGGCCCGGAGTTCGAGCCTTGCTCGAGCTGTTATGATTGTGCCCTTAGGCAAGGCATTTAAATTCAACATTGCCTCTTCTCTCTCCTTCATGGCGATGGAGTCCATCAGGATTGAGGTCTCGAGAGTGATTAAAGCAGCATTACATCGTAATAAAGGATGTTTTGGGTAGAATATAAATACTAATGTGTGTGTGTTTACAAAAATCGAAATAGTCGCCCAGAAACGATAAAATTCCAATAAATATAAACCGTCGTATACGCGAATTTGTTTATCAACACACGAACTGTAAACACGGCGCGCATGCGTGAAACAACAGAGTATGTAGAAAACAACGTATATATTTTGAACATGCAATACTATCTATCTATCGTCCTCTAATGTCGAACCCCTCGCGGGGATGTAGACATGTCACTAAAAGACTTAGATAACAGAGGTATGAATCAACATCTCAAGTAATTTAATTAAAAAAGACAACGTGGGTCAAATGGGGACGATGCATTCCGAATGTAAACAAGTACGGACGATGCGTTCTGGTTGTAAACAAATGCGTGAGCGATCGATTCAGAATGTCCTACTTTCGGTTTCGAGTTTGTTTTATCGCAAAAAAACATTGTTTACCAATTGAACATAAGTATACAAAGTATAATGTTAGAATGTGTAGCAGCATTGCTACCCATACGTAAAATTTGAATTTTTCAAATATCTTTTATTTCACACGATGTAATGCTGCTTTTAATAGTTTACTGCAATCTTGACAAAGATTATTGTTAATATACTTTCCATGTATTTCATTGTTGGCCTATGTATGATTGTAATGTGATGTATGAAAACATGCAATACAGACTTAAGTATTATTTAATGATCATTTATATGACCAAGACATGAGTAAAATGGGAAGTTGGATACCTGGACTAAATATATATAACTATTATTGCGCAATACTATTTTAAATAAAATTGCTACTTTAGCATTACATTTCAAGCAAGAAAAAGGGCGTGCTTTATTTAGTACGTATGCAGGTACATGTGCACCACACACAAGTCGTGCGATCGTTTGGAAATACGAGGCACTGTAGTACAACACTTGGTGAATGCATACAGGTATTTATTTCGTTTGTTGATAACTTCTTTGTTTTGTTTGTGCTTGGTGTTTTAAAGTAGCACTAACAGCTTAGGCCATATGGCGACTCTCCGAGCAGTATGTCATGCACAGCCAGGTACCCGGGTAGTGACCTTGCAAAGTGATCAACAATGATAAACACATAGTTCATTATATATACTTCTGCTTATCCCCTTAAAGCAGCATTACGTGGTATAAAATACAAGATATTTGAAAAAGTCAAATTTTACGTATGGGTAGCAATGCTGCTACACATTCTAACATTATACTTTGTATGCATATATGTTCATTTGGTAAACAGTGTTTTTTGCGATAAAACAAACTCGAAACCGAAAGTAGGACTTTCCTAGTCGATCGGCCACGCACTTGTTTACAACCGGAACGCATCGTCCGCACTTATTTACATTCGGAATGCATCGTCCCCATTTGTCCCACGTTGTCTTTTTAATTAAATTACTTAATATGTTGATTCATACCTCTGTTAGCTAAGTTTTTTTGGGACATTTCTACATCCCCGCGAGGGGTTTGACATTAGAGGAAGATAGATAGATAGATAGTATTTCATGTTAAAAATATATACGTTGTTTTCTACATCCTCTGTTGTTTCACGCATGCGCGCTGTGCGTGTTTACATTTCCGTGTGTTGATAAACAAATTCGCGTATACGACGGTTTAAATTTATTGGAATGTTATCGTCTATGACCGACTATTTCGATGTTTGTCAATGCACACACATTAGTATTTATATTTTACCCAAAACATCCTTTATTACGATGTAATGCTGCTTTAAGGGATTTTTATGGCAAAAAATGCATGCCATTAGTGAAAATATAATGTTCATATGTATCTGGTTTTAGCAGTTCTAGCACGTACCATATAAACCAAGCACCTGCTACTGACAGCCATGACGTCATATGCAAACAATTCGAAAATAGATGGACATCAAAAACTTCAAAAAGGCGATTGCTGTGTTTGTATTGTATACATATAAGCAGTAAACTGTGATTAACCTCATACCGCACACTTGTTTGCCAATATAACCAGGCTTATTTACAGTTCAGTCAATAGACCTGATCACAATCGCTATTTTTGCACGAGTATTTCCGAGCAATCCGATGATCTGGATGTATACTGTTTGCCCTCAACACACAGGCATGTGGCTACTATAAGGCCTGATGTCCCAGAAAATATTAAAAAACCCAAAATGCAATAAAAACTGTCGGGGTGGGGCTATGACGAAGAGTTGGGTTGTCAACTTGGATGTCATATAATTATACAGTCTGCGCAACATAACAAGTCAAACTTTCATGTCTCTGAAAATATCGATATTTGAACATTTGGCGATAATTTAAATGCGCCAGAATGCACCATTGACGTTCTAAGATTCAAAATAGCGGTATGTACGATAAGTGGATACAAGTATGATGTCAACATTGTTTATCAAGATACCCGATTCACGGCTAACAAGGGGATTAACTCATATTGTGGACTGAGTCCAGTGATTATTAGAGTAACTTCGCTTTCCCAAAAAGATGATATTAGATTCGTAGATTCCAAATGAAATAATGTTGAAGTAAACAGCGGACTGCCATACTTCACTTCTCGTGTACTGCTGGCCATTGAGACCATATGCACATGCAACAGCCCTATCGGCAGCTTGCTGCAAACACACAATTGTATAACACTTTATTATGCTGGCTGGAAAATCGGCTCAAGCACGGCAGCTTTGTTAATGGGAGGGCTGTAAATACTGTTGTTGGACCCACACAAAGTTGCCCTTTCCCGATTAAATAGTTTACTGCAATCTTGACAAAGATTATTTTCAATATACTTTCCATGTATTTCATTGTTGGCCTATGTATGATTGTAATGTGATGTATGAAAACATGCAATACAGACTTAAGTATTATTTAATGATCATTTATATGACCAAGACATGAGTAAAATGGGAAGTTGGATACCAGACTATTATTGCGCAATACTATTTTAAATAAAATTGCTACTTTAGCATTACATTTCAAGCAAGAAAAAGGGCGTGCTTTATTTAGTATGTATGCAGGTACATGTGTACCACAAACAAGTCGTGCGATCGTTTGGAAATGCAGTGACGAGGCAATGCAGTACAACACTTGGTGAATGCATACAGGTATTTATTTCTTTTGTTGATAACTTCTTTGTTTAGTTTGTGTTTGGTGTTTTAAAGTAGCACTAACAGTGTACGCCATATGGCGACTCTCCGAGCAGTATTTCATGCACAGCCAGGTACCCGGGTAGAACCAGCGACCGTCCGCAAGCCATCTGGATCGACACTCCCGAATTGGATTGAATTGCGGCCAGGGGCAAGTGATTTGAATTCAATGACTGTAACCACACGGCCACGGAGGCCCTTTAGCCAAGCCTACAACCTACCTGCTTACTGTGTATTTTACCAGGGTAATTGTGATTTACTCGATTGTCTCGTGCACAGAAAATTAAGAAATGATTGTTTCTCTTCATGCATGATTGACTGTAGTTTCACATGCTATGCGGGACTTCACGATCTGTTCTAATCGAATGACGGGATATGTTTCCAACCTCGGCGCTACAATAGACGTCACCTCGATATACACTGTTACAACGTAATTAATTACTTTCCTGTGTCATGACCAAATAACGAGCTGTTTATTTTTATGTCAGAACAAACAGAAAATGTTCGGATCGGGATCGGAATTAACCGAATTTTTATTCTGCTCACACCGTGCGAAAATATCATAAAGATTGATTTGTATTGTATGAGAATAACTCGTTCACGGTAAATTCCCAATGATTAGTTTGAGATTTAATTTCTAGTCAATCCTCGTTAATTACAAATCTGACATTTATTGACATTAATTCCAGAGATTGCGAATGCAGTTACTCATAGACCGCTGCATTTCTAAGGCAGAACAACCCACATATTAACCAGATCAACTGGATTTTCTCTGTTATTCTCAACGTTTCATTTACAGTGTTTCAGATAAGAACACGATCACAGACATCATCAGCTAAAGAACCCACATATTAGCAATGCAAAGCAACGGAAATGTCTCTGCTATTTTCACCGTTTCATACACGGACGATTTACAATGTTTCAGACAATACCAGGGCAGGCATACCATCAGATAGTGTGTTTTCAAACAGGGTGTTAGATACCTATGAAGCATACAATATATAGAAGCCAAACAGATGCCACACGCCATGTCATACAATACCATAGGACACACCCATAATTAAAAGGTTTCTAGAAAATTAACAACGTAAACACACACACGTATACTTTGTTATAATGTTTCTAAAACTGACAACGTAAGCTCACGTACCTTTTCAAATTGTTTCTAAATTAAGAACGCATAGATACGTACCATTTCACCTTCTATTTAGAATCAATAACGTAGACACATGTATCTTTTCACCTTGTTTCTAAAGTCAGCTACGTAGACACACGTATCTTTTCACATTGTATCTAAACTTAACAACATAACCACACGTATCCTTTCACATTGTTTCTAAAATCAACAACGTAAGAAAACGTACCTTTCACATTGTTTCAAAATTAACGACGCATATATACGTACCGTTTCACGTTATATTTAAAATCCACAACGTAAACACACACGTATACCTTTCCACATTGATAAAAAATTAAGAACGTAAACACACGTACCTATTCACCTTGTTAAAATATTAAGAACGTAAACACACGTACCTTTTCACTTTGTTTAAAAAATTGAGAACGTAAACACATGTACCTTGTCACCTTACGTAAGCACACGTACCTTTTCATCTTGTTAAAATATTAAGAACGTAAACACACGTACCTTTTCATCTTGTTAAAATATTAAGAACGTAAACATACGTACCTTTTCATCTTGTTAAAATATTAAGAATGTAAACACACGTACCTTTTCATCTTGTTAAAATATTAAGAACGTAAACACACGTACCTTTTCGCATTGTCTCGCACACTGTTTCATCATTTAGTAAACAGCTCCTATATTATTATTGACACCATCTATAATATTTAATATGGTAATTACAATAGTAGACATGTACTGCCACGTATACATACAGCATGTTTATAAATATCACAAGAAGGAGTAGCTATGCATGCAACATAATACATGGTTACAATTATTTATGACATTTTTGTAAATGTCACATGACAAGGTTACAGCCGTTGCCATGCATCAAAACACCAGTGGCAAATTAACTCGTCAAAACACCAGTGAAACAAATACAACAGCACACACACACATGCTCTGTTACTTATATTAATGTATAACACTTGTATACGTATCACCGATACAACATATTGTTTGTAAGGTGTGTGGGTTTAGTTTATACACATTTATTTTAGCTCGATTGCGAAAACAAGCTTACAACTTATATTAATCATACTCTAACCTCATTCCTGATGGAATATATCGCCACGAGGGAGAGAGAAGAGGCATATGGAATTTAAATGCCTTACCTAAGGGTACAGTCGTAACGGTTCATGCGGGGCGCGAACTCAGGACCTTTCGCACCTGAAGCGAACGAAGTACCACTGCGCTATCACGACTGCCGCATTGTTTCTAACATTAACAACATAAACACACGTTCTGAGACTTTGGGGGTTTAAAGTCGCACTGCAAGCTCAGGTAAAATGTTATTAAGTTAAAGATTATGGGATGATTTGCAATATACTAAACTGTGTGTAGGACTCCTTAAGTGATATAATTCATGAAGTAGTAATACTTGGGGAGTTCACTCGATACACCAAAAAGTATATAGTATATAAGGCAGTGTATTAGGATCAACTCTGTTCTTGATTTTCATCTGCTCGATGTAGCTGAAACAGTTGTTAAGGTGTTCGCTGATGACACAAACACATACAGCACTGCTAACTATGTAGAAAACACTGAACTACTTCAGCGTACCTCCAACAATTTTAGCGATGTCATACATCTGTGAACTTGGTTTCAATGCAAAAAAAGTGCAAAAGATTACAATAGATAAGAGTCAAACATTTGATAATGACTTAATGAAAGATAAGACCAATGTACGAGAAAATATACAAAATGTAGATGACGAAATGGATCTTAGAGTTATATTTGACAATCAGGTCTCGTTTATCTCACACATAACATCCGAAATAGCACTGGCCAACAGGTGTTGAGCATACTCTTCCGAACATTCACATATCTAGACACAATACTATTTCTTCATCTATATAAAATTCATGTCAGACCACACAGTATGCAATATCTATTGAACATGTACAAAGGAGAGCAACACAATTGTTTCCAATATTAGTCATTTGTCATATCATGAAATATTATTACATCTGGGTTTACATTCCCAAGAATATAGAAGTTACGTACGGATCTTCAAATCTTCAAAATACTCCTTGGGTATGAACAACGATCGAGTGGCGATCTCCTTTGTCCGGCTGAGTATACATAACCAAGAGGAAATAGTATACACTTGTTTAAGAACCAATCTAGAACTGAACTAAGAAACTACTTTCGTTAAAGGTGGTAGAAGTGTGGAACCAAAGTTCTAATATTTACATACATTGTATTGCATTTCCTCCGATGAGCAAATATATGTTTCCTGATCATAGTAATCCACAATAATCATATAATATATAATGTCTTCATTACATAACGTATCCATAGATGACATATATTGAACTACAGCACGCTCGCTTCTCACCAATGCAACCCGGATTCGATCCTCGCGTCGAGAAGTATGTGAGATGGTACGGTGGTCGCCAGATCGGACAGCTGGGTTTTATCCGGGTACTCCGGTTTCCTCCCACACGAATGACCACATATACGCTTTCATCCCCACCAACGAGAGTAATTAATATAAGTTGTTAAAACTTGCTTCGCAATCGTTGTAAAATAAATAAAGTTTAAACTAACTACAAGTGTACATGTATAACCTTGAATTACAAGATTGTAGTTTCAACACAATTACTATTCCGGAAGTGAGAATGGATGCCAACACGTCTTAAACCGATTCCACGCATTGCGTACCTGTAAGTTAAATGTTGGGATCGAAAATTGCTAATTTCAATCAAGCTGCTCTTGTTTAATGAATGTGACAGCTATATTGCTGACAGGCGACATCCGAATTACATGGAAACGACTGTTCAACGGAGGGGTGATTATTCGAGATTCATTACTTATGTTGATTTTGACTTATATTCCTTAAAGCGACATTACATCGGTGAAAACGCAATATTCTACAGAATGTATTTTTCTATTATAATGTATAATTGTTTTCCGAATATTTAACACAAAAGCTGAGTATTTCATCTAAATAAACAACCTTCGTATACGACGTTTGTTGACATAACATAATAATGTAAATAGGGTCAACATACATGCGTAATGCAATGTGTGTATCCTGAATAACTTCATTTATGGTACAAATGTACCGTTATATTTCACCCTTTATGCATGTTCATATTTATTTATTAGACTAATACGATTTAAAATATCTCTAAACGACAGTAGCACGCGCTTAGTATAGACTCCAATAATAAATAAATACCAATTCAGGAGAGTAAGTGACCGTTATATAATATCCTTCTTTCACTTTTGAGAGTTTGTATACCACAAAGCACTGTTTATATATACATGTAGACAGTTAGTGTTCGAATTATTTCTGAAGATTTTATAGTAGCAATGCTATGTATACGTAAAAAACATTTTTGTCGGACTTCTGGTATGTATCTTTACATATAGATGACTTGGACTTCTGGTCTTTAAAGTGAGGTTATATCGGAATAAATGACGTTTTATTTGTAAAAAATATAAAATATTCGCAAAGAATAAGATAAAGAAACGTCGCATATGCGAATTGTTTCTCAACAAACGTATGCAAACAAAGTTCAATGTACATTCGTGAAGAATGGAGGTGGAACCATCTGTCTTTGATGTTTGTTCTGAATACCGATATAGAGCGATGCGTTCCGAATGTACACAGGGCGTGGCGAAATGATTCGGGAACGTTGTACTTTCACTTTCAGTTTGTTATCTTGCAAAAACACACAGTATACTGACCTAACAATAATATATACTTATAATGGAAGAATGTGGTGGGTACAATAACAGCTATGCTATCGAGAATACATTACATGTATAAGTATAGTTTTCTATATTGCATGCGTGTTATAAGCAGGCGATATTATCCTATATTTTAAAATCAGCAATATACATGCTTTTGGCCATTTGTAGTTTGAATATGGCAAATAAATCAAAACAAACAGATATATACGAATTGGTCTCATGTACGACGCTTAAAATAGTTATTATTTCATGTTACCATTATTTAATGATAATAAATATATGATGACCGATGTTAGATTAATATTCTATTAGACCAGCACTTACTATGTTTGGAACTGCATTGCTCTAAATACACATTGTTGATAAGAGAATTATCATTTTGCAAGTTTAATCCAAAATTGTAATGATCTTTCCTTTGCAATAATAGTAAGGCGTATTCAAGTTACCGGTATATACACAATATCCCAAGTGGTCTAGTGGTTAGGATTCCGCGCTCTCACCGCGGCGGCCGGGGTTCGATTCCCCGCTTGGGAATGTTTTTTTTTCGATCAGCAGATAAGAAATATATTATTATTGGTGTTAATCATTACTTTAACAATAATATATCATTGTTGCAATGGAAATGACAGCTTACCTGTTTACAGACGACATCAGACATATTCAGAAAGGTGAGAACATAGTTCTGGGTTTAATAAGAAACATCTATTTCTAGAATTATCGTAATTAAAAGCAATTCGTTCAGAATTCTCATCATCTTGTAATTATTACAAAACGAAAGAATACGTACTGTTGTGGAATGAACACAGGTCTTCGCCGTGTTAGCCGGAAATAGTTACCTCTATACCACCACCAATGGGGCATTTTCTTCCAAGAGTGCACACCTCTTACAAGCAGTTGAGATTAACCGTATACTTAATCAATAAATCAGTGTACACTACGTAAACGTATCTATGTATGTACAACTTCCCAAGTGGTCTAGTGGTTAGGATTCCGCGCTCTCACCGCGGCGGCCGGGGTTCGATTCCCCGCTTGGGAATGTTTTTTTCGATCAACATCTGACATATACAGATAAGAAATATATTATTATTGATGTTAAAAATTACTTTAACAATACTATATCATTGTTTCAATGGAAATGACAGCTTACCTGTTTACAGACGACATCAGACATATTGAGAAAGGTAAGAACAGAGTTCTGGGTTTAATAAGAAACATCTATTTCTAGAATTATCGTAATTAACAGCAATTCATTCAGAATTCTCATCATCTTGTAATTATTACAAAACGAAAGAATACGTACTGTTGTGGAATGACCACAGGTCTTCTTCGTGTTAGCCGGAAATAGTTACCCCTATACCACCACCAATGGGGCATTTTCTTCTAAGAGTGCACACCTCTTACAAGCAGGTGAGATTAACCGTATACTTAATCAATAAATCAGTGTATACTACGTAAACGTATCTACATATGTTCAACTTCCCAAGTGGTCTAGTGGTTAGGATTCCGCGCTCTCACCGCGGCGGCCGGGGTTCGATTCCCCGCTTGGGAATTATTTTTCGACCAAGCGAAGAAAACATTGCTAACTTTAAATAATTCTTGTTTAATGGAAATGACAGAATCAGACGACATCCGACAGAACCAGAACGGAAAGAAGATGAGTTTGGATTAATAACTATTCAGAAAGGCAATGGTACGATGCCGATGGTACGATGATGATGCTACTAACATCGTTGCATCGTCATCGTACATCAGCACCGCAACACATGCATCATACCAGATCTCCCTCATGTCACGAATGTACAAATACGTACTCAGTGAGTGGTACGATGACGATGGTACGATGTATATGGTACGATGGCGCGATGCTATGTTGACGATGATTCGATAATACTGTACAATAACAGCTATGCTATCGAGAATACATTACATGTATAAGTATAGTTTTCTATATTGCATACATGTTATAAGCAGGTGATATTATCCTATATTTGATTGATAAATCATCAGTGTATGCTACGTAAATTATCATGGTTTATTACGGCAAATCAGCAATATACATGCTTTTGGCCATTAGTAGTTTGAATATGGCAAATAAATCAATACAAACAGACATACATGCATATGTTCACATATTGCATTGCTTCTTTAATATATTTGGCAAGCTTAAGTAATCTTTTGTGGAAGTCGTGATAGCGCAGTGGATGCGCGTTCGCTTCAGGTGCGACAGGTCCGGAGTTCGAGCCCCGCTGGAGCCGTTACGATTGTGTCCTTAGGCAAGGCATTTAAATTCCACGTTGCCTCCTCTCTCCCTCGTGGCGATGGATTTCATCAGGAATGAGGTCACGAGAGCGATTTGTATAAGTTGAAAGAACTTGTTTCGCAATCGATCTAAAATAAATTTGTATAAACTAAGTAATCTTTTTTAGTTGTTGTTGACATTACAGAGACACATTTGTCTACAAGTAGGCCATGTAGTATTTAATAACAATTGTCTTCTCACAATAAGAGATGGTACTCATTCTCAAGTTCTCAACTGAGTTCGTATAACAAAATTTACAAATGTGTTGGGTTCTATCGATACCCGCGTATCTACCAGTTTCAATTAAAGATGATATGCAAAGAACCTAAATCGGGTTAGATCTCTCCTTATTTTGGTCATTTGCAAAATTACTAATGTATGTTTCACATACAAATGACAATTACATTTGTTAAAGCAAGATAGTTTAGACATTGAATCCACAGAGTCATGCCAATCCAGTACGAATTGATGTCATGTACGACGCTTAAAATAGTTATTATTTCATGTTATCATTATTTAAAGATAATAAATCTATGATGACCGATGTTAATATTCTATTAGACCAGCACTTACTATGTTTGGAACTGCATTGCTCTAAATACACATTGTTGATAAGAGAATTATCATTTTGCAAGTTTAATACAAAATTGTAATGATCTTTCCTTTGCAATAATAGAAAGGCGTATTCAAGTTATCGCTATATATACAATATCCCAAGTGGTCTAGTGGTTAGGATTCCGCGCTCTCACCGCGGCGGCCGGGGTTCGATTCCCCGCTTGGGAATGTTTTTTTTTCGATGAACATCTGACATATGCAGATAAGAAATATATTATTATTGATGTTAATCATTACTTTAACAATAATATATCATTGTTTCAATGGAAATGACAGCTTACCTGTTTACAGACGACATCAGACATATTGAGAAAGGTAAGAACAGAGTTCTGGGTTTAATAAGAAACATCTATTTCTAGAATTATCGTAATTAACAGCAATTCATTCAGAATTCTCATCATCTTGTAATTATTACAAAACGAAAGAATACGTACTGTTGTGGAATGACCACAGGTCTTCTTCGTGTTAGCCGGAAATAGTTACCCCTATACCACCACCAATGGGGCATTTTCTTCTAAGAGTGCACACCTCTTACAAGCAGGTGAGATTAACCGTATACTTAATCAATAAATCAGTGTATACTACGTAAACGTATCTACATATGTTCAACTTCCCAAGTGGTCTAGTGGTTAGGATTCCGCGCTCTCACCGCGGCGGCCGGGGTTCGATTCCCCGCTTGGGAATTATTTTTCGACCAAGCGAAGAAAACATTGCTAACTTTAAATAATTCTTGTTTAATGGAAATGACAGAATCAGACGACATCCGACAGAACCAGAACGGAAAGAAGATGAGTTTGGATTAATAACTATTCAGAAAGGCAATGGTACGATGCCGATGGTACGATGATGATGCTACTAACATCGTTGCATCGTCATCGTACATCAGCACCGTAACACATGCATCATACCAGATCTCCCTCATGTCACGAATGTACAAATACGTACTCAGTGAGTGGTACGATGACGATGGTACGATGTATATGGTACGATGGCGCGATGCTATGTTGACGATGATTCGATAATACTGTACAATAACAGCTATGCTATCGAGAATACATTACATGTATAAGTATAGTTTTCTATATTGCATACATGTTATAAGCAGGTGATATTATCCTATATTTGATTGATAAATCATCAGTGTATGCTACGTAAATTATCATGGTTTATTACGGCAAATCAGCAATATACATGCTTTTGGCCATTAGTAGTTTGAATATGGCAAATAAATCAATACAAACAGACATACATGCATATGTTCACATATTGCATTGCTTCTTTAATATAGTTGGCAAGCTTAAGTAATCTTTTGTGGAAGTCGTGATAGCGCAGTGGATGCGCGTTCGCTTCAGGTGCGAAAGGTCCGGAGTTCGAGCCCCGCTGGAGCCGTTACGATTGTGACCTTAGGCAAGGCATTTAAATTCCACGTTGCCTCTTCTCTCCCTCGTGGCGATGGATTCCATCAGGAATGAGGTCTCGAGAGCGATTTATATAAGTTGAAAGAACTTGTTTCGCAATCGAGCTAAAATAAATTTGTATAAACTAAGTAATCTTTTTGAGTTGTTGTTGACATTACAGAGACACATTTGTCTACAAGTAGGCCATGTAGTATTTAATAACAATTGTCTTCTCACAATAAGAGATGGTACTCATTCTCAAGTTCTCAACTGAGTTCGTATAACAAAATTTACAAATGTGTTGGGTTCTATCGATACCCGCGTATCTACCAGTTTCAATTAAAGATGATATGCAAAGAACCTAAATCGGGTTAGATCTCTCCTTATTTTGGTCATTTGCAAAATTACTAATGTATGTTTCACATACAAATGACAATTACATTTGTTAAAGCAAGATAGTTTAGACATTGAATCCACAGAGTCATGCCAATCCTGTACGAATTGGTCTCATGTACGACGCTTAAAATAGTTATTATTTCATGTTATCATTATTTAATGATAATAAATCTATGATGACCGATGTTAGTTTAATATTCTATTAGACCAGCACTTACTATGTTTGGAACTGCATTGCTCTAAATACACATTGTTGATAAGAGAATTATCATTTTGCAAGTTTAATCCAAAATTGTAATGATCTTTCCTTTGCAATAATAGAAAGGCGTATTCAAGTTATCGCTATATACACAATATCCCAAGTGGTCTAGTGGTTAGGATTCCGCGCTCTCACCGCGGCGGCCGGGGTTCGATTCCCCGCTTGGGAATGTTTTTTTTCGATGAACATATGCAGATAAGAAATATATTATTATTGATGTTAAACATTACTTTAACAATAATATATCATTGTTTCAATGGAAATGACAGCTTACCTGTTTACAGACGACATCAGACATATTGAGAAAGGTAAGAACAGAGTTCTGGGTTTAATAAGAAACATCTATTTCTAGAATTATCGTAATTAAAAGCAATTCATTCAGAATTCTCATCATCTTGTAATTATTACAAAACGAAAGAATACGTACCATCGTGGCTCGAACACAGGTCTTCGTCGTGTTAGCCGGAAATAGTTACCCCTATACCACCACCAATGGGGCATTTTCTTCCAAGAGTGCACACCTCTTACAAGCAGGTGAGATTAACCGTATACTTAATCAATAAATCAGTGTATACTACGTAAACGTATCCAGATATGTACAACTTCCCAAGTGGTCTAGTGGTTAGGATTCCGCGCTCTCACCGCGGCGGCCGGGGTTCGATTCCCCGCTTGGGAATTATTTTTCGATCAACATAGAAGAAAACGTTGCTAACTTTAAATAATTCCTGTTTAATGGAAATGACAGAATCAAACGTTACCAGACGGCATCCGACAGAACCAGAACGGAAAGAAGATGAGTTTGGATTAATAACTATTCAGAAAGGCGATGGTACGATGCCGATGGTACGATGATGATGCTACTAACATCGTTGCATCGTCATCGTACATCAGCACCGTAACACATGCATCATACCAGATCTCCCTCATGTCACGCATGTACAAATACGTACTCAGTGTACGATGACGATGGTACGATGTATATGGTACGATGGCGCGATGCTATGTTGACGATGATTCGATAATACTGTACAATAACAGCTATGCTATCGAGAATACATTACATGTATAAGTATAGTTTTCTATATTGCATACATGTTATAAGCAGGTGATATTATCCTATATTTGATTGATATATCATCAGTGTATGCTACGTAAATTATCATGGTTTATTACGGCAAATCAGCAATATACACGCTTTTGGCAATTTGTAGTTTGAATATGGTAAAGAAATCAATACAAACAGACATACATGCATATGTTCACATATTGCATTGCTTCTTTAATATATTTGGCAAGATTAAGTAAACTTTTTGAGTTGTTGTTGACATTACAGAGACACATTTGTCTACAAGTAGGCCATGTAGTATTTAATAACAATTGTCTTCTCAAATGAATATATAGCGGATAACACAATAAGAGATGGTACTCATTCTCAACTGAGTTCGTATAACAAAATTTACAAATGCGTTGGGTTCTATCGATACCCGCGTATCCACCAGTTTCATTTAAAGATGATATGCAAAGAACCTAAATCGGGTTAGATCTCTCCTTAATTTGGTCATTTGCAAAATTACTAATGTATGTTTCACATACAAATGACAATTACATTTGTTAAAGCAAGATAGTTTAGACATTGAATCCACAGAGTCATGCCAATCCTGTACGAATTGGTCTCATGTACGACGCTTAAAATAGTCATTATTTCATGTTATCATTATTTAATGATAATAAATCTATGATGATCGATGTTAGTTTAATATTCTATTAGTCCAGCACTTACTATGTTTCGAACTGCATTGCTCTAAATACACATTGTTGATAAGAGAATTATCATTTTGCAAGTTTAATCCAAAATTGTAATGATATTTCCTTTGCAGTAATAGAAAGGCGTATTCAAGTTATCACTATATACACAATATCCCAAGTGGTCTAGTGGTTAGGATTCCGCGCTCTCACCGCGGCGGCCGGGGTTCGATTCCCCGCTTGGGAATGTTTTTTTCGATGAACATCTGACATATACAGATAAGAAATATATTATTATTGATGTTAAAAATTACTTTAACAATAATATATCATTGTTTCAATGGAAATGACAGCTTACCTGTTTACAGACGACATCAGACATATTCAGAAAGGTAAGAACAGAGTTCTGGGTTTAATAAGAAACATCTATTTCTAGAATTATCGTAATTAAAAGCAATTCATTCAGAATTCTCATCATCTTGTAATTATTACAAAACGAAAGAATACGTACCATCGTGGCTCGAACACAGGTCTTCGTCGTGTTAGCCGGAAATAGTTACCCCTATACCACCACCAATGGGGCATTTTCTTCCAAGAGTGCACACCTCTTACAAGCAGGTGAGATTAACCGTATACTTAATTGTTTGGAGACTAGTGAAGTTGCTGGGTGAATGACTTCAAACGATTTATTTTACAGTAAAGTGTTGCCTGGAAAATGTCCTTAGAACATGTTTACCTTACACTATCTCGTAGCTGAAAGGTATATGTTGCTACTCACTGACAAGTATTGTCTAGAAATTCTGGCTGGGCACTTCCCTTATTTAGAAGAAGCCGAGGTTTGACTCTTTCCAAGTTGTATATCGTGCGTTTTCATTGGAGGAGCATGGCGTCAAATGCATATTTTGTAAAACAATGGCTTTGCACTTGTACTAAAAATCGCCCACTGCGGCACTAAGAAATTATAGACTGAACTAACAGGTTGTTCCTGAAGTTTTGTGTAAATTAGTCCAGTTTTTGGAGGATAAGCAGATGGCATTGTTCAGTAAGTTACAACTGTATTTTACATTTAAATGTAAATTATTTTATCATCATTTTTGGTAAATCCTAAAGTCTTGTGAAAATAATGTTATAGAAGACGATACTTTTTAGATTGAAACTAAGTGTTAATAATTTGTATTACATGTATCTTGTAAGAACACGGACTGATGTAATGTTTTTTAGAAAGATAAGTAATTGTTTCAATTAGTTGGTTTATTACATGTTTTGTTAATTACGTGTAAGTTTGTTTCTCTGTTTTGATAGTAGTTTATTATTAATTTCAGATAACCGTTACAATTAGCGTTACAAATAGCGTTACAAATAGCGTTACAAATAGCGTTACAAATAGCGTTACAAATAGCGTTAAATAGCGTTACAAATAGCGTTACAAATAGCGTTACAAATAGCGTTACAAATAGCGTTACAAATAGCGTTACAAATAGCGTTACAAATAGCGTTAAATAGCGTTACAAATAGCGTTACAAATAGCGTTACAAATAGCGTTAAATAGCGTTACAAATAGCGTTACAAATAGCGTTACAAATAGCGTTACCAATAGCATTAGCGTTACCGTTATCATTAGTGTTATCATTAGCGTTACCAATAGCGTTACCGTTATCATTAGTGTTATCATTAGCGTTACCAATAGCGTTACCGTTATCATTAGTGTTATCATTAGCGTTACCATTAGCGTTACCGTTATCATTAGCGTGCTACACGTTATAGACGTTATATTATACGTTATATATCAAGAACTATAAACAATAAAGACGTAACGAGTGAATTGACATTGTGAACTTGTGCTGCAATCTCGAAAACATCAGGCTCATACACGCGCCCAGTGTTAACCGGGTATCGAGGCCGTGAAATCCCTACATTAATCAATAAATCAGTGTATACTACGTAAACGTATCCAGATATGTACAACTTCCCAAGTGGTCTAGTGGTTAGGATTCCGCGCTCTCACCGCGGCGGCCGGGGTTCGATTCCCCGCTTGGGAATGTTTTTTTCCGATGAACATATGCAGATAAGAAATATATTATTATTGATGTTAAACATTACTTTAACAATAATATATCATTGTTGCAATGGAAATGACAGCTTACCTGTTTACAGACGACATCAGACATATTGAGAAAGGTAAGAACAGAGTTCTGGGTTTAATAAGAAATATCTATTTCTAGAATTATCGTAATTAAAAGCAATTCATTCAGAATTCTCATCATCTTATAATTATTACAAAACGAAAGAATACGCACCATCGTGGCTCGAACACAGGTCTTCGTCGTGTTAGCCGGAAATAGTTACCCCTATACCACCACCAATGGGGCATTTTCTTCCAAGAGTGCACACCTCTTACAAGCAGGTGAGATTAACCGTATACTTAATCAATAAATCAGTGTATACTACGTAAATGTATCTAGATAGGTACAACTTCCCAAGTGGTCTAGTGGTTAGGATTCCGCACTCTCACCGCGGCGGCCGGTGTTCGATTCCCCGCTTGGCAATTATTTTTCGATCAACATAGAAGAAAACGTTGCTAACTTTAAATAATTCTTGGTTAATGGAAATGACAGAATCAAACGTTACCAGACGACATCTGACAGAACCAGAACGGAAAGAAGATGAGTTTGGATTAATAACTATTCAGAAAGGCGATGGTACGATGCCGATGGTACGATGATGATGCTACTAACATCGTTGCATCGTCATCGTACATCAGCACCGTAACACATGCATCATACCAGATCTCCCTCATGTCACGCATATACAAATACGTACTCAGTGAGTAGTACGATGACGATGGTACGATGTATATGGTACGATGGCGCGATGTTATGTTGATGATGATTCGATAATACTGTACAATAACAGCTATGCTATCGAGAATACATTACATGTATAAGTATAGTTTTCTATATTGCATACATGTTATAAGCAGGTGATATTATCCTATATTTGATTGATAAATCATCAGTGTATGCTACGTAAGTTATCATGGTTTATTACGGCAAATCAGCAATATATATGCTTTTGGCCATTAGTAGTTTGAATATGGCAAATAAATCAATACAAACAGACATACATGCATATGTTCACATATTGTATTTGCTTCTCTAATATATTTGGCAAGCTTAAGTAATCTTTTTGAGTTGTTGTTGGCATTACAGAGACACATTTGTCCACAAGTAGGCCATGTAGTTAATCTTTTTGAGTTGTTGTTGACATTACAGAGACACATTTGTCTACAAGTAGGCCATGTAGTATTTAATAACAATTGTCTTCTCAAATTAATATATAGCGGATAACACAATAAGAGATGGTACTCATTCTCAACTGATTTCGTATAGCAAATTTTACAAATGCGTTGGGTTCTATCGATACCCGCGTATCTACCAGTTTCAATTAAAAATGATATGCAAAGAACCTAAATCGGGTTAGATCTCTCCTTATTTTGGTCATTTGCAAAATTCCTATTTTATGTTTCACATACAAATGACAATTACATTTGCAAAAGCAAGATAGTTTAGACATTGAATCCACAGAGTCATGCCAATCCTGTACGAATTGGTCTCATGTACGACGCTTAAAATAGTTATTATTTCATGTTATCATTATTTAATGATAATAAATCTATGATGACCGATGTTAATATTCTATTAGTCCAGCACTTACTATGTTTGGAACTGCATTGCTCTAAATACACATTGTTGATAAGAGAATTATCATTTTGCAAGTTTAATCCAAAATTGTAATGATATTTCCTTTGCAGTAATAGAAAGGCGTATTCAAGTTATCGCTATATACACAATATCCCAAGTGGTCTAGTGGTTAGGATTCCGCGCTCTCACCGCGGCGGCCGGGCTTCGATTCCCCGCTTGGGAATGTTTTATTCGATCAACATCTGACATATACAGATAAGAAATATATTATTATTGATGTTAAAAATTACTTTAACAATACTATATCATTGTTTCAATGGAAATGACAGCTTACCTGTTTACAGACGACATCAGACATATTCAGAAAGGTAAGAACATAGTTTTGGGTTTAATAAGAAACATCTATTTCTAGAATTATCGTAATTAAAAGCAATTCATTCAGAATTCTCATCATCTTGTAATTATTACAAAACGAAAGAATACGTACCATCGTGGCTCGAACACAGGTCTTCGTCGTGTTAGCCGGAAATAGTTATCATTAGTGTTATCATTAGCGTTACCAATAGCGTTACCGTTATCATTAGTGTTATCATTAGCGTTACCATTAGCGTTACCGTTATCATTAGCGTGCTACACGTTATAGACGTTATATTATACGTTATATAACAAGAACTATAAACAATAAAGACGTAACGAGTGAATTGACATTGTGAACTTGTGCTGCAATCTCGAAAACATCAGGCTCATACACGCGCCCAGTGTTAACCGGGTATCGAGGCCGTGAAATCCCTACATTAATCAATAAATCAGTGTATACTACGTAAACGTATCCAGATATGTACAACTTCCCAAGTGGTCTAGTGGTTAGGATTCCGCGCTCTCACCGCGGCGGCCGGGGTTCGATTCCCCGCTTGGGAATGTTTTTTTCCGATGAACATATGCAGATAAGAAATATATTATTATTGATGTTAAACATTACTTTAACAATAATATATCATTGTTGCAATGGAAATGACAGCTTACCTGTTTACAGACGACATCAGACATATTGAGAAAGGTAAGAACAGAGTTCTGGGTTTAATAAGAAATATCTATTTCTAGAATTATCGTAATTAAAAGCAATTCATTCAGAATTCTCATCATCTTATAATTATTACAAAACGAAAGAATACGCACCATCGTGGCTCGAACACAGGTCTTCGTCGTGTTAGCCGGAAATAGTTACCCCTATACCACCACCAATGGGGCATTTTCTTCCAAGAGTGCACACCTCTTACAAGCAGGTGAGATTAACCGTATACTTAATCAATAAATCAGTGTATACTACGTAAATGTATCTAGATAGGTACAACTTCCCAAGTGGTCTAGTGGTTAGGATTCCGCACTCTCACCGCGGCGGCCGGTGTTCGATTCCCCGCTTGGCAATTATTTTTCGATCAACATAGAAGAAAACGTTGCTAACTTTAAATAATTCTTGGTTAATGGAAATGACAGAATCAAACGTTACCAGACGACATCTGACAGAACCAGAACGGAAAGAAGATGAGTTTGGATTAATAACTATTCAGAAAGGCGATGGTACGATGCCGATGGTACGATGATGATGCTACTAACATCGTTGCATCGTCATCGTACATCAGCACCGTAACACATGCATCATACCAGATCTCCCTCATGTCACGCATATACAAATACGTACTCAGTGAGTAGTACGATGACGATGGTACGATGTATATGGTACGATGGCGCGATGTTATGTTGATGATGATTCGATAATACTGTACAATAACAGCTATGCTATCGAGAATACATTACATGTATAAGTATAGTTTTCTATATTGCATACATGTTATAAGCAGGTGATATTATCCTATATTTGATTGATAAATCATCAGTGTATGCTACGTAAGTTATCATGGTTTATTACGGCAAATCAGCAATATATATGCTTTTGGCCATTAGTAGTTTGAATATGGCAAATAAATCAATACAAACAGACATACATGCATATGTTCACATATTGTATTTGCTTCTCTAATATATTTGGCAAGCTTAAGTAATCTTTTTGAGTTGTTGTTGGCATTACAGAGACACATTTGTCCACAAGTAGGCCATGTAGTTAATCTTTTTGAGTTGTTGTTGACATTACAGAGACACATTTGTCTACAAGTAGGCCATGTAGTATTTAATAACAATTGTCTTCTCAAATTAATATATAGCGGATAACACAATAAGAGATGGTACTCATTCTCAACTGATTTCGTATAGCAAATTTTACAAATGCGTTGGGTTCTATCGATACCCGCGTATCTACCAGTTTCAATTAAAAATGATATGCAAAGAACCTAAATCGGGTTAGATCTCTCCTTATTTTGGTCATTTGCAAAATTCCTATTTTATGTTTCACATACAAATGACAATTACATTTGCAAAAGCAAGATAGTTTAGACATTGAATCCACAGAGTCATGCCAATCCTGTACGAATTGGTCTCATGTACGACGCTTAAAATAGTTATTATTTCATGTTATCATTATTTAATGATAATAAATCTATGATGACCGATGTTAATATTCTATTAGTCCAGCACTTACTATGTTTGGAACTGCATTGCTCTAAATACACATTGTTGATAAGAGAATTATCATTTTGCAAGTTTAATCCAAAATTGTAATGATATTTCCTTTGCAGTAATAGAAAGGCGTATTCAAGTTATCGCTATATACACAATATCCCAAGTGGTCTAGTGGTTAGGATTCCGCGCTCTCACCGCGGCGGCCGGGCTTCGATTCCCCGCTTGGGAATGTTTTATTCGATCAACATCTGACATATACAGATAAGAAATATATTATTATTGATGTTAAAAATTACTTTAACAATACTATATCATTGTTTCAATGGAAATGACAGCTTACCTGTTTACAGACGACATCAGACATATTCAGAAAGGTAAGAACATAGTTTTGGGTTTAATAAGAAACATCTATTTCTAGAATTATCGTAATTAAAAGCAATTCATTCAGAATTCTCATCATCTTGTAATTATTACAAAACGAAAGAATACGTACCATCGTGGCTCGAACACAGGTCTTCGTCGTGTTAGCCGGAAATAGTTATCATTAGTGTTATCATTAGCGTTACCAATAGCGTTACCGTTATCATTAGTGTTATCATTAGCGTTACCATTAGCGTTACCGTTATCATTAGCGTGCTACACGTTATAGACGTTATATTATACGTTATATAACAAGAACTATAAACAATAAAGACGTAACGAGTGAATTGACATTGTGAACTTGTGCTGCAATCTCGAAAACATCAGGCTCATACACGCGCCCAGTGTTAACCGGGTATCGAGGCCGTGAAATCCCTACATTAATCAATAAATCAGTGTATACTACGTAAACGTATCCAGATATGTACAACTTCCCAAGTGGTCTAGTGGTTAGGATTCCGCGCTCTCACCGCGGCGGCCGGGGTTCGATTCCCCGCTTGGGAATGTTTTTTTCCGATGAACATATGCAGATAAGAAATATATTATTATTGATGTTAAACATTACTTTAACAATAATATATCATTGTTGCAATGGAAATGACAGCTTACCTGTTTACAGACGACATCAGACATATTGAGAAAGGTAAGAACAGAGTTCTGGGTTTAATAAGAAATATCTATTTCTAGAATTATCGTAATTAAAAGCAATTCATTCAGAATTCTCATCATCTTATAATTATTACAAAACGAAAGAATACGCACCATCGTGGCTCGAACACAGGTCTTCGTCGTGTTAGCCGGAAATAGTTACCCCTATACCACCACCAATGGGGCATTTTCTTCCAAGAGTGCACACCTCTTACAAGCAGGTGAGATTAACCGTATACTTAATCAATAAATCAGTGTATACTACGTAAATGTATCTAGATAGGTACAACTTCCCAAGTGGTCTAGTGGTTAGGATTCCGCACTCTCACCGCGGCGGCCGGTGTTCGATTCCCCGCTTGGCAATTATTTTTCGATCAACATAGAAGAAAACGTTGCTAACTTTAAATAATTCTTGGTTAATGGAAATGACAGAATCAAACGTTACCAGACGACATCTGACAGAACCAGAACGGAAAGAAGATGAGTTTGGATTAATAACTATTCAGAAAGGCGATGGTACGATGCCGATGGTACGATGATGATGCTACTAACATCGTTGCATCGTCATCGTACATCAGCACCGTAACACATGCATCATACCAGATCTCCCTCATGTCACGCATATACAAATACGTACTCAGTGAGTAGTACGATGACGATGGTACGATGTATATGGTACGATGGCGCGATGTTATGTTGATGATGATTCGATAATACTGTACAATAACAGCTATGCTATCGAGAATACATTACATGTATAAGTATAGTTTTCTATATTGCATACATGTTATAAGCAGGTGATATTATCCTATATTTGATTGATAAATCATCAGTGTATGCTACGTAAGTTATCATGGTTTATTACGGCAAATCAGCAATATATATGCTTTTGGCCATTAGTAGTTTGAATATGGCAAATAAATCAATACAAACAGACATACATGCATATGTTCACATATTGTATTTGCTTCTCTAATATATTTGGCAAGCTTAAGTAATCTTTTTGAGTTGTTGTTGGCATTACAGAGACACATTTGTCCACAAGTAGGCCATGTAGTTAATCTTTTTGAGTTGTTGTTGACATTACAGAGACACATTTGTCTACAAGTAGGCCATGTAGTATTTAATAACAATTGTCTTCTCAAATTAATATATAGCGGATAACACAATAAGAGATGGTACTCATTCTCAACTGATTTCGTATAGCAAATTTTACAAATGCGTTGGGTTCTATCGATACCCGCGTATCTACCAGTTTCAATTAAAAATGATATGCAAAGAACCTAAATCGGGTTAGATCTCTCCTTATTTTGGTCATTTGCAAAATTCCTATTTTATGTTTCACATACAAATGACAATTACATTTGCAAAAGCAAGATAGTTTAGACATTGAATCCACAGAGTCATGCCAATCCTGTACGAATTGGTCTCATGTACGACGCTTAAAATAGTTATTATTTCATGTTATCATTATTTAATGATAATAAATCTATGATGACCGATGTTAATATTCTATTAGTCCAGCACTTACTATGTTTGGAACTGCATTGCTCTAAATACACATTGTTGATAAGAGAATTATCATTTTGCAAGTTTAATCCAAAATTGTAATGATCTTTCCTTTGCAATAATAGAAAGGCGTATTCAAGTTATCACTATATGTACAATATCCCAAGTGGTCTAGTGGTTAGGATTCCGCGCTCTCACCGCGGCGGCCGTGGTTCGAATCCCCGCTTGGGAATGTTTTTTTCCGATCAACATCTGACATATGCAGATAAGAAATATATTATTATTGATGTTAAAAATTACTTTACCACTATACCAACAATATGACATTTTCTTTCAAGATTGCACACCTCTTACAAACAGATGAGATTAATGTATGCTACGTCAACATATCCAGATATGTACACGTTCCCATAGTGGTCTAGTGACGTTCCCACAGTGGTCTAGTGACGTTCCCAAAGTGGTCTAGTGACGTTTCCATAGTGGTCTAGTGACGTTCCCACAGTGGTCTAGTGACGTTCCCACAGTGGTCTAGTGACGTTTCCATAGTGGTCTAGTGACGTTCCCATAGTGGTCTAGTGACGTTCCCACAGTGGTCTAGTGACGTTCCCACAGTGGTCTAGTGACGTTCCCACAGTGGTCTAGTGACGTTCCCACAGTGGTCTAGTGACGTTCCCATAGTGGTCTAGTGACGTTCCCACAGTGGTCTAGTGACGTTCATACAGCGGTCTAATGACGTTCCCACAGTGGTCTAATGACGTTCCCACAGTGGTCTAGTGACGTTCCTACAGCGGTCTAGTGACGTTCCCACGGCGGTCTAGTGACGTTCCTACAGCGGTCTAATGACGTTCCCACAGTGGTCTAGTGACGTTCCTACAGCGGTCTAGTGACGTTCCTACAGCGATCTAGTGACGTTCCTACAGCGGTCTAATGACGTTCCCACAGTGGTCTAGTGACGTTCCTACAGCGGTCTAATGACGTTCCTACAGTGGTCTAGTGACGTTCCCACAGTGGTCTAGTGACGTTCCCACAGTGATCTAGTGACGTTTACACAGTGGTCTAGTGACGTTTCCACAGCGGTCTAGTGACGTTCCTACAGCGGTCTAGTGATGTTCCCACAGTGGTCTAGTGACGTTCCCACAGCGGTATAGTGACGTTCCCACAGTCGTCTAGTGACGTTCCCACAGTGGCCTAGTCACGATTACACAGTGGTCTAGTGACGTTCCCACAGTGGTCTAGTGGCGTTCCCACAGTGGTCTAGTGACGTTCCCACAGTGGTATAGTGACGTTCCTACATCGGTCTAGTGACGTTCCTACAGCGGTCTAGTGACGTTCCTACAGTGGTCTAGTGACGTTCCCACAGTGGTCTAGTGGCGTTCCCACAGTGGACTAGTGACGTTTACACAGTGGTCTAGTGACGTTTCCACAGCGGTCTAGTGACGTTCCTACAGCGGTCTAGTGACGTTACCACAGTGGTCTAGTGACGTTCCCACATAGGTCTAGTGACGTTCCCACAGTCGTCTAGTGACGTTCCCACAGTGGCCTAGTCACGATTACACAGTGGTCTAGTGACGTTCCCACAGTGGTCTAGTGACGTTCCTACAGCGGTCTAGTGACGTTCCTACAGCGGTCTAGTGACGTTCCAACAGTGGTCTAGTGACGTTCCCACAGTGGTCTATTGACGTTCCTACAGCGGTCTAGTGACGTTCCTACAGTGGTCTAGTGACGTTCCCACAGTGGTCTAGTGGCGTTCCCACAGTGGTCTAGTCACGTTCCCAAAGTGGTCTAGTGGCGTTCCCACAGTGGTCTAGTGGCGTTCCCACAGTGGTCTAGTGGCGTTCCCACAGTGGTCTAGTGACGTTCCCACAGTGGTCTAGTGACGCTCCCACAGTGGTCTAGTGACGTTCCCACAGTGGTCTAGTGACGTTCCCACAGTGGTCTATTGGTTAGAATTCCGTACGATAATTACAATATTATACAGTATCTATTATTATTTTTCCACATCTTACAAGAATGTAATACTAATCGAATATTTAATCGAAAAATCAATGTGCACTACATAAACTAATCGAAATATCGTTATATCATCCCAAGTGGTCTAGTGGTTAGGATTCCGCGCTCTCACCGCGGCGGCCGGGGTTCGATTCCCCGCTTGGTAATTGTTTTACATCAATATCTGATACACTTACTTTAAATAATGCACTCTTGTGTCATGGAAATGACAACTCATTCGAAATATCCTGAAAGGTAAGACGAATGGGTTAATAATTGCGAATTGTAATACAAATAAAACTAGTTAAGAACTATTTTAGGTTGATTTTAACTACTCTATTGATATTTGATTTTGTGTTTAGAAAGCTTATATACTGAGTCAAAAAAGAAACGATACCAAACTAAAAATGACGTAAAACGGATAAAACCATAGAAAGGTTTAATATAGTATTACGTATCAGTACCGGGTATCTTATTGCAACGTCAGCCAACCATAAACACAGGTAAATAAACACCCGATAATCCTGGAACGCCGAATTTGCGATTTGCACGTGCTCCTCAACAAAGACAACTTCCTACACATGTACAAATCGGAAAACTGGTTTATTGTACTGGTATTGCATTATCATCGAGGAAAAACACCTTACATACCCATTGTTACCTCTAACAAAATGCCTAGGCTAAACCGCAATCAGAGAATGCGTGCCATTGGCATGATTGACGGCGGTTTACGTCAGCGTGACGTCGCAAATCGACTCGGGGTTACGCGGATCACGATAACACGTCTACTTCGACGTTATCGAACACATGGATCGGTGGACGACCGTCCAAGATCTGGTCGACCACGTGTGACGACGCGTGAACAGGACCGTCACATTCGGACGTCACATTTACGTGACCGGTTCCTACCTGCTACGCACACAGCTGCCGTTACTCCTGGGATGACCAACAATCGCATCAGTGCACAAACAGTCAGGAACCGGCTCGGTGAACGTGGCATTCGTGCCCATCGGCCATACGTTGGACCCATCCTGACACGACGTCACCGTGACGTACGGCGGGAATGGGCGACGGAACGTGCTCGCTGGACTCGGTTACAGTGATGTTTAGCGATGAATCGCGGTTCTGTTTGCGTCGAGCGGATGGCAGAGAGCGGGTATATCGCAGACGCGGTGAACGTTACGCCGACGCATGTGTACGTCAGGTCGATCTGTTCGGGGGCGGAAGCGTTATGGCGTGGGGCGGTCTCACCTTCGGCAGTCGCACTGAACTGTTAGTGGTGGACGGGAACCTAAACGCCCAGCGGTACTGTGATGAGATACTTGCGCCAGTTGTTGTGCCGTTCTTTAACGCCAACAGAAACGTCACACTGTTCCAACAGGACAACGCCAGGTGTTATACTCCTCGGATTTCCACCACATTATTGGAGCAGAACAATATTGAAACCCTGCCGTGGCCTGCTTTGGCACCAGACGTGTCACCCATAGAACATTTGTGGGATACGTTAGACCGCCGCGTCAGACGACGTCAGCCGGTAACGTTAAACCAAGTGAGGGATGTTTTGCGTCAGGAGTGGACAAATATTGACCAGCAAGAGATTCAGACACTCTTCCGTTCGATGCGACGGCGGTGCATTGCAGTGAGAGACGCAAATAGTGCCCATACTCGGTATTGACGTCTGTGTGAAAACTCCATTAGACCCCTGTCCGACGAATTACGTCATCACGCAGCAGACAGTTTCGGAGGCTCATTATGCTTTATGTGCTCCTCTTTCAAACATGTTGGACTATCATCTTATCAATTTTCAAAGAATTTTCTTAATAAATGTTGAAATTATAGACACATAAACACGTATCGTTTCTTTTTTGACTCCGTATATATGCACACAAAAACTACGGTTTTCATATTAGCAATTGACTCATAATTTATTTTATCTAAAATTAATTGATTTAAATTCTCATCAAATTGTAATTATTCTAAGACGGGCACCAGTTGGGGGGGGATTGAACACATGAACCCTTGTCTCCATCGACACTGGTGGGGATGATTACAACTGTACTATACTATCACACTATACTGCACACTTTTTAAAGTCAGGCAAAATTATTTTAATATTTGATTAATATATTGGTGTGATAGCTAAACTTATCGAGCAATAGAAAAATCGTCCCAAGTGGTGAAGTGGTTAGGATTCCGTCCTCTCACGGCGACGGCCGGGGTTCGATTCCCCTCTTAGGAAACATTTTTTTAAAGCTTATATATTCCACGAAAGCTTCGAATTTCTGATTTCTTATCAATAAAAACAATTTCTTAGATGTCTTATCAAATTGTAATTATTCCAAAAGGAAAGAATATATACACGTTGGGAATCGAACCCAGGTCTTCCCGTGACAAGCGGGAACACTTATACTGTACTACTATCATGACTACGGTCGAGTAAGCATTTGATGACGCACCGACACTTGTATTGTTCACGTGAGCAACACGTTGTCCAAATAACATGTTACCTCGAGAATTTGGGGCCATCGGAACACAAGAAGCCAGTATATAACCACCCACCCATATGAGCGACGCCTCCTGAAGAGATTAGTCATTTTAGATTTTTGGAGGATAGTACAATGATACAGAGAGAGAGCCATTCCAGAGTCTCCCCTGGTTCTTTTACGTGCACGGTGTAAACGGCACCGACACGAGACCTCGGTTTAAAGTCCCATCTGAAAGGCTGTTAATTTTATTAGGGTCAGACTGGGGATCGATCCCTGTATTACCAGTCTAGCGGGTTACTACTGGACTACAGATCTGTCTGTAACGTGGTGGTTTAACACAGGTTGATATGTGTTTCTATCTGTTATGTTATGATTGGTTTGGTATCGTTTCTTGTTTGACTAAGTATATTTTTCAAGAGTGCACACACGTAGGGTGTATTATTCCAATATTTGATAAATTAATCAGTGTGAGTTATGTAAACGTATCGTTGTCTATGCATCCCATCCCAAGTTGTCTAGTGGTTAGGATTCCGCGCTCTCACCACGGCGGCCGGGGTTCGATTCCCTGCTTGGGAATATTATTTTACATCAACATATGATAACAACGTACTTCAAATAATGGACAATAATGGACAACAATGACCAGATGTCTGAATACAAATCTTCTCAAAATATGATATGTAAGCTTATTGAGATAGCTATATATCTTCGCAATTTGTCTAGTGGTTAGTATTCCGCGCTCTCACCGCGGCGGCCGGGTTCGATTCCCCGCTTGGGAAATCGTTTTTACCATCAACATCTGACATATAGTTAGACAAGAAAGTGATTAAATATTAAAATTACTTACGAACATTAATATCCTCTTACTTGTTTGATGAAAATGACAGTTGGACTGCTGACAGTCGAGATATCCTGAAAGGTACGAATAGAGATTGGATTACAATTTAGATTTGCAATAATGAAGAAAATTGTACTTAATAGTTTACTATTTTAGAATTCCTCTGTGGGTATCGAATGATTTCATGTGAGGAAGCTATCCAGCTTGTTTGCGGGTAGTTCTACCCAGATGCCCGTCTATGCCTGAACTACTGCTCGGAAGAGTACAAAGGGTCTTCCTCCACAAATAACAGC
This sequence comes from Archivesica marissinica, assembly GCA_014843695.1. NCBI lineage: Eukaryota > Metazoa > Mollusca > Bivalvia > Venerida > Vesicomyidae > Archivesica > Archivesica marissinica. Next base: position 55,265,590 of record CM026395.1, read on the forward strand.
TGGAGCGTTACCATATACATAAGCTGTAGGTGCGACTTCAACCCAAGAACAGACGGATCTGTAGTCCAGTGGTAACACGCTGGACTGGTAATCCAGGGATCGCAGATTCGATCCCCCGTCTGACCCTAATAACATTAACAGTCTTTCAGGTAGGACGTTAAACCGAGGTCTCGTGTCGGTGCTTTACACCGTGCACGTAAAAGAACCAGAGGAGACTCTGGAATGGGTCTCTGTCTGTATCATTGCACTATCCTCCAAAATCTAAAATGACTAATCTCTTCAGGAGGCGTCGCTCATATGGGCAACCGGTAGCGACGATAAATAAACGTAAAACACACACATAATGCATTTAAAAGAAATTATTTTGATTATTTGTGTTTTCAAGTAAAATAATTACTTCAGACGTCTCGTCATCTTGTAATGATTTCAAAGGGAAAGAATGAGCATCGGACGTGAATCGAATATCGTGGGGATAATTACACTATAATACAGTATATATTATTATTATACTCCCAGAGTGCACACCTCTTACAACAATGTAAGATAAATCGAATATCTAATCGAAAAATCAATGCGCACTACATACACTAATCGTGATATCTATATATCTTCCCAAGTGGTCTAGTGGTTAGGATTCCGCCCTCTCACCGCTGCGGCCGGGGTTCGATTACCCGCTTGGGAATGTTTTTTGTTTTACATCAACATCCTGTTTCAGCTCGACTGTCGATGTCCGAAATATCAAGAAAGGTAAGACAATAAATTGGGTTCCTTATGGCCCTCTTCACTTAAACAAATCAGGTAATGTTATCGAAATACAGAACGACATAAGCATATTGAATTACAATCATTGTATATATAACTTTTTAGTGTATACCGATTAAAAAGTTGTTGTATCCATAATTTACATTTTGTCTTGAACATATTTAAAGATCTGGACGTCCTAATTTCCAATGGTAGACAATTCCATATCTTTGGACCAGAGTATTCTGAAGATATCTTGTACATTTCACATATATGTGTAGTTTAGGTTAATTGGAACTACTCTATTGATATTTGATATAAATATCATCTTGTAAGTATTCTAAGACGAAACAACGCTCACCAGTTGTGGAATCGAACCATTGAACCCTTGTCTCCAGCAACACTGTGGGGATGATTACAAATGTACTATAATATCGAGGAGATTACACACTTTTTAAAGTCAGGCAAAATTATTTTAATATTTGATTAATAAATTGGTGTGATAGCTAAACTTCGAGCAATACATACATACATCGTCCCAAGTGGTCTATTGGTTAGGATTCCGCCCTCTCACGGCGGTGGCCGAGGTTCGATTCTCCGTCTGGGAAATATGTATTTAGAGCTTATATAAGCTTCGACTCTCTGATTTCTTGTCAATAAAACAATTCCCTGTTCATATCCTGTTCGAACCCAGATCTTCCCGTGACAGGCGGAGGGTACGGACGGGGATACTTACAACTGTTATATTGTTTCTCTAATATTCAGCTTTAACAATACTGCATACTTCCAATGTGCATTTTTCACTAATAGTCGTATCTTTTGATTGCGTTTGATTTGACACGCACGCACGCACGCACGCACGCACGCACGCACGCACGCACGCACGCACGCACGCACGCACACACACCGAATCAGACAGTCATAATCAGACACAAATCACACACAATCATACAGACAAACAGACACACAGACACACAGACAGACAGACACATAATCAGACAGACACACATACAGACAGACACACAATCAGACAGACACACAATCAGACAGACACACAGACAGAGAGACAGACACATAATCAGACAGAAACACAGACAGACAGACAGACACACAGACAGATATACACATAATTAGACAGACACACAGACAGACATACACATAATCAGACAGACACACATACACATAATCAGACATACACACAGTCAGTCAGACAGACAGACAGACAGACAGACAGACAGACAGACAGACAAGACAGACAGACAGACAGACAGACAGACAGACAGACAGACAGACAGACAGACAGACAGACAGACAGACAGACAGACAGACAGACGCAGCCAAACATCTATATACATTAATTAACATGACAGACAGACGCAGCCAAACATCTATATACATTAATTAACATGATACTGCAACATCTGGTTAAGTGATACAGCACACTTTATCTGCCAAGGGAGGTAATAGAAAAGCCAGCAATGTCCCTACTGTACTGCACCAATAGTTCACCATTATACTGGGTTAGTTCCCCTGGACCGTTGAAAACTTACATTATGTTGCTCAATACAAACATATTTGTAGTATTGGATATCAAGTTCAACGCTTAATAGAAATGTTATTTTTGTAATGTGCATATTATTTCCAGTGATTTAAGACACTACATGTAGCACTAGAGGGTATTTAGTAGAACACAAACAAACAAACAAACAAACAAACAAACAAACAAACAAACACACAAACAAATATATTAATGAAAAGTAGTGAGTATATGAATGACCGCTGGTGAGTGTGGAACGTATTGTTGTATATGAATATACGCTGGTGAGTGTGGAACATATTGTTGTATATGAATATACGCTGGTGAGTGTGGAACGTATTGTTGTATATGAATATACGCTGGTGAGTGTGGAACGTATTGTTGTATATGAATATACGCTGGTGAGTGTGGAACGTATTGTTGTATATGAATATACGCTGGTGAGTGTGGAACGTATTGTTGTATATGAATATACGCTGGTGAGTGTGGAACGTATTGTGGTATATGAATATACGCTGGTGAGTGTGGAACGTATTGTTGTATATGAATATACGCTGGTGAGTGTGGAACGTATTGTTGTATATGAATATACGCTGGTGAGTGTGGAACGTATTGCTGTATATGAATATACGCTGGTGAGTGTGGAACGTATTGTTGTATATGAATATACGCTGGTGAGTGTGGAACGTATTGTGGTATATGAATATACGCTGGTGAGTGTGGAACGTATTGTGGTATATGAATATACGCTGGTGAGTGTGGAACGTATTGTGGTATATGAATATACGCTGGTGAGTGTGGAACGTATTGTGGTATATGAATATACGCTGGTGAGTGTGGACCGTATTGTTGTATATGAATATACGCTGGTGAGTGTGGAACGTATTGTGGTATATGAATATACGCTGGTGAGTGTGGACCGTATTATTGTATATGAATGAACGCTGGTGAGTGTGGAACGTATTGTTGTATATGAATGAACGCTGGTGAGTGTGGAACGTATTGTTGTATATGAATGAACGCTGATGAGTGTGGAGTATTTTGTTGTACATGAATGAACGCTGATGAGTTTTAACATACATTGTAAGTACGGTTGATAACTGTTTATTTACTGCGACTGTTTCTCGCCAAATATATCAGCTAAACTGATAGACAAAATAGAATATGTCAACAATGTATAGTCGTTTCTTAACATACCGCTGGTCTTGACATACCGAGGCATCCACAATTTTTCAGAACGAGGTAAAATAACGCCACCTATCATCTTTCCATTGGATCAGTGTTGACCCAGAAAGGTAAACATGAGTTAATAAACAAGAAATCATAAACTGTCAACATAAATGCTAAGTAAACCACTTATGAAAGATGATTACTTGAATATCAACTTTCATGTAAAGTTAACCCCCCCCCTTATCTGAAAACATGCTCCAAATGTCCATCATATATATTTATATTTACTCCAACTTTCATTAGCGGTCTGCTATTCTGATATTTATGAATGAAACAGTTTTGGTCACGTGTTTAAGTTACTACGTACTTCCTGTAACTACCAAATATGAGCATAATAATAAGGTCCGAGACATTTCTATTGAATTATTTTTTTAAATAATTTTTTTCCTCCCTCCAAATTTAGTATTTTTTTTTATTAAAAACAAATTGATGTTCATATCTTTATCATAACTTTATCCTGTGATGTACAGCTATTGCCATGTGGTGATATACCCAGAGTTCCGCATTTTATTATTCACAAAGAGTAGGCCTAGGCCCATCGTGGGCCTAAAGCTATTTGTTGTTTTCTTGTGGGAGATTAAAAAGATATTCATGTTTTATGTTAAAAGTGATAACTTTACTGCTAGACTTACCTATTATACAGATTAAGGTCTCTATCAAATACGCATATGATTTTATTATGATTACCTCTATATAGACACCCTAATCAGGGGCTCGGTCATTTGCCGCGGTATACCCGGACATACTGTTTACGTAACTGCTGCCACGATGCCGGCAAAACATAAACATAAGTGATTCCCAATAGTATTTCTTCTGTGTGTACTAATAATGTTGAAGTGGGGAAGTCATAGGATGAATCAAAATGAGGATTCAATTCAGGTACATAATATCATTTCTGTATTTTTGGTTTTTAATAGCTAGTACCACAATCTACCCATAATTCATTGTAATACGAATGCTATAGAAACCGAGTAGCATTCAATGACATTCAAGAATACTCTAAAATACGCGCTCATTACACTCGTGTCGTCTAATAAGAAGCGACTTATTTTCAAAGGAAGCGTGCGTACGTCTGCGCTTAGAAATTGAATTCAGTTCTCACTTATATAGTGCTATCTTTTGATTGATTGCATTTGCAGGTTCGATCCCCCGTCTGACCCTAATAAAATTAACAGTCTTTCAGATGGGGAAGTTAAACCGAGGTCTCGTGTCGGTGCTTTACACCGTGCACGTAAAAGAACCAGAGGAGACTCTGGAATGGGTCTCTCTCTGTATCATTGCACTATCCTCCAAAAATCTAAAATGACTAATCTCTTCAGGAGGCGTCGCTCATATGGGCAACCGGTAGCGACGATAAATAAACGTAAAACACACACAAATTGCATTTGATTGTATATATGTTGAGGGCCTCGTGGTAGATTAACTTTTGTTAAATGAGTACTCTCGTTAAATAAAGTCTTTATTATTATTATTATTATTACTCACATTATGTAGAGGTATGTAATAATTGCATCCTTCAACGGAAAGCAGTTCAAGTGACAATGGCTTCATTTTTGTATGTATTCTGTGAATATATATTGTGTTATGTTGTAATACTTATATACCGATTGTTAATAAAGATTGTTTTCATTTGTGAAACGCCCATGAATGTACAGTGGCCGATAATAATAACTGAATGAGGCATATTTGCATGGCCTTACAGGAAGAAGATGACGTTTACGCGTAAAACAGAAATTAGGTTAATTTGGCAATTTTATAATAGTTTCAGTGATTTTGAGTTTTTGATAGAATTCTATTGAATATTCCAATTGCTAAGTTATATTTATGCATTTACTGTTCATTAGCCAAAGTCGTGTTCCATGACGGTTTCCTTAAATATAAAACGTTGTTTTTGTTGTTAGTTACTATTCCGTGTTGGCAAAAGAATGTAACACATTTCCTTTACTTTTGCAACAGAAACAACAGCAGTTATATCCAAACCACAGGAGAGGGGGGGGGGGGCGCACACATGTCGTTAGTTTGTAAACCGTCTACCAGTAGCTTCTGACATTCATTGTAGTTTTATATCAAAATTATTTCATTGCTAACGTGAGATAAAAGCTGAGAAACTTATAAAGCAAGCATCGCAAGTTGTAAACTGTAGTGTTCGGGAGCATAAATAAAGACAAACCCCCGCTATTTATGTACTTGACCGTCTGAGATAAAACATGACAGTGAACACGATAAGAGCCATGAAAATATAATGTATCACTTCGAGCTCTTGCTAACGTTTGATATTTTGGTACATTAATTGTGTTTGTTCTTGGGGACACTCCAGCTAGTATTGGTGGAGGACACCTGTCACTCCCCAGAGATGTATTTTAAGCACGGATGGAGAACCGGATAGAACCATCGATCTTCCGAAAGTCAGCTGGACAGCTTCCCCACATGGCACAATTCGACATCCCCCGTTGGATTCGAACATACATCGATGAAGGGCAAGTGATTTGAAGATAACGATCACAACCACTAGGCCACGGATGTCCTGGTACAGAATTAGACAACCGTGATGCACTTTGTGATCGTTGTCATTTAGCTGTTTAGAATGCTGAAAGTTTGTTAAATATTCGACATACATCTCCATTGAAGTTGTAAACACAGAACAGCACTATATATGCATATATACTTAGGAAAACAACCCTACTACCCAGGTCATAATGGCATAGATGATCCTCGGTGGTTACGATGATCGATGCTACGATGGTTGATGATATGATGATGATGATGATGATGGCACAATGTTGCTGCTCGATTGTAAGATGGTCGATTGTAAGATGGTCGATGGTACGATGACGATGATACGATCACGATGATCAATGCCTAACACGGCCCTTAAGAAACACAGTAACATATTCGTCATTGGTACCATTTGAGCACGCCTATAAACATAACACTACACAGAACATGCATCAACAAAACATAAACAAGATTTAGTTTACATAGATGAGACTGATACCGTCGACCGATGATGGATGACTCTCGGAATGTTCCAAACTTCGCAGGAAATAAATACTAAGTGAAGATTTTCGCATTCGCCGTACAAAATGTGCATGATAAGACTTAATGTTTTAGAAATTAAATATTTATAGTCTGTTTTATCGCTTACATGATTTGATCTTTGTCGGAGTGTCGATGGAAATAGCAGCCTCGCTATGGAATTTGATGAACATTTTCAATGAATTATGAATCATTATATTCAATTCAAACAAAGTCTAGGTACGTACAGGTCTAGGTACGGAAGGTCTAGGTACGGAAAGGTCTAGGTACGGAAGGTCTTGTTACGGAAAGTCTAGGTACGGAAAAATCTAGGCACAGAAAGGTCTAGGTACGGAATGGTCTATCTTTGTACGGAAAGGTCTATCTTTGTACGGAAAGGTCTATCTTTGTACGGAATGGTCTATATGTGTACGGAAAGGTCTATCTTTTTACGGAAAGGTCTATCTTTGTACGGAAAGATCTAACTTTGTACGGAATGGTCTATCTTTGTACGGAAAGGTCTATCTTTGTACGGAAAGGTCTAGGTACGGAAATGTCTATCTTTGTACGGAAAGGTCTATCTTTGTACGGAAAGGTCTATCTTTGTACGGAAAGGTCTATGTACGGAATGGTCTATCTTTGTACGGAAAGGTCTATCGTTGTACGGAAAGGTCTAGGTACGGAAGGTCTTGGTACGGAAAGGTCTATCTTTGTACGGAAAGGTCTAGGTACGGAAAGGTCTAGGTACGGAAAGGCTAGGTACGGAAAAGTCTAGGCACAGAAAGGTCTAGGTACGGAAAGGTCTATCTTTGTACGGAAAGGTCTATCTGTGTACGGAAAGGTCTAGGTACGGAAAGGTCTATCTGTGTACGGAAAGGTCTAGGTACGGAAAGGTCTAGGCATGTAAAGAACATAATTAATTGCATGACGTTTGTGTGTTAGGTCTACCTTCATGAAACTTTGCAGGGAGGTCGGTCTTGACCAGTAGATGACCTGTGTTTCGAGTATTATATAGGTGTGCCCACCTCAATGTACTGTAAGTGATGGGCGAAAGGTCGCTCAGTCGTTGAGGCTTGTACGTACACCCTTAACGCCGTAAATAATTTTGTAAGTTCGAATAGGATAAGTTTTGAATGAAAGCAGTTGTATTCTGAATGTCTAAAGATGTTGAATTTTAATTTCCAATAATAATCTGCATCTATTATTGCTGGAGGAAGATCTCGAGTTCCCATCCGTCCTTCCGCTATTATTGGTGGAGGAAGATCTCGAGTTCTCATCCGTCCTTCCGCTATTATTGCTGGAGGAAGATCTCGATCTCCCCTCCGTCCTTCCGCTATTATTGGTGGAGGAAGATCTCGAGTTCCCATCCGTCCTTCCGCTATTATTGGTGGAGGAAGATCTCGAGTTCCCCTCCGTCCTTCCGCTATTATTGCTGGAGGAAGATCTCGAGGTCCCCTCCGTCCTTCCGCTATTATTGCTGGAGGAAGATCTCGAGGTCCCCTCCGCTTCCTGATATGAACGAATTCGACACACTCAATTTCAATCGATTTGAAGTTCACGACCGTAACCACTCAGTTTTGGAAGTTCCAATATACGACGTATGTGAACAAAAAACATGTAGATAAAGTACGTTAGGACTGCTTCGTTTGTTTTGTTTAGTTTGTTTCTTGGTTTTAAGCAATATTTTAATCGAAATCATCATCATCATCATCATCGTCATCATCATTGTCTCATTGGCATCACCATCATCATCAGCAGCAGCAGCATCATCAACATCATCATCATCATCATCATCATCATCATCATCATCATCATCATCATCATCATCATCATCATCATCATCATCATCATCATCATCATCATCATCATCATCCATCATCATCATCATCATCATCATCATCATCATCATCATCAGCAGCAGCAGCAGCAGCAGCAGCAGCAGCAGCAGCCAGAGCAGCAGCAGCAGCAGCAGCAGCAGCAGCAGCAGCAGCAGCAGCAGCAGCAGCAGCAGTATCAGCAGCATTATTTTCAACAACAAATTAATACTGCTCAACGTCAGTGAATATCTCCCAAAACACGTTGTTACTAATACTTCGTTGTTTGTGTTTGGGTTGCACAGACAGTTTATGTCATATGGCGACTCTCCAGCTACTATCGGTGGACGAATACCATGGGTGCCGTTCCGAACAATGTTTCAGACACCCAGGTATAACCACCGACCTTCCGCAAGCCACCGACATAATTCGACACCCCCAGTGGGATTCTAACCACAGCGATGAGCGGTACGTGATTTGAAGTCAACGACCGTACCAACTCACAACACAACACCACAGACGCTTGGGGTCTGGACAATTGGTTTCGGGTTTAAAGAACATTTTGATAAACCATTGGCTTGACACTATACATACAAACATGTTAGGCCATATCCAAGCATATTTAACAATGACAGCCTGTCACTATCATAGTAAATGTGAACTTGTCCAGACCCCAAGCGTCTGTGCTTATCACGGCACTACACTGTGACCGAGTATCGAACCCGACTCTCTACCACCCTACCACTGGACCACGCACGGCACAACCACTGAAACACAGAGACGCCACATCGAACCCGACTCTCTACGACTCTACCACTGGACCACGCACGGCACAACCACTGAAACATAGAGACGCCACATCGAACCCGACTCTCTACGACTCTACCACTGGACCACGCACGACACAACCACTGAAACATAGAGACGCCACATCGAACCCGACTCTCTACGACTCTACCACTGGACCACGCACGGCACAACCACTGAAACACAGAGACGCCACATCTAACCCGACTCTCTACGACTCTACCACTGGACCACGCACGACACAACCACTGAAACATAGAGACGCCACATCGAACCCGACTCTCTACGACTCTACCACTGGACCACGCACGGCACAACCACTGAAACACAGAGACGCCACATCTAACCCGACTCTCTACGACTCTACCACTGGACCACGCACGACACAACCACTGAAACATAGAGACGCCACATCGAACCCGACTCTCTACGACTCTACCACTGGACCACGCACGACACAACCACTGAAACATAGAGACGCCACATCGAACCCGACTCTCTACGACTCTACCACTGGACCACGCACGACACAACCACTGAAACACAGAGACGCCACATTAGTTTGTGTAGTGGTGGACATACTTGTTACTGAATAAAAATCAATGAGATATATAACCGTCTCCGTGGCCTAATGGTTAAACACCTTCTGACTCTCTGTATTTAAATAACATGGCGTCCACCGAACACGCATTTTAGTGACATAGATGTCACGTTCTGTTACTTTGGACTCTCTCGGCTATCTTGGATGTACATCAAATGACCGTGGATATGCCGTGTGTCTGACATAGCGTATACGTTTATCAAGGTATGCTGTAGTTCATATGAATCCCCGTAGACATGTGTAGACATTAATTATGGTATCAACTCGTTTGATGTAAACAAGATCTGATTGTATCAAATACAAGATGGTTGATAGACATGTGGTATTGTTCCACTCTGCAGGCATCGTGGAGGTGATCGCAAATTCCACGGTTTCCATTGAGAACGTTCAAAGACACAATCAATGTATACACAAATGTTGAAAGCTAAACAATTTAAGTAATTTCTTCAATCATTATTTACTGTTGATTATGTTATTATGTACATGCATATACTATATGTGTCCAGCTTATTAACAACATCAGTTCCCAATCGGTAAATTTTAGTTTAGTTAGTTTAAACTGATTTTATATTAATTTATTTTATAACGATTGTCAAATTAACAACTTAATTTAATCACTCTCGTAGGCGATGATGAAAGAGTAGGTGTGGTCATACACGTGGAAGGAAACCGGAGAATAACCCACCTGTCTGATATTGCATCCACGGTACCATCTCACATACTTCCGAGGTCGCGAGAAGCGAAGTGCTAATCGGACAGCTAATAGTTTAGTTTAGTTGATATTCCAAATTCCAGGAAGGTTAACACGCCCATGAGGACATAACATACACATATACATACAGTTGTTGTAGACGGTTACAAACATCAATACAATCTCCAAACATACTAATTAATATATGTCCCTACATGCAAGTATATTTGCTTTAAACAGTATTTATTGCAAACCATAAATCACATATAACATACAACGACATACATAATACATGCAAAGGATCAAGTAGCAAGCTATAAGTAGCGTTTATATATTTAAGCATCTTTAAAATAGATTTTAGTCGTCCCCGTAACTTCGGGGCGAGGTATCCTTTAGTATACACAATTCCTAATCGACCACATTGCGTTTTACAGGATATGGAGCAAACTGTAATGTAAAATTATATGTTGGTTGTTCCTAGCAGGGAACTAGATGACAACATATATATGTTGGTTGTTCCTAGCAGGGAACTAGATGACAACATATATATGCTGGTTGTTCCTAGTAGGGAACTAGATGACAACATATATATGTTGGTTGTTCGTAGCAGGGAACTAGAGGACAACATATATATGCTGGTTGTTCCTAGCAGGGAACTAGATGACAACATATATATGCTGGTTGTTCCTAGCAGGGAACTAGATGACACCCAATATATTAGCTGGTTGTTCCTAGCAGGGAACTAGAGGACAACATATATATGTTGGTTGTTCCTAGCAGGGAACTAGAGGACAACATATATATGTTGGTTGTTCCTAGCAGGGAACTAGATGACAACATATATATGTTGGTTGTTCCTAGCAGGGAACTAGAGGACAACATATATATGTTGGTTGTTCCTAGCAGGGAACTAGATGACAACATATATATATGTTGGTTGTTCCTAGCAGGGAACTAGAGGACAACATATATATGTTGGTTGTTCCTAGCAGGGAACTAGAGGACAACATATAATTATATGCTGATATTTGTAATAACCATATAATATCAATGGTTGTTCCTAGCAGGGAACTAGAGGACAACATATATATGTTGGTTGTTCCTAGCAGGGAACTAGAGGACAACATATATTTATGCTGATATTTGTAATAACCATATAATATCAATGGTTGTTCCTAGCAGGGAACTAGAGGACAACATATATATGCTGGTTGTTCCTAGCAGGGAACTAGAGGACAACATATATATGCTGATATGTAACCATATACTATCAATATTCACCTTATTTGATACATTTTATTACAGCTCTTTAATTCTTTATACAATGAATTGCTGAAATAAAATGCATATTATTATATTGTATGATTATATTAGTTATTTAGTTTATTATTACTTGATTTGACTTGAGTTGGCCCCAAATATTACAAAGCACCAGGGCCCAATGTTATAAAACTTTACACAGATTTCAAACTCAAAAGCTCAAGGAATTTGATTGGTTGAGTCTGAGTGTTACACTCAGTAGAACCAATCAGAAGCTTGAGACTGAGTCTGAGATTGGAGAAAAGTGCTATAACATCGGGGCTGGAGAAAAGTGCTATAACCTCGGGACCAGGTGACCGGAATCCGGGGATCGCAGGTTCGATCCCCCGTCTGACCCTAATAAAATGAACAGTCTTTTAGATGGGACTTTAAACCGAGGTCTCGTGTCGGTGTTGTACACCGTGCACGTAAAAGAACTAGAGGAGACTCTGGAATGGGTCTCTGCCTGTATCATTGCACTATCCTCCAAAATTATAAAATGACTAATCTCTTCAGGAGGCGTCGCTCATATGGGCAACCAGTAGCGACGATAAATAAACGTAAAACACACAGCGATTAGGAATTAGGTTGAGTATATTAGTCCGGGCATTTATTTGGAGGGTCAGCCTAGTAGTACGGAATACGGAATACGCCACAATTGCAGGTGTATCCCTGGTTCTCTTTTACACGTCACGTGGATAGGGTTAGCACCGATACAATGGGACCTCAGTTTGGTGTAAGCATATTTATTCCACTATATGCATTCACAAAACAATACATGTACACAACATCAACGAATAGGAAAGGATTAAAACAGATGCAGAGCTTACATAGTTTCTCTCCTGTTAATATTATTCATAGTAATGGAAATAAAATAAAATATGACTTGAACAAATGACTGTAATGTAGACGCATACTATTTACAAGAACTCTAAATATTTACTAGTTAACAATTGCAGGACAGCTAAATATTTAGCACATTAAGAGCACGACATATTTACCATTTGCAAGAGCTATAAATACTTAGCACATTAAGAGCACGACATATTTACCATTTGCAAGAGCTATAAATACTTAGCACATTAAGAGCACGACATATTTACCATTTGCAAGAGCTATAAATACTTAGCACATTAAGAGCGCTACACATTTACCATTTGCAAGAGCTATTTTCCATTAACAGGAAAGCTAAACATTTATCAATTTTAAGAGTGTTAAATATGTATCGGCATTTTCAAGAGATCTACACGCTGACATTATTCTAGAGCACTATATAGGTTTCTTCAAAAGAAAGCACTAAATACTAGCAATTTTCAAGAACTACAAATATTTATCAATTTCAAGAGTATTACATATTTTCCAGTTTAAAAAGATCGCAACATATTTAACATTTCAAGAGCTCTAAATAACATTCATTTTCAAGAGCACATAATGTTCATGTTTCAAGAGCGCTAAATATTACCATTATCACTAGCATTAACTATTCGCTATTTTTAAGAGATCTAAATATTTTCCATTTTCATAAGCATTAAATATTTACCATTTTAAGAGTAATAAAGATCTACCGTTATCAAGATTACTAAACATTATCAGTCATCATTTTCAAGAACATTTACCATTGTCAAGAGAACTATAATAATAATAATAATAATAATAATAATAATAATAATAATAATAATAATAATAATAATAATAATAATAATAATAATAATAATAATAATAATAATAATAATAATAATAATAATAATAATAATAATTGCTACTACTACTACTAATAATAATAAAGATACTTTATTTAACGCGAGAACTTATTTAAACAATTAAGTCAATCTACCACGAGACCCTCGATACATTAAAACATCAAATAGCATAATGAAACATGTAAACAATGACTTTCATGTGAAATAAGAACTAAATATTTTTGATTGTCAATATCATTAAGTATTTACAATTTCAACAATAGTTACCAAGAGAAGTACATATGTACCATATTCAAGAGCACTACATAAGCGTTTTTACCATTTTCAAGTGCACTGGCTCTTAGCAATTTTCAAGAGTACTAAATATTTACAATTTTCAAGAGCTGTCAATATTTACCACATTCAAGAGCTTCAAATATTTACCATGTTCAAGCGTTCATAATATTTACCATTTTCAAGAGCTGTTAATATTTACAATATTCAAGAGCTCTAAATATTTACCATTTTCAAGAGCTGTTAATATTTACAATATTCAAGAGCTCCACATATTTACGATTTTCAAGAGCCGTAAATATTTACCATGTTGGAAGATCTCTAAATATTGCATTCTATACTGAGAACGTTACTACAGCATGCTCGATAGTGTGTGTATATAAAATATCACGGAATAAGGGAGAATAGAGACCTTATTATCGCTTGTCAATCACCGCAACACCTAACAACAGTCTGTAAATCTATCCTGGCGGCCATGTTTGAACAAGATATCCTTGTAAACCAATATGTAACCCCCGTGTTTAAGTTGTCCACAGGAATAAAGTACAGGTGTCACCGGGGTGAATATCTTGCACTAACACCGGTAATACAATATCCGGCAAATACGGCGACAAACCATTTCCTCACGCCAACTTGACGGGCAATGATTGATTAAAATAGCAAGACAGATCAGCCGTCTCAGTCACTTTAAGCCGAATAATATTGTGGTAACCATAATGATTGTCAAGGAAACACGATTAAATCCTCAAATTGTGAAAAGAGATTTCAAGACAGAGTTCCGATGACAGATACTGATAAAGAAAGCGAAACTATAATTGAATCGGAAGAAAATAAGCTAATTTGTGTGAAAATACAGTTAACTCCATTCTCAGAGATGGTATTGTTTATCAAAACTTGATGACGTCTCCAAAACGACCGTCGTTTATCAAAATGTGTCGAATCTAAGTGATAAACGAATAAGTAGACGCCACTTTTTATTTGAATATATCCATTTTAAAAACAAAGAATCTGACTTTATTGACATCGAAATGGTGTCAGACGAACTATACAGGACATATAATATCAACTGAAGATCGTTTTGGTTTAAACACATGTATTACAAAAAAAATGTATTCGTCATAATTTATAAAACACCGATACACATCCGTGGCGTAGTGGTTAAGCCTGCCCCATAGGTAGCGGGAGGTCAAGGTTCGAACTTCGTATGGAAGTACTGATGTTCATAAGAGGTGTCTCATTAGTCAGAA